>CM068370.1:50136929-51346405 GCA_034769895.1 Magicicada septendecula | reverse complement strand
GGAACAATTTGGGACTCTCGCCCTTCAAAAACATTTGTAAACCTCTTGGTTCACTATAAACCCGGGGAAAATTTACCCTCTGCCCCATATCCACAAAATAACTCTCTTCATATTCTCTCTCTAACTTACAAACACTTATTTCTATTCTCTCACTACCCCCTACTCCCATTATTCTCTCACTCTCACTCACTATTTCTATATTCTCATTATCACTATTAATTTTCACTGTATCACTTTTATATATCTCGTTTTCAACTAGCCTACCACTATTACTTGTTAACTCATTTTTATAACTAACACTTACCTCGTTAATTATTTCTTCATTATTATTCGTTATCATATCATCATCATTATTTTTGATACCATTACCACCACTTACCTTATTATCTGTACCATTTTCTACCCCCCTCCTTTCTCTTTCTACTTTCGTTTACTACGTCTTCTATTTTATTTATATTTATAGTAATTTCACCTTTCACTCCAGCAATAATCTCGCTCTGTTTCTCTAAGTTTATTATTTAATTCAACAAACTTCTCACTCACGCCTTTAAAACTCTCATTTATACTTTCAAATTGGTTGTTCATACTTAAATTACTCATTTTTATTTCGCTTCTTATATTCACAAATTCATTATTTATGTCTCTCAATTTCTCGTCTTGTTTGTTAAATCTATTATTTATTTCATTTATCTCTGCTTTTATTTCGGTTTTCAGCTCTACGTTACTTGCATTTATATCTGACTTTAACTCTACGCTACTTGCATTTATCTCTGACTTGATTTCAGTTTTCATTGCTGACTCCATTTCCATAATCATTGTTAATTGCTTAAGTATATCTACATATTACTTTTACTACTCTCAGCTTCTACCGTTTCAATTACATTTGCTATTTCACCTACACTCTCATTAACATTTTCATTTGTGGTTACTACATCATCTTGTGTGGTATCCAACATGGACCCCACATCTGTATTTTCATATAAATTTGTATTTGTATTTTTCTCTGCCTTTTCGACTAAGTTGTAAATTTTTTAACTTTAATTTACAACGTCACTGTTAATGGGCGCCAACTGAAGTATTTTCAGTATTTAAATATTAAATTTGTCCCTGTTCCGGGGCGCCAACTGAAGTATTTTCAGTAATTAGATATTGTGTAAATGTTGATTTTACGTGTTAAGGTTAACCATGTAACGGGGCAAAAAGGGGTATTATTTTTTTTATTGTAATTTCATGCGGTTTTATTTCAAATTATACGGGTCCCAAAACAGCGAGTCACTACATAGAACGGCTCAGTGCGTTGGGTGCGGCGTGGTCAACAAGAGTTAATTCACAGAATTCCAGTGCGCACATGCCTGTGCTTTCCGTTGTGGAGAAGAGACAAAAAACCGTTGTGGCTAACAACCAGCCAAAAAGGAATGCGTCCGGTGTGCAACGACGCAATACAATTCCAGGAACTGTAGTGTTGAGTGACACGCGCAAACACCAGCAGGCGCGCAGACGACGCCAAGAAGCAAAAACAACATGGCTTGATTGGGAATTCTGTGTGCCATGTGCTCAGAAACCGGGCGGAAGCATAATAGAGATCCCGCCCATTTGTGTGACGTGTAGACAGGCAGTGAGATTTCGTCGACGTCCAATACATTGGAGTTGCACTTGTTAAATGTGCGGTGACAAAGACCTTAACGCATAAGGCATTGTTTTCCGTCTTGTCCAAAAAACCTTGGTAGTGGGGTACTTGGGGGACGCTACTCGCAGTTCCTCACCGACGCTAGCCTGCGCAGGCAGCCCGCCAAACGGGGCTCAACAATAAAATTTCAGTACCAAGTAAAAGTGAGTGCAGTTTTCAGAAATGCGGAAGTGAGAACAGTTTTTCGGAAGAAAATGAAATCGTAAATTGTTTCGAACACATAGAACGGATTTTGTAAATGATGTGACACGAGGTCGGCAGGGGTATTGAGTAACGTATTACAAAAAATATATGCGTAATTTTGAGTAAAATGGGGCATATCTAATTAAGAGGGGTAAATTTGTTTTATGGTGTGAATGTGAGAATGAGCAGGCTGGGCGGCTTTCTTTAAGGTAAGATGTTTAATAGAATTTTAGTAGTATCCGATCATGTCATAAATATTATAAGAATGTTTTATTTATCTTGAATTTTTGGCAATAAGTAATAGATTGATGTAAGAGGTAAAGAAATGAATAAGTAATAACGAACGTGTTGAAAGTTTAAAAAAATTTTAATAAAATTTAATTTGCTTCTATTCATAAAGGCGAGTTGTGTACGTTATTAATACAACCTTACAATCATACTTGCGTTTCAACGTTTGTGTGACGAACTCTGGGCGGAGAAGAAAATTTAAAGGTAAGTGGAGAGCGAAATATTTTATGATTTAATGTGTTAAAAAGTAATTAACTTAACAATGGCGCGTCCGAAGCAGGGACAGTTTTTATAGATTGAAATTAAAATATAAAGACCACACCTACAAATAAGATGCAAGTTTGATTTAAGGTTGAGTAACGATACGCAAAAAATACGAGAAGTAACGTAAAGTGTTATGTAAGTAGAATACATTGTTGTGTGAAAAGTAGATGATATATATGTTAGTATTTTGATTTAAAAGTAATAATTTTACCATTACAAAATGGAGAATCAAGAATTAAGTTTAGAAAACACTCTTACAGAGTCAATGATGACCGATAATGTAGCAGCACAATCTACTCCAACGACAACAAGAGTCAAAGAGTTGTCGATGGACGATATATTTAATTTAATGAAAACAATGTCTGAGAATTTGAGTAGTGATATCAATAAAATGAATAGTAGTATTAATGTAAAATTTGATGTTCAGAACAGCAAATTCGATGAACAGAAAAACGAAATCCAAGAAATTAAAAGTAGTATCAATGAGAAATTAGAGGAACAGAAGATTAAATTTAATGAGTTAAAAAAACGTTATCAATGAGACCAATAAGCATGTAGAAAATACCCATGAAATATTTAAAAATAACTTGAATAAATCAGACCAGAATATTGAGAGAGTGGGAGTGGGTGTGATAAATACAGGTAAGAGTAAAACAAGTGAAAATTATAATGATACGTGTAAAAACGTGGTATTAGAGAGTAAGGTGATTAAGGAAGATGTTGAAGTAGAATTTAGTAACGAAGTGTTGTTAGCGAGTGCTGATGAAAGTGTGAGAGAGTGTAATGAAAATTTAGATGGGCAAAAGGGCAAATTTTCCCCAAGGTTTATAGTGAAACAGAGGTTTCACAGGTTGTTGATGAGGACAGAGTTTCCTCCAGTAGTTATGATGGAGACAAGGTGTCTCAAAATGGTCCCTTAGTTTTTTGTGATTTAGCTGGTAAAGCCAGGAGATGTAATAAGTATTTTGTGTGGCCCTTTGCATGGAGTGAGATAGTTCAGGGGGGTAGTGACAGGTGGTATGATGATGAAAGATGTTTTGAGAGAGAGTTGTGTATTGATAGAGAGATAGAATTATATCAGTTGAAGAGAAATTATAATGAGTTGAAAGAG
This sequence comes from Magicicada septendecula, assembly GCA_034769895.1. Lineage (NCBI taxonomy): Eukaryota > Metazoa > Arthropoda > Insecta > Hemiptera > Cicadidae > Magicicada > Magicicada septendecula. The sequence continues at coordinate 51,342,872 of CM068370.1, read as the reverse complement.
AGGTTAGAAGTGGTGAAGATAAATGATATAAAATACTTACCTTGTAAAATAGAGATTGAGAATTATTTTGATGATACCTGTATAAATAATAATAATTTACCTGATGTTTTAATGAGTATAGTAAATGAATATGATGAGAAAATAAATTGCTGTAGGATGAACAAGAATACTAATGGAGACTGGACAAAAGTAAATAATGTTGACTTGGTTTATGATAAAATAATAATATGGGGAGGTAACCCTATGTATGATTATTGTGGTAAAATGGATAAAATAAATTTTTATGGTTATTACACACAGGATAGCCATATGATGTGCATAAATAAAATTGAAAAATGTTATGTGAAAACAAGACTAATTTTTGATGACGGAGGTTGAATTAAAAAATCAGGGAATGAACATTTTAATTTGTGGTTATGACCTTGCTTACTTAGAAAACGAAGTGTGGAAAACTGAACAGTAATGATGAAGAATTGTAAATAATTGATAGTGAAATTAATTGTGTGTATTGTAAAATGTTAGGTAAACAATGTGTATGTAGTTGAAATTGATTTTAATAATAATAATATTTTATCAGACAAAATAAATAATGAGTTGATGCTAAATGAATTGTAATTGTGGAAGTAAGGTAATTAAAATATGTTGTGTTTTAATAATTGATAAAAGTGAAGCAATTTGAATTGTTTAAATAAATTTGATTGATTTAAAATGTTATAGGATTGAATTTCTCTAATGATTTTGAATTATTTTATGAGATTTAAATTTGATACTACTTAATAAATAAATAAATATAAGATGTATTTAGTTGTGGAACCATATTATCGTTATTGTTTCAGAAGGTAATGGAGATGTATTGTTTTGTTTTGGAATCATATGTTTTGAATGATGTACTGTGAGTATAAATTTTATAATACAAGTTAAATAGAGTAAAATGTTTACAGGTGGAAAAGATTTTAAACTCAAGGATGAAACTAATTTGAGATAATTGTACTAAATAGAAACCATAGTCAAAAGGTAGTAATAACTGAAATATGAGATAAAATAAATGTTAATAATAATTTTGAAATTTTTGAGGAATATAATTGTAGTAAGTGATAAATAATGAAATGATGATATATAGAAGAGTTAATAAAAATTTCAAGTTATAATGTTTATTTATTATACTGTGTTTATTATGTCTTACAAATGTATTAGTTTATTGTGTTAGAGGTAAGGATTGATAAAATGTGTAATTTGTATAATTTTGAAATGTGTTTATAGTAAGGTCATTTACCTTGCCAAGAAAATCAGCTGATCAGCTGTAGAATATCACTTATAAATGATTTGCAATTTTTTCAATGTAGTTAAATATTTAAATATAATTAATGTTTGAATATAATGATTTCAATGTGGTTAAAGATTTTATTTAAATGATGGAAATAATTTAAGATAGTTAAGAGTTTTAAATGGTTTGTAAAAGGTGGTAAAGTTGATTTTGGGTGATTATTATTTTGTTAGGACATTTAGATCAGTCCATGTGAATTTAAAGGGGTACTAGAGAGAATAATAGTGTTAATTAATGTAATGTAGAATGTGAGATGTAATGGTGACACAGTAGCTATGGGGAAAATATGTAGAGTATTGATTGATATATATTGAGGTAATAAATAAATGGAGATATTTTGTAGATGAAAGTAATGTATTGGGAGAGTAATTAGTTGATGGGAATTTTGTAAAGGGGGGTGGTGTGATAAGGAGTCCGCAACGAAAGGTGTTGGGACAGGAAGGGACCGATTAGCGCCGGAAAGGGTTGCCTAGGGGAAGTCCAGGAACCAATATAAGGGAGTGAGCTTTGGGAGGGGAACACACATCCTGAGTATAAAGGGGTATAGAGTATTTTTTTTATATATAAGGGTAGAATGATGCGCTATGAGTTGAGTAGTAAGTGGGTTTAGAGAATGTTTGATAGATGTTTTTGATAGAGAATGGGTGTCATGTTAATTAAAGTTGTTAGTGATGTTAGTCAGAGGGGGGAAGATTATAAAGGTATACAGGCCAAGTTGTAACTCAAATTGTTATGAATAAATGAGTCACCCAAACTAATTGAGAATGAGAATGTTAAAGAAAGAAAGTCATGGTTAAAAGATAAAATTAATTGAAACAAATGACAGATTTTAATAGAAGTTGAAAGTAATTAAAGCTATAAAATGTGATTTTGGTCAAGTTAACTGTAAATTTTATTGTTTATTGTAATAATAACCATGTTAATTTTAAATGTTTTATTTTATTATGTTGTATTATGTTTGAAGATAAGAAATTTTAAAGATGTTTTATGTACTTCATGATGTAATCTATGTATAACATATGTAGGTCACGGTCATCGACTTGACCCAGAGAGATCAGCTGATGGTTGACGTTATAGACCAAACCAGTTTGTAAAGGTCCTCGCCTTCTACCCTTTATAATTACATATAATACACTCATCAAAAAATACTCACCGCTGCCAGAATTTTACTTACCGTCATGGTCCCCGTAAAACTTACCTTTAAAAATTACCCAAGGTCGCCACGATATTTTCTGGTTTAATATCAAAACCATTCTACACACTTGCCCTTATAAAAATCCCGCTATCTGACTATAATACAACTCAGAAAAATCCCAAAGAACGTTAGACGAGGTTTTCAGCACAGAAAACTAGGAAATGGTTATGGCGTAATGACTTACTCTAACACATACTTTATATTAAATAAAATCTGAATTTATTTTAAGGTGAAATTTTATGAATTAATAAAATAAACATTTCTTAATCAACTAGCTTCTAACAAACTATTATGAACCAGTACTAAATTTTTTCCCTTAGAGATCTCGTTTGAAATTTAACACTTTATACATAACAAAGGAAATTACTAAAAATGGTGTTTGATTTTATTCAATTGATTATGTTCTTAAGTTTGCTACTCATCTGGTCAATGCAATCCACAATTTCCGCCACCACGTGTTACGCACTTTTTGTTTGTAGAACACTCCGAAAACTGATTTTATACTGTTTAACTTGGATTATTTTCTCAATCACAAATGTTAAGGCTGTTTCACAAATGACAGCACTATTCTTTTCAATCGGTCAGCTTACATTGTTCGCAAGCACATTTTTTTGGCAAACTGCGCGTTAACACTTTACTTGATAGGCCGATTAGATTATTTTCGGCCTATCTTGCGCCCGAGGCCACTGTTTAATTTTACATTACAACTTTACTGTCTGATGCTGGCTGTCTGTTGTTCACTCTCTACTGACACACAGCAGACTGTGTCACAAAGCTGCTGCTATGTGATTACGCAATGCGTCTGGCAGTTGTTTTGTCTGACTGTATGTGTGTTGCATTGCTGTACTGGAGGCTCCTTACAGGTGAAAGTCTGGCAATTTGGAAAGTGCTTAAACTGATGATTTGAATTAATATGAAATTAAACTGGGGTGGCTCACAATTCCGTACCGTCACAATACCCCCCCCCAATAAGAGGTTGAAGGCCAAGGCGTTCAAACTCTTATTGCCTAAACCTAAGAGGATCAGTGAGGATATGGCGCCGCAACCCCCCTGAACTCTCTACTAAATCATGGGTTCTTACCCCCCTAGTCTGGCGACTGCGACAGCACCCATCCGATCTTACTGGACTTCTCTGTTCGAGATCCCAACACCGAAAAACCGAACAGATACCCGTCCCAGTATCGCCTGACTTTTAAAACATTCAATAAAAAAATCAACAAACGGCCTTCCATCACTCCATATCCCACATCTGATTTGTTTCCTCTTAACCGTACTGGTTCATTGACAACGTACTGGCTCATTTTATATTATAGACCCAACAAAATATAGTATTAGTAAAACAATATAGGTTTACAGTGGTACACATAAATTTCCGTTAAATTAAATAATATTCCCCATACAATATTGCCCAACCAAAATGACACATAGATTATACAAGGTATCCTTAACTACTATATATATGAATAGGACAAAAAATTCATAGCATATGAAAAATCTATATGGACAGTAATATACACATCTTAATTCCCAAACACCGTTTCAGCTCCAACATTTCATTCAGTTTTCAGTTTAAATGAATATTTTAATAAGTTAAATCCTTATTTACATCAATTAGTATTTACTTTATAATTCCAAGTTGAATTTAAATGAAAATAAAGTTAAGTTCATTATTAAAAATCATCGTTTCTGTTAAATTTATTACTAAATTAATTTAATTGTATTTAATTTACTTTAATTAATTCAATTGATCTCAAAAGTTACAGTAATTGCCTCATTATTATTTGGTCTGTAAAAAAAAATTTAATTTCAATTCTTTTCTATCACAATAAGGTTTTACTCAAGATACTGATTCAGCAGACTACAACATTTTTGTTATTGTTACCAAACATGACCACAGACATTAGTCTCAACATACCACACATGTTTATATAAACACTAGTCTGCAAGACTCACATAGTATAAACATCCTGGTTACATCATATTAACACCTGTATTTTTCAGTCTTTTATAAATTTTTTAGATAACATATTTATCAATGGCTATTTCTTACAATTTAAGCCAAATATTATTTTAATTCACCTTTCAGTTATTATTTCTCTTTTAATTACAATTTCTATTTAATGCTATTATCTCAATTCATATTATTGAATCAACATTTTTTCACACCTGTAAGCTTTTTATTCTATCTATTAGTATTATGAACTTTATACTTACAATCCACTTATTGACATGAATACAAAATACACACCACACCCACACACCAATATCTCCACGTAACCTCTGAAACATTTAACAACAATGTTATTTCATACAAAGAATTTAACCATCTATTATCGAATTCCAAATCTCGTAAACCATTCAACTCAAAAAATTTCAATTATATAACTTTTAAATCAATCAGAATATTTTAAACATTTCAAATTGTTTCAATTAAATTCATTATTAAAATATAAATTCCATTATTATTGTTTGCCATTATACAAATGAGCCAATTACTGTTTCTGAACTTAATGTTATTATTTCTTTAAATTGCAAAATATTAATCTTATTATTACAACAATTAATTACCTACATACACTGTTCACTTAACCCTTTACAACACATACAATTGAATTCACTACATATTTATTTACAAATCTACTTCATTATTTATTCAGTTATCATATTTCAATGTTCAAATCAGCTAAGTCAACATCCTTAAAACAAAAATTTAACTGTCTTTTATTGTTTTATGGTCTAGCCTCCATCGTCAAAAAGGTATCTTACATATTTATAGCATAAATGATTTTTATTTACATCCAATTTATTATTATTATTCTTATCATAAACCATTACCTCTATGTCATTCATTTTCCCTTTTATTATTCCATAAGACTTGTCACTATTATTTGTTTTTATCCAGCCTCCGTGAATATTTGTTGTTACACCCAGGTAATTTATTTTCTCATCATATTCCTCCACTACAAGTACACTAATTCTTCCTACAGGTACACATTTATCATCAATATAATCATTGTCTACTACTACACAAGGTATGTCTACATTATTTATCATAACTCTCTTAATATCCATCTTCTCTATCAGCTCTACATAACCTCTATTTATCTTGAACCACTCTAACTCTTTCTCTCTCTCATAATCACTTTCATCACAATACCTATCACAACACCACTGACCTACTTCACTCCATGCAAAGGGCACCATTAAATATTTATTACCTCTACTGGCTTTACCAGTTAAATCACAAAAAATACAGGGACCATCTGAAGACACCTTGTCTTCCATACAAATACAGGAGGAAACTCTGTCCTCATTAAACACCTGTGAAAACTCTGTTTCACCATAAACTTGGGGAACATCTGCCCTTTGCCCATTTAACCTCTCTACACACACACTTATAACCTCATCAACACTTTCTCTGCTCACCACCTTACACTCTAACACCACATTTTTAATTTCACCACTGTTACTTACCATATCATTCTTAGATACCCCATTCTCAGCTATATAATCATTGTTCTTATGTAATGTTATATCATCATTATGATTACTGGTAGTACTACCACTTACCTCAGAATTGTAAGTACCATCAACTAGTCACTACCTCAACACTACCTCTCCCACTATTTTGTCACTGTTATTTATTAATTCATTATTGGAATTATCGTTATCACTCACCTGGTCAATTATTCCCTCACTATCATTAACAACATTATTACCACTTACCTGTTTTGATTCAACTTCTGTACTCTCTTTTAATTGATATCCATCTCCTTCCAATTTTTTGTCCCACTCGTCAAAACGTTTATCCATTTTATCAAAAAGTTTATCCCACTTTTTGTCCATTTCGTCAAACCGTTTATGCATCATATCAAAACCCTTAACCATCTCTGTTTTTATAAGGTTCAACATATACGTCTGATATTCAGATTCACTCATATTATCCCTACTTACCTTATTATCTGCCACCTGCTCGGCTTGCTTATAGTTACATTGGTCTATCTCTTCACCACTTTCTACTCCCATTATACTATCATCCTTATCACTAGGCCTATTTACTGCCTTATTTTCTACCCCTATTACTTCAACTATCTTACCTTTATCATTTGTTATCTTACCCCACTCCTTGTCAGTCATTTCACCTACTTCACCCATATTTATACTCGTACTTCAAAATTTATTTATAAACCCAACATTTACGCTACCAAAACATACCCTAATTTTTTCAACGTAATTATATACGATTAATTTTACAAATACGCCGTTACCAAATCCTACTTTCTGTGCTTTAAAACAGGTCTAGTTCCTATAATATTTATACGAACATCCTGGCAGGGGCGTCGCTTGTAAAGGTCCTCGCCTTCTACCCTTTATAATTACATATAATACACTCATCAAAAAATACTCACCGCTGCCAGAATTTTACTTACCGTCATGGTCCCCGTAAAACTTACCTTTAAAAATTACCCAAGGTCGCCACGATATTTTCTGGTTTAATATCGAAACCATTCTACACACTTGCCCTTATAAAAATCCCGCTATCTGACTATAATACAACTCAGAAAAATCCCAAAGAACGTTAGACGAGGTTTTCAGCACAGAAAACTAGGAAATGGTTATGGCGTAATGACTTACTCTAACACATACTTTATATTAAATAAAATCTGAATTTATTTTAAGGTGAAATTTTATGAATTAATAAAATAAACATTTCTTAATCAACTAGCTTCTAACAAACTATTATGAACCAGTACTAAATTTTTTCCCTTAGAGATCTCGTTTGAAATTTAACACTTTATACATAACAAAGGAAATTACTAAAAATGGTGTTTGATTTTATTCAATTGATTATGTTCTTAAGTTTGCTACTCATCTGGTCAATGCAATCCACAATTTCCGCCACCACGTGTTACGCACTTTTTGTTTGTAGAACACTCCGAAAACTGATTTTATACTGTTTAACTTGGATTATTTTCTCAATCACAAATGTTAAGGCTGTTTCACAAATGACAGCACTATTCTTTTCAATCGGTCAGCTTACATTGTTCGCAAGCACATTTTTTTGGCAAACTGCGCGTTAACACTTTACTTGATAGGCCGATTAGATTATTTTCGGCCTATCTTGCGCCCGAGGCCACTGTTTAATTTTACATTACAACTTTACTGTCTGATGCTGGCTGTCTGTTGTTCACTCTCTACTGACACACAGCAGACTGTGTCACAAAGCTGCTGCTATGTGACTACGCAATGCGTCTGGCAGTTGTTTTGTCTGACTGTATGTGTGTTGCATTGCTGTACTGGAGGCTCCTTACAGGTGAAAGTCTGGCAATTTGGAAAGTGCTTAAACTGATGATTTGAATTAATATGAAATTAAACTGGGGTGGCTCACAATTCCGTACCGTCACAAGTTTCTGGCAATTGATTGATGCAAATTTTGTCGTGTAATCGATTTAAATAATTTTAAATCTTTCTGAATATTGGGAAAAAATAATATTTTGATAAATTTAAATGTTTGAAGAAAAAAAAATTTTTTTAATTTTTTCCGTCTGCCATATAGATGATGTTTGAGTTTTAAGTATATTATTGTTTATGTGTATCAGTAGTGTTTTATTGAATTATAGTGTTTAGAATATATGTGTAAACAAATGTTAGAGTAAGTGCATTCATGTTTTAGTAAGGTATTCAATTTATTTTTTTTAATTAGTATTAGTATTGAAGAGAATTAATAGAGTGGATGAATTCATGTAACAGATTTTGTTTTTTTTTTATGATTTTGAGGAAGTAACTTAAATGATTTTTTAATTTGACGATAAATATTTTCTGAATTTTCAATAAAAGAATGTATTAATGAGTATATGTATGCGCCCAGTACTTGCTAAAGGCAGCCCAGTATGCATGACAAGGGGGAACATATCAGTTGAGGATCTGGCATGGTATAAGGCCAGGGATTTGGAGTTTGGGGTGGTATGTTAGAAGGTTAGGTGCGCTGTGGTGCGTGTCTGTTCGATGTTATGGTGTTGGGATCTCGTATAGAGAAGTCCAGTAATCTCGTTCAGGTGCGGCCATAGTCTCCGAGCTAGGGGGGTAGTTTACCCATGATATGTAAGAACTAATGGGGGTTGTTGGCACCATATCCTCACCGATCCTCTTAGGGGTTTAGCAATGAGATTTCTTCTGTTTCGGCAGAAGATCTCTCATTGGGGGGGGGGTTATTGTAACGGGGCAAAAAGGGGTATTATTATTTTTTTTATTGTAATTTCATGCGGTTTTATTTCAAATTATACGGGTCCAAAACAGCGAGTCACCTACATAGAACGGCTCAGTGTGTTGGGTGCGGCGTGGTCAACAAGAGTTAATTCACAGAATTCCAGTGCGCACATGCCTGTGCTTTCCGTTGTGGAGAAGAGACAGAAAACCTTTGTGGCTAACAACCAGCCAAAAAGGAATGCGTCCGGTGTGCAACGATGCAATACAATTCCAGGAACTGTAGTGTTGAGTGACACGCGCAAACACCAGCAGGCGCGCAGACGATGCCAAGAAGCAAAAACAACATGGCTTGATTGGGAATTCTGTGTGCCATGTGCTCAGAACCGGGCGGAAGCATAATAGAGATCCCGCCCATTTGTGTGACGTGTAGACAGGCAGTGAGATTTCGTCGACGTCCAATACACTGGAGTTGCACTTGTTAAATGTGCGGTGACAAAGACTTTAACACATAAGGCATTGTTTTCCGTCTTGTCCAAAAAACCTTGGTAGTGGGGTACTTGGGGGATGCTACTCGCAGTTCCTCACCGACGCTAGCCTGCGCAGGCAGCCCGCCAAACGGGGCTCAACAATAAAATTTTAGTACCAAGTAAAAGTGAGTGCAGTTTTCAGAAATGCGGAAGTGAGAACAGTTTTTCAGAAGAAAATGAAATAGTAAATTGTTTCGAACACATAGAACGGATTTTGTAAATGATGTGACACGAAGTCGGGGAGACGCCATGTTGCTGGCAGGGGTATTGAGTAACGTATTACAAAAAATATATGCGTAATTTTGAGTAAAATGGGGCATATCTAATTAAGAGGGGTAAATTTGTTTTATGGTGTGAATGTGAGAATGAGCAGGCTGGGCGGCCTTCTTTAAGGTAAGATGTTTAATAGAATTTTAGTAGTATCCGATCATGTCATAAATATTATAAGAATGTTTTATTTATCTTGAATTTTTGGCAATAAGTAATAGATTGATGTAAGAGGTAAAGAAATGAATAAGTAATAATGAACGTGTTGAAAGTTTAAAAAATTTTAATAAAATTTAATTTGCTTCTATTCATAAAGGCGAGTTGTGTACGTTATTAATACAACCTTACAATCATACTTACGTTTCAACGTTCGTGTGACGAACTCTGGGCAGAGAAGAAAATTTAAAGGTAAGTGGAGAGCGAAATATTTTTATGATTTAATGTGTTAAAAAGTAATTAACTTAACAACCAAAGATGTCATTTAGTGTACTTGGCAGAGAACAATAGGCAAATACAATTAACAAAATGCATATTTGTCAAGTAAAATATAACATTATTTTATTTTTCTGAAAACATGAAACATGACATGAAAACATCTATTCTGCCTTGAGGCGTAAAACAAGTTACAAGTAATTATTACATCAGAATTAGATGGTACTGAACCATCAGTTTACCTACATATATATATGTTTCGCAAACTCAGCACTTCTTATATATATATATATTCTTCATTCACCCAGTCACACACACTTTCATACTTCTACATTTTTTGAGCTCTTTTGATATTTTGTAAAATTGCCAGAATTTATTTACTAGTAGTATTTATTTATTTATTAGTAGTAGGGTTTACTTCCCTTTCATTATTCGTAGAGGCTCGCCTCCTTGTGCACGCACTGTCCAGATGTCTCCTCATTCTCACTTTTTACCTTTCCTGCCAAAACTGTCACTCAAATTGTTATTTGTCACTACGTATTTACATTATTTATATGTTATTCAAATGCTGGTTTCGTTTAAAATTTCACATTCTATGGTTTGCGGGCGAGACGACAACTATTCAGCCGGGGGCGAGTGAACTGCCCACGTCCATAGTTATTAGATGTTCATGGCCGACTGCCGTTCAGCATTAAAATTTCTGTTTGGTGACGTCTTTAAAACCAGTTCATTCCATTCCCCGCCATACGTCTCGTCCTTGGTATTGAAAAGTTCCGTTGGGCTTTGTATCACCTTTTCTACTTGCCACAAACAGATTTCTGTCAACAAAATTCTTTCAGTGTTAGTCACTGGCTACAAATAAACTGTAGATTTGCTTCATAACCATATATGGTTATGAAGCTGTCACTGGCTATCGCCTCACCTTAAATGGGCCTCATCTTCCCATGTTAAGTTGTTTATAAAATTATTATGTAAATTTTGCCCCGTTACAAACTACAGTAATTTCAATTTTACTCGCACAAAATTACAAACAAAAAAATTTTACTGAACAGACGACATGTGATTAGAACAGTGATTCATAACAGGATGATGACCTCATTATGACTGTAAAGGACAGTGATTGCTTGTTGATATTTGTTGTTTGGCCATCACTTTTCTTAGAATTTTGTGGAAATCCAAACACAATAACGGTTTTGCAATTTTTCAGCACGGTAAAAAAATGCTCTTGCGCTTAGAAATGTCCAGTATGTGAGTCACGGCGGACACCAAGGGCCAGGTATAATCTGCTGTGTGTGTGTTAGTGAGGGTGAAAGTCAGTCTGGCCTGTCTCAACTGCCACCGTTCATTTTACAGACTTTAACTTATGAGCCAATCACAAAGCAGAACTCCATTTTGGTGTTTAAAGCAAGCCAATCACAAACTATTCAACCCTTTGTGAACACTTCTGGTGGGTACCCGAAACATTTAGAGGAAAAATATGTCTCAATCTGTAAGCAATTGACCATGGCCCAGTAGCCTGGTAATTTATGATTCTCTTGATGTTGACTCCAGGCATGGTAGACTCCGTGATAGAATTGTTATAAACTGCTTACTATGTCGTTAGTAATTTATAATCTAACCACCATTTAACTTTATTTTCAGCAGTGACATGATATTATAGTGACAGAATTTCAGTACATTACGATTTTCAGGTTCTGTTTGGATTTCAGTATTAACATTGTTTTGAGCAGTATATTTTTTACTTTTATAGAGTATTCAAGTAGCGTATTTTTACACTAGGTTATCGTATTTTTAGAAATATTTTATTAAAATAATAATCGTGAATCTTTCTGTGTGCACATATAAATATCAGGTAAACTTCAAAGTGGGATTAGTGTTTACATTTTGTGTAAGAAGCATTCCACATATTTTGTTTGCAGTTCATAGTTTATATTTTATACAGTCATAATGGCAGCTATAATTTAAAAGTCTTTTAAATAAAATATGATTTTGATGTTATTCTCTAGTTTTACTGAAGTGTACAGATGTCTAATGATTGAAAAAGTAGGTTATTTTAGTAGTGTGTATAGAACATAAATATGTGTTATTATTGCATTGATAGCAGTATAGCATAGTTTTACAACTATTTGATTGATTTTCCCATTAAGTACAATGTGTGTTTGTGTTACTTGTGAGCCAAAGACTTTTTTTTGTGATCTAGGGATGCAGTCCCCCTACCCAATTGTTGCATTATTAGTTAAATCATTTGCTAATATTTATATTAAAAAATTAATTCAAACACTTTTTGCTACAGTCTATTTCTTGATGTATATAATATATTTAGACTTTATATTTACTTTACCTCAAGATGTTATTTTTCCCTTATTTGGAACATGTTTCGGGAACCTTAGTGTTCCCATCATCATATTGTGTATAAAAATCAGTACAAAACATGATACAATTTTCAAAGCACTCAACATTGAAAATACACAAAATACTAATATATACACCACAATCACACACAATAATAACAATTAAAAAAAAAACCAATGGGAAGCCATAACAACAGCCAACCAGCACACAGGTACTCCACAAGATTCAAAATTAGGAAGGCTGATGATGGGAACACTAAGGTTCCTGAAACATGTTCCAAATAAGGGAAAAATAACATCTTGAGGTAAAGTAAATATAAATTTTAAATATAAAAAATTAATGTATGCAGGAGTACTATATTTTGAGTTGAGTTACTAATTTGTGACTTAAAAAAAGCCATTCATATCTCTGCATGTATCATTTGTACAAGAGGATGAAGAAAGTTACAGGCAGTGCAAAAATGGCAACAACTGCGTGTTCACACACACTAGAGTAAGTAATGCTGGTCCCCAAAGGGGGATACTGTATTGCAAAATACTATACAATTAAAATGGTTTCCACTGTAATAGTATATTGCTTTCCACTCTTTAATACCCAGAAATAGCTGTTTATTTTTATTATCCAAAAATGTATGTGTTGTATTAGTCTGTCATCTTCTTCTTCAGCGGTGCAACAACCCATTACTAAGTCAAGGCCTCCTTTAACAGCCTCCGCCAGTTGTCCTGGTAAAAACTGGCTGGCGAAAGAAATTGACAGGTTTCTGCACATAAAAGTTTTACAGATGAGCTATGTGAATTCTCCAATCCAATCCCCAACCTGGAGGACCAGGAACTTTGATTTCTGGGTGCTCTTCCCCTAGAGAGTTGCTTTCACCTCAGCTGACGAGCTCTCTCTGCCCGGTCACAGTAGGCTAACTGACTCAGCCCATGTGTGCAGCCATTGTTGGGCTACTATAGCCTCCTCCGCCTCCACACTAGATGCACATCCTGCTACTGATATGCACCACTCTGCCAGGCCAGGGCCTAGGATACCCCCAGACAGCCCTAACAGAACCTCCATCTCTCGTTTGCTTACCGATCCACTCTGCCAAAGGGATTATTTACCACAACCTTGGAGTGGAGTGCTCGGCATAACAGGGTCCATCGACGTGTAGGTGAGAGTGGAGTTGGGGGTGGAGAGGCTGCTGCATTTCTCTTCTATGAAAGCATATGTTCGCATCACACCCCCTTTGGACCCCATTATTCTGTCATAGCAGCACAAAATGTTAGAATGTAAAGTTATAATTTAGCAAAAAGTGGTCAAATGTACAACTAGGCACAGTATGCTGTCGCCACATTCGACCTGTTTATTTCCAGTACATGTTTTTGTATTCTTTGTGTAAGAAAGTAACGTCTCTGTTAATTGTGTTTTAGGGCTCCAAAGATGAGTTTTTAACTGCTGGCCAGTTGCTGCCTGACAAATTCGTAACGGCATGTAAAAACGCACAAATGCCGGTTGTTTTAAAAATGAGGGAAGGCTACGATCACAGTTACTTCTACATCACCACTTTTATTGAAGAACACTTTTCATATCACTCAAGATATCTTAAATAATTGTTGTTGAAAATGAACAATATGGGAAATGTGGCCTTGAGAACTTTGTGTACTTACGATTGTGTATTATTCTGCATTGTTATCACTGATTACAATGATACATGTGAATATTCAAAATGCAGTAATAAACACCTTTGAGTTGACTCAACTGTATGTAGTTTTTTTTTTTTTTTTAATGACAGTTTAACCATTGTTTTTAGCACGAGACACCTGCTTTTTTTGTTATTTTGTATCTATAGGACATTGAGAAAATTTACCCAAAGAGGTGTTGTATGCATGAAACTCTTTAGCAGATAAATGTGCTGACAAATTGTAATGTTATAAAAAAAATTGGAGGAATCTTGTATCACCAATAGCTTGATTTCTGAGTAATAGCTCTTGGGAAAAGGTGTGTCAACAGCTTTGGTTTTATAAATACTAGTATACTACAATATGTTCTTTATTGTTTTTTCTTCTTCTCCTCCTCTCCCTCCTCCTCCACCTCCTTTCCCTACACCTCAACGTGAGCCCTGGCTTCCAACACCAATCTTCTACAATGTCTCCTATCTGTAGCCATCTCACAACCATCCGTGGAACCCCTCATATCCATTCTTCCAGCACATCATCCAACCATCTTATCTTAGGTCGACCTATCTTTTTTGCTTTTGTACACCTGTGCCCTTAGGAGTTTCTTTGGCATATGCTGGTCATTCATCCATTCTAGATGATCTAACTATTGTATTCATTGAGCTTTTACAAATCTTATGATGTCCTCATGCTTTGATAACTCATCTATCTCCTAGATATTTCTTACTTTCCATTCATCATCTTCCTTAACTGGGCCATAAACACATCATACAATTGTTCTTTCAGACCTTCTCAGTGTCTTATTTGTTGCTTTTTTTGCTAATGTCTAATGAGAGTCTAATTTTTCATTTTTGTGTTGTGACTAATGGCCTTGCTTCTCAGTAGTCTACTGTTATCATAGTATGTCCTATTTCATATTTGTATCATGTCATGTATTGTCGTGTTTATGCATCCTTCATTATCAGTCACGTTATGTAGATATCATGTTACTTATTATCCGCATCAAATGAATTACCCTCTTTGCATAATTATACAGACTCCTTTTTCTTCCTGCACAGAAATTACTTTATTGTTTAGCAATGGAAAATTAATGACATATGACATACATTATACTATTATTTTTTTTTTTTAATAATGATTAATACGTTGAGGTCTTTGCCTAAACTGCACTCGGGCAGAGTAGTTTGCCGCTGTGGATGGTGCCCGAAGAGAACTTGTTTGTATTTTCGTGTTCTATTACATCACGTATATTACATTATTAAATGTGTTTGGCATCTGCACAGTTAAGTTAGTACATTCTTTTGTTAGTTGTAAAACTTACCACTGATTGCAGCACCTCTCAATAACGAATGTGAGTGCTAATAATTATGCGTTAAGCGCTTGTACACGTGTTACACATTTGTGGTAAGAATGGTGACTTGGGCACAAAACAAGCATCTGGATGACAGCAAAATACTGACATTCCAAACACTGATTGAATTTATTTTATCTGTAGTAATAAATTTTACATGGTGTATGTAAGAAATCATTAATGTAGAGCAATCTTGTCCAGATATAAAACTACATAATCCGAACTTTTTTCAAATACAAAAAAGTATTACAGTAGAACTCTATTTATCCGAACTCCAGTTATCTGAATCGCCAATTATCCGAATCGATATCAGGAAATTAAATTCATATAAGACTGTGTTAGCTGTCCATCATAGTTTATGTACTGACCAGTACAATGTTTCGTCGCCTACTGTTCGCATTCTTGTAATAAAAAAAAAAAAAAGGACACACCCATCCCCCGCCAGGTCACTCACCTCTCTCATATTTACAGTTGATCAGTGTCTTTCTGTCTATCGTGTGGTGTATGCGTGTGTTCTGTTTATACAGCACAGTATTGTGCCAAGTTGTTTTCACATAGTGTGTATTTAAAATGTCTTCTAAAAGGAAGCATGACGGTACTGTAGCTGACGGACAAAGTGAAAATAATTGAGCAATTAAAAAAAGGAATGTCTGTCAAACAGTTGGTCTTATATTGTAAGTGCAGCCACTATTTCTGATATAAAAAGAAATAGTTCTTCGATTTTGAACTTTTTTTCTAATTTGGAAAGTGAAGATGGAATGTCGTCCAGAAAAGTGATGAGAACAGCTGAAAATAAAAAACTGGAAAATGCTGTTTTTAAATGGTTTTTTGCAGCAACGGTCACTTGAAAATCCCCTCCCTGTGTTTGTGAAAAAGCAAAAGTGTTTGCTGAAAAGCTGGGTGGTTTATCCAAATTTAAAGCAAGTAATGGTTGGCTACATAATTTTAAGGTTAGGCATGGTATTCGGGAGTTAGATTTGAGTGGAGAAAAACTTTCTGCAGATAACAATGCAGCTGATAAGTTCATTGTTGAATTTAAAATCATAACTAAAAACTATGATCCTGAATTCATGTACAATGCCAATGAAACAGGACTTAACTGGAAAGCATTGCCCCATAAAACTTTGGCTTCAAAGAGAGAAGCTAGTGCTCCTGGACACAAAACTAGTAAAGCACGTGTGACAGTGCTTACTTGTGCCAATTCAACAGGCAGTCATCGACTCATTGCTTTTAATAGGAAAATGAAAAAATCCTAGGGCTTTCAAAAATGTTAAAAAGCTCCCGATCTTATACAAAAATCAACCAAAAGCATGGGTGACAGCAGCGTTGTTCTCAGAATGGTTTGAGGAAACATTTATTCCGGAGGTAAAAAAATATCAGAAGGGAAACATGTTGCTTCTTGTTGATAACAGACCAACCCATCCTTCAGTGGATCTGTTGGAAAGAAGAAACAGAAGTTTTAAAGGGCTCTTCCTGCTGGGAGAAACTCGAAACAAATGTAACGAGTTTGTTGCAACCAATGGATCAAGGCGTAATAGAGTGTATGAAACGATATTACAGAAGGCAACTTTTATGTAAGCTGCTGTTAGCAAATGAAGATGAAGAAGGTACAGTAACATACCATAAGAAAATTTATTTAAAGGACTCTTGTTATATTATAGCCGATTTGGAATTTGTTGAAAACCATAACATTAAAGAGAGCATGGAATAAAATTAATGGCATTTCGACAAAACAACAAATCCAGGAAGAAAAAGAATAGGCAATGAACAAGATGCAAGAGGAAAAAAGAACAAAAGAAAGTGTCGAAGAAAATGAAGCTGTATCAACTGAAGACATTCAGAAAATCATTGTTCAAATTCCTGGCTGTTCTGATTGTGATGTGGACGACACAAACGAGTGGTTGCAGTGCGATTCACCGGACCCTGGATATAAAATTTTGGACGATGATGAAATTATCCAAAGTGTAAACAGTGGATTTGGATGAAATTATCCAAATCTCAACAGGTGGACAAAGATGATGAGAATGTTGCTTCAGTTAAATCGGAAAAGGAACCTACGGCAAGTGAGGCATTCACTTGTTTTGACACTGCCTTATAGGGGATGGAACGGCAGCCTGAATGCGACCATGTGCAGCTTCTTTCCGTCAAGCATTTGCGGGACCTGGCTGCATGCAAACGAGTTTCTACGTCAAAACAATTAACTTTGTTTGGCATGTTCAACTGAATAATTATAATTATGTGTGAATATTATTTTTATTTTTTTGTAGTAAAAGTGAACTTTTTACAAAACACTTGTGACCTGGTTTTTATTAAGATACTGTACTGATGTAATAAAAATAAACAAAAATGATTTTTCAGCAATTTTCGCGCTTTCTTTCATAACATAACCTTTTTTTTATGTTTGCCCCAATTATCTGAATTTCTATATATCCGAATTATGTCTGGGCCTCAGTAGTTCGGATAAATTGAGTTCTACTGTATTATTATACTCCTACAATTTGCATTATCACAGAAATGTGTGTATATATTGTTATGACATTACAGAACAGTCTACGTGTTTGTCGAATGTTCCAGAAGAATCTCACTCTAATGTGTGTGGCATACGTGATTCTCGACGCATTCGCGAGACTTTTGGAAGCCGCCAGCCGCATGGGACTGTGTCAATGCCCCAATTATTACGTCCTAGTTTAGAGATAAGGCGTAGTTTGGAATCTTCTGGTCTGTGCGGGGATGTATAAATACAAGGTGGCAGCGGCCTTAGTTTTCAGTATGGTTGTGATATATTTACAGTGCAGTTCGAGTTTATTATCGAGCGATATTACTGTGTGCGTTTAAGTGGTTATTAGTGAAGTGTTTAATAATCAGGTGGGATAAATTTAATACAGTTGTGTTTAATATTAGTGGACATTTTATTGCGTGTGAACAATTTTTATTTGATTTGTTGTAAGAGACTGTGTTGTTAATTACGAACTGTTTAACTGTGAAAATTAAAGCTGGTGATTAGTGACTTAATTGGTGTCTTGTATTTTGTTTCTACTGTACTTACAACGATCAAGTAGACCGTCGTAACAGTGGTGTCAGAACTGGGATAGAATGGTTAACAGTGGACAGTTTGTACAAGATGAGTGTAATTCCTAATTAATCGGAAAACAATGGATGCGAGTAAGATGATGGAAAATTTCCAGGCACTGTTGTTGCAGACAGAGGAACGACGCCAACAGGATGCAGAGAAAGCGGAAGAGAGACAGAAAACCCTCCTCCTGGAAGCAGAGGAAAGTCGGAGACAGGAAACGGAATAAGTAGAAAAACGACAGGATGAACAACGCAGGCAGGAAAGAGAAGAGGCTGAGGAACGTCAGAAAGTACTAATGCTAGAAACAGAAGAAAGACAAAAAGAAGAACGGAAGTGTGAAACAGAAGACATCAAGGCGTTAATACAGGAGCAAAAGCAGACACAAGAACAAACTGCTGCAGAGTTGGGTCTCCTAAAAGGTAAGCTTAATAAACAAGTTACTAAAATATCAGAGGTACAAGAATCAATGACATTAAAACTAGCTGAAGTAGAAAAATCAGTCTCTGGTGTTGAAGAATCGATGTCTAATAAAATAGCTGAAGTAGAAAGATCTGTCACGAATGTGGAAAAGCTATGTCAACAAAAATAGAAGACTTGATTACAAATATAAAAGAGCAGACTAAAAATAAAGTTGAGCAGTTCATGAAAATACAACCAAAACAAGTTTCTGAACAGACTGTACCAATGATAAAAACAGAGAAAGACACAGAAAATAAGTCAATAGAGAAGGTCAACTCGCCTGCGTTTGGGACAGTTCATGTCAAGGCCCCAACCTTTGATGGAAGCACACACTGGGCGACGTATTTACGCCAATTCGAAGCTTCTGCATGCGCAAATAATTGGACAGAGAAAGACGAGGCTGTTTCCAGTGGCGAAGTTACATAGAGGCAATGCCTACCCTAAAAAATTGTGTAGAATAAAAATTATAAATACATATGAACTACGCAACGTAAAGACTATACATTGTTACTGTGATTGTCGAATTTACTAATTACGTGCTTTACTGAGAGACCGCTAGATGGCGACAAGTGACAGTAGACATAGTTCGTTTAAAGCGAATGAGGCAACGTGAATCTGCCTCAGCGTTTTTCGTATACATCGTATGTACGCAATGTGTTGTTGCGACTTGGAAGTGCGGGAAGGGGGGGGATTAACCCGGGCTCCACATACGTAGCGATGAGGCATGTCTCACTGCTGTGGTGCGAACAGCGTGCTGTGTTGTTTATAGTCGTGTTTATTTTATGCGGTTATTAAAAGTGTGCCTGTTATTCCGCATGAACTAATAGATGATCAACATTGTCATTTAAATTATTTGTGACATATATATATATTTGTGATATATATATATATATATATATATATATATAGTTACAACACAAATAAGCCACCCCAGTACCAGGGATAAAAAAGATAATAATAAATATAAATATACTTCATATTAAATAAAATGATTAAATATAAATAAAATATAAAGACAGTGACACGACAAACGACGACATTACCCAACCCAAGTGATTGACGAAACCAACAAAGAAGGGAAAAAACCAAAACCAAAGAAGGATAAAGACAATTGAAGGAAGTGAACGAATTCCTACAACCAAATAAAATCAAACCAGACGAGAAGGGGAGAACCGAATTAAAATGAAGCCAATTGAAAATGAAGAAGATGAAGGAGAAGAAGCAGAAAAATGAAGAGGAAACGAAGTGAAACCAAGAGATAAGAAACACCACATATAAAAGGGAGAAATGGTACACTCAGATATAAAATATTGTCAATAAAACCAATAATTATCCAATACTGGAAATAAATATTATTGTAAATGAAATAATTAATATAACTGTTTTAAACAAAAACAGTAAAGTAATCTAATAAAAAGAAAAAGTACACTAACCCAAAAATTAGAGTTAGATATAGTAAAATCTATACAGTTAAAAAGTGCAATAGTGAAGGTGTAAATACCCCAAAATAGTGAGTGTATCAGTGATAAACACCAATTAATTAAAGGTGAAAGTGATAAGTGAATAAAGATATTGTAAATAATAAAAAGATAGTAATAGATAATTACTCACTATAAGCTCAATAATAAGCTTATAAAAAAAATTATATAGTTAAGGATAATTAGAAATAGTATTTAAAGTAGAGATAGATGATACTCTAAAAGATAGATATGATGTTATTCAGGGGAGAAAGCCCATGTAAGATGAACAGTTTGTGTTAACATGGAATGGAGAAAGGGTATTAGTAAAGAATTAAGAAATTAAGTATATAATTAATAAACACCCTATGTTATAAGGGAAAATAAATTAAATAAGTTTGAAGGAAGTGATGATGTTTCACACTCAAAATAGTAGTAAAATAATGAAATGCCTAACTGTCAAAACCAATAATAACAAATTATATAAAATCCACAAAGAAATTAACAAATCTAAGGCAAGTAACTCGCCAAAAATTATGTATAAATCATTTTAAAAGAAAAATGTTACTATAAGAGCTTAAATTAAAAGAAATATGTAATTATCAAATGTCAGCATAATTAGACAAAAGTTAATAACTAATAGAACATGACCTTATGAGGTATTGTTTTAATCTTTGAAAGGAAATAAATACAATAGTGATAATATTTAATACCCAGGAGGGAAGACAGAAGAATAAAATCAGTCAGAAAATATATAATAAATTTGAATAAAAATTCAAATATGATAACAATGCTTTTAATCTAGGCCTTAACCAATCAAAGGGTTTCAGTTACCATAGAAACGGGCCGTTGGTTACTAATTTTCCATTAAATTTACTTACTTGGAAAAATGACGCTTGAATAGTAGGTACGCAAGATTTAGTATGACCAAAATTTCACTTTAAAAAGTTTAAAAAACATTCAAAGGTCAACAACATGAACCAGTGAGAAGGAGATGAAGAGGTTCAACGATTAACTGATGTCCAGGAACTAAATAACCGAAAATTAAATAGCAGAAATTCCCAAGACAATTTAGAAAAAGATGCCAGCAGCCTAAGTCACTCCAAAGTTGATGAATTTTCCATGACCCAAGAACCACGATCTATCACAACATTCTGAACTGATAAGTATCATTTAAATACCCTAATCCCAGGAGTAAAAGCACTTTATATATTTATCGCATCAATACAAAACTCTCACTATAAAGTAAAAATAATTTTCTTTCAAGGATTGAATAATATAAACTTACGTAGCAAAATTGTTAACTATAAAATAACCTCGCACTAATTTGCGAACTTTGTAACAACTATTACTACACTGCCGAACAATTTGTAACCACACTTTATACTATTTAAGTACGGATAAGGTACGGTAGTGTACTTTTTTAATGTAACCATATTTTATGTTTTCTTTATAATCTCAAGAACTCCAGATTTTGGGCGAGCTGACAATTCATGTATAAACAGTAGTTAAAGATGGCGTCAGAATAACTCGTTTCAAAATTAATTTTGTCAGCCCTGAGATTTGCGTTTCATGTTTTATACCGGAGCAATTTTATTGAAAACTAACTTTTAATATTATTGTCACTTTGATTAATGATCAAACCATAATTAAAGATACAGTACAGAGTGTTACCATTGTTTTATTTCATAGGAAGTTGTATAATATATGTGTGTATTAGCGATTACACTGAGCAGACAACTAGCGCTCTTGCCATATGTGCAATACAGTAAACTGAACAGAGGTGGGAACCATTTGAACGCTCCAGCCGTCACCGCTGAAAACACCAATCTAACTTATTAATTCACAAATTTAGTTGTTTTCATTAAACAATTTGGCGCCACCCGGGATTCACAACCCCTATGAAATTACAGGTAGGTTGTACTGATAATTGTGACAACGCTACGGACTTCGGTAGCAACAACCATTAATGTAACGACAGGTGTGAGACGAACACACCACACTAACACTTTCTACACATAAAAAACAGGTGTACACATTTTACAGATACGACCAGAACGTAACGTTACAATATATTTATATATATAGAAACCAATCAAGTTATAAATTTGGAAGTTAAATCAGTTATATTATTGTGTATGAATATAAATCTGTCGCCCGAAATGAGTGAAGCGGTCTTTTAATACTTTGTGATCTTTTAAACTTATTAAAAAGTAAGCCGTTTTCTTCTTGGACTTACGAAGAAAAATGTGGCGTTAAAAACGAGATTTACGCCTAATTTTGACATTAAACATTTTGATGGTAAAGTATCTAGAAAATTTCAGTTTTCTTGGTACAAGCGATATTCGTTTGCCATTTTTATTATACTAATAATAATAAATCTGTTTTAGTTGTATTGTATTCTATTCATACCATACATAACCTATACAGGTAACCTATATTGTGTTGCGTTATTTCGCTACCCGTCTGCCTCTGCTTTTGGCTTATTTATATAATGTAAATTTTTATATAAAGTCCAATGTTCGGGGGCCATCTGTTAACTTACGTTTATTTTTAATAGATATGATAGTTATTTTCATGTATTTTATTGTAATTAAAGAATACCCACCATACATCCGGCCGGTGTAAACATGTGTCTTTCTTATTAACATTAATTTTAACTTTCGGGTCCAGGGTTTCGTTAAGCGAAAAGGCAGAGGTAGTCAGGTTTTTTTAAATAACCATTCATACAACATATAGTAAACAATTTAGGCTTTATTTAATTTTCAATATTCACGTATTATAGACAATGGGAGTCATTACTCAATTATCAATTACCAAAATGGCGGCTTCATGACTTCCGCCTTTCGCCATGCTTTCATCTCTACATAGCACTTATTTTTTCTGTAAATTAATTCTTTAAACAAACGTATTTACTGCAGTATGGTTTTCAAAATTACTTGTTTCTTTCAAATCAATAACTAACATATATGTTTAACACAAACCAACGCCCCAGATATTGGTTATTAAAAGCCGGCAACCTTTCACTCTCACTTTCACACACAAACCTTTCATACCTTGATGATGATTACATTTCTGTATTAAATATATTTTGAGCTCATTTTTCTACTTTTTATAATTTAGAATAATTTAAAAGGGCTTTCCTGAATTGAAGTGGTAAAGACGCTCCTCAGACTCCTCCCATGATGGTTGGCGGATGTTCGGCCGAACTTTAGATCTGTCTTTTTCTGAGTGCACTGAATTTATTACTACATTTAACTGTCCACTGACACTAGTTACTTTTGTGATTACATTTTTACAAAATTTTACATCTTTCTTGGCAAAAACTGCCCAATACACAATTGAGCATGTGTGTGCTCTGAGTTGTTAATGCAGACTGAGAACGGGTTAGACGCAACTTCTGTGTAAGTGGTAGTGTACATGACATCACCGTCTTTTGTTTTTACGGCCAACGCCTTGGTTTGTACGTATTTGGTGTTATGTCATCAGCGTTTAATAATGACGACATAGCCTTGTGGACCAATGAAAGTTCATATTTATAGTTCGTGTTCACATACACCGCCATTATACATGTTAGACTTCGCTCGTCTCCCGGTGACCTTGAATTCACTCCTCTCTTGTTGAATATGCGTTGTTTCTTGGGACAGGGGTAAAACTGACCTAGCCCTGGTTGACATTCATAATTATAATAAAAAATACAATATGAGATCCCTTAATCCCATAATTATTGTAATAGGTCTTTATGTACTGTCACACTCTGAGGACAGCCTCCAGTCTTTGACCTCACAGTCTTCTCCAAGATAAAATCTGAAAATTTATGAAAAATCTTTAGGTACTCTTGGACTTGCAATTATGCTTTTTACATTGAATCGTCTTTACCTGCCAAAAACTCGGTCCGGTGGAATGAAAGAATGACCGGCAGTTGTAAAACAAAGTAGAGTTTCTTTAAATTGCGGAGGAACCTCAAGAAGGAGCCAGTGTTGCAGCATGTATATGACAGTCTTATTCTTTTGTTTGGCCACCGTAGCCATTAGAAAATAGCCGAAGTACAGTAGAACTCCAGTTATCCGAATCTATATCAGGAAATGGCATGGAATAAAATTAATGGAATTTTGACAAAACAAATTCAGAAGAAAAATAAGAGGCAATGAACAAGAAGGAAGAGGAAAAAAGAGCAAAAGAAAGTGTCAAAGAAAACGAAGCTGTATCAACTGAAGACATCCAGAAAATCATTAAACAAATCCTGGCTGTTCCTAGTGTGACGTGGACAACATAAGCGAGTGGTTGTAGTGTGATTCACCTGACCCTGGATATCAATTTTTGGATTATGATGAAATTATCCAAAGTGTAAATGATGAATCTCAGCAGGTGGACGAAGACGATGACAACGTTGCTTCAGTTGAACCGGAAAAGGAATCTACGGCCAGTGAGGCATTCGCTTACTTTGATACTGCCTTAAAGTGGGTGGAACGGCAGCCTTAATGCAACCATGTTTGCGGCAGCCTTCTTGCCATCAAGCGTTTGTAGGACCTGACTGCACGCAAATGAGTTTCTTCGTCAAAACAATTAACTTTGTTTGACATGTTCAACTAAAAAATTATAATTATATGCGAGTATTATTTTTAATTTTTTTTGTAGAAAAAGTGAATTTTTTGCAAAACACGTGTGACCTGGTTTTCATTAAGATACTGTACTCATGTAATAAAAATAAAAGTGATTTTTCAGCAATTTTTGCGTCTTCTTTCATAACATAACCTTTTTCTTATGTTTTTCCCAATTATCCAAATTTCTGCATATCCAAATTACGTCTTGGACTCATTAGTTCGGATAAATGGAGTTCTACTGTATTGTGACTCTCTCAGGATCTAAACAAGATAACCTATGATGTAATGCTAAAGCTGTTTGCACTGACACTTTAGGACATTCTGTCCTAAAATTAGGATTTTCTGTCAACACAACAAAATCTATTGTTCTTGTCGTGATGATTTCTTGAAACACCCTCACACACTGTAAAATTATATAAGTATAATTGTCGATAAAATAAGCCTCCTGGTCAGATATTTTTAGTAGTACTAAATTCTTTTGGTGATCATAACTGAGAATCATTTCATGACCATTTCCTTGACGTAATGTCTCATAAAATGTATAAGCTCGTTGTTTGTGTGTCATTAGTTGTAATGTTAATTCATTTTTTTACCTTTGTTTGTCTCATCGATAATCCTATTCTGAATACAGATCAGTTAAATATTTGTCAGAGCATCAAAACTTATGCTAAAATATTAATCTATATATATAAAACTCAGTCTGAGGATTTATTGGTATACAAATCCACACCGTTACGCCAGTTGCCACCAGATTTTGCACAGGTAACCTTTGACACAAGGCGCAAAATACTGTCTAACTTGTAATTTGATATTTTGCCCCGTTCACACGATTTAGGGCCCTTTTAATTATACCTTTTCATTGACGCGTACAAAGCCATGGAGACCAGAATTAATTACCATAGTAACAAGTAAATAAATGATATTTAGCAGCAACGGAACAGTACCTTTATCTGTTCCTGCAGTTTTTAATATACGATTGTATCGATATATTTTGTATACGGATACATCTATATAGTTTGTAATTGTCTTAAACGATTATAAAATTTATGTTTATACGTATTTCTGATAATGCAATGAATAAGTAATGAAATATATTAAATACTACTACTAAAGATGTCAACAACACCATGAAAACCAGAATTAATTACCATAGTAACAAATAAATAAACAAAAGCTATTTAGCGGCATCGGAACTGTACATTTATCCATTCCTGCAGTACATTTTCGATGTTTTATATAATATGTGATTGTATCGATATATTACGATGTGGCAATCATTTGTAAGATTAGGTGACAACAGTTTTTGGTTTTTAGTTTACTGCTGAAATAAATAAAAGCATATGGTTGAGGAAAACATAACGTTTAATGTGTTATACAATGCTTCTAACACAGTAACACTTAAAATAAAGACTTTAGCATTTTTGATTTAACAGGTACTTGGATCCGCGGGTAACAGCTAGTTGGATATATTTATGAAAAACTCATATTCAGGTTTGAGTATGTATATAAAAAATTAAAATAAATTTTAGAGTTATGCAAATAATTCTGACCTGAAAAAATAACTGCTTTTGCATCTGTTGATTTCGTGAATTATCCTGTTCTAATAAGTTTTAACAGCTTTTGCAAATGTAAATATGATAGATGATTTTAACAGGTTTTGTATCTGAGCACCCAAAGGGTTTAACAGGTTTTGAAACTGGTCTCATTTTTCTCTTTCAATTTTAAAGCATTTATAGCAGGTTTAGGAGCATGAAAACTTATTAAAATTGTAGCTGACAACAAAAGGAAGCCTGGAGTACCAACATCCCAGTTTTGAAGAAATATGGATTTAACGTCTTGGATTTCGTTGTCCATGACGTGTCCGTTAATTTAACTAAATATAATTACTACTGACTTGGAACACAAAGATTTTTATGGGTAAAAATGTAAAAGTTTTACCTTATAGCCTGAACCAGTTTTCGCTTTTAAAAAGCTTCTACAGAGGCTGCCGCTGGGAGCACTGTCCGTCTTGTTCTTGGCGACGGTATCGACTTTTGAAGGATCGATGTTGTGTGTGTGGGATATGATATGTTCGAATAATGCGTGTGATTTGAATTGTGTCTGTTCACTTAGGATGTTGTTTTTATATGTTTTCGTGTGTTTGTATATTTCCAATTGTTTAAGAGTGTCTAGTTTTCGGCCTTTTGTGTGTACGTGTAGAATGTCGATGTTTTTGTATGTGTGGTTTGCTTCAATGAGGTGGATTTGGTAGTGGAGTGTAGTGCCTTTGTGTGTTCAATGTATCTTTGTTTGAAGCTACGTCCTGTCTGGCCTATGTAGAATTTGTTGCGATCTGAGCAGTTTACTTTGTAAACACCAGGTAGATCGAATTTGTTTTGTGCTTTGTGTGTGTGTTTTGATAGTGTGTGTTGTTTTGTTTGTAGTTTTGTATGCGATTCTGTATCCTGCTTTTTTGAATTTGTGGGCTATTTTTTCAGTATGATTATTGATGTATGTTAGAAAAAAACTTTGTGTTCCGAGTCAGTAGTGATTTAAATATATTTAGGATTTAACATGTTTTGCATATGCCGTACTCATTTAGAGGATGATGTAAACAGAACATCAGTAGGCATTACAGGGGAAAAGTAACAGATCCCTAGAGTTACATAAAAATGTCTCACAATGTCACAAACGTCCAGACCTCAGAGTGTTGCACTTGCACACACATCACTCTCTGTTGCTATTTAAAACACATCAAACATCAAATGCTTCAGCTGGTGTTTATTAATTCACTTTCATTGACATTATTTTCAGTTTCAACATCAGTAGGACTATCATTTCAATTTCTCCTCTACCAGTATCACTTTAATTATTGGTCAAAAATGAAAAAGGTGTGTCATTGTATATCAACATGACATTCAACTTTGTGTGTGTACCGTTTAATCACGCTCATGCAGGTACTCAATTCATTTCACAACATGGCCAGTAGTTACTACATCAACAATGGCATAGCATAAATTTCGTTAATGAGAAACCAAAATTTTGAGTTGTTATGGGGATACATAACTGAGAAACGTTTTGTCTCTTTTACCATGCCCTGTTGGCCAAGGAAACCTGTTGTACAATGAAATCTTGTTCATATTCTTATTTGAGTTTGTCTAATTTTTTAGTTGACAAAGTTTGCTATTTCCTTTTAGTTTTATCTGGTATTGCTGCTTATATGTTAAATTACACTAAGATTTATGAAATAAGTATTTTACCCAAAAACCTTTGAATGATCATTAGTCATGCTGAATACAGTTCATTACACACACTGTACAGCTAAAATTTTTAGACATGAAACGGGTCTCAGGTTGCACAATGTGAAAAGATCTCATTGCACAATGTGAAGCTTTGACATGTTCTTTTTGGAGTGATCATTTTTGTGTTCAGAATAGCTGCATGGTTGGTGTGTGATCACCCCACTTCCAACACTGCCTACCCTGCTCTCCACTAGATCTGTGCAAACCTTTCATGTCTTACTATTGTATCTGTACGCTTGTTAAAACTGCACACAAGAACAATAGTTTGCTTCATAATAACCAGTATATTATTGTTAGGTAGATTAATGTTTTAAAATGTAATTGCCAGGATGCAGAAAATAATGATGAGCGTGGACTGTATTTTAATACATTTATTAATGTTGAGTTACAATTCAATTTGAATAGCAAGATTGGCTACATCTGAAAACAGGGTGTCCACATTCTGGAAAGTCAGGGAAAAAAAAGTTGGTCAGGGAAAGTCAGGGAAATAAACAAAAAATCTGGAAAGTCAGGGAAATCTTCCCCGATGACAGACTTGAGGGTAATTTTTTACTCTAGTCTGCCGCAACCCATGAAAAGTCAGGGAAATCTTCCCCGATGATGGATTTGAGGGGAATTTTGAATGCTCCAGTCTGCCGTAACCCAGACTATTTTAGCATTTTTTTCAGGTATTTTTCACAAGAAGTGCACATCAATTATATATTTTTTGTTGTGCCCTTGTGTCCTTTTTTCAACCGATTTAGCTAATTCTTTTTCTATTTTCATTTTTTTTAGGCTGCTGACTTAAACTCATTACAATGGCTAACAAGAAATGTTTGTTTAATAAACTTTGGCTGGACAGTAAAGTGTTTCCGGAATTTAGTGGTTGGTTGGACTTGGTGGTTAGTGATGCAAATTCGGCTTATTGTCAAGTGTGTCTCAAATCTTTTAAACTAAGCAATATGGGGAAACAAGCAATTGTTTCTCATGCTAAGGGACCAACTCATGTAAAAAACATGAGAGCAAAGGCTTCCCAGCCAGCAATTTCTTTTTTTACTACTCCATCTCCATTAAAAGATGTGCAACCAACACCTTCAACTTCAGCTACAAAAGAATTATTAGTAGTGCCAGGAACAAGTCAAACAAGTTTAAAGAGTTTCAGTGTGAATGAAGATGATGTTACGTCAGCCGAAGCAATATGGGCTCTCCACGTCATCACTGGGAAAATGTCTCTAAACTCTTGTGATGAAACCTCTGCAGCCTTCAAAAATATGTTTCCAGACAGTAAAATCGCTCGGAGCTTTTCTATGGGCAAGACTAAGGCTTCCTATGTAATAAATCATGGGTTAGCCCCATATTTTCAAGAAATGTTGCAAAATAACATGAAACAGTGCTCTGACTATGTTGTTTGTTTTGATGAATCTCTGAACAAATTTGTTCAAAGAGGACAAATGGACTTGTGTGTAAGGTTTTGGGAAGTAAACCTTCAGAAAGTTTCAACACGATATTGGAATAGTGTATTTTTAGGCAGGGCAACTGCAGATCACTTGTTAGATGGGTTTATTCAAGGGCTCTCCTTACCTTTAGGAAATATTTTGCAAATCTCAATGGACGGGCCGAATGTTAACCTCAGTTTTATGAAAAAACTCGAGAGCCATTTGCAAGTCTTAAATCCAGAGGGAAAGTCCCTTCTTGATATTGGCATATGCAGTTTGCATACAGTTAATGGAGCCCTGAAGACTGGGATCTCCAAAACTGGTTGGGAACTTTTTCACTTTTTTTAGATCTCTCTACAGTCTTTTCAAAGATAGCCCAGCTCGGCGAGCAAAATACTCAGATATTACAACCAGCACCTCTTTCCCTTTTAAGTTCACAGCAGTAAGATGGCTGGAAAATGGTCACTGTGTAGATCAAGCTCTCAAAATATTTGATCATGTCGATAAATTTGTAAAAGAATACAATGAAAAAGACAACAAAAACCTGCACTACCTTAGAGAAGCTATGAAAAATCCATTTTTTAAGGCAAAACTAAGTGCTTTCAGAAGCATATTGTCAGACGTTGAGCCGTTCCGGAGAAGGTTCCAAAGTCAGAAGCCTATGGTCCCTTATCTCTTTACTTCACTTGAACAACTTATGAAAAACCTAATGATGAGATTTGTAAAATATGAAAAAATAGCTGAAGCAAGTACTACTCAAAAATTAATGAACTTGGACTTGCAAGACAGTGCCAATCTGGTTTCAGTAGAAAAGGTGGATGTTGGTTATGCTGCAGAAAGCTTAATGAAACAAATTAAATGCTCAGAAAAAGAGAAACTTGTTTTTAAAAATGAGTTCAAAAATCTCCTTACCACCATGATAGAAAAACTCAGAGAGAAAAGTCCTTTGAAATCACATTTAGCACAAGGCCTCACTGCCTTAGACCCTAAAATGATAATGCTCAAACCCAGTTTGGCAATAAAAAGGATTGATGTTGTTCTAGAAAACCTGCACAGCCATAGAAGAATATGTGATAAAAGTGCTGAAAATGCCAAACGACAGTTTTCTTTGCTAACTGAAGAAGCTAACGATTTCATTTCCAAAACATCTGATGACATGGGATTGGACGAATTTTACTACGGCCTTTTAGGAGAAGATAAGAAATATGAAGATCTCTGGTCTGTAATGAAGCTGTGTTTCATTTTATCCCATGGTAATGTATCAGTTGAATCTGGCTTTTCTGTCAATAAGCATTTACTAGTTGAAAATCTTCTAGAAGAATCCCTTGTAATGGGTCAAATTAGAAGGCTTTTTATTTTTTATCAATCTTGGTTTTGATTTTGTTAAAAGTGTACAATTCACTTCATATATGGGGGCCACCACAGTTTAATTTTACATTAATACAAATTACCCATTCAACCACTTTCAAATTGCCAGACTTTCACCTGTGGGGAGCCTCCAGTACAGCAATGCAACATACATACAGTCAGCCAAAACAATTGCCAGACGCATTGCGTAACCACCCACCAGCAGGCTTGTGTGAAACCCAGTCTACAGTGTCATCAGATAGTGCACAAAACACAGTAGTGAGCAGCATCAGACAGTAAAGTTGGTTTAAATTTAAACGGTGGCCTCGGGTGCAATATAGGTCGTAAAAGTAACTCGGCCTATTTTTAAAGCCCACTGAAAAGTGTAAAGTGGTACAAACAATAGCGCGGTCATCTAAACTTTCTGTCCGGGAAAATTTTCATTTTATTAAGTCGGCCGCTTGACCAAGTTGGTATCAGAGTTTATAAAACAATTTAACAGTTGAGAGTAATATGTAACGATGTAAAAATCAAGTGAGTGTGTAGAAAACAAAAAGTGAACTATCAAACGTTTGGACATAGTGCGAGAACGTTACAGGACGCGCCACGAGGTCGGCGGGGACGCTACTGCAACAAGTTACAGTATTCCATTCAAATATTTTCTTATAAAGGCCTAAATTAAGTAAATGTGGGGGTTTTTAAAATTGTGTCTGAATGTGAGTGTGGCAAAGCTGGGCTGCTTTCCGTCTGTATCTGAGTTTTATAATTGTGTTTTGTGTAATATACAACAAGGTAAGCTGTAGTTAATAAGTGTAATTATGCTAGTGTTGCACAACTTTGAAAATATGTATCCAAATGAATCTTCATGAGTTTACTATCATTCAAGCGTAAATAATAATAAATATTAATTCTCTTCATAAATGAGTGGTGTCGGTGCTTTGTGTAACCCATAGACCATGTTTGTATCCAGCTACATGTGATCGAACCCTGCGACCTTGTTGAAGCTATCGTGCCGGTAAGTAAGAGTTAATTTGAAATTTGGTTGTAATAATAAATGTGATTGATTAGTACATCACAATTGGCGCCACGGAACAGGCACGAATTGAATTAATTATAATTAATTAATTGAATTCCGCATCGACAGAGATACAAACATGTTCTAGGTTAGCATAGTAACCTAACAATATATTACAAAATTTAAGTATTTATTTAATTAATCTATTTAATCAATTTATGTAATTTAATTTAAATAATAATACAAAATGTCAGATAAAGAAAGTAATGTAATTGAAATAACAAGAGTCGAAGTTTTCGACGACTCAAACATTAGTAACTTTCAAGCACACTCGACTACAAGTGTGAGTCAGAGTGAAGCAGAAATAAGTATAACAGATCAAAGTAAAGTAAATGAAGATTCAGGGATTCAAGTAACCCCGAAATTAGATAGGGAAAGTAGAATTGATAGTAAAGAAGTCGGCTTCACTGACGGAAACATAGCAGCGCAATCTACTCCGTCGACAACACGAACCAAAGGGTTGTCGATGGACGATCTGTTTAATCTAATGAAAACCATGTCTGAAAATATAAATAGCAATTATAAAGAGCAACAAATTGATTCCAATGTCAAATACAATACAATGAACGATAAATTTGACAGACAAAGTAGAGATATTAGTGAGTTGAAATATGAAATTAAAGAAATGAATAAATGTTTTAAAAATAATAGTGAAGCAATAGTAAATAGTCTGAATAAATTAGAACAGAGTGTTGAGAAGTTAGGCGACAATGTTATAAGTATGACAGATAGTAAAAATGATGAAATAGTAGAAAATGTAGTATTGAATAGTGATGATATTAATTACAATTCTGAGAGTATAGTGGGGGTAGAGAATAATGGAGAGACAAATGATGAAAATATAATCAAAAATAGTACTAATGAAATTGCAGAAGGTAGTGATTATGAGATGTTGAGATGTGTTGATGAAGTAGAGAGAGAGTGGAAGAATAATATAGTAGTTGAATGTGGACAGAGGGCAAATTTTCCCCTTATTGTTTATGATGATTTAATGTTGTTTTTGCAGGGCAAGAGACCCATATTAGTAGATGAAGTAAAGAGTATATTGATGTTGTATAATGCTGTACCCTCTGTCTGTAATAATTATGAGAATGTGATGTGGTATTATGAAGAGAGAGATTTGTGTATTGAGAGAGAAATAGAATTATATGAGTTAAAAAGAAATTATGATGAATTGAGAGAAAGAGTAGTAGGGGTGGATTATTTTGAGAATATTTTTGTAAATGATAATGACTTACTTGATGAGAAAACAAATTACCTGACATTAAACAATATTACTGATGGAGACTTAACCGATGTACTTAATGTTGACCTGTTTTATGATTATTTTGGTAAGATGAATGAATTTGGTTTTTATGGTGACGACACACAAGATTGTAATTTGTGTGTTAATGAAACTGAACAATGCTATATAAAACAAAGACTTATCTATGACGATGGAGGTTGAGCCTGAAATTCATAAATGAACAATTTTAAATATGCTAATATATGGTAATGACCTAGCTGATTTTGATATTGAAGTGTGATATAACTGAATAATTATTGATGAAGAATTGTAAATACATGTTTAGTGAAATTATTTGTATGTATTATAAAATGCTAGATAAATAATGTATGTATGTAGCAAAACTTGTGATATTAATAATAATATTGTGCCGGTTCGAAGCCGGCGGTTGCAAAATATGAATTCTAGA
This sequence comes from Magicicada septendecula, assembly GCA_034769895.1. NCBI lineage: Eukaryota > Metazoa > Arthropoda > Insecta > Hemiptera > Cicadidae > Magicicada > Magicicada septendecula. The sequence goes on along the minus strand of CM068370.1, from coordinate 51,309,154 downwards.
AGGTTTTCATGGTTGTAATGTGCGTGAGTGAGGCGCGGAGCCGGCTTTTACAAAATATTTTAGAACAAGTCAGTTTACGGTAACATAACGTGATACACTCGCGGACTTTGTCCGACGGTATGAGGGGAGCGGCGCGGTGTGCGGTTGCGCGCGCAGCTCGTCCAGTGCTGTGGAAATTGTAGGCAGCTGAGGCCAGTCAACGCTCGTCCTCGCTTACAGAGTTCTTCCCCTTTCGTCTCCGCTCTTCGATTCGTTTCTGCGCAGTTTGGTATCTTCTACATGATTGAGTAGAGAATATACGACACCCCGGTAAGATTTAATTGTTTTTATTAGTTGTGTGGATATTTAGTAACAAGATTTACGCTATCATGTGAAGTACGTATTTATATGTGTGTGTGTGCGACCTGACAAATTAATGTAAGAGAAACTCATTTTTTCTTTCTGTTGTATGTAACGCCCTTTGTATAGCCATGTCTTATTATTTTCTGTTATAATGCGAGAAGTTTCAAGAGTCATTCTCATAGTAAAAGTGCTTTACATAAAGAAAAAATTAATTACAAAACTTGGTGTGCAGTCAAGTAGTGAACTGTGTGGTACATGTTGTATACTGTCGCCGTCTTGTTAATTATGTTCACAAATAGAGAATGAAGTGTGAGAGCTTCTGTGTAAAACATTCTCAATGCTGTGAGTGACTTGCTGTTAAAATTTTTTCTGACTAAATTATGATTACTGCTCTGCACGTGGCCGGTTTATCCTGCAAAATTTTGTCGAAGCATGTTGACTGAGTACAGTTCATTTTTATTATGCCAGAATTTAATAAGTTCTGTTCATAATGCAAATTCACTTATTCCATAGCTGAATGTAGACTATTTAAGCAGGTTGTAAAAACGTTAATTATTTAATTTTGTGCCTTTGGTGAGAGTTAGCTGGCGGCCCGTTAAGAGGTTAATTACCTTAACTCGGGTGTACATTCTTTTAGACTGTTCTCTAATTTACTTGATTCCTTAGGGTTCTCGCCCTAAGTCGGGTTCCTGGCTGGCTGTGAGCCGAACATCTGCTCAAGCTGTGAACCATGTCAAGATCGCCTACGAAGAGGGAGACGGAGATCGAATTCCTACGTTGCACTCGCCAGCACTTATGAGGTGACATTTATGCTTTTTCTTTTTGGGGGCCGAACCGGCAGTGTGCCTGTTTATGTGAATAACTTAGAAGCCAGGGGACCACATGTCCAGACTGTCTAATTGGGAAGTGAACTGTGATCATGACTCTGAACACTCTCTATAAAAAAAAAATTACTGAACTTTTATAACCCTTTTTTCTATAACACTAAATGCTATGACTGTAAGTGCGTGCTGCACTGCGAGAGCGCGCCAGCCATTTCACTCTTGTACCATTTTACATTTGTATTTCTTTTCGCTTTACTCATTACACAAATTTAGGTTACTGCCCTGTAGCCCTGTTCCGGCTGGAACAGTGGTGTATAAAAACTATATTGACTGTGGTTTCACAATTAAGGGTTGGGGGCTTTCCTGAAGTTTTTTTTTGGGACGTTTTAAGGGTTTACAAAAGGCACTTAGTTTCTTGGACACGCGCTGGGGCATTCTCAGACAGGCTGATGTCCTGTCAAGTTTTGTCAACTACATGTGGGCGCGCTCCCACAGATGCCAGAGCACAACCACCTTATTGTATTCTTTTTCTAATTATTTTCTACAGTTATCTGAGGCTAATAGAAACCATTTACTAATGTTATTGAATTATTTTAGCTGAATTGCCCCTAAGCTGATTGTTTTCTTAACTGGCAAACACGTATGGGTTGACTTCACACGTAGAGAAGTTGCTGTTTAATTTGGAATATAAAACTGGTTTTCATCCTTTTCTTTTGGGTAAACTAAATAGATATACATATTGTCAAAATCTTCTGAAATTGTAAAGCCTCAATCAATTAATTTCTGTTATTAAAGTACATAAGGATTTAATCCCTTTTTGGGATTTTGTGAAGTCAATACTGTATAGAATTTTATAAACACTGTCTGGAAGTAGGTGAGGAGTTTGTTAACATTACCTGGTGCTGTGAACGGAACAAAGGTTCACACACTCATCATAGGTCATTAATAAACGGGATGCTAGACAAATGGGTGGTCCAGTTTCATTTATGCGGCATGAATTATTCGTCTTTAAAGGGGTTGGAGTTTATGTTATCCTACTGAACGGGTTGTCGACGGGCGTATATTTTATCACTGCCGGGGCATAAGATGATAGTTGCTTTACCCAGTGGGTGGGTGCGTTACAGGGGCATGCGTGTTGAAAGTAAATGACTGTGAGTTGTGTACCTTGTGTTCTGTATGTGTGTTTTATGTGTCTAGCTAGCCACACGACGGGGAGAATTTTACATGTGTTTGTGCATTCTATATTTTATTTATGTATGTACATTTAACTTATATGCTGTTATATACACTTGTTCTGATGTAATTCTATTCAATTATATACACTTGTTCTTAGGTAAACTGGAATTATATATGCTAGTTGTGATTCAAATTTTTTCTATTATATATATGTATACACATTTACTTTGTGCACACTTATGTTGATGTACACTTAATTATACATGCTTGCCATGATGTACCTTTTGGTAGTTTTTATATAGATACATATTTATCTTGTACACAAGTATGAATTCCAGAGACATAATAAATCTGTTATTGTTATATTATGGCTGAGTTCATTGCAAGTCCCGTCATACTGGACCCAGCATAATTTTGCTTCTCTAGGCTCCTGCCTAGTTCTATATAACTTGTAACCTCTCTTTGAAAGCCAATAAGCAAGGCGATAGAAATTTAAAAGGAAATAAAATAAATACTAAAAAGCAAAGAGAGGTTACAAGCCCGTCCGTGCGCACGAGCGCGTCCGTGCTCGGTATAATCAGGGGCGTATTCCAAATCCCTTTAAGGTAGGAGATTTGGTCTACTGCCAGAGCCACCCGATCAGCTCGGCTGCCGATAAAAGAGCCGCCAAATTATGCTATCGTTGGTCGGGGCCGTACCGTATCCTCGGGTTTACGTCACCGGTGACGGCGCGGTTGGAGGAGCCAGGTGGTGATGCTAAAGAGATCACTACACATATCTCCAAATTGAAATTGTGTAGAAAAGGGTAAACGGGCTATAAACAAAAGGGGGGGTAAATGATGGCGGTCTCTGTGCGGGTGGGGATGTTTTCGGTTTTGAGAGGGTGTGCTCCGGGGGCGAGATTGAGCATAGGGTAGCGGGTAGATGTTTCTCACGGTCCCGGTGGGTTTCGTCTACTTCAGGGATGCGCCCCTGCCTGCGCGAGCCTTGGTTTTCTCCAATTGTCCTATGTCCGGAGGGAGCCATGTCCTTACCTTCAGTCCCAGCCCGTGACCGTAATCATCCTTGACCACCCACCTTCCAATTTCCTAACCTTACCTAGAAAAAAAAAAAAAAAAAAAAAAACTAGAAAAGCAAAAAAAGGGAGTTAGAGAGAGGAGCGAAACCTGTCGCGTCGATGAGGTCGGATGTGCACTTCATCGACGCGGTAGGTTTTGGGCATGCCCTTGGAGCACACTTGTAAAACACAATATATATATATATACATTGGAAAGGTGCCATAGTCACAGTTGACATGGTTTTCCGTTAGGTCCCAGCGGGGACCACCGCATCATGGGGACTGTCATCGCCCCCCTTTCCCCTTGGCCCGTGCAGTATGGTAGTGTGTAAAATGGGGAATAGTATTAGGGGATCTTCCCGTAATTATATGGGGCAGATGGCCCTGTTTAGGTGGCTATCGTGTTCTGGCTTGGGTGGACAAGCCTCAGGAGGTCGGAACTCAGGGAGCTCCCGAACTTTCTTTTGTCTTTCTTCTCTGTCCCTCTTTGCTGTGGGCTGGCCCTGATCAGGTCAGTGTGCAGCAACCGCACACTTACACTATACACATCTTCTTTCGTCTCTTTCGTTTTCCCTTCTGAGCCTCTGTTCTCCTGAGTGCAAATGCCATCGGGCCACCTTACCCACGATGACCACCGGATTTTCAGTTGGGAGTACACTGCAGGGTACTTTCCCGAGTTTTGTGGGGCAACCGGGTTGCCCTTTCGGGGTGGGGGTGTGCCGGTTCGAAGCCGGCGGTTGCAAAATATGAATTCTAGAAGGTTTTCATGGTTGTAATATGCATGAGTGAGGCGCGGAGCCGGCTTTCACAAAATATTTTAGAACAAGTCAGTTTACGGTAACATAACGTGATACACTCGCGGACTTTGTCCGACGGTATGAGGGGAGCGGCGCGGTGTGCGGTTGCGCGCGCAGCTCGTCCAGTGCTGTGGAAATTGTAGGCAGCTGAGGCCAGTCAACGCTCGTCCTCGCTTACAGAGTTCTTCCCCTTTCGTCTCCGCTCTTCGATTCGTTTCTGCGCAGTTTGGTATCTTCTACATGATTGAGTAGAGAATATACGACACCCCGGTAAGATTTAATTGTTTTTATTAGTTGTGTGGATATTTAGTAACAAGATTTACGCTATCATGTGAAGTACGTATTTATATGTGTGTGTGTGCGACCTGACAAATTAATGTAAGAGAAACTCATTTTTTCTTTCTGTTGTATGTAACGCCCTTTGTATAGCCATGTCTTATGTTATTTTCTGTTATAATGCGAGAAGTTTCAAGAGTCATTCTCATAGTAAAAGTGCTTTACATAAAGAAAAAATTAATTACAAAACTTGGTGTGCAGTCAAGTAGTGAACTGTGTGGTACATGTTGTATACTGTCGCCGTCTTGTTAATTATGTTCACAAATAGAGAATGAAGTGTGAGAGCTTCTGTGTATGAAACTTAATTGAAGGTAAAACATTCTCAATGCTGTGAGTGACTTGCTGTTAAAATTTTTTCTGACTAAATTATGATTACTGCTCTGCACGTGGCCGGTTTATCCTGCAAAATTTTGTCGAAGCATGTTGACTGAGTACAGTTCACTTTATATTATGCCACAATTTAATAAGTTCTGTTCATAATGCAAATTCACTTATTCCATAGCTGAATGTAGACTATTTAAGCAGGTTGTAAAAACGTTAATTATTTAATTTTGTGCCTTTGGTGAGAGTTAGCTGGCGGCCCGTTAAGAGGTTAATTACCTTAACTCGGGTGTACATTCTTTTAGACTGTTCTCTAATTTACTTGATTCCTTAGGGTTCTCACCCTAAGTCGGGTTCCTGGCTGGCTGTGAGCCGAACATCTGCTCAAGCTGTGAACCATGTCAAGATCGCCTACGAAGAGGGAGACGGAGATCGAATTCCTACGTTGCACTCGCCAGCACTTATGAGGTGACATTTATGCTTTTTCTTTTTGGGGGCCGAACCGGCAGTGTGCCTGTTTATGTGAATAACTTAGAAGCCAGGGGACCACATGTCCAGACTGTCTAATTGGGAAGTGAACTGTGATCATGACTCTGAACACTCTCTATAAAAAAAAAAATTACTGAACTTTTATAACCCTTTTTTCTATAACACTAAATGCTATGACTGTAAGTGCGTGCTGCACTGCGAGAGCGCGCCAGCCATTTCACTCTTGTACCATTTTACATTTGTATTTCTTTTCGCTTTACTCATTACACAAATTTAGGTTACTGCCCTGTAGCCCTGTTCCGGCTGGAACAGTGGTGTATAAAAACTATATTGACTGTGGTTTCACAATTAAGGGTTGGGGGCTTTCCTGAAGTTTTTTTTTGGGACGTTTTAAGGGTTTACAAAAGGCACTTAGTTTCTTGGACACGCGCTGGGGCATTCTCAGACAGGCTGATGTCCTGTCAAGTTTTGTCAACTACATGTGGGCGCGCTCCCACAGATGCCAGAGCACAACCACCTTATTGTATTCTTTTTCTAATTATTTTCTACAGTTATCTGAGGCTAATAGAAACCATTTACTAATGTTATTGAATTATTTTAGCTGAATTGCCCCTAAGCTGATTGTTTTCTTAACTGGCAAACACGTATGGGTTGACTTCACACGTAGAGAAGTTGCTGTTTAATTTTGAATATAAAACTGGTTTTCATCCTTTTCTTTTGGGTAAACTAAATAGATATACATATTGTCAAAATCTTCTGAAATTGTAAAGCCTCAATCAATTAATTTCTGTTATTAAAGTACATAAGGATTTAATCCCTTTTTGGGATTTTGTGAAGTCAATACTGTATAGAATTTTATAAACACTGTCTGGAAGTAGGTGAGGAGTTTGTTAACATTACCTGGTGCTGTGAACGGAACAAAGGTTCACACACTCATCATAGGTCATTAATAAACGGGATGCTAGACAAATGGGTGGTCCAGTTTCATTTATGCGGCATGAATTATTCGTCTTTAAAGGGGTTGGAGTTTATGTTATCCTACTGAACGGGTTGTCGACGGGCATATATTTTATCACTGCCGGGGCATAAGATGATAGTTGCTTTACCCAGTGGGTGGGTGCGTTACAGGGGCATGCGTGTTGAAAGTAAATGACTGTGAGTTGTGTACCTTGTGTTCTGTATGTGTGTTTTATGTGTCTAGCTAGCCACACGACGGGGAGAATTTTACATGTGTTTGTGCATTCTATATTTTATTTATGTATGTACATTTAACTTATATGCTGTTATATACACTTGTTCTGATGTAATTCTATTCAATTATATACACTTGTTCTTAGGTAAACTGGAATTATATATGCTAGTTGTGATTCAAATTTTTTCTATTATATATATGTATACACATTTACTTTGTGCACACTTATGTTGATGTACACTTAATTATACATGCTTGCCATGATGTACCTTTTGGTAGTTTTTATATAGATACATATTTATCTTGTACACAAGTATGAATTCCAGAGACATAATAAATCTGTTATTGTTATATTATGGCTGAGTTCATTGCAAGTCCCGTCATACTGGACCCAGCATAATTTTGCTTCTCTAGGCTCCTGCCTAGTTCTATATAACTTGTAACCTCTCTTTGAAAGCCAATAAGCAAGGCGATAGAAATTTAAAAGGAAATAAAATAAATACCAAAAGCATAGAGAGGTTACAATATTAATATTTCGCAGTTTAAATAAATAACAAAAATAATGTGGAGGAAGACAATGAATGAGTTGTAACTATTATACTTAATGAAAGTAATTAAAAATGTTGTTTTCAATAATTGAAATAATAATAAACAAAATAATACATTGAATCCTGTAATTAAATATAACTAAACCACTATAATAAACCTATAGTTAAATAATTATAAATAATTATGAATAATATAAAACAGTAAGTGGTAGCGGATAGGTGTTCCCCACTTGTCCCAGTGGGGTTCGTCTATTTCAGGGACGCGCCCCTGCCCACGCGAGCCTTGGTTTTCTCCATTTACCCTTATTTTCGGAGGAAGCTTTGTCCCTACCTTTAGTCCTAGTTCTTGACCCTGTAATAATCCTTATCCTTTTTATCTTCCCGATTTCCCTAACCCTCCCCTTAGAGTAAACACATAAACAATAGTTACACAAATTGGCACACTTTTTGGAACCATTTGATTGCTTTAATTCTAAATACTACATTAGGGTAATCCTCAAAATTAAAGAAACTGGCGTTATTTATGAATTGTAAACTCATCCCTTAATTAGGTAGAGGTAGCGGAGAAGTTTTGTGGCTGAGTAGACAAACTAGATAATAAATTTCTGTATAGTCTAATAGGATAATTGTATATAGAGATGGGGCTGTAGATTAGTGGTTGTGGTTTGTTTTGGGGAAAAAAAAAAAAAAAAAAAGTTCATTATATTTATTGGAGTTGGGTTCTGTTCGTTTTCAATCGCATCTCTATATACAATGATCCTGTACAAGTAAAGCACAAGCTATTTACAGGTAATTAAGAAAAAATAATAAGTATAAATATTATAATAAGTAAGTAAATAATTTTGGAAAATATTTTACAGTAAACTTATGTAACCAAAAGGTTCAATAATTATTTTGTGTGGTACCTGCTATGTTAGGTTATGAGTACGGGATAATGGTAGTTGGAATGTGATAGTGGAGGAATTTAAAGAGAGATTAGAACCAATGATGTAAGGTTGGTAAAATTTATTGAAATAATAAGAAAAACTGAAACAGTTAATCACGTAGAATCATTTTGAAAATGGTAATTAAAGTCATGGAGATTGTTTTGAATGTACTAAGAGATGAAATTGAAGTATAGACGCCCCTGGAGTAACTTAATATTGTAGATGCTAGCGCTGTGTTTAAATTCATTTTGATTCAAATGGAAATTGTAATTTTACGTATTTTATACATTAACTTCATAAAAGAAAAATCTAAGAGACAAATATGTTATATAAAAGATTTATAAAACTTGAAGAGTGTAGTAAGCAGATATGGCAATATATGATGTAACCAGAGTGTTTAGACTATGAATGCTGAAACTGAGAATGTTTATAACTGTTGTTTATGAAAACAAGTCTGGCACACAACTGTGTTTATGTAAACAGTAAACAGGTGTGTTGTAGGGGTATGTTGAGACTAATGTCTGGAGTCATGCTTGGTGACAATAACAAAAAAAAGTAGCCTGCTGAATCATTACCAGCAGCAGTAAAACCTTATTGTGACAGGATTTGAAATTAAATTTTTGCAGACCAAATAATAATGAGGTAATTATTGTAACTTACCAGAGTTTGAGACATTAAAAACCATTAAACCATTAAGTTAATCAAATTAATAGAAACAATGATTTTAACAATGAACTTAAATTGTTTGAATTTTAATTTTTTTGAAAAAAAAAAAAAAAAAATTTGAGGCCAAAAGGGCGATAAATGTGCGGCACACCTTATCAGTGTAAATTAAAGTGTACACACTGCCAAACTACCGTGTCGCACATAATGAGATTGATGTGAAACAGGCAGTCAAATGAAAGTTTAGATTTCCTCGACTTTTCGGGCGGTTACTGTCTTACCAGCACTAACCGTGGTTTTGGCTAGCGGCCAGCTATGGTCATACCAAGTCCCTTGACCATAGCTGACTTGAAATTGGTATATATTAGAAATTTAACGGGGGGTGACAATTAGAGGAAATCTTCCCGGAACTATGGAACAGCGGCTGCCACTCTGCCCGCCTTGGGGTAGCAAGACCGGTGGTAGAACCGTTTTAAGGGTGTATGATTATGTACGAGAACATGATGATGTTCAATAATTTTAAAACTTAATAGCGGAAGCAGAGACACGGAGAGGTAAAACCCTGCTCCAATATATACCGTCTCTGTGGAAGCGAATGGGCGAGACAGTCCTCCATAATTTGAAATAGTGTGTGTGGCTGGGAGGTGACGCAAAGGAGTCACGAATGTAAATTTTATAACATAACATTTTTTTATTCAAAGTTTGATCAAACAAAACTGCTTGTGCTCTGTTCAGGTAACTAGCTGCTTAGATATTTAAAAATAAGGTGTTCATTACATGCTATAATTTTTTAATTGTATCATTTTATTGTTGTCTGTTAGATAAGCATTGATAAGAATATGTATTTTCATTATGTGTGTATTTAGCCAATAATTAGATCGTCTGGCAGGTTAACATAAATAACCAGAATCAGAGAAATGGGAAACAATGAGGTGAGAAGTGAGAATAAATAAAAATAAATATGTATATTCCATCTAATTTGTTCAATTTTAAGATGTATTTTCATTGTGTTAGGATATCAGCTGATCAGCAATAATACGTCACTGGTGTATTAGTTATAAATGCTACAAGTAATTAAAGTTTAATGTAATGTTTTAATGTATCACAGATGTTCTAAAGTAATGAGGAAGATAATTTGATAAAATGAGAAATAAAGTAACAATTTATGCCAGCTAATAAGAGATAGTTTTGGGGGATAAATATTTTATGGGACACGTAGACCTGTCCAAATTGAAATCAAAGTTGAATTTGAAATAATAGAGAATGTTGTTTTGAAGTAAGGTATGTTGTAGAATTTTAAGTAGTACTGATGTTGACACAGTGGTAATGGAGACTTTATGTAGAGTTCTGAATGATATATTTATGTTTATAATTAATGAGGCTATTTTGTTGTATTTGTAGTAAGGTAATGAGATTGAGATTTTTGGGGATGGTAATTTTGTAGTAGGGGGTAGTGTCATGTAGGAGTCCGCAACAAGGGTTGGGACGGGATAGGTATAGATTTTAGTGGGGAAGGGGCCGCCTTAGGTAAAATCCAGGCCGCCAAATAAGGGAATTGAGTTTTTGGGTAGGGGAAACACGTATCCTATGTACGAAGGGTTAGAGAGTATTTTTTTTATATAAGGGAGAAGGTGACGATTTGAGTTCAATGATAAGTTGGGGTTTAGAGTGTTTTGGGATAGATATTTTGGTAGAGATGGGTGTCATGATAATTGAAGTTGACGAGTTAGAGTTAAAGGGAGAAAGTTTATATATGCATACAGATCTAATACAGTAAATGAGAATGAATAATTTACATCACCCACAGTAAAGTATAGAGAGATTGTTAAATGAAAAGTAAGATTGTTAAGCATAAAGAGAGAAATTTATGATAAAAGATATAAAAGCTTTTATTTTAAACCAGTGACAGAATTTTGATAAAATTTGAAAATAATGTAAAATTAAGAATTGTTTATTTTAAATAATTTAAATGCCAATTTGATTATCATTAATATTAATATTTTGTAATTTTAAATATTTTATGTTACTATGTTTTGTATTTCAAGTTAGGATATTATAGATGTTCAATGTGTTTTCAGAAATCATACATAACATATATAGGTCAAGGGGTTTTGGACTTGACCTACTTTCGATCAGCTGATGAGATCATACACCTACTAAGCTTGTATAGTAGGGAATTAATTTTATTTGTTTATTTAATCACTTTAAACCAGTTTTGAATAATTTCTAAATATAAATGAAACCTTTGAACAAATTTAAATTTTTTTTGAATTTTAAAATTTTTGGGGAATTTGATTTTTTTGGAAAAAAAAAAATTTTTGATTTTTCGCCTGCCAGCGAACGCATATTTTAGGTAGGGATTGTTTTATTATGTGTGCATTTACCACGTTTTGTTGTTTTGGTAATTGTTTAGTTTACTGATTTCTTGTATTGAACTGTATTGTTAGACTAAGATATGTTAGGTTAAGGATTTGTCCAAGTAGAGAAAACTCTTAATTCAAGTCATTTTAAAGGAAACAAAAAATAATGAAGAGAATTTTTTTGAGCATATTATTTTTTTTGAATTTTGAATTTTTTAAATTTTTAATAAATTTTAAAAGAAATCTTTTATTTTTAATGTGTTATGGTAACATGTAATGTTAGTGTGTGTGAGCCCAGTATTTGCTAAAGGCAGCCCAGCTTGCAAAAAGGGGAAACATATCGGCGGAGGAGCTGGAATAATTTTAGCCAGGGATTGAGGATTTTAGGGGGGTAGTAGCATGTTAGAAGGCGAGGTGCGCTGTGGTACTTAGCTGTTCGATTTCTCGGTGTTGGGATCTCTTGCGGAGAAGTCCAGTGATCTCGTTCAGGTGGGTCCATGGTCGCTGAGCCAGGGGGGTCGTGTACCCATGAGATTAAGAACTAGGGGGTTGTTGGCACCAGTTCCTCACCGGTCCTTTTCGGGGTTTATCGATGAGATTTCTTCTGTTGTGAACAGCAGAATTCTCATCGAGGGGGTATTGTAATGGGTCAAATTAGAAGGCTTTTTATTTTTTATTAATCTTGGTTTTGATTTTGTTAAAAGTGTACAATTCACTTCATATATGGGGGCCACCACAGTTTAATTTTACATTAATACAAATTACCCATTCAACCACTTTCAAATTGCCAGACTTTCACCTGTGGGGAGCCTCCAGTACAGCATTGCAACATACATACAGTCAGCCAAAACAATTGCCAGACGCATTGCGTAACCACCCACCAGCAGGCTTGTGTGAAACCCAGTCTACAGTGTGTCATCAGATAGTGCACAAAACACAGTAGTGAGCAGCATCAGACAGTAAAGTTGGTTTAAATTTAAACGGTGGCCTCGGGTGCAATATAGGTCGTAAAAGTAACTCGGCCTATTTTTAAAGCCCAATGAAAAGTGTAAAGTGGTACAAACAATAGCGCGGTCATCTAAACTTTCTGTCCGGGAAAATTTTCATTTTATTAAGTCGGCCGCTTGACCAAGTTGGTATCAGAGTTTATAAAACAATTTAACAGTTGAGAGTAATATGTAACGATGTAAAAATCAAGTGAGTGTGTAGAAAACAAAAAGTGAACTATCAAACGTTTGGACATAGTGCGAGAACGTTACAGGACGCACCACGAGGTCGGCGGGGACGCTACTGCAACAAGTTACAGTATTCCATTCAAATATTTTCTTATAAAGGCCTAAATTAAGTAAATGTGGGGGTTTTTTAAATTGTGTCTGAATGTGAGTGTGGCAAAGCTGGGCTGCTTTCCGTCTGTATCTGAGTTTTATAATTGTGTTTTGTGTAATATACAACAAGGTAAGCTGTAGTTAATAAGTGTAATTATGCTAGTGTTGCACAACTTTGAAAATATGTATCCAAATGAATCTTCATGAGTTTACTATCATTCAAGCGTAAATAATAATAAATATTAATTCTCTTCATAAATGAGTGGTGTCGGTGCTTTGTGTAACCCATAGACCATGTTTGTATCCAGCTACATGTGATCGAACCCTGCGACCTTGTTGAAGCTATCGTGCCGGTAAGTAAGAGTTAATTTGAAATTTGGTTGTAATAATAAATGTGATTGATTAGTACATCACACCCTTGTGTCCCAAAGAGTTACTTGTGATAGCATAAAGCATCTAGGTGGTTTGAGGAATGTGACTATCAACAGAAGTATGCTTACCTCGGTCAGATCTTCCAGAAGAAGATATCAATCATATTTGGAAAAGAAAAAAGAAATGCAGTCAGAAGAGGAAAAAAAGAAAATAGAGAAAAGGAAAATTGAATTACAGTTGAAAGAGTTGGAAGAAAAAAGAAAAGTTGAAACTTGAAAGAGAAATGGAGGATGTAGAAATTGGGGAAAAGAAAAAACTGCTGGAGAACATGAAGAGATCACACTAGTAAATTTTGAAGGAGTGCATATTTTTCTTTTTCATTCTCATCCTGTCGGACTGGTTCATTTTCAATTTTGAAAGCTATAGCTGATTATTATAATTATTTGTTACCATGTAAGTTGTTCTATTAATTAGTCCATTTTATCTTGTTCATATATTATTTTATTAAGTTCTAGTGAAAATACTCTCATTCTTACGTTACCTAAGTGTTACCTTTAGGTAATAATGGAAATATTTATTTTTAAAATGCCATCAATGTATTTGTATTTTTCAATAAATAAATAATAAAAAATAAATAAAATAAAAGAGGAAGAAAAAAGAAAGTGGAGAGAGAATTAGGCTGTGGGGAACGTGGAAGCTGGGTTTTCTTTTTTCTTCCTTGTAAAATATAATGCTCAAAGAATTAACGTACTGTGCATCTTAGTGAGTCAGGGAAATTTCTGTAAGTAGGTCAGGGAAAATTAAAACAGAATTTCTGTGGACACCCTGGAAAAGCATTTGCATTTTGAAAACCCACGTCGGGTAAAATGTTACATGATGAATTGAGGCGCGAGTACGCGGCACTCCAAGCTACAGTAATGAGTACTGTAGGGCCTAAGGCCTACATAAATTGTCTCGACGACAAGAAAAATGAAAAAATGACAGAACGAGGCAGCAATACGGGCTGCTGATTGGTTGTACAAATAAATCATGCGTTTTTCCAGTTTCGACAATCTCGAACAAGTCGCTCAAACACTCCGTGACAGTTTCTAAACGGCAGAGAAATGCTTGTCAAAATCGTACTTCCTGTATTTGCAAATCGATTGATTTCAGGTATTTGCAAATGTGTTTCCGAAGATCTGACCACAGAATATTGTTGCTTAGGTCTTTATCTGTGTGTGTGTGAAAACACCTTATTCCTATGTAGCATAATTCTCTCGTTATTCCTGTTGGCGTGCGTCATCCGTATAACTTCTTTATTTGTTAATTATATTAACTGAGCTTGCGGCTACTTATAAAGCTTTTCTTGCTGAATACAATGCTGTTTTCAGAATTGCCGTATATTTACAACTTTTGAAGTTATCGCAGGTTGAACTGATAATTCGCTTTGAGTAAAATTACCTGTTTGAACTGGATTCTAATGTAGCGGTGCCGTGTTTAGAGCGAGATGGCTGCGATTATACTCTCTCTCTCTTTCTTACGGCTTTACACTCGTACCGTCTATAGCTTTCATATAACGCTCTGATAGGACGCTATTATGAATCGTTATATATACCCCCATTCGGTATAAAAAAAATTGATTATTTAAATCATTAATTTTTTTTTAATGTTCAGTTTTACACTGATTAAAAAATTTTTGCACATTTACTTTAGCACTTTTTCCCGCACAAAACTTGCACTTATACAATGTTGCTTACATCTATCTTATAACTAAAGATTACAATGTTTCTTAACCTAACATGGTATATTGGAAATTTATATGATCATTTTTAATCATCATTTTGGATTAATTAATGTCAATAATTTAACAAAAAATTCTACATTTATTTAAATAATATTTTTTTTACATTATTATTAATATTGATTCAAAACAATTATTTATTTATTTTATTTGACCAGGTTTGACTCTCATACCTTATGGCTCAAATTATTATTTCTTTATGGGTCAATATTTTGTTTATATTTTCTTAAACTATCCCCATGGTACTTTCCTATAATTTTATTTTTCTCTACATCTTTTAACAGATATGTATACCTTGCAATCTGTTTTTCTATCCTATAAGGTCCCATGAATATCGGAAAGAACTTGGCCATGGTATTATCTATGACAGAGGATGCAGGATTCGCTTTCACTAGCACTTCCTCTCCTTCCACAAACCTTACCAACTTGTGAGTTCGATTATATCGTTCTACTCTCTTTTGACCTTCTCTTTGTATTCTCTCTTCTGCTAACCTGGTTTTCTTTGGTGATTTCACTGCAGGCAATGGTAGGTTTAGATTTGTTTCTTTTCTACCTGCAGTGGCTTCCCGTTTCCCGTATTCATTTTACTAGTCGACGGTTGCTGCTCGGTAGAGGTTATAGTTGTTTTACACACTTTATACCCTTTATTAGATTTATTTTCTACACTTCTACTCCTACCTTTATCCTCCACTTCCTGTCTATTTTGTGGTTTATTACCCGGATATGGGGTAAACCTTTTTTCTTTCATACGTTCATTATCTCTCCTCTTATTTGAGTAGAACGTTGGTTCTTGCTGATCGCCTCTAGAGTAGTTACTCAGCTGATTACTTACCCGCTGTAGGTCCCTCTCTAAATCTAGACACTCATCTACAACCATAATGAACTTCTCTAAAGTATCCACTCCTCTAGTTGTGGTTGCTACTCTAGTGCGTTCTGAGAAATGACGCGCTAGCTTATATACTAGGTCTCTCTCTTCTATTGGTGGTGTTAGATGTTTAACTTGCGCCATTACATTTAGCACATAATTGGTAGTTGTCATATTCATTGACGGGTGATACTTACCACATTCTAAATGATCACGTACCCTTCTTTGTATTTGAACATTCCAGTACTGAGCTAGAAATTTTTCTCTAAAGTCTGAGTAGGTTTGGACTCTGTCTGAGATGACTTTCCACCACGTACCTGCCCAATTCTTGAGAAATCGGCGTAACATGTCCTTCTTATCTTCGTCGTCCATCAGTGGATTTACACGAGTCACACACGCTTCAAACAGCTTTAGGAATTCCACAGGATTCTCATGTGGGTTACCTGAAAATGCAAGGTTTTCCGGTTCTTCCTTATAGCCGCCACACCTCACTACTTTGGTTTGCTGTGACTTCATTGCCTTAGTCAGATCTTCCCGCATTACCTTTAACTGCTGTTCCATCTTTTGATGTACTTCGTCACTGTTAGCCTTACTCTCTACCTGTTTCTTAACTTCATTAATATTTACACCCAGTTGGGTACACTCTTCCCTAGTATTCTGAATTTCTTCTTTATTTAGAAGCGATTGTGTTTTTAATTCAGCAGTTACTTCACTAAATTGTTGATTAATGAGGGTTACTTTTTGTTCTAACCTTTCATGTAATTCATTTCTAAATTTATTTAGCTTTTCATCTTGACGGCGAAAATTAGTGTTTACTTGTTTTCTAAACTCTTCTAGCGTAGTTTTAACCTCTTCGGTATGCTTATCAAATCTATTATTACTCTCATCTATTTTACCCGCTAAGTTAATAGCTAAATTTGCTATTTCTTCATCTATTTTAAATGTAGCCTCTTTACTACTTTGTTCTATTTGGCTAGACTAATTTTCATTTATTTGTTTCATTTCACTGGACAAATATTTATTAGTTTGCTCAATTTTATTATTAACATCAGTTATCAATTTTTGATTACTTTCTTCTAAACTTTTATTATTTTCATCAATTTTATTATTGATATCTTTTATTTCACCTTTTAATTGACTATTTGTACTTTCAATTTTATTTTCAAGTTTATTACTTGTACTTTCGATTTTATTATTAGTTTCTTTTATTTCAGTTTTAGTTTCTTCCATTTTAGTTGTCAACTGCTTATACATTTGCTCAATTGCTGCCATATCTACTGATGATGATTTAGCCATTTTTTATTTTTATTTTTAACAATTTAATTTCACAATTATTTAATAGTTATTTGTAACCTTGAATTCCACTTTCTTCTAATTTATTAATACTACAATTTACTTATCACTTGAGTAAAAGCAACGCCAAATTATATAACTTTATTTATATAATTTTGTGTTTAATCGAGCCCCTTAGTTGGCCGCGCCAAATACATACAACGCTCCCTTTCTTCTAACACAATTATCTAATATTTGTGATGTTAGATAAAAAGTTACTTACCCGTGATATTACTTTACCTGGGCGCCAGAACAAATCCCAGATACAAATGACATGGTTTCAGCTTAGCTCAGCGCATGGACACACTCTTTCTCAGGATTCGTTCAGTGATTGTGGTTTTCAAGGGGAATTGTTACAAATAACACTAAGATTTGCTTGATTATTATATTTAATGTTTTAATCAATGATTTTTAAACTTTAAATTGTTAATGGTAGGACTTAATTATACCCTATCCTTATAATTATTGAGTGAGTGTGGAAAGTAATTATTAAGACGCTCAAACGACCTATAGCTCTTATCTGGTTGGATTAAGAGATTTCTATCTCCCAAACCAGTGCTAAAGAACAGGTCTGCAATAATTTGCACGTCCAATACTACACACCACTTTCCATTGAACACTCCTATCCTATATTAGAACTAATCTTATAGTTACAATACAATGTGTGCTTTTCTTAGTGTCTTTTTAAAATTGTTTATTGTTTTATTATTTGTTTAGCACTTATATCATTGATCAATGAATCTATTTCTTACTGTTTGATGCATTGACCGAAGATAGGAATCTGTAGAGGTCCTCCTTTCGATGGTGTTGCACAGAAGAATGGATTGATCAATGTTGTGGAAGATGCCCTGGCAATTACAGATGCTGTAGCCTTCTGTAGCACAGGTCCTTCACAGCTGATTGATTAATTAATTAACTAATTAATTAATTAACAGTTGTTTTACGCAGCTAGTGTTATTGAATGTTGTTAATTCATCTACACTGTGGACTACTTCTCGATTTAGAACTTAAATTTGCACTGTTTTGTAATTTAAAAATTTCTGTAAGTGAATTATACACGTCTAGTGTGTTTAAGTACCGAACGAAGAGTGATGTTACCCCTCGCTTTTAGCTGGCGTCTCTTTTAAATACTGTAACGGTACATAACCCAGTCCCAATAAATGATAACTCTTGTAATACCATAAAGGTCAGAAATGGGTAAACTATAACTAGCTAAAAATTAAGTTGTATCACTAAACATTATAAACAATATTAAAGTGATATACAGTGACAAGTGAGTTATAGTGTACCCAATGAGGTAATAAGTGAAGGAAGGGAACTTCTTACAGAATTGTGCTGTAGATGTGAGAATTATAGACTATAATAGTAGACTATGATGCTACTAACTAATTATGTATTTTGTTTAGTTATTGTAGTATTTATATTGTGTAGGCAACAAAATTTAATACCTATGTTAATTTTATATTTTTATAAAATAATTGTGTTATTGTATAAGATAACCCAGGGTTTTTAAAAACATACAAGATTTAAATATCAGATGATAATACAAATTTAAATAATACTGTATGAGGAAAATGGCAGAAGGAAATAGTGCAGTGTAAGAATACTATAAGAGATTAATAAATAATATATAAATTCATGTAAAGTTAATAATAATATTAAAGACTTATATCCAAAGTTATAAGAAAATAAACAGAAAACTATTATGTAAATCAAATTGGGAAAGAAACCAAAAGTAAGAACTTCGAGAAGAGAGGTAATATAAACAGTTCTTTTAATATTTAACAAAGAAAACTCAAATCAAATTGTCGTTCAGTACAAAACTTTCCAAGTGTAATCACATGTTTTAATAAAAATAAAACAATCTGCTCTCTTACGGACAAATCCGGAACTACGTACTCAGAGAATAAACAAATTTTCGAAGTTTTTCTATATTTGTAAAGCGTAGTATAATTATCCATTTCTGACCATCTCATAACAAAAAGAACTTACCCTTAACCCTGGGGAAATAAATAAAAGAATTATATGTTGATTGATGTTTAAATAAAAGATAAAATTGGTCAAAAAACCCGATTTTATGACAATTCCATGTTTACTCAATGAAGTCGATATCATGTACTAGTTAATGAAAATATCGATTGTAATATTTGTATTTTGGCGGAAGAGAAAAACCAATAATATTATAAATAAATATTATTGAGAAATGATATTGAATAATAAAATGTGTTTCCTTTATTGTAGTGGGTAGTTGTAGTAGATTTCAGAGAAAATAAGAAGAGGACGATCCACCAGGTTGTATTCAGCAACAGTGTCGTTTGGTAACCTATATTTGGAGACTAATGTCAAAATCAGCTGATTCGGTTCACGGCAAATATTTGAAAATTTTTAGAAATCGTCTAAACCGAGGGTAAACAAACGGTACTTGCTTTCTCTTCAAAAGAAGGCTAAACAACTTCCCTACTTGACCCAAATCACACACACTCAATTTCTGCTTTGTTTGAGTAACATTACCAACAACTTTATTTAAACTTCAGTCTTTATAATTCATAAGTGGCGATTGCTAAGAGGTGTTCTGACCGATCCGAGACTGTAAAAAAGACGGACGTCACACCCTCACTCTAAAGGCGGTACGTTACAAAAATAGGCGCTTACTACAGTGGGGCTGAATTAACTACAAACCCGTAATTACAATACACTCTTGGAGAGGCGGAAACCTTTGATATAAGCGATAACGTTACAGAATTGGTGAACCCAACATTGGGACTTGCATAAGACGAACGTTTCGCTAACACCTCTTAAGCGTTACGTTACAATACGGGCTGCTGATTGGTTGTACAAATAAATCATGCGTTTTTCCAGTTTCGACAGTCTCGAACAAGTCGCTCAAACACTCCGTGACAGGTTCCAAACGGCAGAGAAATTCTTGTCAAAGTCGTACTTCCTGTATTTGCAAATCAATTGATTTCAGGTATTTGCAAATGTGTTTCCGAAGATCTGACCACAGAATATTGTTGCTTAGGTCTTTATCTGTGTGTGTGTGAAAACACCTTATTCCTACGTAGCATAATTCTCTCGTTATTCCTGTTGGCGTGCGTCATCCGTATAACTTCTTTATTTGTTAATTATATTAACTGAGCTTGCGGCTACTTATAAAGCTTTTCTTGCTGAATACAATGCTGTTTTCAGAATTGCCGTATATTTACAACTTTTGAAGTTATCGCAGGTTGAACTGATAATTCGCTTTGAGTAAAATTACCTGTTTGAACTGGATTCTAATGTAGCGGTGCCGTGTTTAGAGCGAGATGGCTGCGATTATACGCTCTCTCTCTTTCTTACGGCTTTACACTCGTACCGTCTATAGCTTTCATATAACGCTCTGATAGGACGCTATTATGAATCGTTATATATACCCCCATTCGGTATAAAAAAAATTGATTATTTAAATCATTAATTTTTTTTAATGTTCAGTTTTACACTGATTAAAAAAATTTTGGCACATTTACTTTAGCACTTTTTCCCACACAAAACTTGCACTTATACAATGTTGCTTACTTCTATCTTATAACTAAAGATTACAATGTTTCTTAACCTAACATGGTATATTGGAAATTTATATGATCATTTTTAATCATCATTTTGGATTAATTAATGTCAATAATTTAACAAAAAATTCTACATTTATTTAAATAATATTTTTTTTACATTATTATTAATATTGATTCAAAACAATTATTTATTTATTTTATTTGACCAGGTTTGACTCTCATACCTTATGGCTCAAATTATTATTTCTTTATGGGTCAATATTTTGTTTATATTTTCTTAAACGATCCCCATGGTACTTTCCTATAATTTTATTTTTCTCTACATCTTTTAACAGATATGTATACCTTGCAATCTGTTTTTCTATCCTATAAGGTCCCATGAATATCGGAAAGAACTTGGCCGTGGTATTATCTATGACAGAGGATACAGGATTCACTTTCACTAGCACTTCCTCTCCTTCCACAAACCTTACCAACTTGTGAGTTCGATTATATCGTTCTACTCTCTTTTGACCTTCTCTTTGTATTCTCTCTTCTGCTATCCTGGTTTTCTTTGGTGATTTCACTGCAGGTAATGGTAGGTTTAGATTTGTTTCTTTTCTACCTGCAGTGGCTTCCCGTTTCCCGTATTCATTTTACTAGTCGACGGTTGCTGCTCGGTAGAGGTTATAGTTGTTTTACACACTTTATACCCTTTATTAGATTTATTTTCTACACTTCTACTCCTACCTTTATCCTCCACTTCCTGTCTATTTTGTGGTTTATTACCCGGATATGGGGTAAACCTTTTTTCTTTCATACGTTCATTATCTCTCCTCTTATTTGAGTAGAACGTTGGTTCTTGCTGATCGCCTCTAGAGTAGTTACTCAGCTGATTACTTACCCGCTGTAGGTCCCTCTCTAAATCTAGACACTCATCTACAACCATAATGAACTTCTCTAAAGTATCCACTCCTCTAGTTGTGGTTGCTACTCTAGTGCGTTCTGAGAAATGACGCGCTAGCTTATATACTAGGTCTCTCTCTTCTATTGATGGTGTTAGATGTTTAACTTGCGCCATTACATTTAGCACATAATTGGTAGTTGTCATATTCATTGACGGGTGATACTTACCAAATTCTAAATGATCACGTACCCTTCTTTGTATTTGAACATTCCAGTACTGAGCTAAAAATTTTTCTCTAAAGTCTGAGTAGGTTTGGACTCTGTCTGAGATGACTTTCCACCACGTACCTGCCCAATTCTTGAGAAATCGGCGTAACATGTCCTTCTTATCTTCGTCGTCCATCAGTGGATTTACACGAGTCACACACGCTTCAAACAGCTTTAGGAATTCCACAGGATTCTCATGTGGGTTACCTGAAAATGCAAGGTTTTCCGGTTCTTCCTTATAGCCGCCACACCTCACTACTTTGGTTTGCTGTGACTTCATTGCCTTAGTCAGATCTTCCCGCATTACCTTTAACTGCTGTTCCATCTTTTGATGTACTTCGTCACTGTTAGCCTTACTCTCTACCTGTTTCTTAACTTCATTAATATTTACACCCAGTTGGGTACACTCTTCCCTAGTATTCTGAATTTCTTCTTTATTTAGAAGCGATTGTGTTTTTAATTCAGCAGTTACTTCACTAAATTGTTGATTAATGAGGGTTACTTTTTGTTCTAACCTTTCATGTAATTCATTTCTAAATTTATTTAGCTTTTCGTCTTGACGGCGAAAATTAGTGTTTACTTGTTTTCTAAACTCTTCTAGCGTAGTTTTAACCTCTTCGGTATGCTTATCAAATCTATTATTAATCTCATCTATTTTACCCGCTAAGTTAATAGCTAAATTTGCTATTTCTTCATCTATTTTAAATGTAGCCTCTTTACTACTTTGTTCTATTTGGCTAGACAAATTTTCATTTATTTGTTTCATTTCACTGGACAAATATTTATTAGTTTGCTCAATTTTATTATTAACATCAGTTATCAATTTTTGATTACTTTCTTCTAAACTTTTATTATTTTCATCAATTTTATTATTGATATCTTTTATTTCACCTTTTAATTGACTATTTGTACTTTCAATTTTATTTTCAAGTTTATTACTTGTACTTTCGATTTTATTATTAGTTTCTTTTATTTCAGTTTTAGTTTCTTCCATTTTAGTTGTCAACTGCTTATACATTTGCTCAATTGCTGCCATATCTACTGATGATGATTTAGCCATTTTTTATTTTTATTTTTAACAATTTAATTTCACAATTATTTAATAGTTATTTGTAACCTTGAATTCCACTTTCTTCTAATTTATTAATACTACAATTTACTTATCACTTGAGTAAAAGCAACGCCAAATTATATAACTTTATTTATATAATTTTGTGTTTAATCGAGCCCCTTAGTTGGCCGCGCCAAATACATACAACGCTCCCTTTCTTCTAACACAATTATCTAATATTTGTGATGTTAGATAAAAAGTTACTTACCCGTGATATTACTTTACCTGGGCGCCAGAACAAATCCCAGATACAAATGACACGGTTTCAGCTTAGCTCAGCGCATGGACACACTCTTTCTCAGGATTCGTTCAGTGATTGTGGTTTTCAAGGGGAATTGTTACAAATAACACTAAGATTTGCTTGATTATTATATTTAATGTTTTAATCAATGATTTTTAAACTTTAAATTGTTAATGGTAGGACTTAATTATACCCTATCCTTATAATTATTGAGTGAGTGTGGAAAGTAATTATTAAGACGCTCAAACGACCTATAGCTCTTATCTGGTTGGATTAAGAGATTTCTATCTCCCAAACCAGTGCTAAAGAACAGGTCTGCAATAATTTGCACGTCCAATACTACACACCACTTTCCATTGAACACTCCTATCCTATATTAGAACTAATCTTATAGTTACAATACAATGTGTGCTTTTCTTAGTGTCTTTTTAAAATTGTTTATTGTTTTATTATTTGTTTAGCACTTATATCATTGATCAATGAATCTATTTCTTACTGTTTGATGCATTGACCGAAGATAGGAATCTGTAGAGGTCCTCCTTTCGATGGTGTTGCACAGAAGAATGGATTGATCAATGTTGTGGAAGATGCCCTGGCAATTACAGATGCTGTAGCCTTCTGTAGCACAGGTCCTTCACAGCTGATTGATTAATTAATTAACTAATTAATTAATTAACAGTTGTTTTACGCAGCTAGTGTTATTGAATGTTGTTAATTCATCTACACTGTGGACTACTTCTCGATTTAGAACTTAAATTTGCACTGTTTTGTAATTTAAAAATTTCTGTAAGTGAATTATACACGTCTAGTGTGTTTAAGTACCGAACGAAGAGTGATGTTACCCCTCGCTTTTAGCTGGCGTCTCTTTTAAATACTGTAACGGTACATAACCCAGTCCCAATAAATGATAACTCTTGTAATACCATAAAGGTCAGAAATGGGTAAACTATAACTAGCTAAAAATTAAGTTGTATCACTAAACATTATAAACAATATTAAAGTGATATACAGTGACAAGTGAGTTATAGTGTACCCAATGAGGTAATAAGTGAAGGAAGGGAACTTCTTACAGAATTGTGCTGTAGATGTGAGAATTATAGACTATAATAGTAGACTATGATGCTACTAACTAATTATGTATTTTGTTTAGTTATTGTAGTATTTATATTGTGTAGGCAACAAAATTTAATACCTATGTTAATTTTATATTTTTATAAAATAATTGTGTTATTGTATAAGATAACCCAGGGTTTTTAAAAACATACAAGATTTAAATATCAGATGATAATACAAATTTAAATAATACTGTATGAGGAAAATGGCAGAAGGAAATAGTGCAGTGTAAGAATACTATAAGAGATTAATAAATAATATATAAATTCATGTAAAGTTAATAATAATATTAAAGACTTATATCCAAAGTTATAAGAAAATAAACAGAAAACTATTATGTAAATCAAATTGGGAAAGAAACCAAAAGTAAGAACTTCGAGAAGAGAGGTAATATAAACAGTCCTTTTAATATTTAACAAAGAAAACTCAAATCAAATTGTCGTTCAGTACAAAACTTTCCAAGTGTAATCACATGTTTTAATAAAAATAAAACAATCTGCTCTCTTACGGACAAATCCGGAACTACGTACTCAGAGAATAAACAAATTTTCGAAGTTTTTCTATATTTGTAAAGCGTAGTATAATTATCCATTTCTGACCATCTCATAACAAAAAGAACTTACCCTTAACCCTGGGGAAATAAATAAAAGAATTATATGTTGATTGATGTTTAAATAAAAGATAAAATTGGTCAAAAAACCCGATTTTATGACAATTCCATGTTTACTCAATGAAGTCGATATCATGTACTAGTTAATGAAAATATCGATTGTAATATTTGTATTTTGGCGGAAGAGAAAAACCAATAATATTATAAATAAATATTATTGAGAAATGATATTGAATAATAAAATGTGTTTCCTTTATTGTAGTGGGTAGTTGTAGTAGATTTCAGAGAAAATAAGAAGAGGACGATCCACCAGGTCGTATTCAGCAACAGTGTCGTTTGGTAACCTATATTTGGAGACTAATGTCAAAATCAGCTGATTCGGTTCACGGCAAATATTTGAAAATTTTTAGAAATCGTCTAAACCGAGGGTAAACAAACGGTACTTGCTTTCTCTTCAAAAGAAGGCTAAACAACTTCCCTACTTGACCCAAATCACACACACTCAATTTCTGCTTTGTTTGAGTAACATTACCAACAACTTTATTTAAACTTCAGTCTTTATAATTCATAAGTGGCGATTGCTAAGAGGTGTTCTGACCGATCCGAGACTGTAAAAAAGACGGACGTCACACCCTCACTCTAAAGGCGGTACGTTACAAAAATAGGCGCTTACTACAGTGGGGCTGAATTAACTACAAACCCGTAATTACAATACACTCTTGGAGAGGCGGAAACCTTTGATATAAGCGATAACGTTACAGAATTGGTGAACCCAACATTGGGACTTGCATAAGACGAACGTTTCGCTAACACCTCTTAAGCGTTACGTTACAATACGGGCTGCTGATTGGTTGTACAAATAAATCATGCGTTTTTCCAGTTTCGACAGTCTCGAACAAGTCGCTCAAACACTCCGTGACAGGTTCCAAACGGCAGAGAAATTCTTGTCAAAGTCGTACTTCCTGTATTTGCAAATCGATTGATTTCAGGTATTTGCAAATGTGTTTCCGAAGATCTGACCACAGAATATTGTTGCTTAGGTCTTTATCTGTGTGTGTGTGAAAACACCTTATTCCTACGTAGCATAATTCTCTCGTTATTCCTGTTGGCGTGCGTCATCCGTATAACTTCTTTATTTGTTAATTATATTAACTGAGCTTGCGGCTACTTATAAAGCTTTTCTTGCTGAATACAATGCTGTTTTCAGAATTGCCGTATATTTACAACTTTTGAAGTTATCGCAGGTTGAACTGATAATTCGCTTTGAGTAAAATTACCTGTTTGAACTGGATTCTAATGTAGCGGTGCCGTGTTTAGAGCGAGATGGCTGCGATTATACGCTCTCTCTCTTTCTTACGGCTTTACACTCGTACCGTCTATAGCTTTCATATAACGCTCTGATAGGACGCTATTATGAATCGTTATATATACCCCCATTCGGTATAAAAAAAATTGATTATTTAAATCATTAATTTTTTTTAATGTTCAGTTTTACACTGATTAAAAAAATTTTGGCACATTTACTTTAGCACTTTTTCCCACACAAAACTTGCACTTATACAATGTTGCTTACTTCTATCTTATAACTAAAGATTACAATGTTTCTTAACCTAACATGGTATATTGGAAATTTATATGATCATTTTTAATCATCATTTTGGATTAATTAATGTCAATAATTTAACAAAAAATTCTACATTTATTTAAATAATATTTTTTTTACATTATTATTAATATTGATTCAAAACAATTATTTATTTATTTTATTTGACCAGGTTTGACTCTCATACCTTATGGCTCAAATTATTATTTCTTTATGGGTCAATATTTTGTTTATATTTTCTTAAACGATCCCCATGGTACTTTCCTATAATTTTATTTTTCTCTACATCTTTTAACAGATATGTATACCTTGCAATCTGTTTTTCTATCCTATAAGGTCCCATGAATATCGGAAAGAACTTGGCCGTGGTATTATCTATGACAGAGGATACAGGATTCACTTTCACTAGCACTTCCTCTCCTTCCACAAACCTTACCAACTTGTGAGTTCGATTATATCGTTCTACTCTCTTTTGACCTTCTCTTTGTATTCTCTCTTCTGCTATCCTGGTTTTCTTTGGTGATTTCACTGCAGGTAATGGTAGGTTTAGATTTGTTTCTTTTCTACCTGCAGTGGCTTCCCGTTTCCCGTATTCATTTTACTAGTCGACGGTTGCTGCTCGGTAGAGGTTATAGTTGTTTTACACACTTTATACCCTTTATTAGATTTATTTTCTACACTTCTACTCCTACCTTTATCCTCCACTTCCTGTCTATTTTGTGGTTTATTACCCGGATATGGGGTAAACCTTTTTTCTTTCATACGTTCATTATCTCTCCTCTTATTTGAGTAGAACGTTGGTTCTTGCTGATCGCCTCTAGAGTAGTTACTCAGCTGATTACTTACCCGCTGTAGGTCCCTCTCTAAATCTAGACACTCATCTACAACCATAATGAACTTCTCTAAAGTATCCACTCCTCTAGTTGTGGTTGCTACTCTAGTGCGTTCTGAGAAATGACGCGCTAGCTTATATACTAGGTCTCTCTCTTCTATTGATGGTGTTAGATGTTTAACTTGCGCCATTACATTTAGCACATAATTGGTAGTTGTCATATTCATTGACGGGTGATACTTACCAAATTCTAAATGATCACGTACCCTTCTTTGTATTTGAACATTCCAGTACTGAGCTAGAAATTTTTCTCTAAAGTCTGAGTAGGTTTGGACTCTGTCTGAGATGACTTTCCACCACGTACCTGCCCAATTCTTGAGAAATCGGCGTAACATGTCCTTCTTATCTTCGTCGTCCATCAGTGGATTTACACGAGTCACACACGCTTCAAACAGCTTTAGGAATTCCACAGGATTCTCATGTGGGTTACCTGAAAATGCAAGGTTTTCCGGTTCTTCCTTATAGCCGCCACACCTCACTACTTTGGTTTGCTGTGACTTCATTGCCTTAGTCAGATCTTCCCGCATTACCTTTAACTGCTGTTCCATCTTTTGATGTACTTCGTCACTGTTAGCCTTACTCTCTACCTGTTTCTTAACTTCATTAATATTTACACCCAGTTGGGTACACTCTTCCCTAGTATTCTGAATTTCTTCTTTATTTAGAAGCGATTGTGTTTTTAATTCAGCAGTTACTTCACTAAATTGTTGATTAATGAGGGTTACTTTTTGTTCTAACCTTTCATGTAATTCATTTCTAAATTTATTTAGCTTTTCGTCTTGACGGCGAAAATTAGTGTTTACTTGTTTTCTAAACTCTTCTAGCGTAGTTTTAACCTCTTCGGTATGCTTATCAAATCTATTATTAATCTCATCTATTTTACCCGCTAAGTTAATAGCTAAATTTGCTATTTCTTCATCTATTTTAAATGTAGCCTCTTTACTACTTTGTTCTATTTGGCTAGACAAATTTTCATTTATTTGTTTCATTTCACTGGACAAATATTTATTAGTTTGCTCAATTTTATTATTAACATCAGTTATCAATTTTTGATTACTTTCTTCTAAACTTTTATTATTTTCATCAATTTTATTATTGATATCTTTTATTTCACCTTTTAATTGACTATTTGTACTTTCAATTTTATTTTCAAGTTTATTACTTGTACTTTCGATTTTATTATTAGTTTCTTTTATTTCAGTTTTAGTTTCTTCCATTTTAGTTGTCAACTGCTTATACATTTGCTCAATTGCTGCCATATCTACTGATGATGATTTAGCCATTTTTTATTTTTATTTTTAACAATTTAATTTCACAATTATTTAATAGTTATTTGTAACCTTGAATTCCACTTTCTTCTAATTTATTAATACTACAATTTACTTATCACTTGAGTAAAAGCAACGCCAAATTATATAACTTTATTTATATAATTTTGTGTTTAATCGAGCCCCTTAGTTGGCCGCGCCAAATACATACAACGCTCCCTTTCTTCTAACACAATTATCTAATATTTGTGATGTTAGATAAAAAGTTACTTACCCGTGATATTACTTTACCTGGGCGCCAGAACAAATCCCAGATACAAATGACACGGTTTCAGCTTAGCTCAGCGCATGGACACACTCTTTCTCAGGATTCGTTCAGTGATTGTGGTTTTCAAGGGGAATTGTTACAAATAACACTAAGATTTGCTTGATTATTATATTTAATGTTTTAATCAATGATTTTTAAACTTTAAATTGTTAATGGTAGGACTTAATTATACCCTATCCTTATAATTATTGAGTGAGTGTGGAAAGTAATTATTAAGACGCTCAAACGACCTATAGCTCTTATCTGGTTGGATTAAGAGATTTCTATCTCCCAAACCAGTGCTAAAGAACAGGTCTGCAATAATTTGCACGTCCAATACTACACACCACTTTCCATTCAACACTCCTATCCTGTATTAGAACTAATCTTATAGTTACAATACAATGTGTGCTTTTCTTAGTGTCTTTTTAAAATTGTTTATTGTTTTATTATTTGTTTAGCGCTTATATCATTGATCAATGAATCTATTTCTTACTGTTTGATGCGTTGACCGAAGATAGGAATCTGTAGAGGTCCTCCTTTCGATGGTGTTGCACAGAAGAATGGATTGATCAATGTTGTGGAAGATGCCCTGGCAATTACAGATGCTGTAGCCTTCTGTAGCACAGGTCCTTCACAGCTGATTGATTAATTAATTAATTAACTAATTAATTAATTAACGGTTGTTTTACGCAGCTAGTGTTATTGAATGTTGTTAATTTATCTACACTGTGGACTACTTCTCGATTTAGAACTTAAATTTGCACTGTTGTGTAATTTAAAAATTTCTGTAAGTGAATTATACACGTCTAGTGTGTTTAAGTACCGAACGAAGAGTGATGTTACCCCTCGCTTTTAGCTGGCGTCTCTTTTAAATATGGGCAGCTGATTGGTTGTACAAATAAATCATGCATGTTTCCAGTTTCGGCAATCTCGAACAAGTCGCTCAAACACTCCGTGACAGAGAAATTCTTGTCAAAATCGTACTTCCTGTATTTGCAAATCGATTGATTTCAGGTATTTGCAAATGTGTTTCCGAAGATCTGACCACAGAATATTGTTGCTTAGGTCTTTATCTGTGTGTGTGTGAAAACACCTTATTCCTACGTAGCATAATTCTCTCGTTATTCCTGTTGGCGTGCGTCATCCGTATAACTTCTTTATTTGTTAATTATATTAACTGAGCTTGCGGCTACTTATAAAGCTTTTCTTGCTGAATACAATGCTGTTTTCAGAATTGCCGTATATTTACAACTTTTGAAGTTATCGCAGGTTGAACTGATAATTCGCTTTGAGTAAAATTACCTGTTTGAACTGGATTCTAATGTAGCGGTGCCGTGGTTAGAGCGAGATGGCTGCGATTATACGCTCTCTCTCTTTCTTACGGCTTTACACTCGTACCGTCTATAGCTTTCATATAACGCTCTGATAGGACGCTATTATGAATCGTTATAATATATATTGTAATAATAATAAAAAGATTGATGTGTGTTGATGATAAGATATTGTGAAGTATGAGACTCCGATGTAATCAAGCCCCACTGTTTGGGCTAGCCAACTTGTAATAAAATAAATAAATTGTAATGTAATATGTTTAATTGGTGTGTAATTGGTGTGGCTCTCGACGTCTTACTGGCCTGAAACACTTCCTTAAGTTTCCCAGCTGGTCGTGTCTCAATGGTAGCAAGACCGGTCGAGTAGCGTAATGTCGATGAAGTAATATATGTCCAGCTTCACCGAAAGTTTCAAAACAAAAATTATTGTTTTGAAGAAAATTTAAAAAATTATGTTTATAAAAAAAAATAATTAAAAAAAAAATTTTTAATTTTATTAATTAATTAATTATGATCAATTAATTAATATAGGGCTGTGAAGTTTTAAAAAGTGTAATGCTCTTCTGAAAATTTTTATTAAAGTTTTGGTATATTTTAAATAAACTATCACCACTCATAAGATTGTCTTCAAACCAATCGATACTTGTTTATCTTTTTATTTTTTAGGTTATCTTCACTTATAGGTGGTAAAGTCCTTGTAGATTACCAATTAGAATTATATTATTGGTAATTAGTATTATTGAAGAAATAAAGAACTATTAAGTATTGAAAAGTATTAATGTTTTATTAATTAATGGCAATATTGACTCTTATCGATTAATATCGATTCTCAGGATATCGAAAAAATTACAAAGTATTATATAAAAATCGTACAGGGTTCTTTAAACAGCCAGTTATTATCAAAGTCAGAGAAATCGGGCTAATATTTAAAAGTATAACGTTACATCAAATGAATAATTATTACTAAACACAAACATTGAATAATAATTTGAAAATAAAATAATTGATTTCACCAAACAGCTGTGCTGAAATAGGAGAAGGCACTGGGATCGTCAAAAGCAAATGGCGGCCATCAAGTTGATCAAAATGTTGCTCGTTCCTGCTGCGTTCCAAATAATGTATTTTCTGGCAGTATTCCTGTTCTTGTGTCTGCAAATCTCTTGTTAAATGTTGTGTAGTGACTGGTGTAGTGATTCTGGGTTGTATTTAGTATATCTGTGTAATTATAAGTCAAAACACTTTTCCCAATTCCGACACTAATTTGGTTAAGGTATTATACAGTTTTCTGGTGTTTTGTGGTGTTTTTCGGAGTAGAAATGTATTGTTTAGTGTTAATTAGTGTTTCTTGATTGTTTTTGTCACAATGTATATGTTCTGGAAGGATTTTATAATTCACTCTCGACTTCACAGTAACGTACTGTTCGCCACTTAACTTTACCTTTGTAAGATAGGTTAGATCGTCACAAAACTCTCGTTTATGTTAACCGTTCGAATACCAATAATCAACTAACTGTTTCCTTCAGTTTCAATTAAACTCTTAGCCCATATAATATTATTCTTAACATTGTTCAAATATTTTTCATATCCTGTGCACACTTTAATATTTCACTATATAAATACCTAAACTTGGGTTATTTATCAATTTTATTCACTAGATGTTATTTAAATTAATCTTTCAGTTCATTCAGCTTATTTTCAGATTAAATAATGCCGTTTTATAGTGTTTTCTGTCCAAAAAATAGTAATTTTACTTTCAGTTTGGTATACTCTGAAAAGTCAAAACATCAAAATTTACTTCCTGTCATTATATAAATTCAGCCATTTTATCAGTTATATTTAATATTAATAATCCTATATTGTATTAAAAGGTTCATATTCCCTTATTTTCTGGTAATTAATTGAATTAGTTGTATTCTGAAACATTATTCTGGAATATATGACTCCCATGTCCAAATTTCTGAGTTTAGTCATTTTCATTTTTATTTATAATTCTGAAGATAATTTATTAAAATCTCTCTAAATGGTATGTGCAATTATATGGCATGATCTCAAGTTTATTTTGTCTAAACCCCTTTTGTTTATTTGCATTTAAATGAGCAATTTCTCTGTTTTGATGAAGTTTGGTTTCCATTCTTTTGGCCTATGATTTTTTAACAATTTTTCTTACAAAATATTTTACAAACAATATATGATGTGTGATACCCTCTCTGACTTTTACATATAGTATTATAAATTAAACATGTTTTCAAATTACACAAAAACAATTAGTATTGGTTACAATACAAATAATAGTTAAACAAAATAAAGAATATTTTTTTTTTTTAAATAAATGGTTGTCTTCAAGTCAGACATTTTGCAACAAAATCCTTATTTCTAACATGGAAGTATAGTTTACAAAAAAGGTTTTTTACTAACTAACATCTTAATTACTCTCTACTATTTACAAGTGGTAACTATTTTTATAGTTCTGATGTTAGTTGTTTCAGACCCAAACAAATGGCCTTATATCTAAAACATTTTTAAACATTCTTGTACTATATACATAAAAACCTTATATTTATATTCTTATTTCTAACTATTATTATAAGTAGGATTCTACAGTTTTTATACCGTCTTTTATACATTGTCTTTGGGGAATTGTACCCTGTCATTAACAAATAAATAGTATGAATTGTTCAAAAAGTATAATGAAATCTGTTTTTCTTTTTTCATGTAAAACAAAATGTTATTTTAAACAGATTCATGTCTTATGAACAACATATTGTCACAGTACACATTTCAAGTCATTGAAAATTGCATATTTCATTGCATTCAATGTTTGTGATTGCCAAGAATGAAACACAAGGTTCATTTTTTATAATACCCAAAACTATCACTGGTTCACTTTGCACTTATATATCATGTTAATGCTAAATGGTCGTATAGTCTTATCAACATAATAAATTGGTTAGCGTTTTTTCAATGGAGATTTGTTCCATGGGTACTATATTATTGTTTCATCTTAGTTCACAGGCAACTTTTACTTTATACACTTCTCTCTCTTAAATTTATATACATGTGGTTTTTATTTCGTTATACTTTTATTTTTAAATATTTATTTTGGGGATATAGGGATTTGGGTGTCTTTATTAAGAGCATGACATCTTCTTCAGGATGCTGCCTTCTTCTTCTTTCATCAGTCTTCTTTTCTCCTGCCTTCTGGGACTGGTATCTTCTCCATCTTCTTCTTGATGCCATCAGGTTTCTTGGGATCTTCTCCATCTTCTTCTTTATTTCAGAAATACACCACCTGTATTGGTTGATCTTGGCTTATTTTAGGGTTTCTATTCTATTTATTCTCCCTCGTTGTGGGTTTGGTCATATTCAGTACTGCTTTGTTATTTACTTTTTTACCTTCCTGGGTTATACCTTGGAAACCTTTGGTTATGAGACTGGTCTTGGATGACTCATCACTAGTAACTCCTTTTATTTGAACTTGTATTTTCTTTATAATAATGATTTCTTTCCACAGTTGCTATGAATTAATCTATTTATATTAAACTTAATGCTTTCTTCCAAATTTAAATATTATAACTTCATTATTCTAATGATCAATTGCCATTCAATATTATGCATACATCTGTCATGTTACAATATATATATATATATTACATCGCTACTTTTCATCTAACACTCTTATCTAATATTTTGAATGATAGATAAAACGTTACTTACCCGTGATATTACTTTACCTGGGCGCCAGAACAAATCCCAGATACTTATAACACGGTTCCAGCTTAGCTTGGGTGAACTGTTTTCCTTGGTCGGACAATATTTTCCTTGGTTTACCATACTGTGGGATGTAGAACTTCGTTAATGCTCTAAGTGTTGCTTTTGTCGTGGCTCTTTGGACTGGGTATAATTTTACAAATTTAGAAAAGAAATCTACCGTTACTAGAATGTGCTTTACCCCTCCTTTTGCTTTTGGTAGAGGCCTGTAATAATCCACAGCTAGTAACTCTCCTTTCACTTTTGCTTGGATTGTTTGCATTTCTACTCTTGTAGCTAAGTTGGCGTGTTTACACTTCTGGCACAGGTCACAAGTAGACAATAATCTTTTCATGCGTTTTGCTAACCCCTTCTTTCTGTTAAGGCTAGATGGCATTTCTTAAATCCAGCGTGACCCAATGACAAGTGGCATTCCCAAATAAGTTCATCTATCATACAGCTAGGTAATAATAATTTCCACTTATGGGAACATAGCTTATATAGCTTACCTCCATATATAGAAAATCCTGGTTTGGAGTTGGTAACTGCACTTCTCCAAGCTACACTAATCCTAGGGTCTTGTTGCTGATGAGTACCTATTTCCTTAAGTCGTCTAACTACTTCAGGTTTTGTTATATGCTTCACCGCGTAAATACCAATATCATTGCTACTACATTTAATGTTATCTGTTTCCATGTTGTTTTTTGATGGTGGATTTCTACTGAGTACATCTGCTACCAAGTTGTCTTTCGCTTTACAATACTGTATTTCAAATCGATACTCTTGTATAGCCAAGATCCAACGAGTCAGACGAGCACCTAGCAATTTACACTTTAATAAAAATACTAACGCCTTATTTTCGGTGATTATAGTAAGTTTAGCACCCAGAATATAACTTCTAAACTTTGACAGGCTATGCACTATCGCTAGTAGCTCTTTTTCTGTCGTAAAATAGGTTAATTCTGCCCCTTTAAGTGTGCGACTTACAAATCCTAATACCGCTTTTTGGCCCTACTCATCAATCTGATACAAGTGTGCTCCAATAGCAATATTGCTGGCGTCTGTTTGCAAGTAAAATCTTTCTCCTATCCTTGGATGATTTAATACAACAGTATTTATAAAAAGACTTTTCACTTGTTGCAGCGCTTCATCGTGGTCCTTTGTCCACTTTCATTTAATCCCTTTGTTTAACAACTTCAACAATGGAACAGTACTTTCCGCGTATTTACTTGTAAACTTCTGATAGTAATTAGCTAAACCTAGAAATGACTTTAGCTGCTTGCAGTTCTTTATTACACTTACCGACTTCCAATGCTTATATTCTTTAATACTTACGTTATAATTTTATTAGTATTAATTTCCATCGTAATGGTATTTCTTTTAAAATTTATTTCTGCCTTCCATTCAAGTAACGTATCTACCCCAATAATACAATCATGAATGAGTTTCGGGACTATTAGAGCTACAATTTGGGTTTGGTTACCATTTAAATTGACAGGTAAATAAATTTGTTCAGTTATCTTTTGCATTTGGCTCCAGTGGCTCCCTGTACATTACAATGTTTTACGGGTAGTCTGGGACAATTTCGCAACTGACAATTATCTACAAACTTTGAGCTGACACAGGTTACTTCACTGCCAGTGTCTATAAGCGCTCTTACTAGTAGATTACTGATCTTACAAATTATTTCCGGACATTCAGGATAATGGTTTCTACCCACTTCTTGCTCCTCTTTTAACAAGAACTCCCTATCCCTCACCTGTTTTATATTATTTGTTACTTTCTTCTTACCTGTTTTTTTGGGTGGTTTCACTGCAGGTAATGGTAGGTTTAGTTTTGTTTCTTTTCTACCTGGAGTGGCTTCCCGTTTCCCGTATTCATTTTACTGGTAGACGGTTGCGACTCGGTAGATGTTATGGTTGTTTTACAAACTTTATACCCTTTATTTGGTCGGGTTTCTACACTCCTACTTCTACCCTTCTCTTCCAATTCCGGCCAATTTTGTGGTTTGTTACCCGGATATGGGGTAAACTTTTTTTCTTTCGGACGCTCATTGTCTCTTCTTTTTGTTGGGTAGAAAGTTGGTTCCTGATGATCGCCTCTAGAGTATCTAGAGTAGTTACTCAGCTGATTATTTACTCGCTCCAGGTCTCTCTCTATATCTTGACACTCATCTACTACCATTATGAACTTTTCTAGGGTATCCACTCCTCTTGTAGTGGTTGGTACTCTAGTGCGTTCTGAGAAATGACGCGCTAGCTTATACACTAGGTCTCTCTCTTCTATTGGTGGTGTTAGATGCTTGACTTGTGCCATTACATTTAGCACATAGTTTGTGGTTGTCAGATTCATTGACGCGTGATAATTACCAAATTCCAGATGATCGCGTACCCTTCTTTGTATCTGAATGTTCCAGTACTGAGCCAGGAATTTTTCTCTGAAGTCCGAGTAGGTTTGGACTCTGTCCGAGATGATTTTCCACCACGTACCTGCCCAATTCTTGAGAAATCGGCTTAACATGTCCTTCTTGTCCTCGTCGTCCATCAGTGGGTTTACACGAGCTACATAAGCCTCAAACAGCTTTAGAAATTCCACAGGATTCTCATGTGGGTTTCCTGAAAATGCAAGGTTTTCCGGTTCTTCCTTATAGCCGCCACACCTCACGACTTTGGTTTGCTGTGACTTCCATTGCCTTAGTCAGATCTTCCCGCATTACGTTTAACTGCTGTTCCACCTTTTGATGTATTTCGTCACTGTTAGCCTTACTCTCTACCTGT
The DNA here is from genome assembly GCA_034769895.1 of Magicicada septendecula. Lineage (NCBI taxonomy): Eukaryota > Metazoa > Arthropoda > Insecta > Hemiptera > Cicadidae > Magicicada > Magicicada septendecula. The sequence continues at coordinate 51,272,749 of CM068370.1, read as the reverse complement.
TTCTTAACTTCTTTAATATTCTCACCCAGTTGGGTACACTCTTCCCTAGTATTCTGGATTTCTTCTTTATTTAGAAGCGATTGTGTTTTTAATTCAGCTGTTACTTCGCTGAATTGTTGGTTAATGAGGGTTACTTTTTGTTCTAACCTTTCGTGAAATTAATTTCTAAATTTATTTAATTTTTCGTCTTGACGGCGAAAATTAGTGTTTACTTGTTTCCTAAATTCCTCTAACGTAGTTTTAACCTCTTCGGTATGTTTATCAAACCTACTATTACTCTCATCTATTTTACCAGCTAAATTAGTAGCTAAATTTGCTATTTCTTCATCTATTTTAAATGTAGCCTCTTTACTACTTTGTTCTATTTAGCTAGATAAATTTTCATTTATTTGTTTCATTTCGCTAGACAAATATTTATTAGTTTGCTCTATCTTATTATTAACATCAGTTATTAATTTTTTATTACTTTTTTCTAAACTTTTATTATTTTCTTCAATTTTCTTTGATAATTCATTATTTGTACTCTCAATTTTACTATTTAATTGACTATTTGTAGATTCAATTTTATTTTCAAGCTTACTATTAGTATCTTTTATTTCACTAGATAAATGATTCTTATTTTCATCCATTTTAGTGGTCAACTGTTTAAACGTTTGCTCAATTGCTGCTATATCTACTGCTGATGATTTAGCCATTTTTTAATTTTATTTTTAACAAATTAATTTAACAATTATTTAACAGTTATTTGTAACCTTGAATTCCACTTCGTTTCTAATTAATTAATATTACAATTTAACTAATCACTTGGGTATAAGCAACGCCAAATTATATAACTTTATTTTGTGCTAAATTTGGTGATTTAATCGAGCCTATTAGTTTCAGCGACAAATTACTTCTAAATAAATTACCTCTAAATTAATTTAAAAAATTAAATTAAATTAATTATTAATTAAATTAATTAATAAATTAATTATTATAAATTACTTCTATATATAAATTTGGGAGTTTAATCGTGCTTAATCGGGCCCCACGTTGGGCGCCAAATTCATACAACGCTACTTTTCATCTCACTCTTATCTAATATTTTGAATGATAGATAAAACGTTACTTACCCGTGATATAGCTTTACCTGGGCGCCAGAACAAATCCCAGATACTTATAACACGGTTCCAGCTTAGCTCAGAGCATAGAGACGCAAATTCTCAGGATTCGTTCAGTGATTGTGGATTCAAGGGGAATCGTTACAAATAACACTTTAAAATTTGCTTGATTATGTTTAATTAACGTTTTAATTATTTTTAAACTTCTTGAAATTGTTAATGGTAGGACTTAATTATACCCTATCCTTATAATTATTGAGTGAGTGTGGAAAGTAATTATTAAGATGCTCAAACGACCTATAGCTCTTATCTGGTTGGATTAAGAGATTGATATCTCCCAAACCAGTGCTAAAGAACAGGTCTGCAATAATTTGCACGTCCAATACTACACCTCACTTTTCATTCTACACTCCTATACTATGTTATGACTAATCTTACACATTAAATACAAAGTGTGAAATGCTTAATGTCTTTTAAAAATTGTTTATTGTTTTTTATTATTTGTTTAGTACTTATTTCATTGATCAATGAATCTATTTCTTACTGTTTGATGCGTCGATCGAAGATAGGAATCCGTAGAGGTCCTCCTTTTGATGGTTTAGCACAGAAGAAATGATGTTGACCAATCCGGTAGAAAGATGCTCTGGCAATTACGGATGCTGTAGCTCTCTGTTGCTCAGGTCACTTCACGGCTGATTATAAATAAATTAATTAATAATTTAATTAATTAACGTGTTGTTTTTACACAGCGAGTGTTGTTGAACGGTACTAGTTCCTCTACTGCGGACTACTTCTCGAATTTCGTACTTAAATACAACTTTGCGTGATTGAAAATTTCTGCACGTAATTTATACACGACTAGCGCATTGAAGATTCGAACGAAGAGTAACGCTACCCCTCGGTTTGAGTTGGCGTCTGTTTTAAATACGGGATTCTGATTGGTTGTTCAAATAAATCATACGTTTTTCCAGTCTCGACAATCTCGAACAGGTCGAGCAAACACCCCATGACATGATTGAAACGGCAGAGAATTTCTAGTTAAAATCGTACTTCCTGTGTTTGCAAATTGATTGATTACAGGTATTTGCAAATGTGTTTTCAAAGATCTGACCACAGAATATTGTTGCTTAGGTCTTTATCTGTGTGTGTGTGAAAACACCTAATTCCTACGTAGCATAATTCTCTTGTTATTCCTTTTGGCGTTCATCTTCCGTATAACTTCTTCAATTGTTAATTATATTAACTGAGATTGCGGCTACTTATAAAGCTTTGCTTGCTGAACACAATGCTGTTTTCAGACTTGCCGTATATTTATTAGTTTTAAAGTTATCGCAGGTTGAACTGATAATTTGAATTGAGTAAAATTTCATGTTCGTACTGGTAGCGGTCGTCGCTGTGACGAGGTTAGAGTGAGATGGCTACGATTATACGCTCTCTCTCTTGCTTACGGCGCTATACTCGTACAGTCTAACACTTTCATATAACGCTCAGATAGGACGCTAATATGAATTGTTACAATATATATATAATTTGTGATGTTTTCAATTTGTTTCTTCTGCAAGTAGTATAATTTCGTATATTCTTTTTAACACCTGACGCACGTTTCACTGAAAAATATCAGTATCATCAGAGGTTTATAAGTAAATTCCTTACTTTCAGTGACACGTGCGTCAGGTGTTAAAAAGAATATACGAAATTATACTACTTGCAGAAGAAACAAATTGAAAAATCACAAATTATATAATTACTGCAAGAAACATCCAGTTATTTATATAGAAAATAATATGTATAAAATATAAATACATTGTGTGCGCGCACACGCACACGCGCACACACATTTACACGTAAGTGTAGAAAAACTGTTGAAACACTCTTTGTTGTTGTTTTTAGCTTACAGTTTGAAAAAGTAGAAGCCATGGTTAGGAAAACTATGGCGTTTAATGTGTCTACACAATGCTTTTAGAAGAGAGAAACATTAAAATCAAAGAACATAACGTATTTTTAACAAAAACAACAATAGAAAATGTAAAGTGAAGAATACGTTTATTTCTGAATAGTAAGAATAAAACAAAAAAAAGGTATTAACAAATGAAAACAAGATTTCATAGCTGGCCTATATTTTTTTACGTTATTCAGTAAAATCTTGAAAACTTCACTGGAAGCATATTTTGTGCGAAACACACAAAAATGGAGACATGTATAGCATCCCGCCTTCCTTCGAGTTCGTTGTTTTTCCAATGACCTGTACAAAAACCGAGTATTAGTAAAAAAAAAACGAGTATTAGTGGAAAACTAGTTCTGCCACAAAAAAGGAGACATGTATAGTAACAGGTAAGGGGTGGCCACCTTAACACGAGTTGGTTTTTTTACGTGGATTTCACAAAAAGCGAGTATTATTTTAAAGGCACATTGGTTTAAATGTGTAATTTTAGAGTGCACGTTAACCTAACAACGCCAACTTTTGGCGTTACAGGCACACACCGGAGCTATATTATTTCTTGAAACATTTTTCGTAAAAAAAATATATGACAATGAAAGACGATTGAAATCGTCAACAAACTGTTTTATAACATACACAAATAAATTTTCACGATTTCTTTTATCAAATAAAATTATATGCGATATTCACCACATATCGATGCCAATAATCGCAAAATCGAAAATGAGTGCCGGTATGGTTATTGGAACAGTACCATTTTTCCCTTCAATTTGATTTGGCTGTGTTGTGGTGTTGCGGTATCGATACTTCCCGGATGTTTTTAAACAAACATGAATAACGCAAAGCTTAAAAAATGTATTATTTCAAATTGGATATTCGGAAGAAGATAGGAGACTAAATCAAAGCAAACGGTAAGTAGGCCACCTTTTATAAATTTAGCGTATTATTCACACACTACTGATGGCAAACTGAATAAACTGTAGGGATGGCGTGTATTGACATATCACGAACATACTGATACTGACACAGTAGCTTACTGGTATGTGTGAATAAGCCTTAATCTTATATTTTAGTAGGATAGCTTCAGGTCGTCTCGAAAATAAAAATTTCGCGAAGTCAAAAATGAATATTTAAACTTTGTCAAACAATGGTAATTGTTAAAAATAAAATAAATCCGTTACCCGGCAACAAAATTATAAAAGTATATCATTTTAATTTAAATCGTTGACGCATCAAGATGTACTGGTCCTGGCCGGCAAGTAGGCCTATATCATCTCCATTATGTAATGTTTACGTTTCTAAAGTTTTATTCTTATGATCTCCGGTATCAAAAGGCAGGCAGGGCGCACACACACACACACACACAAATTCGCGATATTTCTGGCCTCATTCATGTTTACTTGCTTACGTTTGCACGTTAAAACTAAAAGGTCCGTAATACAAGACAGAAACATAACGTGCAAGCGGTATAGGTGTCCAGCGTGGACGGAGATTTGCTTCCTGAGGATCGCTGGCCAGTGTAACTGCACGTGTTCACAGTGGAACGGTTCACAGACAGACGTTTCGTCTTTAGGGAGTGAACCCTCTGCAAGAGCTCAGGGTTCATGTGAGCGACTCTGGAGCGCTCCATTCTTTTCCGCGTGTTTGTCTGTTCTGTGAAACGTACACTGTAAGATTCGCAGCTTTACTCTGAGCAACGCTCCACAGTGAACGGTGATAATCGTTGTCCACGTTGGACCCTCACATATACACACTATAAACCTGCTCTGATGTATTGATTACGGCGATCATAATATTAGAACTTTGGAAACTTGAGCACTACTTAATGGAGATCAAACCTTATCTTTGTCAGTCTATGAAGGCCTTTGCACAATACTACTCGTACACAATAACTCTTATGTGCATTATAATTACTGTGAAAAGACAATGATTTATTTATTTAATAAATGACTTACTGAATGAATACGATCCGTGTATTTATTTCCGTTTTGCCTGTAGTTTGAGTTTTTTGCGAGGTTAGTTTTTACTATTAGTTACAGTTTAAAATCAATGCGGAAATTGATTTAAGAATAAACAATGGATCTAGACTTTTCCATGCAGTAAAGATCAAGTTCATTGGTAAGGCAGAAATTTTGAAGAAAGTTAAGATGACCATTTTCACACAAAAAAAATACCTTATGGGGGTGAAACCTGGGCTCTAACTAAAAAGCATCTAAACTCTCTCCAAGCTATAGAGATGAGATACCTCAGAAAGGTTGAAGGAAAGACGAGAAGAGGTCGACTTAGAAACACTACTATAAGAGTAAGTCTTAAGACAGTCTTTGAAAGATTAAATTAAGCAAGCACAGTTGCGCTGGTTTGGACACGTTCAGAGGATGGAAGGGGATAGACTTCCAAAACAACTGTATGAGACAAGAATTGCTGGGAGAAGACCCAAGGAGCGGAGAAGAGAGTCTTGGGAGGACAACGTGAGATGGTCTCTGCAAGGGCTGGTAGTTCAGTGGAATGAAGCCGAGGCCCTGGCCATGCAGAGACCTTTGCTCAACCTCTACACCTCGCGGTAGAAGAGGATTGGAATAAGAAGAAGAAGACTATTAGCTACAGTGCTTTTATGTTTTACGTCTACAGCCTGTTTTTCATATTAAATCTTAGTTACATGGATGTCAACTTTCATTATGTAATATGCTACTTATTACTTGAGCAATGAACGTAAACTGTATGTAGACATACGTTTGCACAGTCCTATGCAGAGATTAAATACATATTGAATACACATTATAATAATCGTTGTGAAAACAAATTCTAGAGAACATGGTGAACAAACGATCCCTTTCTGGAATTTTGAAAAAGAAATCCAATAGAATTTTAAATTAAAATCCTCTGTAACGTGTTCAAAACCTACGCATTAACTTACTGATATACAAAAAAGGCAAGTAATGATCTGGTAATAATTTTTAGAAGCCACTAAAAAAAGACCTACAAAAAACCGCTAACGCAAGACGAGAGCGATGTTTCGCAAAATAGTGCGCCATCTTTTATGGTTGTAATAAATTCCAGTTTAATGTAATCTTGTGACAAGGTGTTTTTGTAATACAACATTTTAATCAAAGTTTTCAGCAGGGTGATGCTATTTTCAAAACCTCGTCTCCGTCTAGGTCCTATATACATTTTTGGGAGCCAATAAGTGCTTGGATTTTGTTGTCCATGACGTGTCCGTTGATTAACTAATTATAAATATAATACTACTGATTCGGAACACGAAGCTTTTTATAGGTAAAAATGTAAAATTTTTACCTTGTAGCCTGAACCAGTTTTCGCTTATTATAAGCTTCGTCAGAGGCTGCCACCAGGAGCGCTGTCCGTCTTGTTCTTGGTGACGGCACTGTTGTTCGAAATATCGATGTTGTGTGTGTGAGGTGTGTTATGTTCGAATAGAATTTGTGATTTGATTTGTGTCTGTTCGTTTAGGATGTCGTTTTTATGTGTTTTTGTATGTTTGTATATTTCCAGTTGTTCAAGAGTGTCTAGTTTTCGGCCTTTTGTGTGTACGTGTAGAATATTCATGTTGCTGTTGATGTTTGTGTATGTGTGGTTTGCTTCAATGAGTGTAATAAAAATATTCTACATACCCTACAATAAGTGTTACCTGGTTCACCGAAGTGTTACCTACAATAACCGAAAACTGGTTCAGGCTACAAGGTAAAAATTTTACATTTTCACCCATAAACAACTTTGTGTTAATAATCAGTAGTATTATATCCTTAAATTTTTAGTGACCGTTAATCAGTGAATGTTTTAGTGGATAGTTAGTGAGGATCGGTCAGTAATACAACTTTTAGTTATATTGCGTCGACGTTTCGACAATATTTATTGTCATCTTCAGGACCTGTGTATGAAATACAATAGAAATGTCAAACATAACGAAACAATTAAATATTTGGGTGAACGTGTTGGTGATGTGAGTGTGTGCGTGTGTATGTATGTATCATTTTTATGTGAAGACTTATGATAGTTTGTTAACATCTTCAAATTATCTTTAAGAAAGATTATAATTAATTATAATTATCTTTAAGTAGTATTATAATTATCCAATAACTGTTTTACAAGTTTTGCCTGAAGACGGCTACCGATTTTTTTTTGTGTAGCCAAAACGTCGCTTTTAAATAAAAAAAAGCAGTGACGGAAGAAGTCCGTCTCACTAGCAGGCCAATAGTTATAGTCCGCAGATATCACTTTAAAACAAACTGGATGGAAATAACAATAAATGAGTATCGATAGCCTTATTGTACAGACTAATCACTCAGTGGGTCAGTAAATAATAGATTAAAGAGTAACTTCGCACTAATCAGTTCTGATGGTGTTCCATTTACAGGTCAGTTCTCAGTTATGCAAACTTCCATTTTTCTAGACGTTTCCAGTTTTCCATTCTGCTAGACGTTTTGTGCGTGAACACCTGGAAATCTGCGTGGATTTTGGTGACTCACAAACCACGGCAAAGTTCACTCGTAGAGTTTCGCGGTAGGAACTTTCAATAGCAAACACTTTATTCTGTTGAGAATCATGTTTTATGACAGCAAACGTTTCAGCCGTACTGTGATGTGGCATCCTCAGTGCAGGGGCGTATTTACGGGGGGAGGGGGGGGGCGAACGGGACCGGACCCTCCCCCAGACGGTTGAAAAGTTGATGAATGTTAATATCTTAATTTGTAGGCTGTTTTATTTTATTTTATTTTCATCTGTGTACGCTAATATAGTAGTAGTTCTTTTTTAAATACATAAAAAAGTTTATTACACACCATTAGAGTATACGTTTAAAATATGTAGGAAAATGATCCAGTCAATGTTTTAACAATGTTTCAATAACGCGTATTATTACCTTATTGTGTAATTGTGTTGACGTTTTGCTTCAATGGGACTGATTTCAGGATGTTATCACACATTTTTTAACCACTTTAAAAGTAGTAATGTTGATCAGTTGTAACTTGTTTTCCTATTGTATGAAGAAGACCCGACCCCCGACCCCCCCCAAGCCAAATTCTAGATGATACGCCACTGTTTTAGTGGTAAATCTTGTCAGGGGTGCCGATCCCTCTTAACCCCTATGACGCTTCCCCCAATTTTATAAAAAAATCATCCCCTTTTTCTGACAAGACCTTTTCTCTCTTTTACAGTAAAATTTCTTACCTAATCGAGCAAAGGCCGGGTCTTTCTAACTCAGAACTACCGTATTACAAAATATTACCTTTTACTGAAACGATATATTGATTGTAGGTAGCTATAAACTAAAAAAAAATAAGGATTTCTAATAATAAATCACAAATTAATATTTTCACTAAAACGCGATTTGTTTTACAATACCAGTACTCTATGACTTATTGAAAAGATACTTAGTTTTGCAACTTAAACGTCTCACTTAAATCTGTTTTTATCGATAAAATGCTATCAAAATTTCAGTCTGTTTTTGGACCTTTTTGTAGTGTACTAAAATGTAGCAGAAAACATGATAAATAAAAAATATAAACACAAAGATCTATTGCACACTATACTTTATTAATATTTTTCGACTGTAACAAAGTACGTCTGTTATCCATAACTAGATTCGGTGGCACAATTTTCTTATGTGTTCCTCAGCTTCCTTATCGACATTCGGCATCCTCAGTGTTTACCATAAGCCGCCACACGGTAACACCTTGAACTCGATCTGCAGCCTGTTTGAAGCATCGAGTAGAAGACTAGATCCTTTTTTCCTTGCACACCGCGCCTACAGCCCGGTCCAAAAAGTCAACTGGGTAGATTTATTGTGCGTCTGATACGTGTCCGTTATAAGTTTTTTACAGTTTTGTAAAATTGGGGAAGATTTTTCATGCAACAGTAAAAAATCCCCCCCCCAAATTTCCTAAATGTCCCCAATGGCGACACGATCCCCCCCCCCATTAGGCACTCCTGAAGCTTGTCAACTTGCACCCATCGATAAGCTTGTTGCCCATGATATATAAACTCCTTCCTTCCTTAGTTAGCGAACCGCAGATTGGCTTGTACCCGTTCTCCACACTGATCTTCTATGTGCTTTTAGTTATTTTTCACACAAAACTCTACCAGCATTCCCGCTATTTCATTCATGGTTCCAACCCCACAGTTGTCAACTATATTCTTATCTCTTCCTTCGTCCGACACAGCATTCATGTCCTCCATAATAATTAAAAGCAAACCTTTTTATCTTGGGGATCATCTAGTGCTCAAAGAATGGACAGGAAGAGTTTAATAAAGTTCCGGTCTGCTTTGACGCCTTTTATTATCTCTTCAATTTCATCGTACATTCTTTCCGCTTCTTCTTCATGACTAACTGTGGGTGCATATACCCGTACTATTATAGTATACTTTGGCTTTGTTTCTATTCTGACTAGCATAATTTTTAGTTTTCTCTTTAGATGGACTCGCCCGGAGATATCTTCAACTACCGATACTACGAATGTCTTTAAGACCTTTAATGAAGTGGTTGTCGTTTGCCTTATCCATCCTATGGCGTTGGTCACCTTGTGGCCTTCTGAGGTGAGGTGAGGCGAGTGTATAAATTCAGAAAATTAAAACTTACTTTTAGAAAAGGAGAAGAAATCTATATAATTTATGGACAGAGCATAATTCACTTGATGCAGTTACTAAGTTCAGATACCTGGGTAACATGATAGATAGTGAAGGATGCATAAACACAACAATACACGACAGGATACACATAGGAAGTAGGGCATATTATGCCAACGGAAGACTATTGAGAAGCAAACTCATTAGTCACAACACAAAAATAAAACTATATAAGACACTTATCAGCTCGGTTGTTACTTATGGAGGCAAGACGTGGATGTTGATAATTAAGGAACAAGAAACACTAAGAATGTTTGAAAGAAAGATCATAAGACGTGTTTATGGCCCGGTTAAAGAAGATGACGAATGGTGAATAAGAAATAACCAGGAGATAGATGAGCTAGTGAAGCATAACGACACTGTAAGATTCGTAAAGGCTCATCGAATACATTGGCTAGGTCACCTAAAGCGGATCGGTGACCAAAGAAAATCCTGAGGGCGTAAGTCTATAAAAGCAGAAAGAGGGACCGACCTAGGATAAGATGGCTGGATGATGTGCTAGAAGATCTCAGAAGAGTGGATGTGAGGGGTTACACTAAGATGGCAACGGACAGGAGACTTTGGAGAAGATTGATGTTGGAAGCCAGGGCTTATGTTGGGCTGTAGTTCTGAAGAAGAAGAAGAAGAAGAAGTCTCTTCATCCCTTACTACTTTTCCCGTTTTAAATTTAACCTTTCCTTATTTTCCTACCGCCAGATTCAGTTAGTCGCACCACCGGACAATAGCGACTGTCGCCCTTTTCATTTACTATCGCATTCAAAAAACTCGGTGTGGAGAACCATACGTGACTTCCATGTTCTCAGATTATATATAAAATCATTTGGTACTGCCTTTATGCGTACTCGCAGTTATTTCGATAATGCGTTTTTTGGACTTAGATATGGAGTGAATATCGCACATAATTTTATGTAGTGAAAGAATTATACAAATTTTAATTTTGTATGTTGCAAAATAGTTGGCTGGTGATTGCAATTGATTTCGTTTGTCATTTTTTAATGGTATATGACTGTAGTAGTAATTTATCACCGGGTCGTGGCTGTGACACCAAAAATTGATTATGTTAGGTTAACATGAAAACTGAAATTATACATGGAAACCAATACGTGTGTAATGTAAAACTATTTTTTTTTCTAAAACCACGAAAAACCCAACTCGAAGTAAGGCGGGAGTGGCCCAAGGGTCAACCCCTTGCCTATTATTATAGGTCTACATGTCACTTTTTTGTGGCAGAACTCGTTTTTTTTTAGTAAAATTCGTTTTCCGACAAATACTCGTTTTGTGACTAACAAAAAACAAACATCTATTATGTACAATTTGTAGAGCATATGTTGTCATTCCTTAGTACAGTGTTTTTTGTTTTTTCATTAACCATAAATATTTGTATTTTTCATTTTGTATTTGCTGTTGTTTTTCCAATTTGTAAACTTAAAAACGTTAGGTTCTTTATTTTAAGTGTTACTCTGTTATACGCATTGTATTACACGTTTAATGTTATGTTTTCTCAACCACAGCTTTTATTTATTTTAGCAGTAAACTAAAAACCCAAAACCATTATTACCTAACTACCAAATGAAAACAACATGTATTTTGCTTTACAATAAGAAATAGGGCAATTTACAATTAGTACACTTCTTCTTTTCCAAACCGTAATATATCGATACAATCGCATATTAAAAACATCGAAATGTATTGCGGGTACTCATACAGTTCCAATCACTTACTTGAATTCGGTTCCATAATTCCTAAAAAAATATAGAATTTTGTCAAAGTGAAATAAAATGTTTCCATAGAAACTACTTCTTTGTTGTTAATAACGTAGTACACATATAAAACTTATAAAAATATCGGTATGGAGAACCATACATGACTTCCATATTCTAAGATTTATATTTAAAATCAGTTTCACCCAAACAGCCAGGCTGTGTCTTACCTGCCTTTTTATTGCTGTATTAAATGAAAAATATTATATTACATTAAAATGAAAAAATTATAATTTTATTGCCTGGCAACAAAATTATTTTATTTTTAACAATTACCATTGTTTCAAAAAGTTTAAATAAATTTTCAAGTACTTTACTCTTGTTAAAACGTAAAAGGTTGCTGGTAAACTACCCCTTCCCCTTAACCGATCTTCACCAAAATCGAAAGTCATTGAGACCTCTACAATTCAGGGACGTATGCTAAAAATTATTTGATTCTGTTTGAATTTGCGGCTGCTATCGTTTGCCATAGAAAATACGCTTGATAAAAAAACGTTGCAGGTAAACTACCCCTTCCCCTTAACCGATCTTCACCAAAAACAATAGGTCTTGAGTACTCTACAAATCAGGGCTGTATGCAAAACATTATTTGATTCTGTTTGAATTTGCGGCTGTTATCGTTTGCCATAGAAAATACCCTTGTTAAAATAACGTTGCAGGTAAACTACCCCTTTACCTCAACCGATCTTCACCAAAAACAATAGGTCTTGAGAACTCTACAATTTAGGGCTGAATGCAAATAATCTTTTGATTCTGTTTGAATTTGCGGCTGTTATCGTTTGCCATAGGAAATACCCTTGTTAAAACATAAAACGTTACAGGTAAACTACCCCTTTCCCTTAACCGATCTTCACCAGAAACAATAGGTCTTGAGTACTCTACAAATCAGGGCTGTACGCAAAACATTATTTGATTCTGTTTGAATTTGCGGCTGTTATCGTTTGCCATAGAAAATACCCTTCTTAAAAAAACGTTGCAGGTAAACTACCCCTTTCCCTCAACCGATCTTCACCAAAAACAATAGGTCTTGAGAACTCTACAATTTAGGGCTGTATGCAAATAATCTTTTGATTCTGTTTGAATTTGCGGCTGTTATCGTTTGCCATAAGAAATACCCTTGTTAAAACATAAAACGTTACAGGTAAACTACCCCTTTCCCTTAACCGATCTTCACCAAAATCAAAAGACCTTGAGAACTCTACAATTCAGGGCTGTATGCGAAACATTATTTCATTCTGTATGAATTTGCGGCTGTTATCGTTTGCCAAACAAACAAAATTACCCTTGCTAAAAAAAAACCGTTGCAGGTAAACTACCCCTTTCCCTCAACCGATCTTCACCAAAAACAATAGGTCGCGAGTACTCTGCAAATCAGGGCGGCATGCAAAAAATTATTTGATTCTGTTTGAATTTGCGGCAGTTATCGTTTGCCATAGAAAAAAAATCTATAGACAGACAGACAGACAGACAGACACACAGACACTTTTCGGAAAACGACTTTTTTTCATGTTTTGAGTGTAGTACAATCAGAATCTGCAATAATCTCGAACACGATTTTTTTTGCCATCACCATACTTCCATTCCTTAAGGAATATGGAAGTAAAATATCTCCTCCCTCATCAACTGCCATTTTAATTTCTAGAAAATTACCCCTTCCCCTTCAACTACCCTTTTCATTTATAGATATTTCATCTACTTTTCTACAGTGGATTATTATGACCTTCTTTGAAGGATACTTTATTTATCAAAATTAAGCACTTTACTCTTGTTAAAACGTAAAAGGTTGCAGGTAAACTACCCCTTCCCCTTAACCGATCTTCACCAAAATCAATAGGCCTCGAGTCCTCTACAATTCAGGACCGCATGCAAAAACTTATTTGATTCTGTTTGAATTTGCGGCAGTTATCGTTTGTCATAAAAACATTCTACACACAGATAGACACACAGACACTTTTAAAAAATATCGGTATGGAGAACCATACATGACTTCCATGTTCTAAGATTTATATTTAAAATCATTTTCGAAATGAAATATTTCCATAGGAACTACTTTTTTCTACTTCTTGCTTCAGCCTTAACCACAGTACTGTGGTCACTAACGTATACCACCTCACGTTATCGCACTCGATTTTCACTGATGATGGAAGTCGATGGCACTGCCGAAACGTCTGGTTTTGCAGAAAACATTGGTCTACGGCCAAACAGGCCGGGAAGGAATTTTAACAACAAACTACTTCTTTGTTGCCGATAACGTAGTACATATATAAAACAAATTATCCCCTCCCCCAGCAACTATAATTTTCGTTTATAGAAAATTACCCCCACCCCGTTCAACTAGCGTCTTCATTTATAGATATTTCATCTACGTTTCTACAGTGGATTATTACTATTAAGATCTTATCAGGATACTTTATTTATCAAAATTAAGTACTTTACTCTTGTTACAACAAAAAAATGTTTCAGGTAAACTACCCTTTCCCCGTAACCGATCTTCACCAAAATTAAATAGGCCTTGAGTCCTCTACAACTCAGGCACATGTATAAAAAATGATTTGATTCTGTTTGAATTTACGGCAGTTATCGTTCGTCATGAAAAAATTTCTCTTGTTACAACATAAAATGTTGCAGGTAAACTACCCCTTTCCCTTAACCGATCTTCACCAAAATCAATAGGTCTTGAGTACTCTGCAATTCAGGGCTGTATGCAAAAAATTATTCGATTCTGTTTGAATTTGCGGCTGTTATCGTTCGTCATAGAAAATATCTACACACAAGACACACAGACAGACACTTTTCGAAAAATGGCTTTTCTTCATGTTTTTTCGCCATCACCATACTTCCATTTCCTTATGGAACATGGTAGTAAAATGACTTTTTTTCATCTTTTGAGGGTGGTACAATCAGAATCTGCCATTATCTCGAACACGATTTTTTCGCCATGACCATACTTCCATTTCCTTATGGAACATGGAAGTTAAAAACAGACAACACATTCACCGTTAGTCTTGCTGTTGATATGGTGACACTTCTAACCATGATTCCAAAGTGCCCACACAACGTCTAGTTGAAAAATGGTATCACTGTCAACATGACTGATAAAAATCGACTAAACGAGACCAACTTTACTAATCTCCATAGTCCCGCCCAGAGAAATTCCGAGCCCTTCCCCCCCAATTGAGGCAACCGTCTGTTCCCCGAAAATGCGTGTAGGCTATATGTGGTTTTATATACACGATTTTATATATATTGCAATGAAACACAGGATCCTGATAAGCAGTACAGGCTTGTGTAATACACAGACGATAAACATTCATGTTTCAAATGGTAGTTTGTTAGGTTTGGTTTTTGGTGGTATAAGTTTTGTATTTTAGAAAGGATAAGGAATTAGGCTTAGTCAAACTGTGTATTATTTTATGTGTTATTTATTCATGTACTATGTCTGTGGAAATGTGCGCGAGTGATAAACGTTTTCCCGGCTGTGCGTGATATTAATTATCGTATCGTTGTGACACTTGAACTGAACATAAACTACTATATTAGCTACAGTTCCCGTATATTTCCTAAGCTTAAAATGACGTTAAAATATGATTTAGTTAAAATATAAAGCTCGTTGTAAAACGCATTTCTGCGTGAGATAAAGGCATTCAGAGATTACCATCTATGCATGCTCTTGCAAATTCGATGCACTTTATGGCATGAAACACTGCCGAGTCGTGTGCAAAGTAACCATGTGACTTCTTTCCACCAACAAGAAGCTGAAAGGCAGTCGGAATTTTCTTAAGCCTGCGGCTGCACAGTTAGTTATTCTCATCTAGCTATCACGATCGGAACGTGCAATTCTTGTGCAAGATTTTTCGCTTGCAAGAATTTGTTAAGTCTTTTCGGCGGTAGTAACGAGTGCGAACGCTCAGAACTGCTTGTTTAATACATCTTTACACACGGTATTGTTATTGTAACATAGCGTGTATAAATAAGTGAACTTGAACTGTGTTACTGTGTGAGGTATTCTGCAGTACCAGTAGTATTTCGTAATTTACTTATTAATAAAATATTGTCATCATTAGTTTCCGCGTGAGTGGGAGATTTCCGCATAGGGAGGTCTGCTGATCGTGGTAGACCCAGTCTTACGCGTGAACAATTGAAGAGTCCGGATTGGTATAAGCCTAATATACCGTTTCTAAGTAATACCCACTGTGACCTGAGATACTTATGAATTATAAATACTGTACAAAATTTCAGAAGTAGTATCCCTAGAACCGGTGTTTGTGTGCGAAGCGTCAGTGTCTACGTTGGAACTCCAGGACACCAGCCCACAGCTGGAAGCGTCACCAGGGTGAACCATCTGTCATCGTACGCCACGCCTGACGACTCCCGACACAGCAAAGCCCCCCCCCCCTTTCCATCAACATCGCCGTGGGAATCATCACATATGTAACGTACCGCAACTCGTGTATGAACAATAATTAACACTTTAAAAGACTATATCTGAAACACTATCATTATTATGCTTGTCAAATATATCGTATAAACAATTTCATATGTCTTGTGTGCAATAAATAATCTTAAACCCTCCAATATAGACTTTTGCATTAAAACACACATACTACCATATCCAATGCGCCAATAGTTAAGTTATTTGTGTTGTCGCAATATATATATATATATATATATATATATATACACATATAATATATTATAACTACAAAATGGAATTGGTATACATGCTTTCTGATGATAAAATTTAATATTTTTATGTGTGACTTAGTTTTAGACCATCAACCCCCAATAAGGAGACGGGATGGGGCCAGCTTAAGATATTCAAACGTCAAATCTCATTAAGTGACAAATCGCAAGACAAACTACCGGGTCATTGCAAGAGGTCTGAGCTGAGTCTCGGTCACAGCCAGTAAAGAAGAAGAAGAAGAAGATACGAACGGTGACGGACAGCGAGAGCGGCACCGTGCCGATCTAGGTCTTCGGTTCGGAGTATCTGTTTTCAATGCAATTAGCGATGTGATTTAATAAAGAAAACATTGATCAGATGATCAAAAGAAAATATCATAACTATAAAAAGGTGCCAATACTGTACTTATCTTTTTTGTTTATAAATAAAAAAATATAGTGTAAAAGTAGTATTAAAAATCTACAGAAAATCATCGTTTTAAAAAAATATCCGAACCTCCCGTTCCGCCCCCCCCCCCCAGAAATCGGGCCTCTGGGCAATGCCCCCTTGCCCCATCTGGGCGGGCCTGACTCTCCATACTGAGTGGCCGACAATAAAAAATATAAAGGTTTTCATTCTATTGCAAAACGACAAGTGTACCTGGGCCTAATCTTAGACAAAAAACACGTAGGCTCCCTCCCCCCCAAAAACTCATTGGAAACAAAAAATCTCCAGGTTAAACATAAACTCCAACAACTCTGCTGGGTTTTTGAAAGAAATCTAAGTTACCTATTGAGAATTAAAAAAATTATGTATTGTTTATAGAGATTCATTTATCTCCTCTAGAGAGTAAATACCAAATTAAATAAACAAAACTTCTGAAGGTAGTAGGGGGCGCTAGGGAAATTGTCTTAAGAGAAATAAATCATTGTAGAATGTATATAGGCCTATAAATACATAAAATTTTCCAAATTAATTATAGTTGTAATTATTGGAATTAAGATACGGGCTATTGGGCCGTGGTCTGCTATAATTATCATTCTGACAAATATTGTTATCAGACGTTTCGGCCTCTCCTCTGGCCGAAACACGGTTACACGGCCGTGAAACACCTCTCGCCGAATCTTCAGTGAAACACGGTTTTAAAAATATACAATGGCTCAGCCTTTGCCACAGTACTGTGGTTTTACTGACGAACACCGTGTCAGTCATATTTAAAACCGTGTTTCACTGAAGATGGCCTCCAGAGGTGAGGACGAAACGTCTGATAACAGTATCTGTTAGAATGATAATTACAGTAGAACACGTCCCCACAGCCCGGATCTTAAGTCCAATAATTATGACGCCGGCCGTGAAAGTCCCAGAAACTGGTTAATTATAGTTGACTATTATGAAATTGAGGGTGAATCGATTCCTGGCGACGACTAGCGACAAAAACGGAAAATTAAAGACGCGAATGCAGAGTGGCTTTCCCGCGACCAGTCTTCCAATTAGTTCTGTATCCGCGACAGCGGCGTGTCTCAGCGGAAATCCGCAACGGCCCATGTAATTTAAGTTGGACGCAGCAACAGCCTTCAGCGTGATCAATAATTACGGGTGTTTTCCTCTGGGCGCTGCGTAACGGTGGTTCTGACTACTGATCTGTAACGATCAGATTACCTACCTACACTTATCCTCCTAATGATGACATTTAGTTATGCATTTCGTTTTGTTTTATTTCCATATTGTAGTAAACTGTAACGCCGCAATGTACAGTAAACAAACGGAAAATATCTAAACTACAAGTACATTGTACGTATAGATATTTGAATTTAAATATCGATTTAAAAAGGGTCACTTGTATTTCGATTTTAATATTTCTTTTGATGTCACGTTTGTTTACGCAAATATAAAAAATATTTAAACTTCGTGTTTTTTATTTATTTTTAAAATATTAAAAATTTTAAAGAAATCATCTTGCAGCTTTGTGGATGGAACCTGTGACTCACTGTCTGAGAGACGTCCTTTAATCTCTGAGTCACATTGCGGGACGTTCTTAAACAATAATAATGTTAGTACTTGACGTCAGGTATTATCTCCATGATAAGAGAGAAGAGATGAGTTCAGAATGCACTATCGTATGCAAAAAAATAAAATAAAACTCGGCCGGACGTGGACGGAGGACTGTCGATTGCTACTCAGAACAACGACGTTGGTACAAGTTAAAAGAAAGATGGAAAGAAGTAAAAAAATCGAGAGATGAAATTGTTAGTTTCTCTGCTGTAACGTGGACGCAACTAAGGGTAATGGTGGATTACTGAGGCCACGGCCACGGCCCGACACCGGCCAATTTTGTATGGAACTTGCATGCCGCAACGGCCGCAGTTTTGTTACTTTGGCTGGCACGACCAAGCGACATCTTGAGCCCAAACTTTGTATACGTATACTTCTATTGGACAGCGCGCACGGGATGCGGCCAGTATGAGACTAGCTTTCAACTGAGCGAGAGGTGATACTGAAATACTGGATGTCGCAAGTGAAACAGTTGTATTTTATTTTTCTTAGTTGAGATTTTAGCTTTTGAATTGTATTTGTTGTAATTTGCAAATTTACAATTTTGTAATTCATCAAAACATTCTTGTGTAATTAAAAAATCTGTAATTAATAAAGTTGTGTTAATGAAGTCAAGTTGTGGGGGGTAAGTCAAGTCCACGTCCCCGTCGTGGCCCCTGGGACCTTCTCTAGCCACGCTGTAGCTACAGATGCTAACGGACCTCTGGGAAGACCAACGGACGGAATGGTGGAAGAGATATCAATGATCCACAGTTGGCGGAAGAGTCTTAGAGCAGCAGACCTCTTCAAAACCTGGGTTCATCTGGCTCCGGACGATAGCACCCAGTAAGGGCCCCTGCCTAAGGTTACAGGTGAAACCCGGTCAACGGTCTCAAAGGCAGATGAGGCACCTCGGTTCCCAACGGCAGAGTGAGCGGAAGAACCTAGTGGAGTAAACCACTAAAACAATCATTTCGGACTAACAATCCTATCTTATTTCGGAATTTAATTCCTACTTTAATTCCTTAATTTACTTCCTACACATTTCACAAGGAATAAAGAATTGAAATTTGCATGTGGTCCTCAGATGGCCGATACAAATAGAAAAAAAGTTGTGCTATTGGTTATAATCACAAACAGAATTAACACTGATGAACACCACCACATCGGTGATGAAAATCACATAATCATATTTTCCAATCCGATGATAAGCTGTGAAGCTTGAAAGCGCTAATCGGAATAATTTTTCTATAGTGGTGTTCAACAGTGTTAATTCTCTTTGTAAAAAATGTGTGTTCGTGTTGACGAATTGCACAAATAGAAAGTACAAAACTACCCTTTTACAGAATGAGTTTGTAAAATAGGATGTACCCAGAATTTTCTTTCTTCCGTTTCACTGATGGATTATACAAATACACAATAGCGGCTATCCCATCGACATGCATCTTGTGACCGACGTGCGGCCAATATCCGGCTGTCTGCTCCGGCCAGCCGCACTTCTGGTCGTGATAGCAGCGGCCACGACCAGCCGTTGATCGTGGCTGTGGCCGCAGTAGTGCGCCATTACCCTAAGCAGAAGATAATTGTTGTTCAACCGCAGTGGCTGCCCGTGCTTAGGCTGCATTAAATCCCGAATTGTACTTTAATTTATAGAACTATGAATAAAACAATAACTAATAATAGTGTTTTAAAACTAAATCATCGTAATAAATCATTTGCCGATTGAAAAGTGCAGAGCAGTTACTAAAAACCGTACACGCTCTTACCGCGGTGTACATGGCAAGTGTGCACCATCTGTGACGCGCTTTGTGTATGGGGAAATACAGTGGAGTAGTGCTCTGGCTGGTTAGACTCGGGTGTTCCTATTACAACGATATGGGCTCGCTTGGTGTGATTAGGGACTGCAAACTCCACTTGTACGTCACGGCGCCCCCAGTCTGTTGGTTGGTAAATAACGCGTGTTGGCGTTGGTTACGTTCCAACGCCAGGTTGAAATTTGTAAGGTTATATTGTTACTAACAATTTGTATTGAATTCGTTAGTGTTAGTTAAGTGTCAGTCCAATTCATCGTTAAAGGTAAATAATAGTACATATAAGGTGTCGTAGTGTCACCTGATAGTTGTCTTTGGATATTTATTATATTTAACTGGTAGGACGTAATGAATTATGTCGTAAAAGTAACGAAAACGCTGTTCAGTTTACGTCCTATTGAGGAAAAAATTGAAATTAAGAGAGTAGGTAGGCCTACACCGGACCTTTCAAATTGTAATCATTTTGGACATTTTCTATAGAGAGAAATAAACAATTTAATACCATCCAACCCCCAAATTTTTCAACCACCAGCCGCCATTGTTCAACCGTGATAATAGAGAAGACATGACTTCAGGATGCAGTATCATATGCAAAAAAATAAAATATAACTCGGCCGGACGTGTGGAAGTGGCCGGAGGAAAGGAGAGCCGTCGATTGGTACTCAGAACAACGACGTTGGTACAAGTTAGAAGAAGAGATGAAAAGATGTCAAAAAAGATATCGGTGGATGAAATTGTTAGTTTCTCTGATGTAACGTGAACGCGTCTAAGAGGGGTGTGGGAGAAGATGGGGGAGGTTTTTGGACGGCATTAGAGTCCTTGTATTATTGTTGAGTCATTGGCGGTAGAGCAATGTATTTACAAAACATTCTGGTTTTGAGAAATGCCATAGAAATCCACTATACCTAGTTACCAAAAGAATGAAACTCTTAATCTCTGAGGTTTGAGCCTATGACTCACTATCTGAGAGATACCTCTCTAATCTCTGAGATAATGTGGTGTGTCTTGGCCAATAATGATATTAAGAAAGAATAGTTGAGTTTAATTATTTATTAAACTGAACCATCTTAATTATTGTGGAAATAATTATATATGATTTTAATAAACTAACGAATACTCGAATTTGTTTCCTTTTCACTGTAAAATAACAAATAATCGATTTAATTCGATTTAATTATCGATATTTTAAAATGTTTATTTACTTAAGCAGCTATTTTGACGGTTAGAAATATTGGAAATATTTAGTGTTTATATTTTATTTATTTTAATAAATTTATAATTTTAAATAGATCGTCTTGCTTTGTTTTTATTTGAGTTTGTTCTTTGATTAGTAAATTACTGTTATTGTGTTTGAAAATATTAAGATTTCCCAGATATTCACTTTTTGACCTTTTTGTATGTTTTTAATTAAATATTAATATATTGAAGTATATATTTATTAAAGCATATTTACATATTTATATGAAATATATTTCATATAAAAATGTAAATAATATCAAATATATTTCAACATAAAAGAAATTATCTTGTTGTTGCATCCTCTTCGTTCACTTTATTAATTTAATAATATATATAAAACTTTCACTAATGAACTTACTGTTGTCACTTCCCAAACGTTTCGAGATGTTGTTTCTCTTCTTCAGTGGGTGTAATACTGACTGTCGATTACAGAATAACCGTTACGGAAAAATGGTGTGTGTGGTGGGGGTTGATGGTGGGAAGGGATTGGCGCTGAGGTTCGAATTGTGTGTGTGGATCAGTGTATCGAATAGTGTATGTGATTTATAATGTATTTGTTCATTTAATATGTTGTTTGGTTGTAGTGTGTGATATCTGTATATTTCAAATTGTTCAGCTGTGTTTAGTTTTCTACTTTTAGGTAAGTAGTGTAATATTTCCATGTTGTGTTCTATGTTTGTGTAACAGTGGTTTTCGTTATGTAAATGTGTGGTTACATAACGAAAACCACTGTTACACAAACATAGAACACAACATGGAAATATTACACTACTTACCTAAAAGTAGAAAACTAAACACAGCTGAACAATTTGAAATATACAGATATCACACACTACAACCAAACAACATATTAAATGAACAAATACATTATAAATCACATACACTATTCGATACACTGATCCACACACACAATTCGAACCTCAGCGCCAATCCCTTCCCACCATCAACCCCCACCACACACACCATTTTTCCGTAACGGTTATTCTGTAATCGACAGTCAGTATTACACCCACTGAAGAAGAGAAACAACATCTCGAAACGTTTGGGAAGTGACAACAGTAAGTTCATTAGTGAAAGTTTTATATATATTATAAAAGAAATTGAAAGCAATACAAGAGTCGCTCAGAATTACTTATTTTCCATGTGCTTCGTGAGGCTCTAGGGCCAGCGGTTATGTACTTTTATCCCTCCAACCAACATTAACTGCATTACTGGAACCACATACAACCCCCCCCCCCCGACACACACACACATAGGTGTGTTGCAAACAGTCGGCCGCTGTGCGTGAGTGATCACGCGAGCTCGCGTGTTTCTGCCGGCAACAGTTACACAATCTTCAGGTGAAACCTACTCATTACTGTCAATAAGCAGATCTGGCATCATTAGAAGCAATAACCAATTAGATGGATGTGACTGGCGGAAAGGGGAAACAAGTAAATTTGTAATACGAGTAATGTGAAGTCAATTATTATCATCATCTTGACAACACGGCGTAGGCAACGTGCTGCCTGTTCTGTTCCGCCTTCAAAGATCCTCCAGCCATCTCTTCCTGGCTCTACCCACACACCTGTGTCCTATAGGTTTGTATTTCCAGACTTGTTTGGCCAGTCAGGAATCTGGCATTCTTTCTAAGTGTTCTTTCCACCGTTGTTTATAACTTTTAATCTTCTTTAATTCAAGTTAAAAACTTGTAATTCTTCTCTTATGACCTCATTCTTTACACGATCAAGTTTAGAACACCATTTGACTTCTCTTAAGAACACCATTTCCGAGGCCTGTATTTTACTGTTTTGTTTCTGGGCTGTTGTCCATAATTCACACCCGTAGGACAGTACAGGACTGCCATAACTTTGTAGAACTTTAATTTTGTATCTCGACGTACCTTGTTTCTAAAAATACGGTTGATTTTCCCACAGATCGTCTGGAATTTACCTACTATAACATCAATATCATAATTCCTATCATAGCCAATTGTATGTGTTTCCGTATGTAAGAAAAAAAACTTTTATTCAAAGGTAATGACGTAATGCTATGGCATCATAAATCTTTAAAAGGCCGTTATAAAACAAAGAAACCTGAAGAAGAAGAAGAAGAAGAAGAAGAAGAAGAAGAAGAAGAAGAAGAAGAAGAAGAAGAAGAAGAAGAAGAAGAAGAAGAAGAAGAAGAACCGACACGATTTTGTCAATCTTGGGTTCACAGAGTTAATGGTATTCGCAAGCAGTGGGCAGGTTTTGAAACATCTGTTCTTATATTACTGATGTGATGTATACTGGTTTCTATGCTTAAATGTTTACTTGTAAAACGTTATTACATCACAACACAGAATCAGAGCCGCACCGTAAAAAGTATGGATACGGACGTTCTTCTTCTTCTTCAACATTAGGCTCAAAATGTGTTTTTTTCCAACGATTCCCTCTGTCTCATGGCCTTTATGGGTCCGTCTTGCCTCCTCACTATCGTAAGATTTGATTTTCGCCAGTCTATCATGCGTTTTCTGCTTACGGGCTCGTCTGTCGATGTGTGCTGGTATAAATCCAGGGATAATAAT
Source organism: Magicicada septendecula (assembly GCA_034769895.1). Taxonomy (NCBI): domain Eukaryota; kingdom Metazoa; phylum Arthropoda; class Insecta; order Hemiptera; family Cicadidae; genus Magicicada; species Magicicada septendecula. Next base: position 51,249,019 of record CM068370.1, on the reverse strand, counting down.
GGACGACGACGACTGGAACGCGGTACTGGCAACAGATCTCGTTTACACACGCGGAACGGTTCAGGAGGGTAAACCTAGAATGAGCCAGAGAGTCGATTTTACTTCCATGTTCCATAAGGAAATGGAAATATGGTGATGGCGAAAAAATCGTGTTCGAGATAAGGGCTGATTCTGATTGTACTACCCTCAAAACATGAAGAAAAGCCATTTTCTGAAATGTGTGTGTGTGTGTGTGTGTGTGTGTGTGTGTGTGTGTGTGTGTGTGTGTGTGTGTGTTTGTGTGTGTGTGTGTGTGTGTGTGTGTGTGTGTGTGTGTGTGTGTGTGTGTGTGTGTGTGTGTGTGTGTGTGTGTGTGTGTGTGTGTGTGTGTGTGTGTGTGTGTGTGTGTGTGTGTGTGTGTGTGTGTGTGTGTGTGTGTGTGTGTGTGTGTGTGTGTGTGTGTGTGTGTGTGTGTGTGTGTGTGTAGATTTTTTTTGTGGCGAACGATAACTGCCGCAAAGTTAAACAGAATCAAATAATTTTTTGCTTATGTGCCCGAGTTATAGAGGACTCAAGGCCTATTGATTTTGGTGAAGATCGATTAAGGGGAAAGGGTAGTTTACTGCAACGTTTTATGTTTTAGCAAGAGTAAAGTACTTAATTTTGATAAATAAAGCATCCTGAAAAGAAGGTCATAATAATCCACTGTAGAAACGTAGATGGAATATCTATAAATAAAAAGGCTAGTTGAAGGGGGTGGGGTAATTTTCTATAAATGAAAATTATAGTCAAAGGCGGAGGGAAAATTTTGATTTATATGTCATGTGTACTACGTTATCGGCAACTAAGAAGTAGTTTGTTGTTAAAATTTCTTCCCTGGCTGTTTGGTCGTGGTCCAATGTTTTCTACAAAACCAGACGTTTCGGCAGTGCTATCGACTGCCATCATCAGTGAAAATCGAGTGCGCTAGCGTGAGGTGGTATACGTTAGTGACCACAGTACTGTGGTTAAGGCTGAAGCAAGAAGTAGAAAGAAGTAGTTTCTATGGAAATATTTCATTTCGAAAATGATTTTAAATATAAATCTTAGAACATGGGAGTCATGTATGACTCTCCATACCGATATTTTGTAGACGTAACAAGACCAAGGACTCTCCCGTGATGCAAAGAAGAAAAAGAAAAACAATAAGTAGAGTTATTAAAAAATACAGTACATTGTTTTGCAATCCAAATGTATTTCAATGGTACACCGACAAATCTACAGTTCTTTTCTTGATATATGAGTTACTTCCACTACAAGGTTGTGTTTCGTTACTTGGAACATATTTTGAGTATCAGGCAGTTTGCACATTGTAAGCCATGTTCTGAGCTACCTATTGCTGGTGGCGTTTGTCGATTGAAGCTTATCGGTGTTATTGTGATTGGATGCGGTGTATGAATTGAAGCTTATCGGTGTTATTGTGATTGGATGCGGTGTATGAATTGAAGCTTATCGGTGTTATTGTGATTGGATGCGGTGTATGAATTGAAGCTTATCGGTGTTATTGTGATTGGATGCGGCGTATGAATTGAAGCTTATCGGTGTTATTGTGATTGGATGCGGCGTATGAATTGAAGCTTATCGGTGTTATTGTGATTGGATGCGGCGTATGAATTGAAGCTTATCGGTGTTATTGTGATTGGATGCGGCGTATGAATTGAAGCTTATCGGTGTTATTGTGATTGGATGCGGTGTATGAATTGAAGCTTATCGGTGTTATTGTGATTGGATGCGGCGTATGAATTGAAGCTTATCGGTGTTATTGTGATTGGATGCGGTGTATGAATTTGTTCTTTTAGTATTTTCAGTATTGTTACGTAATGCGGAAAAAGTGATACACCATTACGGATCGTTCTGGTACATTGGAGATCGTTGTCCTACTCTTTTCTCGGCTATTACCGCAGCTGTAATGCGTACGTGACGCTTGACACGCGAGGCAGTATTACGTAATGCGGAACGTCTCGTGCGTTCGATGGTGTCCTTCTAGAAGCTTCTTGACTAGCCCAACGGTATGTGTTTCTGCCATGGCCGCACTAATGTATTCTCTAGAATTTTCACGTGTTTGTTAAAGACGCATATTATGGAACCCTGCAGACTACAAATAGCCCATATCTGCCGCTTAGAGTTCAGTGTTATGTCGGGCGATTTACACAGTGCGTCGCAAGTGGTGTATTAGTGAAAAGTGATTATAGCGCGGACTTCTTTATATTTGTCATTATTATTGCGTGTGGACAAACCTAACTGGAATTATTGTACGAGTTGATTATAAACTGTTATTTGTGGTAAATAAAGCTGGTTTTTAGTGACTTCATTGGTGTCTTGTATTTCCACTGTACCATACAACGATCAGTGAAGCGTCGTAACAGTATTTTCAATATTAAAAAAATTTTTTTTTAAATCTAATAATTCCAATACTTAAAAAATTTAATATTTCAAAACATAGGTTGTATGTCCTGTCGACCCCTTTCTTTATTTACAAATATTATAACGTACGTTATTCAAACATGAGACCTCGTCCTAATAGGCCGGCATTCAGCCGTTTCAATAATTAAATCATTAAATTCGTAGTGACCGTCAATCAATGAATTTTTCGGTGAAGGGTTTGTGAGGATCGGTCAAAAATATAACACAAATTTTAACTTATTTGTGTGAAAGCCTTTCACAGTTGTGTGTTTGCGTCAGCAACAATTGCCCTGATGATGACAATAAACATTGTCGAAACGTCGACACAGATAATAAACCGTCACCGAAAATACGTTTCAATAATACTGACGCCGACCGTGAAAGAAGTCAATTATAACATACAATTTGCCTCTACGTTTTGCAGGAATCAATTTGAAAACAATTCGTGGAGATTTTAAGGCTCGGTATGAAGGAAATACTGCGTCTGCTCTACCTACAAATTTAACTAGAAAAACTATTAAAAATAAAACAATATTAAGGGACTCCGGAAAGGTGAAAATTTTTAAAAATTCATATTTTACTTTTTTTCATTTTCTTAATCTATGAAATCTCACCTTTCAAATGATGTCTAATTTATATAGTTTCCTTACTCCTAAATATGTTTAATATATTTTTAAAATATACCCTGTGTGGGCGTGTCTGGGATTCGAGCTGTCAAACTGTTGTTGAATATCCTACTTTTCAAACTAACCGCTCACGAGGAATTATTTTTGTGATATTAGGGAAATTAAGTGTTGTGGCCAACCTGTACGCCACAGGTTTCAGAGACTTAGCAGCTTCGGAATTGTTGAAAAAGTGCTTGCATGGACGAACACAAAACCCTAACGAAAGTGTAAATACGGTTATATGGTCCCGAATTCCAAAGACTGTGTTTGTGGGACTAGAAACCCTTCATTTTGGTGTTTATGATGCCATTATCACCTTCAATGATAGTAACATTGCAAGATGTGAAGTGTTGAACAGTATGGGCATCAAAATTGGTATCAACATGGTGCGGTCCATGATTGCGTTAGACAAGGAGCGTCTTCGAGCTGCTGATAAGGCAGTAAGAAACCTAGAAAAGCAGGCCAGACAACATAGAAGGAGTGTAAAAAGAAAACTGGAAGAGGAATTTTCAGAAGATGAAGATAATCCATCCTATGCAGCTGGAATGTATTAGAAAGGTACGCGAAACTTTAATTTATTAAATTTTTTATTACCAAGTAGAGGACGCCCATTTCACGAAAATCAATTTTTCTCTTATAAAATACATATTTTCTCAGGATCTACTCAATAGATCTGCTTCAAACTTTCAGGATATGTTATATGGACTATTGTGCTTACTTTAACACAGGATTTTCTTTAAAAAATTGTTAGTGGAGAATTTACATATAAAAATTGGTATAAAAATGTAGCAAATATTTATAGCATCAGAAAAAAAATCATAACTAAAACATGAATCAATGAACTAAAAACTCCGTGTGTTAAATTAGGGTCAAAACCCTCATAAACATGCTGTAAAAGTTTCAGCCCTACATTCCAAATAGATTCTGAGAAAACATGTACTTTATAAGTACTATTTTAACATTGGCAAGATAGGGCTTTCCGGAGTCCCTTAAGGCACAGCATCGAACTTGTATTATTAATCTATCATCAAAACGGCGACAGTGGACAGCTGATAACTGCAGAGATGTGTATTTTTATAACATCTATTTCTTTTTCCTCTTCTTCGCATCATGGGTGAGTCCTTGGGCCTGTTATGTTCACACAAATCGACTCTCTATCTCATTCTAGGTACCCCGGTCTCTTTCTCCTAAGATAACAATGTAGGTAGTCTTGCGTCTTCCACCCTGCCTTCATGTTCATTACGGCGGAATTCTCTCATCTTATTTTCGATGGTTTCCATTTCCAACAACAGCTATGATCATTGTTGTTATTGTTGATAAAATTGTTATTATTATTTTACTATCAAGCTCCTTGAACTGCAGAATCGCTCACTATTTTTAAGGGGAAATACCTTTATTATAGGTATATTTAAATAGTGGATAAGTTTCAGTTATCAGAAAAATTACGAAAACTCTCATTATTCTCGTTTTTTTTAAATAATAAAATAACAATCGTTGGGAAGAAGGAACAAACGTATTGAAATAAACTGTTTGGCATTCCCAGATGACTTTGCTATACTTTCTGAACATCTGACATCTGCAGTAACACAAGTTAATTTTTTGTAGGACATAGCCAGTAGAATAGGCTTACGGATTTCTGCAGGAAAAAAACAAATTTCTCACGAACATTAAAAATGTTCCAAAATTCCTGGTAACAGATACTACCCGAATAGAGAGGGTTCGAAAATTTAAGTATCTAGGAGAAATAATTCAAGAGAATGGTTTAGAAAATCTGCTATAGAAGAAAGGATTCATAAGATGGAAAGTGCATATAGTATAACTAAAGATATTTACAATAAAAAGTGCATATCTAAAAATGCGAAAATAAGGCATTACAGTACAGTAGTGAAGCCAAAATGCCTATATGCAAGTGAATGTCTAGCATTGAATTATAATTTAGACAAACTACAAATATTGGAAAGACAAATTATTAGGAAAATATTAGGTCCACGAAAAACTTCAGAAGCTTGGAAATTAAGAAGTAATGATGAAATATATCAAAGTATAGAAAATATAACAGAATCAGTGAGAAAAAGAAGACTATTATTTTTTGGACATCTATGTAGAATGGATGACAATAGGTTAACAAAGCAGATCTTCAAATATCTGTGGGGGGAAGAAATCAACATCAAGTTGGATTAAAGAAGTCCAAAAGGATTTAGAAAAAAATAATATACACTTGGAGAAGAAGCAATTGAAAGAGACGTTTTCCGGGCAAAAGTGTTAAAAATGGAAGGAGTCCAGGGTAGGAGAGAGAAAAACGCACGTTCAAAGTGGAATGAAGACAGGAAGAAGAGACACAGTGAAAAGATGAAAGAACATTGGAGAAAAAGAAAAGAACAAAGAATAAAGAATTGAAATTGCCATGTGGTCTTTAGATGGCCGATACAAAAAAAATAAAATAAAATAAAAAAATAACAATCGTAAATCAGACACCGTTCGATAAACACTGAACATTCCAAACTGTTGCATTGAATTTTTACTTCCAAGGACGTAAGGAAATGGAAATATGTGATCGCGAAAAAATCGCGTTCCAGATAAAGGCTGATTCTGATTGTACTAACCTCAAAATACGAAGATAAGTCATTTTCCTATATGTGTGTGTGTAGAATATTTCTGTGGCAAACGATAACTGCCGCAAATTCAAACAGAAACAAATAATTTTTTGCATAGGCCTATGTGCCCGAGTTGTAGAGGACTCAAAGCTTATTGATCTTGGTAAAGGAGAAGAGGTAGTTTACCTGCAACGTTTTACGTTTTAACAAGAGTAAAGTATCCTTAATTTTGATAAATAAAGTATCCTGAAAGGAAGGTCATAATAATCCACTGTAGAGAGGTAGATTAAATATCTGTAAATAAAAAGAGGGGTTAATTTTTGTATTATACAACATTTATTCGACCGAAAACTTAAAAATTTCAATAAAATTATAACAATTAATTGATATCGTTCCATGCTACGTCACCACGGATACGTAAACAAAATAATTTTCGTTTTCATAAATTCACAGATAACAAACGCTGGGCGATATTCGCTTTCTTTTGCGTTGTTTAAATAAAAGACAATTATTTATTGAAATTAATTCTTTACTTTTAAAATATGAACAGCTAGGTACAATTCGTATTTTGATTATCTTTCTCAGAGTTTTCTGCCAAAAGAATGCTGATATATTTGGTTTCGTTCTGTGTGTAGGCCTACATATAAAAATAATTTTATAATTAATTAGAACATGGAAGTCATATACGGTTCTCCATATCGATTTCTAATTAAATTTATTGCCATAATATCTAACTGACAAATAATTTAGTCCTGGCTTTTAACTTTATGTATGTTTCAGTAGACATCTATAGGCATAAATCTAATACTTCTCACAAATACACAACTGTTAACAACAAGTAAAGTTCTAAACGTAGCTTACAAACTTTTTAAAGGCGAGCCAAAGTTTTCAAGGAGCGTTGAGAAACATTAATTTTGTCAAATTACTAAATGTACCGAGTTTGTATTTTGAATAAAATTCCTCATGACTTGGTCCCCCACATAGACTTTTTGCAATTTTTCTAAAACTTTTAGTTCTAATTTTGGTCCGTGGCGCCCCTAATGATACAAATTTCATAGTACGCACTACATTCAGATTTGAATTAAAATTTCTTTTAGTCTAACAGCCGGTTGGATTTTAAAATTGTTGATCCCTTTTCTGGATTCTAGTGCTAAAATTTTAAAATTTCCAAAACTGTAAAGCCCCCCCTCATATTTATGTCACTCCTGCTCAAATATGGAACAACAAAATTATATGAACATCTTACGAAACTATTCCATAGATGCATAAATGATAAACAAATACCACTAGAATGGAAACCATCTTTTGTATCAACCATTCACAAAAAAGGTAAAACAACTGAATGCGACAATTACCGTGGAATTGCGGTGACGAGTTCAATCAGTAGAATGTATGGGAAACTTCTGAAGAAAAAAATTGAACATCAATACTCGGACATGGAAGCAGAGGAACAAGCTGGTTTTCGGGAGGGGAGATCAACCATAGATCACTTATTTTGCTTGACGCAAATCATAGAAAAGAAAACTGCTGTAAACCAAGAAGTGCACTGCTTATATGTTGGCATTAAGAAAGCGTATGACAGTATTCCGCACACTTCAACGAACAAACATCACCTCCACTTTAATCGAAGCGGTTAAGACTTTATACAACGGATTGAAAGCGCACGTTAGTAATGGCCTGAAGCAGGGATGTTGTCTCTCACCGACGCTTTTTAAAATATACCTGGAACAAGACCTCAAAACCTGGAAAAAGAAATGCCACAAAATGGGGATACCTCTAATTGACAACACAGTGTACACACTGTCTCGCTGACGACCAAGTCGTGGTAGCGCAGGACTATCACACCATGAAATACATGACACGAAAACTTATAGAGGAATATAAGCTATGGGGCCTTGAAGTAAACACAAAGAAAACGGAGTATATGTGCATTGGTGGAGAACAGAAGAATATAATTTTAGAAGACGAACAAGAAATAATAAATTGCAGTAGCTATAAATATCTAGGAACAACAGTTATACAAGATGGTAGTCTAGATAAAGCGATAAGAGAAAGAAATAACCTGGGAAGAAAATCAATAGCATTGCTGAACAACATATTGTGGAACCAACAAATATCAAAACAAAATAAACATCGTATATACAATACATTCGTGAAACAAATTTACGTCATACGGTTGTGAAATATGGCCAATAATACAAAGAACAGAAAAGTTGTTGGAAGCTACTGAAATGCATCATTGGCGAAGAGCGGCAGGGAGGTCAAAATTGGAAAAAGTAAGAAACGTCAGAATCCGGGAGATAATGGGGGTACAGTACTCTCTTGTCGACGACATAAAAACAAAACAGCTAAGATGGTTTGGGCATGTACAAAGAATGCCGGATAATCGACTCCCCAAGCAAATTTTGAGATGGACACCACACGGTCGTAAGCGAAGAGAAAGACCTAGGTTGAGTTGGAGAGAAGGCATCAACCGGGCAATGAGAGACCGGGAATTGGAAGAAGAATCTTGGTTAGATCGAGACCAATGGAGACTAGAGATCGGAAGACGTAGGATAACGTTATGAACCGATATATATATATATGTGTGTGTGTGTGTGTGTCACTCGCCGCCCTTTTTTCGGGGGGGGGGATCAATCTCAAAAACAATAGGGGCCTCTGTGGTAAAAGTGTGGATGTGTATGCTCCAAGTTTTACTAAAATCGGTAGGTGCATTTAAAAGTTACCATAACATATACTTAACAGAGTATGGCGTCACAGGCAGACAAATGTCAAACGGCCGACTAAAAACTGAGAACTCTCTTGTCTTGTTCAACACAATTATTTCCTATTTAGTTATTGAATTTAATAATCCAGATCTCTCCTCCAATTATGGGGTTACATAGGTTTTTTTGTTTTTGTTATTTTTTATTTATTTATTTTTTTTTTGTATCGGCCATCTAAGGACCACATGCTAATTTCAATTCTTTATTCTTTGTTCTTTTCTTTTTCTCCAATATTCTTTCATCATTTCACTGTGTCTCTTCTTCCTGTCTTCAGTCCGCTTTGAACCTGCGTTTTTCTCTCTCCTACCCTGGACTCCTTCCATTTTAACACTTTTGCCCGAGAAACTTCTCTTTCAATTGCTTCTTCTGCGTGTATATTATTTTTTTCAAATCCGTTTGGACTTCTTTAATCCAACTTGATGTTGACTTCTTCCCCCACATGTATTTGAAGATGTGCTTTGTTAACCTATTGTCGTCCATTCTATATAAATGTCCAAAAAATAATAGTCTTCTTTTTCTCACTGATTCTGTTATATTTTCTATACTTTGATATATTTCATCATTACTTCTTAATTTCCAAGCTTCTGAAGTTTTTCGTGGATCTAATATTTTCCTAATAATTCGTCTTTCCAATATTTCTACTTTGTCTAAATTATAATTCAATGCTAGACATTCACTTGCATATAGACATTCTGACTTCACTACTATACTGTAATGCCTTATTTTCGAATTTTTAGATACGCACTTTTCATTATAAATATCTTTAGTTATAACATATGCCATTTTCATCTTATGAATCTTTTCTTCTATAACAGATTTTTCTAAACCATTCTCTTGAATTATTTCTCCTAGATACTTAAATTTTCTAACCCTCTCTATTCGACCAGTATCTGTTAGCAGGAATTTTGGCGCATTTTTAATGTTCGTGAGAAATTTGTTTTTTTTTTCTGCAGAAATTCTTAAGCCTGTTCTACTGGCTATGTCCTCTAAAAAAATAACTTGTGTTATGGCAGACGTCAGATGTTCAGAAAGTATAGCAAAGTCATCTGCGAATGCCAAACAGTTTATTTAAATACATTTGTTCCTTCTTCCCAACATGACACAGGTTTTCTTATTATTTTTACTCTCCAATACCTTCGGTTGTACTTGTCATTCACGGCCCACTCGCATGTATGCTTTCGATTTGGCGGAGGATCAGTGACATGTAACAACTTCACAAATCTTCTGCTTCTCGTACGCTTACTCCTTTACCCCACCCACTCCTGCTGCCGCCGCTCCTTCTCCTTCTACTCCACTGCTTCCTTTTCCTCCTGCGCCTTCTCTTTCTCGCAGTCGTTCGTCTCTTCAAGACCTTGGTTACCGTTTGTTCCGTTACTACAGAATCTCTTTCCATATTATCTCTTTTCTCCTCATACATCAACTTCCTAACAGAAAACTTGCTGTGCGACCAGATGTGACAGAAATTGTACGAATGCAGGCCATTTTAGTAGGCTGCTGTAGAAAGCCATCACAGTGTTACGTAATGCGGAAAAAGTGTTACACCGTTACAGAACACTCTACGTGTTTGTCGGCTGTTCCAGTGGAATCCGGCTGTAGTGTTGTGTGCGTACGTGATCTCAACATGCGTTAGCGAGACTTTTCTAGACTTCGCCGGCCGCGCGCACTGTGTCAAGGCCGCAATCAATTACGCTCTAGTGTAGCGCTGATGCGTAGTATGGAATATTCTGGTGTATCAGCGGGGTATAAATACAAGACTTCAGCGACGCTTAGTTCAGTTACTGTCGGGCGATTTACACAGTGCAGTTCGAAGTATTGTGGCGAAGTGTTATGTGTTTTATAATTGTGCGGGACAGTTGTAATACAACTGTGTTTTACGTTAGTTGACATTTGTATTGCGTGCGAACAATTTTTATTTGATTTGTTGTAAGAGAGTATCTTGTTGATTACAAACTGTTTAATTGTGATAATTAAAGCTGGTGATTAGTGACGTAATTGGTGTCTTGTATTTTGTTTTCCACTGCACCATACGACGATCAAGGAGACCGTCGTAACAATATAAATAACATACACGAATAACGATAGATATCTTTCATACACTGGTATACAAGCCTAAGAGGATCCAGAAGATACAATCATTACATTTATCCATGTAATACGGAAAACAAAACAAAAAGTATTATAACTAGCAACACATTTTATAAAATGTAAAAAACGTTATATTTTAACGGATCATTTGTTTTATTATTTTGTAACGCATTTTAGTTAAATACTGTATTATAAAATACCTGACGGTACTGAATGGTACCTGTTACAGGTAGCCATATTGTTTCATCTAGATTTGAGTTAAATCTGCACTAACGCGCAGTATATAGGCTGGCACCAACCCTGATCAACTTGAATATGTGATAAGAAAATTGGCAATTGATAGGAATTCAACATTGGAACATAAAATGATACAGATCGTAGGATATGCAGACGATATTAATATTATGGCAAGATCCCAATGAATAGCAAAAGAAACCTTCCATGTACTCAAAGGTGAAGCAGAAGAGAAATGATTACACGTTAACAGAGATAAAACAAAGGTTATGATCACCACTCAAAGGAAAATCAGGAAACCTGAACAGTTTGAAATCGAACCACTCAACCTGGCAATAATTAATCAGTTTAAATATTTGGGATGTTGGATGGCAGAAGATAAAGCAGACATAAACGAAATAAGGAAAAGGATACAGGCCGCAAATAGAGCATATGCTTCGTTGACAACACTATATTCAAGACAAGGAATATCCACCATCAGTCCAAGGTCATATTATATGAAGTTATGATTAGATCGGTGATAACATATGGTAGCGAGACTTGGACTCTGAACAAACAAGCCGCTAACATAGTCAATAGCTTTGAAAGGAGAATTTTGAGGAGAAAATGTCGATCAATCCAAGTCAATGGGATATGGAGAATGCGTCACAATGAGAACTATACAAGCTGTGTAAAGACAATGATCTATAAAGACATCATCCGACTGCATAGATTGCTATGGGCAGGACACATCATTAGGATGGAAGGTGACCGAATACCTAGGTAGGATTTGTTTAGTCAAATCGAGGGTAGAAGGCCTGTCGGAAGACCCAGGCATCGCTGGATTGACGCAGTGGCAAGGGATGCTGATACTTTACTTAAAATAAAACGATGGAGATCGATCGCCAAGGACGGGGAAAAATGGAGGCGGATGATTACGGAGGTTAAGGTTGGACTCCGAAATGTGACGCCATAGAAGTAGAAGAACGCACAGTATAATTTTAATTTATTACAGGTACAAATATTTATGCAGAGGTTTCATACACGTGCACACTACAAACCACACCCACGCGCTCGTATTAGTGATTTGCGTAATTTATTGACTACTGATTTGCATGTTATTATTAATGATTATTATTATTATTAATTATTATTAATTCTAACGTAGCGACAGAATTAATTAATTTTTCTACGAGCTGAGTTTGACAGTGTGTTAAGGTATTCCATAAAGTAGCGCGACTCCTTCCTTACAGTCTGACGCACACAATATTTGTCACATGCCTTCATGTGCAGAGCGGCGGTTCCAGTGGCGGCCGTCACTTTTGGCTACAACCCGTAAACTGCGGAAAATGATTTCTAATAATTAACAACTGTAAGTCATTACTTCTAAGCATAATTGCAATCTACACGGAATAGGGTACGCCACGAGAATTTGTTCATTCATGAACAAACTGAATTCTGTGTATCCCCTTTATTAAAAGCTGTTATTTAGTTTAGTTAATTTTATATTTTGCATTCAGATTATACTTAGTTTTTACAGACACTTGACCTTCCCTTAGCTCCTACAACCCCCCCTCCAAAGGCACACCCCATACATGTTCCGATACACGCCCTAAACAGATATTCACCACCCTTACATACTCTGTTTAGTTGTTCACTCATCTCTTTGACAATGGCTTAAGAAGTTGAAACAGCTGTCACAGTAAAATAAAAACTGTGAAACGTACCAAGTATATTTTTTAAACCCTTTCTACTCAACGGGAGCCTAAAGCCTACTGGCAAAAGTTTGCTTTGAGAAGCAAACTCAGTAGCGGACTAAGGGTGGGGCGAACCGGCCCGGGCCCCACTTAGCAGGGGGCCTTCAGATTTGAAAATTAAGTTTTTTTGGTAAATTTGTTATTTTATCGTTCCATTGTCACGTCCTGAAACGCAACACTAGGAGAGGTCCAGGGCGATCGATTACAAAGATTGTTTCATAATATTTTGGAATCTACCTACAACCCTGCCTCATAAAGTGTTCACAGATATTTAAAAAAATTATAAAGGTAAGTTTATTATTAGAAATATAGAAATCTATTTTGTTCAAAATGCTAAGGGAGTTCTGAAGCTCATGGAGCTTATCAGTATACGATCTATTCACAATAGCGAGGCAGCAAACAGAGCACGTGCCGGCTCTATTAAGCCGAGCCTTACACAATTAAGGGACGTAAAAAGTGACACAAAAGCAAAAATCGGTGAATAAGCTAATAAGTAGCATCTATATAGGTTCCAAAAACACAATCTGTTGCTTTGTACTTAGAAAAGAACAACAGCATCTGTAGTGGTCTCTGAATGAAAGTTACATGAGTAGAGTATTTGAGCAGAAGACTCTTGAAAACGGTCCAGTTAATTTTGCGCGAAAAGTGGTCTAGCTCAACTGATCGACGAAAAGATCCAGTAGTTTCATAAGAACTTCTGCTGCTTCTGCTACTACTGTTACTGCTCCTTCTCGTGCTTCATCCGTTCCTCTTTATTTCTCTCTCCCTCCTGTTTCAACTATTCCCCTTTCTCCTGATCTTCCTCCTGTGCCTTCTCTACTCCACCTATTCATCCTTCTCCTACACCTACTTTGGCAACTCCTCTTCCCGCTTCTCCTGCTCCTCCCTGTACCTTCTTCCGTTCCTCCTTTTCCTCCTCCACATGTACCCCCTTTCCTCTTCCTCCTCATCCTCATTTTGTTTGTTCCCCTCCTTCTCATTGGAAGTGTTTCCTCAATATCATTGGAGTAAATCTTCCTCATTCTCCTACGCATCCTTCTATTACTACTCCTGTTCTCCTTCTGCTCCTTCCTCCTCCTCCTGCTCGTCCCCTCTTTAAACGCTGCTTCCTGTTTGTTTCGTTACTTTACAATGTCTTTTCACGTTATCTTTCGCTTTTCCGTATAGTTTTTCTTATCAGGAACATGGTTTTCCATACAAGTAAACGTATCCTTCTCTTCTGTATTCCATTCGCCTTTCATACTAAATCCAGTTGTTCCGATACTATTTTCTTATGACTTTCTGCGTACTTAAACTAAAATTTTCCGTCGTCATTTCTTGTGTAATCGCAACTTTTCCAACACTTTCTTTAAAAAAATTGTATCTCAGTGTTTTACGATCGTGAAACAAATAACTGATTAACGTAGTAGCATAGCTATTATTTTACGAAACGTTAATTTTTGTTTATTTTTTATTTATTGTTGGACCCTGAAATCCTCTCGTTCACGCAACGGGGACCCGCATCCCAACTCCTTGTTGCAGGTGCAGGTATCCTGTAGGTACAGGGGCGCGCCTGTTGCCCTGTACCTAGCGTTCATCGGACAACACAAACGCATCAGGGCGCAAGAAACCCCACGGAACTTCTGTCTGTTTGACAGACACAAAGACGATGGATGAAATAAAAGTTGTAAGATAGCGTGCGCCAGCATAGGATTCTCAGAGGGAGAGAAAAGACCCATCGGTGACCGACCATATGGCCTTCACTCCCACCTCGCAGAGCCGTACCACTGGGTCCATGTGGCGTAGTTCAGACAGCCACCCTCTGTCTTACCGTAAGCCGTTCTCCCCACCTGAACAGAGTGAGTACGCTGCGTAGCAGCCTTTGATGCACCGACATCCATCGGGACAGCAGTGGTCACCTGGCGAAGCTAGTTGCTATGGACGGGGCAATCCTGATGTCTGTTCGCGGGATATACCTTGGTTCCCGCTAATATCATCCCCAATCCAACAGAAGTGCCGGTTTGCGTCAGGCAGGAGTCAGGAACTTCCGTGGAGGGCCTCCTTGTTCCCGCCTCCAGGCCCCACTTGCGTTTCCACTTCAACCTTGCGTTCTCAGCGTTTTCAAGTCCGGTACCCTCCTTGAAGGATATTACACTTCATGGGAGCCATAAGCATTAGGGCTGGCAGAATAAAAGCAGTGTGCACCCAGTTTATAATCACACTTTTGCTAACACCGAGTACTTTAAGCCATCTTTTGCGCTTAAACAAATTACACCTAATACTAAACGTAATAGGGTTTAAGACACAGTAAATAAATTTTCGAGTCCGATTTCACGATCCACCAAATACCTAGTCGGGACCCAGCAGTGAGTCGTGCCCCGCATAGGCGAAAACTCCTGCACCAAGGGGACGACGGACCTACAGTTTAACCCCGGCTCCGAACGGCCAGAAAGAGAAGTATTACTATTGTAACGCGTAGATGTAGTCGTCTCTGTAAAACGAAGTGTATGGGTAGTGTCGCCTCACACTGGTGTCGTTACATCAGTCCTTGCGCTAACGAAGTCCGTAGCGATGTTTAATTACCAGTACAACGCAGTAGTAACCTTACCTGTTATTAAATAGGGTTTTGTGAATCCCGGGTGGCGCCAAATTGTTTATTAAAACAAATAAACTTATTAAATAATATTTTAAAAAGGTGTTCTCAGCGATGACGGCCGGGGCATTTAAATTTATTCCCGCCTGTTCGGCCTCCTGAATCGAGTAGGTAGTTTGTCGAATTGCAGCGTGAGCGCTGGCCGTCAAATCTGGTTTTCGTTAACAAGCACAAATAATACAATACACTCCCTATGAAATAAAAACAATGGTTACACTTTGTACTAGTTACTTTAATTATTAATTTGTAATGTTTCAGTCTGACAAGAAAATTATACTGGTTTATTAATAAATTTGCACCGACATTAGTTATGAAGCAATTTTTCTCAGGTTGACGAAATCGATTTTGTAACGAGTGATTCAGTCCAGCATGGCTGCTGTTTAGCTAGTTTACAATTGTACTCGTTCAAAATCTGGAGTTCTTTTGATTATAAGACAAATATTAATCATGATTACAATAAAAAGTGCATTACCTTATATTATTTTGTACTTAAGTATAAGGTGTTTGGTTATAATTTGTTCTGTAGTGTAGTTAAGTGTGTTTCTAAAGTTCGTATTTGATCAACAGGTTATATTCTAAGTTAACAAATTTTCAGTGTTTTATTTTTCTTAATTAATCTTTGAAAGAGAATATACGGTTTATAGTGAGAGTTCAATTTACTGTGAGAAATATTTAAAGTGAGTTTATTCCTGGAATTTGGGTAATTCAATTATACTTATCAAATCAGGCGACTTGGTATAAACAGTCGTCAGTCAAAAAGGTATTTGGGCTGCATTAGTCATCAATTTTCAATAATCTTGGGGCTTAAGTATATCTTGCTTCCTTTTCATGTTATTTGTAGACGATTGTTTCATTTAATTCTTGGGTAAAGTGGTCCTTGGCATCAGTTAATCATCATGGTCCCTCATCTTCTTCTTGTTGGTACTTAATTTTGAATTTTGATTACTTTTAAGCGTTAAAAAATGAAAATTTTGGTCATTCAATAATTGGCGTCTAATATTGACGAGCGTCACTTTATGAATATCAGAAATTAACGGAAAAATTCGTAACCAACATGTGTTGTCATGGTTACCTGCTAATTCTGATTGGCCAATCTTGGCTTATTACCATTGTTATCAAATTTGAATTATTTTTCAAAATAGCCGTATATCTTCTGATTGATTTTATTCTTCTGTCTTCCTCCCTACATATTAAATATTATCACTACTGTTATTATTTCCTTTCAAAGATTGTTTTGATACCACATAAGGTTGTGTTCTATAAGATATTAACTTTGGTATAATTATGTTAACATTTGTTAATTACAATTCTTTTTTAATTTAAGTCCTTATATTAACATTTTTCTTTTAATATGCTTTGCAAATTATCCTTGGTTAATTACTCGCCTCGGATTTGTTGATTTCTTTGTTAATTTGTTACAATTTGTAGTTGTTTGTTTTTGACAGTTAGGCATTTCCTAGGCCTAAGTAGCCATTGCTTGTATTTACTTATTTCCTACAAATTACATTTCATTTTAATCTAATGAGTTTTGTTTTGTTATTATAATTGGTTGTGTTATTTGTTGATGTGTTTTGGATCTGTTTTTGTGTTATTTGTTTGGTTTATATTATTTTATACATCATGGATTGCTAATTATTTACCAACTGATTTTCTCGTTTTCTAAGTTCTGCATGTTCATTTAATTTGCCATTGCTAACAGTATGTCTATTATTTACTATAAAATATAACATCTAGGCCTATGGTCTGTACAATTCTTCCAGCCATATCCTATTCATAAATTTGATTAAACAATTATTATGTAGTGTTAGTTTACGATTCATTCCTTTTTATAATATTTTTTTGGTGTTAAACAACATCACACCTTTTGAATTAACTTAAATAATTATCCCTTATAACATGGGGAGTTTATTAATTTTGTTTTTTAACTTCTTATTTTTTAAATAATCTTTACTTTCACTCCATGATAACACTATCTGTTTCCTCTTTCATGGGATTCTCCCTTTTAACTACAATTGTATTCAATTAAACTTAACAATAAGATATTTTTTTTAATTAATACTGTTATCACCACTCTTCAGTGTTCATTACTTCTTAATTAATTGTTTATATCTAATACTATTCTTAACCACATTCTTAATTACTAATATTGTTCACCATTAATTATTTAGTGTTTCTTATTGATTTACTAAGAGTTTTTTCTATCCTTAATACTATCATTTACACTATTCTTATTTATTCCCTACCTTCACTTTTAAATTATCTCTTGTTTATTATAATTTATTTAGTGTTTTTTCTTTATCAATTTACTTTGGGGTTTTTACACTTCCACTTTTGCACTCCTTAAATGTTTTTATTTTAAGTGTTTCTAAATGGGTAATCCCTGTAATTACTTTCTCTTTCTCATTTACTAAAGTTTATTTTCTCCCTACCTTACTATCTCTTTCATTACAAATATCATTAATAATATTAACAAGTTTATATCTCTATCGATTTCATCATTACATCTAACTCTAATTTGTGGGTTAGTGTATTTTTATTTCCAATAGTATTTAATTGGGTTTCATTACATATTAGTTACTTTTATCAATGAATTGATAATAATACTTATTATTTACTTAGGTTAGTTATTGGTTTCGTTTCCAATATTACATTTGAGTGTACCATTTCTCCTGCTTGTATTCTATATTACTTGTTTGTGCCTTATCACTTGATTTCATTTTATTTCCCTTTATCGTTGGTTTGTTTCTTTTTCCTTTTTCCACCTTCTTCGCTTTCATTGTATTTCATTCATATCTTGGTTTTCCACCTTCTCCTCTAGGTTCATTTTATTATGTTGCATTGAGTCATTCAATTCCTTCAATTTGTTTCATTTTTGTTTGGTTTCGGTTTTTCCGTTCTTCATTTGGTTTGGTCAATCACTTTCTTATTCGGTTTTATTCTTGTTTGGTTTCGTTGTTCCCTTCTTCTTTTTATTTGGTTAATCACTTGGGTTAGGTCATGTCGTCGTTTGTCGTGTCATTGTCATTTTATTTTCTTTATATTAAACATTTTATTTTATACGAATTACTTTTTTATATTCAGATTCATCTTTTTTATCCCTGGTATTGGGGTGGCTTATTTGTGTTGTAACACTATGCATCGATGTTGATGATATCATCCAGAAAAATATAATTTTAAGAGTAACTTGGAAAACAATGGAAAAGAATGTGTTAGAAACGGTCTTGTGGTTATTAACGGAAAATTTAATGAAGTGATTGGAAACGATCCAATAGAGCGGACAATCCGTGTATGTGGTGAACTACAGGATGACATGGTGATGACAGTGTTGATAATGAGATTGATGATGATAATAATAATAATAATAATAATATTTTTTGACGAGGGGAGGTGGAAACATTTGCTCTACAAATGACCGGAAGGTTCCACACTTCCGGGGTCTGTGGGTTTGAGTATATTGTTACGACATCACAGAACAATCTACGTGTTTATCGAACGTTCCAGAGAGATCCAGAATGTAATGCGGTGGTGTACGTGCTACTAGACGCATTCGCGAGATTTTTCTGGAGTCCGCCAGCCGCGCAGACTGTGTCAAGGCCGCACTTAATTACGTCGTACACTGCCGCTAAGCGCAATTTGGAACGTTCTGGTCTGTGAGCGCAGGTATACATGGCGGCAGCGGCCTTAGTTTTCAGGATTAGTGGCGATATATTTACAGTGCGGTGCGAGTTTTTACTGTGTACGTTCAAGTGGTTATTAGTGAAGTGTTGCGTTTTATAATCGGGCGGTATAATTGTAATACAGTTGTGTTTTAATATTAGTTGATAAAATTTGCGTGTGAACAATTTTTATTTGATTTGTTATAAGAGACTGTGTTGTTAATTACGAACTGTTAACTGTGAAAATTAAAGCTGGTGATTAGTGACTTAATTGGTGTCTTGTACTTATTTTGTAGGTACGCAGCGTACCTACGACGATCAAGTAGACCATCGTAACAGTGGTGTCAGAAGTGGGATAGAACGGTTAACAGTGAAAACAGTGGACACTTTGTACAAGACGAGTGTAATTCGTGATTAATCGGAAACAATGGATACCAGTCAGATGATGGAAAATTTCCAGACGCTGCTTTGCGGACAGAGGAACGACGACGACAGGACGCAGAAGAAGCAGAGGAAAGACGCCGACAGGAGGCGGAAGAAGCAGAAAGACGACAGGATGAAAAACGCAGGCAGGAAAGAGAAGAGACAGAGGAACGACGACGACAGGATGCAGAGGAACGGAAGCGTGAAACAGAAGACATCAAAGCATTAATACAGGAGCAGAAACAGATTCAAGAACATAGTACCGCAGAATTTTGAGTCTCCTACAAGGTGAGCTTAATAAACAAGTTATAAAAATATCAGAGGTACAAGAATCAATGACATTAAAAGCTGAAGAAGAAAAATCTATCTTGAGTGTTGAAGAATCGATGTCTAATAAAATAGCTGAAGTAGAAAACTCAGTCACGAGTGTGGAAAAAGCTATGTCAACAAAAATAGAAGACTCGATTACAAATATAAAAGAGCAGATTAAAAATTAAGTAGAGCAGTGCCTGAAGTTACAACTAAAACAACTTTGTGAACAGACTGTACCAATGATAAAGACAGAAAAAGACACAGAAAATAAGTTAATAGAGAAAGTCACTTTGCCTGCAGTAGAAACAGTTCATGTCAAAGCTCCAACCTTTGACGGAAGCAGTCACTGGGCAACGTACCTCGCCAATTTGAAGCTACTGCATGCGCAAATAATTGGACAGAGATAGACAAGGCTGTTTCACTCGTTCTTGCATTAAAAGGACCTGCGGCAGAATTACTACAGAAAGTCCCACCTGACAGCCAAAACACCTATGCCGAATTGATAAAAGCTCTGGAATACGGTATGGCGATAAACATTTGCGAGATGTGTCCTGCACCCAGTTGAGAGCAAGGCGACAGCATGCCGGGGAGAGCCTTCAAGAGTTTGAAGCAAGTATCGAAAAGAAAGGATGGAAGACCGAAGTGTTATCGATGTGGGAAACCTGGACATCTACAACAAGATTGTCGGGTTAGAGTGCAGCAGCAGGGAAACGAGCAGTAGTCGGTACAACGGGGGGTGTGCTGACTAACTGGAGGAACGAAGCCCCTAGACAATACGCAATTTCTATACTTCAGAAAAACAGCGGGAGCTTGGTAGTTACCGGATTTGTTCAAGAAAGGCCAACCTCGATTACAGTTGACACAGGCGCAACACTTTCTATTGTGTGCTCCGACGTGGTGAAAGATCTCAAGCCAATCTGGTGCTCTTGCAGCTTGCGAACAGCTACTGGATGGCCTGTAAAAGTGTATGGAAAAGTGGAGATACACCTACGCCTCGGTCGACTTGAGTTTAATCATCAAGTACTTGTTGCAGACATTGTGGATGAAGCAATTCTTGGTGTGGACGTTATGAACGCATACGGATATAGTCGACTTCCAAAACAATGTCTTGAGAATCGGAGGAGAAGAGGTAATGCTGACGACATCAGAAAAATCGATGGAAGTCATAAAACAAGTGGCCGTAACTGTTCCGCCAAACTCCGAAAAGATCATCATGGTTAGAACCGAGGTAGATTCTAGAGGTAACCAGTGCTCTATATTCGAACCCCAGGTAGTCAGCACACCAGGCATACTAATTGCCAGAAGTTTAGTAAAACCTGACGAAACCGAAAATGTATCTATTAGAGTGGCGAATATTCTGGATCAAGCTGTCACTTTACAAAGCAATACGTTCCTAGGCAAATTGACTCCTGTGGCCTGGGTAGCCGGAATGACGCAACGAAGATCCAGTGCTTCGGATAATTCCAAATTACCAGAGGAACTGCAAGAATTATAGAACATATCTTCTAATGACCTCTCAAGTGGTGAGGTAGAAGAACACAGTTTTTACATGAATTCAAAGATTGTTTTGCAGTTCGTGGACAGTCACTGGGAAGAACCTCTCTTGTGCAACATCGCATCAATACCGTGGACACAACACCGATACGCCAACCTCCTCGAAGGCCTCCATTATCTAAACAAGAGAAAATGTCTCGGTTAGTACAGGACATGTTGACAGAGGGAGTAATCGAACCTTCGTCAAGTGCTTGGTCTTCTCCTGTAGTGCTCATAGCAAAGAAGGATGGTGGATTGCGTTTCTGCGTAGACTACCGGAGGTTAAATGACGTTACAAAGAAAGACTGCTATCCATTACCTCGCGTTGGCGATACCCTCGACACGTTGTCCGGAGCACAGTGGTTTTCTACATTGGACCTGAAGAGTGGATTTTGGCAAGTGGGTCTTCATCAAGAAGACAAGGAAAAGACCGCTTTCTCGACCCCAATCGGCTTATTCCAATATAACGTCATGCCATTTGGACTCTGTAATGCACCGGCAACATTTGAAAGATTGATGGACCTGGTACTACGAGGCCTGACATGGAAAACTTGCCTTGTTTATTTAGACGATGTCATAGTCATCGGGAAGACCTTCAAAGACAATTTGGAAAACCTTAAGGAGTTTCTAACTAGAATTCACGGTGCCCAACTGAAGCTGAGCCCGAAGAAGTGTTCTCTATTCCAGAAGGAAGTACAGTATCTGGGCCATCTGGTTTCGGCAGCGGGTGTTAGCGTGGATCCTAATAAAGTAGACACCGTAAGAGACTGGTCAGTGCCGAAGAGTAAACACGAAGTTCGGAGTTTCCTGGGGTTATGTTCATATTACAGACCTTTTGTGAAAGGCTTCGCTACTATTGCTAAACCACTACATGAGCTAACGGAAAATAAACGAAACTTCCAGTGGTCGAAAGAGTGTGACCAAGCATTTAGGACTTTGAAAATTGCATTATGTTCGCAGCCAATTGTCGCTTTCCCAGATTCCGAAGGGAAGTACATTGTGGCCACAGACGCAAGCAATACTGGTCTAGGAGCAGTTTTGTCTCAAGTGCAAACCGGTGAAGAACGAGTAATAGCGTATTACAGCAAGACACTTTCTAAACCGGAGAGAAATTGTTGCGTCACAAGGAGAGAGTTGCTGGCAATCGTCCGAGCGTTGGAGCAATTCCATAAATACCTCTATGGAAGTGAGTTTTCACTACGTACCGACCATGCCGCGCTTGCGCTCTTGAGATTTAAAAATGCGGAAGGACAGTTGGCAAGGTGGCTTGAACGTCTGCAAGAGTACAACTTCAAGATACAACATTGACGAGGGTGCCTGCATAGTAATGCAGATGGCTTATCACAAAGACCGTGCCCGGAAAACTGCCGACATTGACACAGAAAGGAAGAACAAAACTCAAGCGAACATGTTCAAGCCATCACTGTAGATTTCCTGGCAGACAGCTGGACAACACAAGACTGTCGACAAGAACAGATGACTGATGAAGACTTCGGACCGATCTTGACAGCAAAAGAGGAAGGTCGCTGCCCGGATTGGCAAGATAAATGCCATGGTTCCGAAGTGCTGAAAGGCTACTGGGCACAATGGGAATCTCTCACCTTAGAAAACGGATTGCTGAAAAGGGCTTGGGAAAGTGCAGATGGACGAGACGTGGTCATGCAGTTGATAGTTCCCCGAAGTAAAGTGCAGTCTGTTTTGAAGGAGATGCATGATGGAACATCTGGAGGCCATCTTGACGTTAACAAAACCCTTGACAAAATACGGAAGCGATTCTATTGGCTTCATCTTCGCCACGACGTAGAGGAATGGGTTCGGACGTGTGAAATGTGTGCTGCAAGCAAGGGCCCACAAACCAGAAGCAGGGGAAAATGAGACAGTGTAACGTTGGACTGCCTTTCGAGAGAATTGCCGTAGACATTGCTGTACCATTCCCAGTTACTGACGATGGAAACCAGTCATCATGGTTGTAAGTGACTACTTTACTAAGTGGGTGGAAGCCTACGCAATTCCAAATCAGGAGGTTACCGATGGCAAAGCAGTTAGTTCACAACTTCTGTTACCGTTATGGAGCCCCTATGGAAATCCATACGGATCAAGGTAGAAATTTCGAATCAGGAGTGTTTAAAGTATTATGCCGTCTACTCGGAATTCGATAGACCAGGACAACGCCTCTGCATCCTCAGTCAGACGGGATGGTTGAGAGATTCAATAGGACACTTGAGCAGCATCTTTCGAAGGTTGTTGACGTGAACAAAACAGACTGGGACCAACGTATACCACTATTCCTCATGGCGTATAGATCATCAGTACACGACACAACCGGCATGACTCCAGCAAAATTGGTGTTTGGGTGGGAGATTCGTCTTCCTGGGGACTTAATGTTCGGATCACCTGAGACTCAGACCCAAGAGCCACAGAACTATTCCTCGCAATTAGAAAACCAACTGCAAGTAATGAATCGCTTAGTAAGAGGGCGGCTGAAGATTTCCTGCGATAAAAAGAAAACTCGGTATGATCAGCAATAGTGTGGGTTTCCAAGAAGCAGATCAGGTCTGGTTGTTCAACCCAAAGCGCCGTCGTGGTCGCTCACCTAAGCTTCAGTCTAACTGGGAAGGACCCTAACTGTGAAAAAAAGAATCGACGATGTTGTTTATCGGATGCAACAGGAAGGGCAGCGAAAGTTCAAGGTCGTCCACCTAGATCGCCTGTCTAAGTACTACTTTAGAGACGGTTTTGCCAGTTCGGGACGAACAGGCTTAAGGAGGGGGTGAAGTTACGACATTACAGAACAATCTACGTGTTTATCGAACGTTCCAGAGAGATCCAGAATGTAATGCGGTGGTGTACGTGCTTATTGACAAATTCGCGAGATTTTTCTGGAGTCCGCCAGCCGCGCGGACTGTGTCAAGGCCGCAATTAATTACGTTGTACACTGGCGCTAAGACGCAGTTTGGAACGTTCTGGTCTGTGAGTAGAAATACATGGCGGTAGTGGCCTTAGTTTTCAGTATTAGTGGCGATATATTTACAGTGAGGTTCGAGTTATTACTGTGTACGTTCAAGTGGTTATTAGTGAAGTGTTGCGTTTTATAATCGGGCGGTATAATTGTAATACAATAATTGTGTCTTAATATTAGTTGACATAAAATTTGCGTGTGAACAGTTTTTATTTGATTTGTTATAAGAGACTGTGTTTTGTTAATTACGAACTGTTAACTGTGAAAATTAAAGCTGGTGATTAGTGACTTAATTGGTGTCTTGTACTTATTTTGTTTTCCACTGTACCTGCGACGATCAAGTAGACCGTCATAATAATATTATACCCGACCCACTAAAAAAAACACCTCCCTTTCCTCTTCTAGGACACTGACCTGGAACAGTCTGACACTACTTCGGGCTAGGCCTATTGTTCTTCAGTCCTGGGGCTCATATCTGACTTGTTATCCTTCTATATTGTACTGTCCAAATCTTTTTCTGTCTTCGCCTAAAGAATATCTTCTGCAAAGCGTGCAGAAGATTTAATAATAATAATAATATTAACAACAACAACAAAACCAAAAACAATAATAATCTGGAGGAGGAGGAGGAGGAGGAGGAGGAGGAGGAGGAGGAGGAGGAGGAGGAGGAGGAGGAGGAGGAGGAGGAGGAGGAGGAGAAAATTAAACGAGCAAAGGTATTGCTGTTTTAACTCGACCGTTTGTTTGGCGAATGTCTCACGATAACTTGTGAATACATTAACCCACTTTTGTGAAACTTGACTTGCTTGTTCTTACTTTCATGCACACAGGCTTATTGGTTTTGGTATTGAACCCCCCCCCCACCAAAATCTCCTACAAATTTTGAAAAAACTTTGCAAAAATCCATTGGGGAATTAATCTGAAGAGAATTGTAAACAAAATCTGAATACACAGTAGCGTTAAATTTTTGAAATTTATAAACTTTGGGACACCAGAGTCCAAAAAGTAGATCAAAAGTTTATAAAAGTTTACAAATCCATGCCAGATATCAAATTACAGGAAATGTAAACCAAAATCTGACTATGGTATTGAGTTTTTGAAATTTAAAAATTGTTAAAGGGATCAACATTTTGAAAAAATTCAAAAATCCCTGCTGGGTATCAGACTAAAGAAACTTTTAACTTAAATCCAAACGAAGTGTTTACTCTAAAAATTGTTTAACTTTAGGGGCACTACGGACCCAAACATAAATCAACATTTAAAATTTTGGTATGGAGAACCATACATGACTTCCATGCCTAAAATTTATTTTTAAAATCATTCAAGTATTAATTAAATAAGTGGAAGTTTGAGTTCTGAAGAAATTACGTATCAGCTAAAATGGTCCCAGCATGTCATGTGGATTAAGACTATCCTCAGCCCTCGTGAGGATGGACTGTACTTTTGGATAAAATATCTGTAGGTCCAACGAAGAGCTAGCTAAAGGTAGCTGCGATCTGATGCCTGTAATTAAATTGTACTCTCGCTGCGAGGGGCCGAGGGATGTCTATAGTGTTATCAAAGTCTTTCCTGTCAATACTATACTAGTCCTTTTTTCTTTTTTAAAATCAAGTCTTGATTTCTTTCTTTCCATTTGTCTTTTGTGAACGACTCAACTAAAATGGGTTTCGGCACTTTCCATTTAAAAAGCGCGCAAACATAAGAAAATAAACATGAGTGAGGCCAGAAATAACGCGAATTTTGTGTGTGTGTGTCCTGCCGGTCTTTTTATTGCTGTAATCACAATAATAAAACTTTGGAAAATAAACATTACATAATTGAGATAGGCTTGCCTGGCTGGAACGATATATGAAGACCCACCTGGCAGGAACGATATATGAAGAGCCCCCTCAAACAACGTTGTATATAAAATATCGGTATGGAGAACTATACATGACTTCCATGTTCTAAGATTTACATTTAAAATCATTTTCGAAATGAAATATTTCCATAGAAACTACTTCTTTCTACTTACTGCTTCAGCCTTAACCACAGTACTGTGGTCACTAACGTATACCACCTCACGTAATCGCACTCGATTTTCACTGATGATGGCAGTCGACGGCACTGCCGAAACGTATGGTTTTGCAGAAAACATTGGACTACGGCCAAACAGCCCGGGGAGGAATTTTAACAACAAACTACTACTTTGTTGCCGATAACTTAGTACACATATAAAAAATTATCCCCTCCCTCTTCAACTATAATTTTCATTTATAGAAAATTACCACACCCCCTTCAACTAGCCTTTTTATTTATAGATATTTCATCTACGTTTCTACAGTGGATTATTATGAAATCTTTTCAGGATGCTTTATTTATCAAAATTAAGTACTTTACTCTTGTTACAACAAAAGATGTTTCAGGTAAACTACCCTTTCCCCGTAACCGATCTTCACCAAAATCAATAAGGCATGAGTCTTCTACAACTCAGGCACATATGTAAAAAATTATTTGATTCTGTTTGAATTTACGGCAGTTATCGTTCGTCATGAAAAAATGTCTTTTGTTACAACATAAAATGTTGCTGGTAAACTACCCCTTTCCCTTAACTGATCTTCACCAAAATGAACAGACATTGAGTACTTAACAATTCAGGAACGTGTGCAAAAAATATTTGATTCTGTTTGAATGTGCGGCAGTTATCATTCGTCATAAGGAAAATTTCTCTTGTTACAATAAAATGTTGCTGGTAAACTACCCCTTTCCCTTAACCGATATTCACCAAAATCAACAAGCCTTGCGTTCTCTAAAATTTAGGTACGTATGCAAAACATTATTTGATTATGTTTGAATTTACGGCAGTTATCGTTCGTCATAAAAAAATTACCCTTGTTAAAACATAAAATGTTGCTGGTAAACTACCCCTTTCTCTTAACTGATCTTCACCAAAATCAATAGGTCTTGAATCCTCTACAATTCAGGGATGCATGCAAAACATTATTTGATTCTGTTTGAATGTGCGGCAGTTATCGTTCGTCATAGAAACAATTACTCTTGAAAAACATAAAATGTGGCCGGTAAACTACCCCTTTCCCTTAACCGATCTTCACCAAAATCAAAAGGCCTTCAGTCCTTTACAATTCAGGAACGTATGCAAAAAAATATTTGATTCTGTTTGAATGTGCGGCTGTTATCGTTCGTCTTAGGAAAATTACCGTTGTTAAAACATAAAATGTTGCTGGTAAACTACCCCTTTCCCTTAACCGATCTTGACCAAAATCAACAGGCCTTGATTTCTCTATAATTCATGAAGGTGTGCAAGAAAGTATTTAATTCTGTTTGAATTTACGGCAGTTATCGTTTGCCATAGAAAAAAATTACCCTTGATAAAAAAACAATGTTCCCGGTAAACTACCCCTTTCCCTTAACCGATCTTCACCCAAAACAATAGGCCTTGAGTACTCTACAATTCAGGACTGTATGCAAAAAATTATTTGATTCTGATTGAATTTGCGGCTGTTATCATTTGCCATAAAAAAATCTATAGATAGACAGACAGACACACACACAGACACTTTTCGAAAAATGACTTTTTTTCATGTTTTGAGGGTAGTACAATCAGAATCTGCAATTATCTCGAACACGATTTTTTTTGCCATCACCATACTTCCATTTCCTTATGGAACATGGAAGTAATTAAGCACTTTACTCTTGTTAAAACGTAAAACGTTGCAGGTAAACTACCCCTTTCTCTTAACCGATCTTCAACAAAACAATAGTTCTTTAGAACTCTACAATTCAGGGCTGTATGCAAAACATTATTTGATTCTGTTTCAATTTGCGGCTGTTATCGTTTGCCATAGAAAATACCCTTGTTAAAGACATATACATTTTGCTATCAACACATGAGGGGGGAAGAGCCCCCTCAAACAACTGTCATATATAAAAAGTGTCAACTTTTCAGGAAATGAAATAAACATACTGGAAAATAAAATTATAAAACTGTATCAACTAAAACTGTACACTTAAAATTAAAACAAACAAAGGACAAATTAAAACTAACGTACCGGACAATTCTTCAGAAATTACTGAGATAAGTGTAAAAATCATGGAAAGGAAAGTTCCGTCTCCGAAAGAACTACCCAAGCGAAAACAATGACACATATTTTGTTATGAACACATGAGGCGGGAAGAGCCCCCTCAAACTAATGTCATAGTACATGAAAATGTAAATTGTTCAGTACCTAGTAAATTAAATAAACATATTGGAAAATATATATGTAAACTTTATTTATTTACATTAAATACATTATACTATTACATAATTTTAACTTTTATACCAATATTAACATCTGTAACACATGTTAAAAAATAATAATTACATTTTTCTTCATTTTCCGTGGAAGAACGTTGTATATCAAGTACTTTGTTAACTGTGGAGTAACGTTGTATGTGATTGATACTCAAAATAACAAAATTTTAGCATTATTTAAGGTTAAAATGCTTTTGCCTCCAACAAGAAACAATTATTTACATATTATACAGTGATATGTGACATATTAGTGTCCTACCTTTACAATAAAAATTACATAAATTTTACATTGAAGAAATGCACAAAATAAAAAGCAGAAAAATTAAGAAAATTTAGTAAATAAATCATTACAACAAAATATACCAATTTTCATAAAAAGCAGTATTATAACACATATTTCTAAACGGAAGGAAGGTTTAAATAAAAATCCCTATGTTGTTCTTCAATGTAAAGTGTCATGTCATTTAAATCCTTCTTTTTCTCTGCTGAGATAGGCAGAATGGAACTGTATAATTGAGGAAACTCTACTAGAGATCTAGGTATGATCAAACGATGTTGATTTCCCCGAGTAATTTTTATTGTCAAGGTTAGGAAACTAATATGTCACATATCACTGTCGTAGTCCTTCAGTCTTTCGACTGGTTTGTACCCTCCCCGCATATACCCGTGGTGCGTGTGGTACTGAGTCGCTCACAGGTATATGGGACCTACAGTTTAACGCCGGATCCGAACGGCATAGTTGGGGAAGGTTTATACTAAGCAGGATACATCTCGCTGGTTTGCCATTGCCTTGCGAGGGGGAACGGTCGTATCTAAATCAGATGGCCCCGGCGGGAATTGAACCCGCGCCGACAGCGTAGCAGCGCCACACGCTAGCCACTACGCCACGACCGCTCCAAAAATCAAGGGTAATTATATTCTATGGCAAACGATAACAGCCGCAAATTCAAACAGAATCAAATAAGGTTTTGCATACAGCCCTGAATTGTAGAGTTCTCAAGACCTATTGTTTTAGGTGAAGATCGGTTATGGGAAAGGGGTAGTTTACCAGCAACGTTTTATGTTTTAACAAGGGTATTTTATATGGCAAACGATAACAGCCGCAAATTCAAACAGAATCAAATAATTTTTTGCATGCAGCCGTGAATTGTAGAGTTCTCAGGACCTATTGTTTTTGGTGAAGATCGGTTAAGGGAAAGGGGTAGTTTACCAGCAACGTTTTATGTTTTAAAACGGTATTTTCTATGGCAAACGATAAGAGCCGCAAATTCAAACAGAATCAAATAGTTATTTGCATACATCCCTTAATTGTAGAGTTCTCTAGACCTGTTGTATTTGGTGAAGATCGGTTAAGGCAATGGGATAGTTTACCAGCAACATTTTATGTTTTAACAAGGATAATTTTTTCTATGACGAACGATAACTGCCGTAAATTCAAACAGAATCAACTACTCTTTTGCATACCTTTTTGAATTATACAGACCTCAAGGCCTGTTGACTTTGCTGAAGATCGGTTGAGGGAAAGGGGTAGTTTACCTGCAACGTTTTATATTTTAACAAGGGTATTTTTTATTGCAAACGATAACAGCTGCAAATGTAAACAGAATCAAATAATTTTTTGTATACAACCCTGAATTGTAGAGTTCTCAAGACATATTGTTTTTGGTGAAGATCGGTTAAGGGAAAGGGGTAGTTTACCTGCAACGTTTTATATTTTAACAAGGGTATTTTTTATTGCAAACGATAACAGCTGCAAATGTAAACAGAATCAAATAATTTTTTGTATACAACCCTGATTTGTAGAGTACTCAAGACATATTGGTGTTGGTGAAGATCGGATAAGGGAAAGGGGTAGTTTACCTGCAACATTTTATGTTATAACAAGGTAATTTTTTTTATATGACGAACGATAACTGCTGTAAATTCAAACAGAATCAACTACGTTTTTGTATACCTTTTTTAATTATAGAGAACGCAGGGCCTGTTGATTTTGGTGAAGATCGGTTAAGAGAAAGGGGTAGTTTACCTGCAACGTTTTATATTTTAACAAGAGTACAGTACTTAATTTTGATAAATAAAGTATCCTGATAAGAAGCTCATAATAATCCTCTGTAGAAACGTAGATGAAATATCTATAAATGATGAGGTTAGGCGAAAGGGGTGGGGGTAATTTTCTATTAATGAAAATTATTGATGAAGGGGGAGGGGAGAATTTTGCATATGTGTACTACGTTATCGGCAACAAAGAAGTAGTTCTTTGTTAAAATTCCTTCCTGGGCTGTTTAGCTATAGTCCAATGTTTTCTGCAAAACCAGACGTTTCGGCAGTGCCATCGACTGCCATCATCAGTGAAAATCGAGTGCGAAAATGTGGTATACGTTAGTGACCACAGTACTGTGGCTAAGGCTCAAGCAATAAGTAGAAAGAAGTAGTTTCTATGGAAATATTTCATTTCGAATATGATTTTAAATATAAATCTTAGAACATGGAAGTCATGTATGGTTCTCCATACCGATATTTAACATGTATTACATTTGTTAATATTGATATAAAAGTTACAATTAGGTAATAGCATAATGTATTTAATGTAAGTAAATACAGTTTACATATATATTTTCCAATGTGTTTAGTTGATTTACTAGGTACTGAACAATTTACACTTTTATGTACTATGACATTAGTTAGACGGGGCTCTTCATATTTTCACTCATACGTGATTTAAATTAAAATGAAAAATATAGAATTTTCTTACATTGAAATGAAATGTTTCCATAGAAATTACTTCTTTGTTGTCAATAGTGTAGTATACATATAAAACTTATAAATAAAAATTTACCTCCTCCATCATAAACTACCATTTTAATTTATAAAAAAATTACCCCCTGCCCCTTCAACTACCCTTTTCATTTATAGATATTTCATCTACCTTTCTACAGTGGATTATTACGACCTTCTTTTCAGGATACTTTATTTATCAAAATTAAGCACTTCACTCTTCTTAAAACATACAACGTTGCTAGTAAACTACCCCTTCCCCTTAACCGATCTTCACCAAAAACAAAAGGTCTTGAGTCCTCTACAATTCAGGACTGTATGCAAAAAATTATTTGATTCTGTTTGAATTTGCGGCTGTTATCGTTTGCCATAGAAAAAATTCTACACACAGACGCACACACAGACACTTTTCGAAAAATGACTTTTTTTCATGTTTTGATGGTAGTACAATCAGAATCTGGCGTTATCTCTAAAACGATCTTTTTCGCCATGACCATACTTCCATTTCCTTATGGAACATGGAAGTAAAATATCGGTATGGAGAACCATACATGACTTCCATGTTCTAAGATTTATATTTAAAATCATATTCCAAATGAAATATTTCCATAGAAACTACGTCTTTCTACTTATTGCTTCAGCATTAACCACAGTACTGTGGTCACTAACGTATACCACCTCACGTTTTCGCACTCGATTTTCGCTGATGATGGCAGTCGATGGCACTGCAGAAAAGTCTGGTTTTACAGAAAACGTTGGACTACGGCTAAACAGCCCGGGAAGCAATTTTAACAAAAAACTACTTCTTTGTTGCCGATAACGTAGTACACATAAAAAATTCTCCCCTCCACCTTCAACTATAATTTTTAATAATAGAAAATTACCCCCACTCCGTTCACCTAACCTCTTCATTTTTTTATAGATATTTCATCTACGTTTCTACAGTGGATTATTATGAGCTTCTTAACAGGATACTTTATTTATAAAAATTAAGTACTTTACTCTTGTTAAATCATAAAATGTTTCAGGTAAACTACCCCTTTCTCTTAACCGATCTTCTCCAAAATCAATAGACCTTTAGTCCTCTACAATTCAGGGATGCATGCAAAAAAATATTTGATTCTGTTTGAATGTACGGCAGTTATCGTTCGTCATGGAAACATTTCTCTTGTTACAACTTAAAATATTGCAGGTAAACTACCCCTTTCCCTTAACCGATCTTCACCAAAATCAACAGACCTTGAGTTCTCTAAAATTCAGGAAAGTGTGCAAAAAATTATTTGATTCTCTTTGAATTTTCGGCAGTTATCGTTCGTCATAAAAAATTAACGTTTTTAAAACATAAAACGTTGCTGATAAACTACCCCTTTCCCTTAACCGATCTTCAACAAAATCAACAGACCTTGAGTTCTCTTTAGTTCAAAAAGGTATGCAAAAACGTAGTTGATTCTGTTTTAATGTACGGCAGTTATCATTCGTCATAAAAAAATTACCCTTGATAAAACATAAAATGTTGCAGGTAAACTACCCTATTCCCTTAACCGATCTTCACCAAAACCAACAGGTCTTGAGAACTCTACATTTCAGGGCTGTATGCAAAATATTATATGATTCTGTTTGAATTTGCGGCTGTTATCGTTGCCATATAAAATACGCTTGATAAAACAAAAAACGTGGCAGGTAAACTACCCCTTTCCCTTAACCGATCTTCACAAAAACAATAGGTCTTTAGTACTCATCAAATCAGGGCTGTATGCAAAAACTTATTTGATTCTGTTTGAATTTGCGGCTCTTATCGTTTGCCATAGAAAAAACCCTTTGAAACATAAAACGTTGCTGGTAAACTACCCCTTTCCCTTAACCGATCTTCACCAAAAACAAAAGGTCTTGAGAACTCTACAATTCAGGGCAGTATGCAAAACATTATTTGATTATATTTGAATTTGCGGCTGTTGTCTTTTGCCATAGAAAATACCCTTGTTAAAACATAAAACGTTGCAGGTAAACTACCCCTTCCCCTTAACCGATCTTTACCAAAATCAACAGATCTTGATAACTCTACAATTCAGGGCTGTATGCGAAACATTATTTGATTCTGTTTGAATTTGCGGCTGTTATCGTTTGCCAAACATACAAAATTACCCTTGATAAAAAAAAACCGTTGCAGGTAAACTACCCCTTTCCCTCAACCGATCTTCACCAAAAACAATAGGTCGTGAGTACTCTACAAATCAGGGCTGTATGCAAAACATTATTTGATTCTGTTTGAATTTGCGGCTGTTATCGTTTGCCAAAAAAAAAAATCTAAAGACAGACAGATAGACAGACAGACACACACACACAGACACTTTTCGAAATACGAATTTTTTTCATGTTCTGAGTGTAGTACAATCAGAATCTGCAATAATCTCGAACACGATTTTTTTTGCCATCACCATACTTCAATTTCCTTAAGGAACATGGAAGTAAAAAATATAAAATTCTGTAAGGAGCATAAAACTAGAAGAATTTTATTCAAAACGGAAATACCAATGTCTTTAATATTTTTTAAAAATTAATGTCTGTTAACCCTGATTTTATGTAACAATAAACGTTTGTCATTCAAAAGTAATGAGCGATTTCTGCAATTTAGCGAGATACTACTACTACTACTGATGCTGCTACTACTACCACTATTACTACTACTACTACTACTACTACTACTACTACTACTACTACTACTACTACTACTACTGCTGCTGCTGCTGCTGCTACTAATACTACTACTACTACTGCTGCTGCTGCTGCTGCTGCTGGTACAACAACTACTACTACTACTACTACTACTACATCTACTACTACTACTACTAGTACTATAACTACTACTGCTGCTGCTGCTGCTGTTGCTGCTGCTACTACTACTACTACTACTACTAGGGTACTACTAATACTACTGCTACTACTACTATTTCTAAATAGTAACAAGGAGGAGGAGAAGAAGAAGAAGAAGAAGAAGAAGAAGAAGAAGAAGAAGAAGAAGAAGAAGAAGAAGAAGAAGAAGAAGAAGAAGAAGAAGGAGATAATTAAACGAGCGAAGTGATTGCTGTTTTAACTAGACCGTTAATTTGGCGAATGTCTCATGATAACTTGTGAATACATTAACCCACTTTTGTGAAACTTGACTTGCTTGTTCTTACTTTCATGCTACACAGGCTTATTCGTTTTGGCATTCAACACTCCCCAATAATCTCCTACAAACTTTGAAAAAACTTTGCAAAAATCCATTGGGGAATCAAATTGAAGGGAATTGTAAACAAAATCTGAATACACGGTAGCATTAAATTTTTGAAATTTAACAACTTTGGGGCATCATAGTTCACAAAGTAGATCAAAAGCTATATAATCCATGCCAGATATTAAATTACAGGGAATACAAACCAAAATCTGACTATGGTATTGAGTTTTTGAAATTGAAAAATTGTTAAAGGGATCAAAATTTCGAAAAAATTCAAAAACCCCTGCTGGGTATCAGACTAAAGAAACTTTTAACTTAAATCCAAACGTAGTGTTTATTCTAAAAATTGTTTAACTTTAGGAGTACTACGGATTCAAACATAAATCAATGTTTAAAAAAATTGTAAAACTCTGTAAGGAGCATAAAACTAGAAGAATTTTATTCAAAACGGAAATACCAATGTCTTTAATAATTTATCAATATGAATGTCTATTAACCCTTATTTTATCCAACAATAAACGTACGTATGTCATTGTAAAGTAATGAGCGATTTCTGCAGCTTAGCGAGATACTACTACTAATGCTGCTGCTGCTGCTGCTGCTACTGCTACTACTACTACTACTGCTACTACCCCTACTGCTGCTGCTGCTGCTGCTACTACTACTACTATTACTACTACTACTACTACTACTACCACCACTACCGCTACTGATACTACTGCTGCTGCTGCTACTACTACTACTACTACTACTACTACTACGCTGCTATTACTACTACTACAGCTGCTGCTGCTGCTGCTACTACTACTACTACTACTACTACTACTACTACTACCGCTACTGATACTACTGCTGCTGCTGCTACTACTACTATTACTACTACTACTACTACTACTACTGCTCCTGCTGCTGCTGCTACTGCTACTACTACTACTGCTGCTGCTGCTACTACAACTACTACTACTACTACTACTACTACTACTACTACTACTACTGCTGCTGCGCTACTATTACTACTACTACTACTACTACTGATGCTGCTACTACTACTGCTGCTGCTGCTGCTGCTACTACTACTACTACTGATGCTGCTGGTGGTATAATAATAATAATAATACTGTCCCTGTAATTTTGTTTAATTAATCATTCCGTTGACACATAATGGTTGGATAAAACTTTATTTACATTTACATGGTGAAACAGGTTTGTGACTCACGTGGCCGCAGTAATGAAAAACCGTGACGCAGCTCTCTTAAACAGAAGAGGACAGTCAGAAGAATGACTTGACGACTTCAAAATAGGATGGCGCACCACACGAAATTGGGGATTAACCAAATATATTTGGGATTAACTCGCCAAGATAAACGAACTGCACAATAATACCTCTGAAAATCACCAGCGACCCGACTAATATTCCAGACTATCAACACTTTAAACTCTTATAACGCGCGCACGCGTGTGATTTAGAAAACCACTTTTTCTTCGTTTAGAAGGATGTAAGTTATTGACGCAACAGAAATTGTAGTAGATTGTTTATCGATCAGTTCACGACAAAGCAGAAGAAGATAGAATAGGATATTTTTCCCGCTGGGAGGCTCTCGATGTACTCAAATGTCTATCTTTAAAATGTGAAATAATTAATATATTTTAATTGTACAATTACTCCCAATTACTATATATTATAGATTTGTATTATCTAATGACCAGTAGCGCAGCGAGGAGTTTTGTGGGCTTTAACTGGCGTAGTGGGAGTAGAAGGCCTAGGCAGGAGTACATGAATGGGATAGAAGAAGGTATAGCAAAATTGAAAGTTAAGGGCATGGAAATGCGCGAAACGTTTACCGTCAGTGGTGAAGGTGATGTGGAGGGAGTCGCTGTGAGATGTGCGAAGAGAATTGTTGTTATCAGCGACGGTTCAGCCAACCTATAAACATTATTTCTAATATAGTAATAATATAGTGAACACATTTGTTTGTAAATGTGTCGCCACGAATCTCTATCTGTGTGTGTGTCTAAAGTCACACAGCTGGCTTTAAAAAAAGAATTATAGTTTATTGTTTCCTACGTAAATCAAATAATAATCATCATCATATATATTATTTCTGTTGTCAACATCCCCTTTTCTCAACTAATACAAAGCCTACAGCGATGAATAAGGTATCAGTGGATAGGATTTTTTATCGACTTCTGACATAGCATACTCAGTTTACGTTAAAACACATTGTTTGTTTAAAATTTAAGTTAAAAGAAAAATCAGTTGTGATTCCGTACAATCCGACGAGGGGACTGACAACCAATTGTATCCTCTAGAATTCTTAAATAGTTTAAACCCATCAGGCTTGCCAACACATAAATTAATTTTGAAGAAAAACACTATTGTCATGTTGATCAGAAATTTAAATGCTAAACAGGGCTTAATCAATGGGGCAAGAATGGTCGGCACCTCCATGAATACACTGTCACTGCTCGGTTAATTGACTCTGGAAAAACTGTTGTCATACCACGAATTAACCTCACCCCATCCGACCCAACCATGCCTTTCCAAATGACCAGAAGACAGTTCCCACTGAAAGTTGCCTTTGCAATGACTATCAATAAGTCTCAGGAACAAACGCTTCAAAGAGCAGGGTTATACTTGCCAAATGCTGTAAATGTTGTCCTCATGGACAACTCTATGTAGCCTTTTCAAGAGTCACTAAATCTAACAATATTTTTCTATCAATTACCGAAAATGACAAACAAAAAATTCAAGATGATTGCATTCTGACATCAAACACTGCATACAAAGAGGTATTGTAAATTGTAAATACGTTCACGTTACAAAAAATTCAAGATGATCGCATTCTGACATCAAATATTGTATACAAAGAGGTATTGTAAATTGTAAATACGTTCACATTAATAAACTCTCTTTGCTATTTTGTATATACACTTCGCTGAGTATTTAATTTCAACAACCCAACAAAATACTAAATCATTTGGGGGGAGGGGAAGGTTTAAACTTTACCAGTAACGTTTCGCACGGGTTTACTGGTAAGAATAATAATATTGTAATTGTATTACTCTTCAAATCAAGCAAATGATATGTACTGTTCACACGTATCGGAATTTGTTGCTGTTACATATCACAATGTTTTATAAACATATCTAAGTATTGTTTGCTTCTGTCATTGTGTACCGCTAGACGTAAAAAACTACAGCCTTTCTGACCGTTCTTATCTCAATGGAATTTGCAAACTGACACTTCCACTCCTTAATTACAGCCAATTACACTCGACTATCTCTACAGTTTATCATTATATAAAGGAATGCGTTCTTTGTATTAATTTAATTACAAGAATCTTTTTAATCCTGGACAACAAAAATCTGTTTATTATTACTTCCCGTGCTTGATTATGAATAACTTTCCTGTATTTGCTAGTTGAAGGAGAAGTATCCATTTTAACAAATCTCGTTACTGGATTATAACACAAATAATTATGATAATACGTAATTACGGAATAAAAACTACCAATAGAAATTAACTAAAAAATTAAGTTAATGAGTGACTAATAAAAATGAGTGACTGTAAAACAACGATACAATTAATAATAAATTGAAATAATAATAACAAATGCAAGACTGAGATAGTGCGTCACACAGTAACTAACAATGTACGGGTAACTAAAACATCAGACGCAAGTTGGTAATACCTTCACTTGCTTACCAGCTGATTCTCCATTACCCTCCCGCCATTCACAATTTCAAAGTGGCCTCATCCATCCATAAATTGGTTTCTGCGCATATGCCCTTATCTTTCAATTTTATAGTATGTAGTGGTAGTGGTTAAGAGGCTGTCTACGGAAATGAAACAGTTGCAGGCCCACCAACCTCTGGGTTGAGGAGAAGGAGAAGAAGAAGAAGCCCCAAAGGATTAAAAAGAAACGAAAATGTCAAACATTAAAAAATATGCTGGTAAAAATATTCTCATATAAGTGGAGTTTAATAATTAATTAGTTATGTGAGGTTAATGGCTAGGTCACCTATGCCAAAGGGTGATCAGCATATACAAAAGAAAATCTTGAGGGTGCAAGTCTATAAAAGCAGAAATATTGGCCGACGGAGGGTTAGATGGTTGGATGATGTGCTGGAGGGCCTAAGAGAATGGATGTGGGAGGTTACGCTGAGATGACAATGGATAGGAAACATTGAAAACGACTGGTACTGGAATCCAGGGCTCACGTTGGGCTGTAGTGCTAAAGAAGAAGAAGAAAAAGAAGAAGAAGAAGCTGTGTTAATACATTACAAACATTATTGTTCGCGGTACGGTAAATTTTTCTTATGACAACAATATCGTTTCAGTAAACATTGCTAGTGTAGTGAGCGAAATGTTTATCCTAATTTTGAGGTTTATGTCCCCGTAGCGAGTAGGAAGAAGATACTTGTAGACTTACAGTCTTCAAACGTTTATCAGCCCGCAACTCCTTGTACGATATTTAAATGGCAGTGATTTATTCGCAACAACTTAAAAAAATTAATTTGTGTATTAAGCAGTGCTTTACTTGCTCTTGAAATGATACAAACATGTCTACTGTAAAACCCAGTTTTTAATCGTGTCAATTACCATCATTACCACCATCCGCATTCAGTATTCAGTAAAACTTTAATTTAATACAATTTCACCAATAAAAACCTTAAACTATTCTTAAATTTTACAAAAACGTTGAATAACTTCTGTGGAAAAACGAGTAGTCCGATTTGCTGATTATTACTTCCATGTTACGTAAGGAAATGAATGTGTGGTGATAGCGAAAACATCGTGTTCGAGATAAGGGTTGATTCTGATTGTACTACACTCAAAACATGAAGAAAAGTCATTTCCCGAAAATCTGTGTGTCTGTATGTAGAATTTTTTCTATGGCGAACAATAATTGCTGCAAAGTCAAATGAATCAAATAATTTTTTGCATATATGCCCGAATTGTGAAGGACTCAAGGTCTATTGATTTTGGTGAAGATCGGTTAAGGGAGAGGGGTAGTTTACTTGCAACGTTTTACGTTTTAACAAGAGTAAAGTACTTAGTTTTGATAAATAAAGTATCCTGAAAAGAAAGTCATAATAATCCACTATAGAAAGGTATATTAAATATCTATAAATGAAAAGGGTAGTTGAAGGGGGAGGGGTAATTTTTTGAAAACTATCTTTTTTGATCGAATAAATACTTCATTTTGAAGATTAAGATACCTTAATAATTACATATAATGAAACTATTACTTAATAAAAGTGTAAATATAAAAAATTGGGTGTTCGGTTATGGGGAGGGGTAGTTTACCTGGATTGTTTTGTGTTTTAATAAGAGTAAAGTACTTAATTTTGATAAATAAATGCCCCGAAAATAGAGTCATATTAATCCACGGTAAAATGATAAATGAGATGCCTACAAATGGAGGATAAGATACCTCAGCAATTACATGTGATAAAACTACTACTCTATGAAAGTGTAAACATCATTAATGGTGGGGATATGTTGAGGAGGAGGGATGATTATCTGCGTAGTTCAGTTTCTTTATAAGAATAAAGTACCTAATTTTTATAGATAAAGTGACACGAAAATAACAATATATTAAACGACTACCCCATAATAACAAAAATATCTATAAATGGTGAGAATGGTTTGAGGGTGGGGAATATTTTTTTTAGAAATTATCGAACCGAATTCAAGTAAATGATTTTAAATATAAATCTTATAACATGGAAGTCATGTATGGTTCTCTATACCGATATTTTTATAGACACGTCGCCAGTAAGGCGAAGTTTAAAAAATTCCTACTGAACAGTTATCATTGTCAGCGTGTGTAGAAGATACGAGAATGTTTGTGCTAGTTTCCTGGTATTCTTTATGTTATTTATACTGTAATGTTACACGGGGAAAAAGTAGAGATGCTTAGGTCCGCAGATGACATAGCAGTGACTGCAGAGACCAACGAAGATCTACAAAAGATTCTTGACACAATGGGTCAAGTAATGAAGAATGAATTCAATATGAAAATAAATGAACAAAAGACCGAAGTCCTAGTCTGTAGTCGGAAGGAAGAAGATCCAGTCAGAATAACTCTTGGAAATAATGTTCTCCAGGCAGTTAAAGAATATAA
The DNA here is from genome assembly GCA_034769895.1 of Magicicada septendecula. Classification (NCBI taxonomy): domain Eukaryota; kingdom Metazoa; phylum Arthropoda; class Insecta; order Hemiptera; family Cicadidae; genus Magicicada; species Magicicada septendecula. Next base: position 51,208,590 of record CM068370.1, on the reverse strand, counting down.
CTATCTAGGAAGTAAAATCACAAGTGATTGACCTACCAGCAAGAAAATTATAAACAGAATTAACCAGGCTAAAATTGCTTTCAACAAACAAAAAAACCACTTCATTTCAAACACTATCAGCCTAAAAATAAGGAAGAATCTAGTAAAGACATACGTGTGGAGCGTTTCCCTATACGGGAGTGAATCTTGGACAAGTGGAGAAAGTGACAAGAAAAGACTCCAAGCGTTTGAGACTTGGTGCTACAGAAGAATATTCAAGATAAGCTGGAGGGAGAAGATAACGAATGAGGAAGTCTTTAAAAGAGCTCAGGAGGAGAAGAGAGCTTTCTACAAAATTTAAAAGGCAGAAGAGCTAAGTTTATAGGGCATATACTACGATACAATGTGTTGATTAAGAGAATAATAGAAGGAACAATTGAAGGGAAGAATCACAGAGGTCGACCCCGTTTAGACTACGGGTCGACCCCGTTCCATGTTCCATGCATGTGCAGTTCATATGGAACATGGAAATAATAAATATGCATTACACAAATGACAAATACAAATGTAGACTTACACAAAATATTCAGGTTAATTATGGAAAAGTAACTAACAATGTCAAACGTTATAGCACATTTGTTATTTCTTTCTTCGCAACAACATAACGGTTTTTGCGCCGTATGGTTTGAATTGGGTAACGTTCTTTAAGCCTCACTGGGTCTTACTGTTTTCGACAGTGAATTATGCACTGATTCATTTTCTATATTGCTATCCGCTGACGATCGTTTACAACTGAAATGGACTTCATAACCCGTAACTCGATGAGGCGACCGGACGTTTCCCACTAGTTTTGACGAGTTTAACAAGTGCATTCATCAATGTGCGAGTCTTCTACAGCTGTCTGCCGCAAGTTCCACACCAGATGCTTCTGATGTTCCAGTCACTTCGTTGCAAGCCTCTTCCAACACGTCCTCGTTCCAAGATCTGCTGATATCAAGTGAAGTACGTATATTTAATTTTGAAGGAAAAGATACCTTAGTAATTACACATAATGAAACTATTACTCAATAAAAGTGTAAATATAAAAATGGGGTTGTTCGGTTTCTGGGTCTACCCCGTTTCCTTCGTCTAGGCGGAACTCAGTTTAACAACTTTTTCAACGGACGGTCGTCAAGATTCGTTCAACGTGACCGTACCCTAAGAGACGCTTGGTAAATACCAAGTCTTTGAAATACTTTATAGTGTCTGAAATTTTTTTGTCAAAACGAAGTTGCCTCCAGATATCTTCATGACGAATGCGCTGGAGTCGACAAGTCCACACTCCACAAGTCCATTTCCAATCTTTGGAATCTTTAGGAGTTTCTTTGCTTTACCTCCTCAAGTTGAAGTTTCAAATCAATAAATGACTGTAAGTACTTTCAAAGATGGCAGTGTAAATTGTCTTTTAGTATATCGGGGTTATTTTTTCACTCCAAAGCACAGAATGCACGTGCCCCTCACGACTTTAACCGTCTGACGGTTAAGAAGCGGTGAGAGATTTCTATAAGGTTTGAAAGAAAGCTCATAAGACGTGTTTATGGCCCGGTCAAAGAAGATGACGAACGGAGAGTAAGAAATAACCAGGAGATAGATGAGCTATTGAATCACGAAGCCATTTTGTAAGATTCATAAATGTTCAACGAATACAATGGTTAGGTCACCTAGAGCGGATCAGCGTGTGCCAAAGAAAATTCTGAGGGTGCAAACCTATAAAAGCAGAAAGAGGGGCCGACCAAGGATAAGATGGTTAAGTGACGTGCTAGAAGATCTCAGAAGAATGAATGTGAGGAATTACAATTAAATGCCAATGGGTAGGAGACTTTCGAGAAGATTGGTGTTGGAAGCCAGGACTCACGTTGGGGTTTAGTGCTGTAGAAGAAGAAGAAGAAGAAGAAGAAGAAGAAGAAGAAGAAGAAGAAGAAGAAGAAGAAGAAGACAGATTTATGTAAGCGATTATGAAGCTGTTTTGAGTACTGAAACGGTTATGAATACTGAACGTAAAAATGAAAAAATATGGCTTTATATGAATACGAATATTTCTTTATATATAAAAATTCAGTGTACGTCTGCACATGTTCTTAAAACTTTTGAACCACTTACCCGATAGAGCTCATATTCGCACCATATGTTCGTTAGGTTCAGAGTAAGGTTTACATGTGCCGAGTGTGAGGTTGGCCCGAAGGGGGGGGGGTAAAAATTGGAAAAAATGAAAATACCGCATATGGGGTATAAAATTAAAGGGAATTTCCATGCAAGTAACAATTTTACATGCATGTATGCACTATTGAACATTTTTAGGCGGTTGGGGGTGTCAGTTTGGTTAGGGGGGGTAAAAATTGGAAAAAATGAAAATACAGCATATGGGGTATCGAATTAAAGGGAATTTCGATGGAAGTAACAATTTTACATGCATGTATGCACTATTGAAAATTTTTGGGCCCTTGGGCTTAATAAATGGGCGGTTTGAGGGGGGGTTGTCAAAAATGGAAAATATGAAAAACGGCAGGACCGATTTCAACCAACTTGCCAGAAATATTTTATGCAACGGGAGAAGCAACAATAGGATAGGTGTTTTGGTCCACGTTGGGAGGTGGGGTGAAAAACACAGTGATTAAAAAACACTGTGGTAAATATAATACTGTATTTACATTTTGTGTAGTGGTGAATATAATACTCTACTTACATTTTGTTTAGGAATGTGCTGCAAACAACAAATCAATTAAAGGAAATTCAATATAAGTCAATGCTACGTGATGTATTTATAAAATTGTTACAATTAAAACGTTTTATTTTCATATATACATTTGTGAAATTTTGTGATAGAAAAATGCCAAGAAGAGGGCATGAGGTTGGCCCGAAGGGCAAACATCGGTCGAAAATCACAACATGCTCAAAACGAGCAGGTGCGACGACAAAGAAGAACGGAGGAACAACACTCGCAGGAGAATGAAAATATTAGGAATTTAAATGTACGTTCACGTGCGCAAGAAAGTGGAGAGCAGCGCAGTCAACGTTTAGAAGCAGACAGGCACGTCAACGTTTAACTAATGAAAACAGAGGCCTTCATCTATTAGCAGAACGACAACGAATTCAAGTACGACGGGCATTAATAGCAGCATCATTTAACCGCCTTGCATTTGAATACGATCCAGAAATTGGTACATCATTTTTTTGGCCTCAGAAAAATGAAAAAAAAAAATTTAGAGGCACGACAAAGTCTGCCGGGTCATCTAGTTATATTATATAAATTAAAGTGTAGCGGTAACGAGAGGGAATAGTGGAGTCAGCGGGTGAAACCCCCATATTGTGACACTGGAGGCCTACATTCAGTCAGATCGGACAACTTTCACTGTACCAATCGTCAATACGACTTTTGTTACGAAAAAAAAGGTAGACAAAAAACCGCAACGTTTAAAACATATGCATGCATTGGTCCGGAGTTCGGCGACCTTTGACCTACTTGGTGCAGGCAGCATACAGGTACGTACGTAATTTGGTCGGTTGAGAATTAGAGATCATAGAATGCGGACAGTAGTTTTGGGGCGTTGTCCACGACGATCGCCGTTAGGAAGGTTATCGTGTGTGTGTGTGTGTGTGCGTTTCATTGATACCTACCCGGTTACGCAATTACCTGTTTACGAATTACACTGCTCAGTATAGCCTGTCAATTCCCTTCACTGTTTATAGGCAACTAGCTGTTACCCGCGGCTTCGCACGCGAATATTTGACTTTCAATAAGTATTTTAATATAATTTTTATTGTCTACGTCTATACGGCGTTCTGTCAGCTCGTATAACAATTTTGTACTCATTAGTCAAATTCTCTCCAAAGCTGTTTTCGACACTTGTACGTACTAAATTATTATGTTGGTGCAACAGCCTTTGGAGATTTAAAAGTACCCGTTTATAAAGTCTTTGGAGATATTTATAAAGTACTCGTTAACTCAAAAACGTTAGGTTCTTTATTTTGAGTGTTACTGTATTATAAGCATTATATATCACATTAAACGTTATGCTTTCCTCAACCATGGCTTTTATTTATTTCAGCAGCAAATTAAAAACCCAAAACCGTTGTTCCCTGAACCTCACAAATGAAAACAACACGTATTTTCGCTTTGCATTAAGAAATAGGACAATTTACAGTTAGTAGACTTCTTCTTTTCCACATCGTAATATATCGATACAATCTCATCGTATATAAAACACCGAAAATGTACTGCAGGAACGGGTAGGTACAGTTCCTATGCCGCTAAATAGCATTTGTTTATTTACTTGTTACTGTGGTAATTAATTCTGGTCTCCATGGTGTTTTGACATCTTTATAAGCGTCAACAAAAATTAAAGGGCCTAAATCGTGCGAACTGGGCAGAATATCAAATTCCAAGTTATACCGTGTTTTTCGCCTTGTGTCAAAGGTTACCCGAGCAAAATTTGGTGCATCGGTGTATCGGTGTGGATTTGTATTCAATAATAAGAAATCCTCAGACTTTGAGATTTGTGTACATAGATTACAACGCTGTTTAGCCGTTACACACAATTTGTATTTTTGAAACATATCGTCCATTCTACCGTGTAGCTCGACCACATTCATCCTCAGTGAACTTCAGTGGCGTGGCGTGGGTACATGACAGCTGTTGCCGGTTGTCATAGGCCTAAAACTTAGCCTAAAAATTAATTCGAATTTTTTCTAGTACCGAGTGTTCTTTTTAGAGCCAAAATATTTTTTTTTGGAGTATTTTCTATCATTCGCTCTCAAAGAAGAAGGAGGTCCCAGTCCATTATACTTACACAGAATAAATCAGGACACAAATAATCGAATTAAAAATAATAAAGACAAACAGAAACACATGACTAAACGAAGAAAACACAAATGGGTAGGTAGTAACTGCTGCACGTTGGTTCCGAAAACGAACATAGCTGCTAACTGAGCGTTTTGCCGGTTTATACAGTGGCAACACATTGGGTGGCTGAATCTGTCGCCCCGCCACTTTTTGTAAGGTGACAACTACTACGAGGTCAATGACGTACGCAGTAAAGCATTGCCGATGTCTGAGCCGGTAATACAAGACGGTGCAAGCGCCCAGCAGCGGTTCGAAATCAATGCTACGCTTCTCTTCAAGTTTCCCTACTAATATTGTTTGGATTTCAAATTATTCAGTAACCAAAGTATTCATTCCGCGATATAATTAATATCATTTTCTCTTATTTCCAGTACTGTTGCCGCCGGCTAATGGTGAATTGACTACATTCATCGCACGTAGACCGGGCGATACGTTTACTGCTGCGATAAAAACAAAAATTGTACTTACTTTAAAAACAGTGTTGTTACGGTTGTTTTGTTGTTATTTTATTTACTACTATTAACGATTCCGGCCGCGATAGCCTGCGAAACAAACTTAGAGTCAATGCTTGTACCTTAGTCAGGAGTACCTTAGTTCGGCTTTCCATCCTTTGTAAAACATTTTCCTACTGAAGAAGACCTCCGGCGGGCGGCCAGAACGTTTACACAGTGACAGATCAAAGCAGTCAACCACGGCCAAACAGACCGGGCGTACAGATCAAAGCAATCAACCACGGCCAAACAGACCGGGCGTACAGATCAAAGCAATCAACCACGGCCAAACAGACCGGGCGTAAATTCTTTTATTAATTTTCTTTCATCGTTTAGGCTGCGTTTACACAACGTCCTTCATCTTCTGAATCTGAAGTTCTTCTCACTCCACTCATTCTCTGGTTCGCCCGTTCTTCTTCTTTTAACACTCTCTTGGTTCCACTTCGGCGGATCCTTCCACTTCCCTCTGTTTCCTATATCTTTTCCCTGATTTCAAATTTTTCAAGATCCTAATGGACTTCATTCAGATGCGTATTTGCGAGGGGGACGAACGGACCCCCCTCAAGAGGGTCGAAAAAAGTTAACGAATTTTGTAAATCTCTTAATTTTGTATTATTATCTTTTTATATTACTACTGTGTACGCTAATATAGTAGTAACTCTTTTTTAAATACACAGACAGGTCTATTGCAAACAGCACTTGCCTATACGTGTCAAATATCAAATGTAGGCTATAGGAAAATCAATTCAGGCAATAAGTATCTTCTAAACAATGTTTCATTAACGCGTATTTTTATTGTGTTATTACTGTTTACTTTAACGGGATTGATTTAAGGATGTTGTCACACATTTTTCAGCCACTTTAACGAGTCTAATACTGATTAGTTCAACTTGTTTTTTCTTTTATATGAAGCCGACTCGAACGGACCCACCCCCCAAAGCCAAATTATAGATACGCCACTGACTGTCCTTTCCTCCTCTTGGAAGAGGAGGATCTTGTTTGCTGTCCTTTCTTGTCCCATTCTTTTAAGATGTCCATAGAATCCGTATTTTCTTCATCATAGTCGAGATTTTCTCAAACCTTTCGTTCAACTCTTGGGTTGGTCCCAGACAAAGTGTAAACTCGTTTTCTGACACGTTTCTGGTTCCAAAATTTTCCTTAAAAGTTCCGTTTGTTTCTTTTCCATTTCCGAGAGTCCTTTATTAGCTGCTCTCTCTGCCGCATGTAAGCATTCAGATTTCTCTACCGCAGTGTAGTGTGTGAATTTGGCCTTATAAGAATATGATTTGGAGTTGTAAATCTTCCGGCGGCCTCTCCGAACGGTATCTCCGACTTCCTCGTTCTTTCTTCAATCGCTGACGTCTCATTGATGTTCGGGGTTAGAATCTCACCTTAGTAGGCCTACTTGAAATTTTGATATACTTGATACCTCACCATATTTAGTCCTCATTGTCCAAGTTATGAAACGTTTTGTTTGATAATAAAACGATGTTATTATTATTATTACAATTTTTACACAAACAGGCTAGCCGTGGACTACGCGAATATCATTTCCTTTTCTTCTCCTGCCAGAAGGCCCTCATTCGCACACTATGCGCCGCCTTCCTTTCCACTGTCCACCCCCTTTCTCGTCTTCTTCTCACCGCAGAGAACCTCAAGATTTTGAATTTTGTTTGTCTATGTATTTCTATCCACACAGTCGTTCAAAGAGATATCCAGTTTCATCATTTCTCCTTGAGTTGTTTGGTGTATCCGTTCAAGCTGGAAAGTTGCCAAATATATTTGAAAATTTGTTTATATAATCTGGACCGATCCATCCGAACCGTATGTCCAAGGAATCTCAGTTTTTTCCTTTGGAAAGCCGTTTCCAGATCTTTCAGATTTCTGTACAGCTCTTCTTTGGGTCTATGCCTGTACCCATCTTCAGTTTTCTTTGGGCCATAAATTTTCCGAAGAATTCTTCGTTCAATTTTAAGAACAGGTTCCAGATTTTAAAAGCACATTGTTTCCACTCCATACATGATCACTGGCCTGATCACAGTGCTATAATGGCGGAGTTTCGCACTTCTGAAAAGTTTTTCTTTCCGTACAGTTCCTGGGATAGATAAAAGGTCTTTGCTAAAATTGATTTTCCTTATCTTAAAGGATTCTTTGTCTGAGGCGTATTGGGATATGTTTTCCCCAAGATATTTAAAATTTTTAGTATATTTTATTTCTCCATACGTAGTGTCCAGGCACGTTTTATGGAATTTAAATAGAGTGGTCATAATTTCTGTTTTAGCAAAGGAGATTTGGAGGCCAGTTTTCTCCGCTTTCTCTTTGAGATCTTCTACTTGCTTTCTTGCTTCTTCTTCTGAGTGGGCGAAGATGGCAAGGTCATCCGCGAAAGTTAAAGAGCTTAATTCTAAGGCTTTAGATTTGTTACCTATTCTAACCTTACTGGAATTGACTTTATGGAAGGTTTATTATTATTACTATTATTATCACCCTTTTTTTGTTATTAGGCCTTTGTAATTTCAAATTTTAGATAAATGTTTCTTATTTGTATTCTTACGAAAATGTTAGGAAAGATTATTGTAAGCACGTTTGCAGTGAAATCTGTCAACAATTATCTCTCCATCAATTTGGGGGCTCTACAGTTTATATTATCTGTAGTCTTTTCTGTCTATCGTCTGTCCAGTAGTTCAGAGTCGTGAGCAGGCAGTTGTCATTCTTAGATTTTACGAACACTTTCGATAAACTGCTTCGCGTCATATATTTCTGAGTAAATTATTAAATTTCGCCAACTTATTCGGTGGATCCCGATTTTAACTTCATCAATGGTGCTTATGTTTTCGAGTGAAATTTGGTGGGGGGACGTCTGGGGGAGTGTTTTGTGACTACATCAGGAGTTCTGCAAGGCCGAATTCAGCACTTCTCCTTTTTGTTTTATAAACGGTGTAGGCCTAACATGTAAATTATGACCTACACATATTTGCGGATGTCGTAAAGAACTTGTTTCCATTAATGGGACGGTAACCGACTCTGTAGAATACTTGGGCATCCACCTAGACAAAAAACTGACTTGGCGCAACCACATTTGAATGAAGAGAAAACAACTGGACACAAGTTTCGCAAGCATTATTGGCACCTGGGCAGAAAATCATTACTGTCAATGCGAAACAAGCTGTTGGTGTACAACATTGTTTTCAAGCCAATGTGGACATACGGCTTACAGCTTTGGGGAACTGCATCTAAATCCAATATCGCCATAATGAAGAGGTTTTAGACCAAGGTGTTGCGTGCCATAACCAACGCACCGTGGTTCATCAGCAACAAAGACTTCTTTAGAGACCTGGACCTGCCCTCAGTTAGTGAAACCATTGCGATGTTCAGCGAGAAATATGTGAAACGGCTTGAAGAGCACATGAATCCTTTAGCCATAAATCTACTAGACAACAGCCTACAGACAAGACGTCTAAAGTTAATATTTCCTCTGGACTTACCTAGACTCTTAACAATATTATACACAATCTGTTACTTTTAAATACTCATACAGAGAACTAGTCAATGGACTAGTTCTCTTCGTGCAATGTAATTGTGTAAACAATTATGCTTGTTCTTATGTATTAACAGATTGCATAAATAAACGTAAAAAAAAATATGGGAGTAAGTATCTTCTGGTTGTTCCGCAGTGGATAGCGGACACAGAGAAATTCTGTGCCTCTTAATCATAAGAAAACACCAATTGTCCTGTACCCTCTGAAGACTAGTGCATCCTATTTTGTTTATACGATAAGGACGTAACTACCAGAGAAAAAACATTGTGTGTGAGATTTGAGGATTCTTATGCACTTCAAGTTAATCTTCACTCAACTCAGTGACAGTGTTGTCTCCAAGGCCAGGAGGAATCAGGACCTAACCAAATGGCTGGAGAGGCTGTTCAAGAGCCTTGTATTCTGTGTCACTCTTTACAAGTCACTTGTAAGGAGTCACTTAGAATATGGATCTGGAACCGCGAGTACTCTAACTGAGGGGAATTTCTTGTCGTAGTTGGCCAACAAGTTTGCGTTATTGGACCGTGATGTGGCCAGTATGAAAGCTTTCAGTCTTGCTTTAGTTTCAACCAGAACGGACACTGACAAACGCCTTTTTCCATAGCGTCCTTCACAGACTTGGCGGATTGCCCGTGAGTTTTGGTTTGAAAGTGCGCAGCTATGCAACGTGTACAAAGCCTAGATTTATAGGACGTCAAGCAGGCTCATGTAGTGCGCTTGACAGTGACATACTCTGTGTTGACAGCGGTGACTCCTTTACTGACACAAGACAATTTCGCACTTCAGTTAAATGTGAGATCGTCTGACTTTGACCTGCCGCATTCATTTCGGGCAGTAGATTAATTACATAAACTTAATTTCACGTTTCCATTCTTCTTGCCATAGACTCTTCTATAATCGACTCGAAAATCTGTAAGACTTAAACATTTCTAATAAATGTGTTATACAAGAGTTGGAGGCCAACCATTCTATCTCACTTGCTCCCGTGATCCTAGGTTTGGGTGTCTCTTCTGTTACCAGTGGATGGCTCATCCGTGTGTAAAAGTAAATGGAAGCTCTCCAAAAAAATAATAAAAATAGTAAACAAATACAAATTATTATTATTATTATTATTATTATTATTACAAGCTCACAAGGAGGCCAGGGTTCGTACTATGGCTCAGTGGCAGGAAAGGTGGACCAGTGACACAAAGGGAAGATGGACCGCTAGGCTCATAAAACAGTTAGCTGAGTGGACTGACCGCCAACATGGCGAGATTATTTCATAACGCAGTTTCTAACTGGCCACGGCCTGTTCCGGGCTTACCTATACAGAATGAGGAAGTAGACAGACCAGACTGCATTTTCTGTAAACAGGAATTACACGATGTGAATCACACATTTTTCACCTGTGATAAATGGAAAGAAGAGAGGCAAACCCTGGAAAATTTAGTGGCACAGATCTCGCCCGAAAATGTCATCGGAATAACGCTGGAGAGCGAACAGCATTGGGAGCAGGTAGCAGCTTACATAGAGAAGTTACTAAGGGAAAAGAAGGAAGCCGAAGATGATCTTGCTAGGGCCGCTGACAGAACAGCAGAAAACAGGTAACGTGGACCCGCTGAAGGTTTAAAACAAATGAACTTCCACAGGACGAAGTGGTTAATTTAATGGTCCACCAATTTAATGGTCCACCTTGAAGTATTGGGAAAGCTGAGTCCCTAGGTGGATCCATGCCGTGGACAAGAGGGTTTGTGGATTTGATGGGTGCGAGTCCCACACACCGTAGGAGTGCGGACCCTCCTGCGGTGAACATTAGTTTCCGCCCTCGTAAAAAAAAATATTATTATTATTATCCCGTGATATTAATTATTAATAATTTGTTCCGTGATTTGGACACGTACAAGGACGACACTGATTAGAAGATTGAGGCGGTCCAAAAACGAAATTTTTCTTATCTACAATATCGTGGCATAAGTCAACGTTTGTCTTCAAACGAGACCAACTGTGAAAACATTGGGGCATTTATGTATAAGACCATTCACGTCGTTATTGAGCTAGATGTTTCAGGGATCGGCTACCGAGTACCTTACGTAAGATACAGAAGGTATGTCTTGTTCAAGTACTTGCGGCAGAGCCTCGTTGGCGAGATTCCTCAGAATGGCGAACAGAGAGTGTGACAGTGAACAGGTTGACTTTTCACACAGAATATTAACCCCTTTAGGAAGAATGTTACGAAGATACTAGAGTGAGACTCTGACTAGAACATCTATCCATGACAAAAATGTGTATATGTATAAATTGATAAATTCATATTACTTGTTTGTTTTATATAGGCTATGTGTAGTACATCGACGTCCCAGTCCATAAGCCAAGGTATCATACTGTTCCACGCACTTTCTTCACATTCTGCTTCCCAGTTAGATATGAATCTTCAGGTAGGTTGGAAAGATTATATGGGGAGATGTAGAGACCATCGAGTGAAAAAGACTTAAAAAAATTATTTTATGGACCGATTATCCATAAAATGTGGTCCTTTGTTTCAGGATAGCACCCGAAAGTTTTCCAGTTTACATACATATATTCTTTATTGTTTCATTTCCTATCGTCCCTGTTTTTTGGAGCGAACAGAAGAATCTTTCTTTGTACGTTTTTTTCTAAATCAATGTCTTTTTATAACAACGATTAAATAAATATTCTGTTCACTAATCTCTCCGGATTCGTTCAGACAAAGCGTCCGTAAAATGTGATGTTTTGTTTCCGGGCGTCTCATGGCTAACATTATACTATAGTATCTTTTACTTACTCAATTGCCAGAGATCTCATTAGTTCCTTTACAGCATTAGAGGAAGCCTCAAGTAAAATTGGACTGCAGATAAACTTGGAGAAAACAAAATATATGTATGCTGCCAACAAACTACCATTAAATCCAACCCTTCAAAACCTTGAGATAGGCACAAAAACTATAGAGGCAGTAAAAGAGTTCATATATCTTGGCTTCCAGATAAACAGCACTAACGACACCAACACTGAAATAAGAAGAAGAATATATCTCGCAAATAAAACAAATTATGGATTAAAAAAGCACCTGGCATCTATAGCTTCATCTCAAGAAGCACGAAACGCAAAATTTACAAAACACTTATCAGGCCAGTGCTGACATATAGTTCAGAAACCTGGACAATGACAAAAAATAGTGAGAGACTTGTAGGTTGCTGTGAAAGACGGATTCTAAGAATAATATTTAGAGGATTACAAGAAAATGGAATGTGGCGCAGACGCTATAATTATGAACTATACCATCTTTACAAAGATCCGGACATTGTCAGGATAATCAAAATATACAGGTTGGACACATAGACAGAATGGAGGAAGGACAGCCTACAAAACACATTTTCTACCAGAAATCAATGGGTAACAGAAAAAGGAGAAGTCCCCGAAGTAGATTCAAAGACCAGATAGAGGAGGACCTCAGAAAGCTGAACATAAGAAACTGGAAAGCCAGGACAAACAGTAGGGAACAATGGAATGGGTTCTTGGAGCAGGGCAAGACCCACCAAGGGTTGTAGAGCCACGGCTGATGATGATCTCTTCTTACTAGCCTAATGTCTGTTCGAATAATTAAGACAGTACTGGAACTAGACCAAAAGCAAAACACATAAGAAGATATCTTGTACAGACAGGAAATGGCTCGAAGAGGACATGCAGTGCAAATTATGGAGACACTTCGCCATTTTATACGTTTTTGGTAATACTTACCTAAACATTTAATTCATATTTTATAGATTTTCACGAAACACACTAAAGGAAGACGTATACAACGAGAAAGTCAAAGTTTCACTGACTTACAATTAACTTGAGTGTACGCGCCAGGAGTGCGCGGGTGTATCTGTGCTTGGACGGTGCTCCCCAGCATTTGAGTGGAGCGTTGATTCTCAGTGCATCGTTCCTCACACTTCTACCATTAAACGTGTATTAAAACCTATTACAACAAACTGTAGCCGGCATTTAAGATCTCAATATAATGCTCTTTTCTAGGAATGGCTTTTCTCGTGGCTTCTTTTGTTTTCATTGCAAATTATAAGGTTTCAGACATTGGCCAACCTGAGTTAAAATTAAGAAACACGATGTTCCGACCTCTATAGAATCAGAGGTCGTCTTCAGGCGAAGAAAAAATTAATACGAAATTAAAGGCAGAAATTAAATTATGTTTTTCTGCCTTTATCTATTACGTCATCGAAAGTCAAAGGAGCTGTACATTTCCTTCTGTAGACGAAGTAACAAAGTTTTCCATTATTTTTCAGTCACCGTTTATCTAAGACAATTTTTTTTATTAACTTGAAGTTTTCACAAACTTCTTTCGTGTGATGCCACGGACACTCAAATTAATTTAAAAGTACCGTAGGATGGGCCTTTGGTTGGAAATGGATTCAGTGACACCCCGCCCGACAATAATGTAATATAATATGACTACAACTGTATAGTACAGTTAACTACAGTAACAGCAATAACACACTGCAATTTGATTATATGAAAAGTATAATGAAAATGATAAGTCTACAATGTACTTTCTTTTCAGTCTACGATTATGTTCGCTGTTGTCCAAATATGTTCGCTGTTGCACCGCCATTTGGGCGAAATTGTAACGTGTTGATGTATCTTTCACTGTGCGCACTTCAAGGTCACTACATATTTCTGAATTGCCTCCATAGCATGGCGTAAATGTTGACGGTCTGATGTATTTTGGACTGGAAACTTTCTGTTATTCCTATATTAGATGATGCAGCAGTGCCCTATAACTGAATTCTAGACATTCTAGACATCCATATCGATTTGCAAATGACCTTTTCTAAAGCAGTAGCTTATTGTGAAGGAAGAGTTGGGAGTTTCTTCCCAACAAGCAGTGATGTTTGCTAGTTTAGTTTCTGCTTTTTCCCAAAACTTGTGTCCTTCAAAGTAAATCCTTTGTCGTGATAGATTCCTAAATGCACTGTCAAATCGAGCCTTGGCCTCCAAAATAAATTATCTCCACTTATTCCTGTCCTCAGCCATCCGCCACCAATTCACTGCGCCCAGCTTCCTCGCATCACTGCCGACCTGGTTCAACCATCTGTTCTTCCAATCTTCCTTTTTCCTATTGGCTTGTGTTTCATAATTTTTTCCGTACGTTCGACATCCATTCTCTTGAACGTGTCCTGCCCATCTATTAATTTTGGGAAATCGGACAACTGTAATGTCATTGTACTTAGCATATAATTTATTATTATTTCTCTTTCTCCAGACTCTGTCCTGTTGAATTAGCCCATAAATCTTTCTCAGTAACTTCCTTTCAAACACATCCAGCCTCTGTTCATCAAACTTCTTGAGTACCCAACGCTCAGAGCCATATGTCAATACATGCCTTACCAATGTCTTATAAAGCGTGGCTTTAGTTTCTGTGGTTAATAGTCTTGATTTAAAATGTTTATTCAGTCCGTAATAGATTCTATTAGCAGCCAGAATTCTTCTTTCAATATCTTTTGTGCAGTTCTTCTCAGCATCGACATATGTCCCCAGACATACGAAGCCTTTTACTCTTTCAAAATTACAGCCATCTATTAGTATATTTGAAATATTATCATTATTGCTTCCCACAGCCATAAACTTTGTTTTATTTTCATTTATAACAAGCCCCATTCTCTTAAGCGATGTTTCAAATGCTCTACAGGCATTCTTCACATTATTTTCATTTCTACTGATAATATCTACATCATCTGCATATGCTAGGATCCAGACTCCTTTATTAAAAATATTTTCTCCTGTTTGTATTTCAGAGTCTCGTATTACGTTTTCAAGTGCAATGTTGAACAGTAGGCAGGCTAGGGCAGCTCCCTGTTTCATGGTATCAATAGAGCGGTAGAGATGTGATTGAATTGTAACCTGGCATTTGGAGCTGGATTGTGTAGCTCTCACCATTATAATTAATTCTGGAGGAATATGAAGCTCATGCATGGCTTGGTAGAGCGTCTCTATTAACCTTGTCATATGCGGCTTGGAAGTCTATGAATAGGTGATATGTCTCCACTCCGTATTCGGGGGTCTTTTCAAGTATTTGTTTGAGAGTGAATATTTATTTGGACCATAGTAGAGTTTCCTTTAAATGATCCACATTAATGTTTTCCACGTACGGTAGCAAGCTGTCAAAAATTATGTTGGACAGAACCCTACAGGCAGTATTTAGTAGGGATATACCCCTATAGTAATTACAGCTTAAGGGATGACCATTTTTGTGGACGAGACATATAATTCCTTTATTCCATTCATCGGGGATTTTTTCTTTATCCCATAGACCGTGGTCTAATGCTCTTAATTAGAACAGACGTTTCGGCCAGTAAGGTGTTTACCAGATCCCACAGTACTCTGTATGTCGAATCTTGACTATAGTATTGTGGGAACTGGTGAACACCTTATCAGTGAATATAGATCCAGTGGTGCGCCGAAACGCCTGTTCTAATTAACAGCATTAGACTACAGACTAATAGCACAACAATGAGTCACAGAGTTGACGTCACAGAGTTGACGCCGGCCGTGACAGCTAAGATATCAATTTCCGTTTACTGTTATCAGTGGACACATATGACACCTCGACGTTTGTAAATGAGATGTTTACATTTTATTTCGTTTTCCTTAACATAGTACTTCTTAAACTAATCCGAAAGGATTACGCACACGTACGGTGAAGCCCTGAGGGGAAACAAAGAGACGCAACCTCTCCGCTTCCGTCATCAGGCGAGCCGTGCGGCGGAATCGGTCGGTGTCTCAGGGTAACCTAAGCTGGCAATTAGGAACAGCAGAGCGCATTCCGTAGCTGAAGCAGTCCAGTAGAAGCTTACAGTCTCACCTACAGCTTCTACGAGGGTCAGTTGAAAAGTTCGCGCAGCGACATCTGTATCTCAGTGCTAGAACTAAAATCTTTCGTGTGCTGCAAGACGTATATTTCGCGTGAACACCTGTTAATTTTCAGATATATCGTCAATTTATTAACTTTTTACCATCTGTTTAAAATTTTCCTGTCACGCGTGTTTTTAAAATGCACAAAATGAAACATCGTGTTGTGATGAATTCTCTGTTAAAACCGTTATGGCGCCAATGGAAAATCAAAACGAAATTGTAAATGCGTTTGGAGATGCTGCGCCTTCAGGCCTTCAGAAACAACAGTTAGTGAGGCACACTCGAGTTTAAACGTGGTCGTACAAGCACTGAAGACTACCCCAGCAGTGGACGTCCAAAAAGTGCAACAAAAAATGCAATTATTGAAACAATTTCGTAGGGTGTTGGAAGACCGCAGACTGAGGAGCGGATGACGTTGCTGAAATCATAGACATCTCATATGAGCGTCTGCATCATACTTTAACTCAAGAACTTGGTGTCAAAAACCGTTGTGCAACATTGCTGCCGCATATAGAGTTCCATTTTTTGGGCGTCCAGTGCGGGGGAGGATCATCTTCAATCCTCGTACGACCACATTTAAACCCAAGCGCCTACTTACAAACCGTTGGTTTTGAAGTCGCAGCATCTCCTGACACATTTACAATTTCGTTCTGAATTTCCGTTGGCGCTAAACAATTTTTAACAAAGAATGTTTGATTTCGACGACGTTTGATTTTGTCCGTTTTTCAAAACACGCATGACACGTCAATTTTAAACTGCTTCTAAACAATGAATAAATTGATAGATAGATTTGGAAATTAACAGGAGTTCACATAAAATACAAATCTTGCAGCACACGACAAATTTTAGTTTTACCGCTAAGCTACAGATGTCGCTCCGCGAACTTTTCAACTGACTCTCGTTGTCTTTACAACTGAATCTTGGCCTTACAACACAGCGACCAAAGTGGGTGGCAGTGTTTTGAGAGTGGATGACAGAGGAGTTGTGAAGAAAATGGAGCACAGTCCACCAAATCGAGTGCTGAAGGGAATGTAAAAACCGATGGTGAAATCACGTTCCGGGCAGTATGAAGCAAATAAGACCGAGTTAACATGAATTATCGTTCCCATGACCACGAAGGGCTTCACGACTCTAAGGAAAATTATACTTTATTTTGTAAGCGCGTTTATTAAGTACGTATAATGAATTTCATCTAAATTAATTTAAATAGTTTGTAATTAATTAAAACCACTGTCGGGATAACTAAATCAATTCAAATGGATACAGATGAATCAACGTGATTTTTGTGCAGTGCCGGACAAAGCCGTCGGAGACGAATTCCCTTTCATTTTGAGGTCTCAGCTACTTTTGTGTAGCATAGGCAGGGACGTGCGAACAGAACAGAATTGTGGAGTAGGAATACGTGCCGTAATGAAAAAATGCGATGGTGATATTCTGTGGATATTCATTGACAATTAACAGAGTATTCTTCGTTGTCAAATTATTAAAACTGTAAACTGGAGATAGATTATAATAGAACAACATAAAATACGTTTTAAACAAAATGTAAAAGAATGTGCAGTAAAAACAAACAGAAATGACTAATACCTAACAAAACCGCAGTACCATAGTCAGCTTCAGAATTTGTTAGCAAACGTACAAAATACTACATCATATAAAATATAATTCAGGTTACTCAGTGTCGTACAACAGTGGTGTTCAGACGTACGATATTGTTATGTACAAATAAATTACTTTATAAATAATTCTTACATTATTTGAAAGTAATAAGACTCAGCTGCTGAATGTTTGAGTATATTTCGTTAAGGCTGTGTGTTATTATTACCCGGAACAACACTGGCAGCTTTAACGTTAGGGTGTAGGAATATATTTATAGGAAACAGTGTGTATAAAGTAAGTAATTTTGTGTGTGTATTTTTAGGCATTTTTTTGAAGGCGGCAATAGATATTCAGAAACGAAAGGTCAGAAAACATATACCGAGAGGAAGAATCTATTCAAAGCAGCGGCATTACAAACGGGCCCACTTAAGGGGGGTTATATTTCGACTTTTACTAATACTAATAGTTGTTTAAATATCTTGGAAGCTTGATAAGTGAAGATATGTCCTGCACTCGTGAAATTAGAGCAAGAATTGCTATAGCGAAAGAGGCATTTAATGGGAAGAAAAGACTGCTGTGTGGTAAAATTAATAATAATTTAAGAAAAAGGTTGGCCAAATGTTATGTTTGGAGCGTTGTTTTTTATGGTGCAGAGACATGGACACTGAGGAAGGAGGATGAGCAAAGATTAGAAGCATTTGAGGTGTGGGTTTGGCGACCAATGGAAAAAGTTAGGTGGGTTGATATAGTAAGGATTGATGAAGTTTTAAGAAGAATAGGGGAAGAGAAAAGAATCCTGAAGGTAATAGAAAATAGGAAAAGGAATTGGTTAGGTCATTGTTTAAGAAGAGACTGCTTGGTTACAACTGCCATGTAGGGTGTCATAGAAGGAGAAAAAAGAAGAGGGCGTAGAAGTTAATAGATAACATTAAAATTAGAGTGTGTTACGAAGAAATGAAAAAACGAAAAGACTGGCATGCGATAGGACGGACAGCTTGGAGAGCTTTTAGCATTTGAAGACCTCCTTAGGGCAGAACACCAAATAATAATAACTAATTTACCTTACGGATTTTACATTACTTCGAGAAGACTCTTTATTACAGGGATAAAGAGTCAATTTAAGACCAAACCGTTAAACTAAGTAAAGCATTAATTTAGAAACAAAATCGCTTTCCGTTAAGTCGAAAAAATCACTTGATTTTCTTACACCTTTTTTTTTTAATTTTTGCGTGCAAATGTTAACTGGTTAGATATAACATCTAAAGTTGAAAAAATTAGAACTAAAGATGAGGCCACTTTTAATTTAATTCTACAGATTTCAGGTGTCTTCATATATTTGATTTGACGTTTCATGTAGGCCATATATTTAGAGTAGTGTATATTGTCTGAACAACATCTCGTAGTTGAACATTATTGAGTAAATGATTACTATAATAATTACATTTCAGACTCTTAAAATGTCATTCTAAAACCAATTAATGTGACAATTTGGCACTGGTTAAAAATTTCGTGTACCTTTTATGTACGCGTCATCACAGTTGTACTGATTTATTCTAAAAAATGCAAACTTGGTAATCAAACTTGGAAACTTGTAGCCTATATAAACTAGTTATAATCGTATAGTCGGTTCAGAACTGATAGGCAATTATAGTAATCATAGTAATTTTGTAATTATTCAGTATTATTAATCACAAGTTGTGTAGGCTACCTATTTGTTAGTTATTATTATCACATTTACAAGTGTTTATGTTGAAAACGAAACCGTTTCCAAAACGTTACGTTACACCGTGGTATAGCGTTGTCAGACGAAGCTAGGCGGGTCCGTCCCCCGCTGTATGTCTGCAACATTCCAAAGGTAGCAAAACAATCTAAACAACACACGAGCGCGCGCGCGTGAACGCACACATTCGATTTCAATTTTATTGATCGACAGTAACTGTCAACCGATACGTTAACCTTCAATTTGACAGTATCAACCCAAATTATCCCAAGGAAATCCAGTCTCGAGTTCCGTATCTGTACTTAAAGCGCTTTACAATCAACCGGGTCG
The DNA here is from genome assembly GCA_034769895.1 of Magicicada septendecula. Lineage (NCBI taxonomy): Eukaryota > Metazoa > Arthropoda > Insecta > Hemiptera > Cicadidae > Magicicada > Magicicada septendecula. The sequence continues at coordinate 51,189,147 of CM068370.1, read as the reverse complement.
CGATTGGTGGGATTTCGCAGGCGACCCACCAATAACAATGGGTGTTCAAGGTGACGTTCGGGTGAGTGCGGTATTGTTTCGCGTCCAGTCAGTCAGTCGCGCGCTATTGTTGCACGATGTTGGTGTCGAAGTTGGTGTTAGTGTGCGTCGCGGTCGGCGTCGTCGCCGGGTCCGTCAGACAGAAACGCATCGTCGGAGGGTATCCGGCTCAAGAGCCACCGCTCGACCAGATCAACAGAGGCGGCGAAGAAGAGCAACAGCCGATCTCTGCGCCGCCGCCTCGTCCTCCGAATCTGACGGCGGAACCGGTGGTGTTCATGAAGAAGAACCGCAGGACTGCCAGAATCTACGGCTCCCTGGAACCGGAAGGCTACTATGCGTTCCGCGGCATACGTTACGCCCATCCGCCCGTCGGAAGGCTTCGTTTCCAGGTTAGTTGTTAGTCGAAATAAATGTGACTGTTTTAACTTACTCATAATTGCTGCTAAATATTGAACTTATTGGAAGATAGGCAGTCGTGGCTAATTTTATTAATTAATAAATTAAAAAATACGACGTTTCTGATATGCTGATCGGTGGTAATCTTCAGGTAAACGTGACAGTGTAATACGTTTCCTTTCTGCATTCGACTTTTCCTTTCTGTGTTTGAGCCTTCAGATCAGAATCTCAGATGTAACAGATAAATATTTTCACAAGTGTTGTGGTTATCTTTCATGTGGTATCAATACCACGTGTTGTATATTTCAACATTCCGTATGAACAGAACATATTACGGTTTCATAAAGAAAATGTGTTTTCTACAGACGCAGAGTTTGTTCTAGAAAAATATAAATCCAAGAGTACTTACTAAAATAAAAGTAAATAAAATTTGTGCGCAACTCAGTTTAATCGTTCTACAAAATAAACAATATAACCGTGGGAAATAATCATTTATTTCAATTTTGATTTAATACCGTATTTCTCCGCGAATTTACGCGCCGTAATATTTGTACTTATCTTTAGGAATAAAAAATAAAACATATGTAATGAACTTGGTTTCAGGCAATCGACTGCATGTGTTAATAGTTTGTACAAGGCATACAGTAATTTTACAAAAGTATAAATTCGAGATTTCCGTTCGCTTAACAGACTGTGCTTGCAGATCTGTTGAGTGTAATATAACTTGTCACAAATTACCGTATGTTTAGGCATGTCTTTAGTACTGTATTTGAAACTGACATCGGCATTTTAAATTAAAACCTGTCATTTCTTTTACTTATGTTAAAAAGATAAAATTTATAAAATCTTACAACTATAATTTTATTATATATAGGCTATATATAAAATATTATTATGATATTATTCAATACAGTTTCTTCTGCAAGTAGTGTACCTATTACGTTTTTTGTCGTTTTAACGCCTTAATATAATACATACTTGCAGAAGAAACTGTATTGAATAATATCATAATATTATATAATTGCTGCAAGAAATTTTGAATTACGTATATAGAAATGCTACGATATATATATTATATATTTTATAATGATCTTTACCTCAAGATGTTTTGTCCCTATTTGGAACATGTTTCGAGAAGCCTTGTGTTCCCATCTTCAGACTTTCTGCTTTTGACCCTTGTATATATTATATACATCAAGAAACGGACTGTAGCAGAAAGTGCAATATTACAAGTATATATACTGTATATACTAACGTGAAGAGTACTCAACGTAACAATCGAATAAACTAGCAGCTAGGTCGTGGGATTTCTGTGTTCGTCACGTTAAGTCCCTTTTGTTGCACAATAAATTTTTATGTAATAAGAAAGGAGAAAGATTTTGTGTGATGAAATAAATACTAATAAAACGCTGATTTATTAAAAAAAAACAAATTCTTTAAAGATTGGAAAAAATATGTATTAAATGTCACTTTTTAAAAGAAGCTGTTTTACAAGAATTATTCGTAGTATACACATTATAAATAATACATAAATAATATACAAACAGCAAAAAATAAAACGCAGATATGAATATAGATATAAGACACTGTTTAAGTTACTTTGGTGTCTGCGTAAATATTGAATTCAAATAATTAACTTAAATATTGAAAGTCATATAATAAATTTACCACTAAAATATTTGTTACATAAAAATGAAAATTTACTTACAGAATTTTTAATTACAAAAATAACATTTACTTTACTTCAAGATATACTGCGGCTATGGCTATTTTATATATTAATATACTGTATCTCCATCAATTGACCCTTCCTTTCCAGAACATTGCAACATTATAAACTATTTTATTTTAGCAATTATAGTCCTAACTGAAATTTGATAATAGACTTAACCGCTGCCCCCCCCCCGTAGTGTTCAATTATATTTTAACTTTAATAATTAATTTTCACTGTAATTGTATTTTATGTTAATTTTTCGGATGACATCTTTGTCTCTTTTTCACAGACAGTTTCTTGTACTACTTTGTATTTTATTAATTCACCTGAAGACGACCGCAGATTGTTAATGTTCGAAACGTCTTGTCTATTCTATACAATCGAAGCCGGTTGTCCGAAACAATATACTTAATAATAACTTTACGCCATAAGAATCCAGTAAAGTATTTTTTTTATAACTGTATGTATTTATTTTCATGTTTTTTATTGACAGACTCTCATTTGAATTGGCGGAACGGTCGTCAGGGTTTGTAAGTCTAGCGTCACGCACGTGAATCAATCCCTCGACGGATACATAATGATTGTAGTATACACATTATGATGTTTAATATCTTATATGTATGGTGGTATAATGATTGTAATGATGCATATCAGTGTCTGACTAGTTATGACGAACACGGTATTCCAAAGTATGCACACAGATAGTGAAGGCCAGTGTCAAAAAGTTTATCTTATCGTGAACTACGTATTCAACTTGTTTACTATATTTTGCGGGGAGGGGAGTTTGTGCTTTTATTCTCATTTGTTTATTAACAGTTGCAAAATATAGTTCTCTGTGAGTAATTAATTGTCTCACTACGTACAGTATAGGGCAGCAGGTTAGTCGCAACACAAAAAATAAAATATCGGTATGTAGAACCATACATGACTTCCATGTAAAAGCGAGTCTCTGGACATAATGCTGAGACAACATCAGAAGAGATTTGCGTGGGCTTTGCTGACTGAAAGTCAGTGTCAAATAATCAAGATGTTTAGAGGCTGGGGCTGTTGTGTCACAGAGAAAAGCCACAAAATTTATAACATTGTTGAAGGAGCGAAGGGGGTTCTCAATGTTAACTCGACCGTTTGGCATTTGTCTGTCTGTCTACCTGTTGAAGTATGTCTCATGATAACTTTTGAATGCATCAACTGATTTTCATAAAACTTGGCATCTCTGTCAATACTTTTACCCTACATAACCCTGTTGTTTTTTAGATTCATCCCTCTAAAAGGAGGGTGGCGGTAGACAAAAATGTGAGGGGCCAAATAGTTAATTTTTAGCACAAATTCGAATGTTTGGAATTTTTTGTGTTTATTGTATGAGTGTCTACATGACAGTTGTCATTTTGTTTTGAAAAAAGAATAGTAGTGTAATTGGGGTTATTTTTCTGGTAATTAAACAATTATCTAATATCAAAATTTATCTAGTAATAGCACTTTGTTCAAAATAGTGAGTTCTGAGGCTCAGGGAGCTTACTAGTTATACATTATGTGAGATAAAATTCTCAGGTCTAATATTAGTAAAATATCGGTATGGAGAACCATACATGAATTCCATTTTCTACGATTTATATTTAAAATCATTTTCGAAATGAAATATTTCCATATAAACTACTTCTTTCTTCAGTCTTAACCACAGTACTGTGGTCACTAACGTATACCACCTCACGTTAGCGCAATTGATTTTCACTAATGATGGCAGTCGATGGCACTGCCGAAACGTCTGGTTTTGATGAAAACATTGGACCACGGCCAAACAGCCCGGGAAGGAATTTTAACAACAAACTACTTCTTTGTTGGCGATAACGTAGTACACATATAAAAAATTATCCCCTCCCCCTTCAGCTATAATTTTCATTTATAGAAAATTACCCACTCCCCTTCAACTACCCTTTTCATTTATAGATATTTCACCTACCTCTCTACAGTGGATTATTATGACCTTCTTTTCAAGATACTGTATTTATCAAAATTAAGTACTTTACTCTTATTAAAACATAAAACGTTGCAGGTAAACTACCCCTTTCCCTTAACCGATCTTTACCCAAATCAATAAGCCTTTAGTCCTCTGCAACTGAGGCACATATGCAAACAATTATTTGATTCTGTTTGAATTTGCGGTAGTTATCGTTCGCCATTGGAAAAATTCTACACAGACACTTTTCGAAAAATTACTTTTCTTCGTGTTTTGAGGGTAGTACAATCAGAATCAGCGCTTATCTCGAACACGATCTTTTTCCCCCATCACCATGTAAACATGTAAGACACTTAAAAAAAAAAAACACTAAGAAGGTTTGAAACAAAGATCGTAAGACGTGTCTATGGCCCGGTTAAAGAAGTTGACGAATGGAGACAAAGAAATAACCAGGAGATAGATGAGCTATTGAATCATTCGTAGGACATTGTAAGATTCATGTGTGCTCAACGAATACAATGACTACGTCACCTAGAGCGGATGGATGATCAGCATATGCCAAAGAAAATCCTGAGGGCGCAAGTACGGGGTCATTCAATAAGTAAACAGACAAACAGCTGTAGAAAAGAAATTAATTGTAGCAGCTGATTGAAACTTTCAGGAGTGTTACCTGGCAACGTCGTTGTGGGTTTTGATTAGCTGTTCAATAATATATTGCATAAACATAACCAATACAGTTTTATTTACGATAGCATGTCCTCTTGAGGACAGTACTTTCAAAGAACAGCTTTATGGCTGAAGGTGATGAATTTTTGAAAAGAATTTTAACGGGTGATGAAACTTGGATTCACTATTTTGAACCTGAGTCAAAGCGACAAAGCACGGAGTGGAAGCATCCCAGTTCACACCCGCCAAAAAGAAATTCAAAACCCAGCCATCGGCTGGTAAGGTGATGTTAACCATCTTTTGAAGCTCCCAAGGCCCAATTTTCTGTGATCACCTACAAGACAGCGTACCATCAATAGTCAGTACTATTCTGACATGATTGTGAACAAAGTTAAGCCTGCATTGAAGAAGAAATGTCCGGGATGACAGAGGAATGGTGTGATTCTTCTTCACGATAATGCCCGCCCACACACGGCAAAACTGACGCTCGAAACAATAAAAAAGTAGGTTGGGAGATCCTGCCTCATCCCCCTTATAGCTCTGACCTTGCCCCATCTGACTTTTTCTTGTTTGGCCCACTCAAGGAGACTTTGCGTGGTGTCAAGTTCAACAGCAATGAAGAAGTGATGGAAAAAGTCCAAAAATGGCTTCGACATCAAGGTAAAGAATTCTTTGCTGAGGGAATAAAAAAACTTGTAAAGAGATGCGACAAGTGCATAGACGTTGCTGGAGATTACGTTGAAAAGTAAAAAAAAAATTGTATTGATTGAATAAAACGTTTTTGCTCCACAGCTGTTTGTCTGTTTACTTATTGAATGACCCTCGTATATAAAAGAAGACAACCTAAGATAAGGTGCTTGGATGATGTGCTCGAGGATCTCAGAAGAATGGATGTGAGATGGCAATGGACAGGAGACTTTGGAGAATATTAGTGTTGGAAGCCATGGCTCACGTTGGGCTGTAGTGCTGAAGAAGAAGAATAGAAGAATAGTGCAGCACGTGTAGGATAGACCCAGTGGTATCCTGCGTTATTTTAAAATTATCTGCGGACGAGTTGGAGCTTTCGACTTGTGTTTTATTATCAAGTTATTAGACCTTTTGGTCATTTCTTCTTAGGTGTCTTGATGGAAGATCTACCTTGAAAGTGCCGACTAGTGTTCGATTGCGTGATAATGTGTTTATTGATTTCCACAGGTCCGAATTCCACGCGAACTTCAGTAAAATTATTGTCCGGGCTGTTGGGCATCCCCACGTTTCGACTACAGCTGCTGCAGCCATCTTCAGTCGGTCCGGCGACTGACGACGTGACGCGACACTCCAAACCGTCGCATTATATAGCCGTCTGGGTGCGGGCTGCTATCTGATTGGCCGAGTTGGAGCAGAACAGAAGATTGTTGACGCAGCCGCAGCCTGGAACGTTTGGAATAAGAGCAGCTCCACGGCCCAACAATAACTTTACTGAAGATGACGCCGGTCGTGAAAGCTTTAATATTATGTTACGTAGCGTACGTTTGTACTGAACGTGATGGTGGCTGATTTTAATATTATATTACACTAGTATTATAATAATACAATAAGATTCCTTTACGACGCTTTCGTATGAAGCCACCGCCATACGGAAATAACATTCTTCACACTTCGGTCAGTTAATTTCTACGCAATTATCCGATGTTACTTCTACTCTCCCCTGAATCGTCCAGTTGTTGGACGAAGAATCTCCATATCCTGTTTACCTTACCTGAATTTTATATTCTTCTGAGTCCAATTAGGCCTTGCAACGGTAACATTCCCGTGTTGGACACATGCGTCATGCGATATTTTACAGACCCACTACGCTCGAGGTCAACTCCAACAGCCAAATCCTATAACAAGCGTCTTCAGAAGAAAGCATATTTATGTTATCGAGGGGGCGCATGTCCTTATTTCGAATCGATAAACAACACTGTACGTTAAAAACAAAGAGGTATGTTGGAAACATGAAATTTAGGATATACTATTTAATTATAATTAATTCACTACCGACTCGGAACACAAAGTTGTTTATGGCTGAAAACGTAAACGTTTTACCTTGTAGCCTGAACCAGTTTTCGCTTTTAAAAAGCTTGTTCAGAGACTGCCGCTGGGAACACTGTCCGTCTTGTTCTTGGTGAAGGTATCGACTTTTGAAGGTCGATGTTGTGTGCGTGGGGTGTGATATGTTCGAATAATGCGTGTGATTTGAATTGTGTCTGTTCGTTTAGGAGACACAAGAACGACATCCTAAACGGACACATCATGGACAACGAAATCCAAGAATACTATTTTACTCTTATGATCAACTCAGAAATCAGTGAAAAACTTCTTGGCGCCTCCCCCTTCAAACTCGTGGTGCCCATGGAGATAGCTGCACGAGCACCCACGTCGGCAGGACGGGACGTTTTAATGCGTTGCTTCATTATACTTTTACTACGACCTCCGGAAGGGCTACTGCATGTAACTAAATCGGTCCGTATTTGGCACATATTATTGAGACAATGGAAACGGGTGTTTGGACGCGAACTGAAGGAATTATTTATAACAACACTTTTCGGGTCGATACCAAACGTTTCGCCCGTTCTGTGGTTGCCATCCTCACTATCGTAAAACAGTATGGGCTGTCAACCATAAAAGCGTTGTTATTTACAACTCCGACCACCCATAGAAGGAATAAGAAAATCATCAATATCTGTGGCATCATAAGCCTTCATCTTTCTGGTTCAAGAGTCGTCCCTATTCTTCGCTCTACTCTTCCCTTAGCCTTCGTCTGCGTCTACTACCCGTAAGCCTCTAGTTACATATTGGCTTTGTCGGGGGTCCACGCTTTCAATGTGTCAAATCCATCAGAGGCTGTTTATTTTAATGAATTCTAATATCCGGCTGTCCGTAGAGAAGCTAAACCTCAGCATAGTGGCCCTAGAGCTCTTGTCTCAAAGTACCCTAACAATTATTTAATTATTTATTACCTTTTGTAATAGGCCACACTTCTGAGCCATATGTTGACATTAAGCTAATAAGTGTTTAGTAGTTTGCAATTTAGAATTTCTTAAAAGCACTTTTGTGATTTTTTTCTTTCACAACTTCACAACATGTTTTGTGTGGTAAGTATAATCTTCTGTTATTTTCTGGCGTAATGCTGTTAGTGTTATTAAGAAAGGAATAGGGTGGGACAGTAAAATGAGTAATAACCAGCTGATCAAAATAATCAAGAATGGTAGAACACGTCTTCAGGTTGTAAAGAGTAGGAAGGAAACTGGACTGAACACATCTGAGGGCAGAAACTGACTGCCGGCCATTGTTTTTGGAGGAGAAAGGAAATAAGGAGCAGAGACGTAGGATGATACTGACATTTCTGAACGTGTGCAAGCGAGGAGGCGGCGGAGGTGTCACACACATAACACGCACCGCGTGCGATTACTTAGGTTTGCGAATTTTTCTCCAGCAATTGCTGTTACCAGTATGCAAAAAGTCTGTGATTCATTTAAAACACCTGTAATGTTTTATGCCCTCATTCCTCGTTTAAGGCGAATACGCAGCCGTAGCTCCAAATGGTGGGAGATGGTAAACACCTACCGCGGATAAACGCGCGGCTCTGGAGATCGGAGGGACAGGCGATATAAGTCGCCAGTAATTAGGGCACCATGTTATCCTTGCGGTAAGAAATTACCTCTAAAGACGAATACGCAGCCGTAGCTCCAAATGGTGGGAGACGGTAAACACCTACCGCGGATAAACGCGCGGCTCTGGAGATCGGAGGGACAGGCGATATAAGTCGCCAGTAATTAGGGCACCCTGTTATCCTTGCGGTAAGAAATTACCTCTAAAGACGAATACGCAGCCGTAGCTCCAAATGGTGGGAGACGGTAAACACCTACCACGGATAAACGCGCGGCTCTGGAGATCGGAGGGACAGGCGATATAAGTCGCCAGTAATTAGGGCCTTGCGGTAAGAAATTACCTCTAAAGGCGAATACGCAGCCGTAGCTCCAAATGGTGGGAGACGGTAAACACCTACCGCGGATAAACGCGCGGCTCTGGAGATCGGAGGGACAGGCGATATTAGTCGCCAGTAATTAGGGCCTTGCTGTAAGAAATTACCTCTACAGGTGAATACGCAGCCGTAGCTCCAAATGGTGGGAGATGGTAAACACCTACCGCGGATAAACGCGCGGCTCTGGAGATCGGAGGGACAGGCGATATAAGTCGCCAGTAATTAGGGCCTTGCTGTAAGAAATTACCTCTAAAGGTGAATACGCAGCCGTAGCTCCAAATGGTGGGAGACTGTAAACACCTACCGCGGATAAACGCGCGGCTCTGGAGATCGGAGGGACAGGCGATATAAGTCGCCAGTAATTAGGGCCTTGCGGTAAGAAATTACCTCTAAAGGTGAATACGCAGCCGTAGCTCCAAATGGTGGGAGACGGTAAACACCTACCGCGGATAAGCGCGCGGCTCTGGAGATCGGAGGGACAGGCGATATAAGTCGCCAGTAATTAGGGCCTTGCGGTAAGAAATTACCTCTAAGGACGAATACGCAGCCGTAGCTCCAAATGGTGGGAGACGGTAAACACCTACCGCGCATAAACGCGCGGCTCTGGAGATCGGAGGGACAGGCTATATAAGTCGCCAGTAATTAGGGCACTCTGTTACCCTTGCGGTAAGAAATTACCTCTAAAGGCGAATACGCAGCCATAGCTCCAAATGCTGGGAGACGGTAAATACCTACCGCGGATAAACGTGCGACTCTGGAGATCGGAGGGACAGGCGATATAAGTCGCCAGTAATTAGGGCACCCTGTTACCCTTGCGGTAAGAAATTACCTCTAAAGGCGAATACGCAGCCGTAGTTGCAAATGGTGGGAGACGGTAAACACCTGCCGCGGATAAACGTGCGGCTCTGGGGATCGGAGGGACAGGCGATATAAGTCGCCAGTAATTAGGGCACCCTGTTACCCTTGCGGTAAGAAATTACCTCTAAAGACGAATACGCAGCCGTAGTTCCAAATGGTGGGAGACGGTAAACACCTGCCGCGGATAAACGTGCGGCTCTGGGGATCGGAGGGACAGGCGATATAAGTCGCCAGTAATTAGGGCACCCTGTTACCCTTGCGGTAAGAAATTACCTCTAAAGACGAATACGCAGCCGTAGTTCCAAATGGTGGGAGACGGTAAACACCTGCCGCGGATAAACGTGCGGCTCTGGTGATCGGAGGGACAGGCGATATAAGTCGCCAGTAATTAGGGCACCCTGTTACCCTTGCGGTAAGAAATTACCTCTAAAGGCGAATACGCAGCCGTAGCTCCAAATGGTGGGAGACGGTAAACTCCTACCGCGGATAAACGCTCGGCTCTGGGGATCGGAGAGACAGGCGATATATGTCGCCAGTAATTAGGGCACCCTGTTACCCTTGCGGTAAGAAATTACCTCTAAAGGCGAATACGCAGCCGTAGCTCCAGATGCTGGGAGACGGTAAACTCCTACCGCGGATAAACGTGCGGCTCTGAAGATCGGAGGGACAGGCGATATAAGTCGCCAGTAATTAGGGCACCCTGTTACCCTTGCGGTAAGAAATTACCTCTAAAGGCGAATACGCAGCCGTAGTTGCAAATGGTGGGAGACGGTAAACACCTGCCGCGGATAAACGTGCGGCTCTGGGGATCGGAGGGACAGGCGATATAAGTCGCCAGTAATTAGGGCACCCTGTTACCCTTGCGGTAAGAAATTACCTCTAAAGACGAATACGCAGCCGTAGTTCCAAATGGTGGGAGACGGTAAACACCTGCCGCGGATAAACGTGCGGCTCTGGGGATCGGAGGGACAGGCGATATAAGTCGCCAGTAATTAGGGCACCCTGTTACCCTTGCGGTAAGAAATTACCTCTAAAGACGAATACGCAGCCGTAGTTCCAAATGGTGGGAGACGGTAAACACCTGCCGCGGATAAACGTGCGGCTCTGGTGATCGGAGGGACAGGCGATATAAGTCGCCAGTAATTAGGGCACCTTGTTACCCTTGCGGTAAGAAATTACCTCTAAAGACGAATACGCAGCCCTAGCTCCAAATGCTGGGAGACGGTAAACATCTGCCGCGGATAAACGTGCGGCTCTGGGGATCGGAGGGACAGGCGATATAAGTCGCCAGTAATTAGGGCACCCTGTTACCCTTGCGGTAAGGAATTACCTCTAAAGACGAATACGCAGTTATAGTTCCAAATGGTGGGAGACGGTAAACACCTACCGCGGATAAACGCGCGGCTCTGGAGATCGGAGGGACAGGCGATATAAGTCGCCAGTAATTAGGGCACCCTGTTCCCCTTGCGGTAAGAAATTACCTCTAAAGGCGAATACCCAGCCGTAGTTCCAAATGCTGGGAGACGGTAAACACCTACCGCGGATAAACGCGCGGCTCTGGAGATCGGCTGGACTGTCGATAGAAGTCGTTAGTAATTAGGGGGTCCTCTTACCCTTGCGGTAAAGAATTAACTCTAAAATCGAATGACCCTTTTTTGTTGATCTTCGGCGTAGGATGTGGGAGGCAAGGAGAAACTACTACATCAAAGTTCCTTATGGATATTTCAATCAGGGAAAAGTGATCTCTTTAGTCCGGAAAGACGGCCAGTTTATAAGAGATAATCCAGGCGGAAAGTCGGACAGCCCCACCGTCGTCTTACCCTACGATATGCTAATAATATAGCCAGGGGACATATTAGTTACTAAACTGTTGCAATCAAGAACGCCCAACATCGGCTAAAATGGTTGGAACACGTTAACCGAATGGGCGTCTGCCGCATCTGCATTCAACTACAGGACGGAGAGGAGTGGGGGACCAGCTCTGGTCTGTCTGCTAGGGACCAGAATAAACCATTTTTTGTTAAGCCTTACTGAAGATGATGATGATGATGAATTTATTTGCGACCTCCAACTGTCAGGAAATATGCGCTAACACTACGACCAATCCAGGCAAGAATCCTTAGTGGTAACTGATATTACTACTCCTACTCAAAATTAATGTAGTCGAAAGCTCTGAACAAATCATTAAAATTAAAAATATACAAAAGCATAATTATACCAACCGTAACATATGCATGTGAAACCTGGGTATTAACACAAAAAGACGAACAGTATCTCAGAATATTTGAACGAAAGATGCTGAGAAAAATGTTTGGACCAGTGCAATTTAACAACGGCTTGTGGAGAATACAAAGGAATCATGAAAAAAATGTACTACCCGAAACTAATATAGTATGGTTTATAAAGAGTAGAAGCACAAACTGGTTGGGTCACACAATGACACATTGGGAACAACATAGAATTTACAAAAAAAATTCTAGAATGGAGAACAGTAGGTAGGAGATCAAGAGGAAGGGCAAGGAAGAGCAGGATCGAGGATGTTGACGAGAATCTGAGGAATAAGTGGATAAGAAGATGGAGAAGACTGTAATGAGAGGGCTGAATGGAGAAAAATCGTTGAAAAGGCTAAAACAGAATGCTTCTACATCAGTAGAAGAAGATATACAAAAATTTCTCAATTTTTTTTTGCATCGTACAAAAACAATTTCTTCTGCGCTTCTTGTTTACGCCCACAGGCATATTAAATGTCACAGGCGAATTGAAAATAATCGTGGCTGTAAAAAACATCATCCCTGTCAGGGATCAGGTGTCCCAAGCAAAATATTTCATTTTCTATTGAGAATTCTCCGTTGCTTTATTCGCGGAGATTTTAACTTCACGACTACCAAAATTATTACTACACACGTTTCAGTGAACAGCAGCGTCAATGTTTACTAAGTGAGTGGCCCAACGATGAAAAACGCATCCACAAATGCGCCCGAAATTATACGTTTACTACAGCTTGGTACGTTTTCTTTTGCTTGATGGTATTTATAATCTAACATTACATAAATGTACATTCAAGATGTTTTTGATTCGGACATCGTCATCCATGATTCTTCTTGGCTCGGTCTCCGGTGCAGATGATGAAAACGTTTTGGTTCCATTGTTGTTATTGATTTAAGTGTTGAAAACCACTTACAACATCAAACATAATTCTTTTTCTTCTTCTTCTTCTTCTTCTTCTTCTTCTTCTTCTTCTTCACCACTACAGGCCGACGTGAGCTTCCAATACCAATCTTATCCAAAGTCTCATGCCCATTGCCGTCTCAGCGTAACCCCTCACATCTATTCAATCTTAGATCTTCTGGTACATCATCCAACCATATCGTATCCTAGGTCGGTCCCTCTTTCTGCTTTCACACTCGCCCTCAAGATTTTCTTTGATCACCCATCCGCTGACCATTGGTGACCTAACCATTGTATTCGTTGAGCGTTTATGAATCTCACAATGCCCTCATGATTCAATAGCTCATCCGTCTCCTGATCATTTCTTATTCTCCATTCATGAACTTCTTTAACCGGACCATAAACACGTCTTACGATCTTCCTTTCAAACCTTCTTAGTATTGCTTGTTGCTTTCAGTGTCCATGTCTCGCCTCCATCAAACATAATTATCTGCTAAAACCAACGCATATGTAAAAACAAATATTCTTACATTCATGCACGTGTGTATGTAAGGTCAGTCATACACGTTTAACATAAGGATATAGTTAATTGATATAATACTGTTCATCAATAGTTTAAATCGCCGTCATCAGATAGGCTACTGTGGACCAGTGACCATCTTTAATTATACTCATTTTATTTAATCAGATTTAGAGTTTGGAAAATTTGATCATTTTCAGTATAAATTTGAATCTGTTATTTAATTCAGTAATTAATTTAGTTTATTTTGTTTTGATATATTTCTAAATTTTTCCAACGGTTGAATTTTATAGCTTTTTAGCATTAGTTTTTTACTACTAACGATGTCGTTTTCAAAACTCTAAATAGGATTATGTAAGGGGAAAACAGACAGGACTAAAGCAACACTACAAAGTGAAAACATAAATATGTAATTAACGTCCAGGTTACGAACCACCAGGAAGTTACACTATGGCAAATGACTCTCAGAAAATTTTGAAGCGAGAAATTTAAGAGGATGACATTCAAAATGAAGCGTCTAGTTTTCCTTATATTGATTCTAAAACGACCACTTCATTTTATTTTAATACGTTATGCTAAGAAGTCACATACAATAAAGCAGTAACAAAAAATACCTGTAAATTAAATTACAATTCTTTAAATTTTTCATTACTCTCTCAACTTTCCCTGTACTATTATTGTATTTTCCGCGCGCCTGCGTGCGTGCGTGTGTTTTAGAAAGAAAGAGCGAGAAAGAGATTGAGAGAGAGAGAGAGAGAGAGAGAGACAGGCAGACAGTGAGAGACAGTGATAAAGAGAAGTGGGAGGGGGAATTGCATTTTGTTGGAATGTTTTTGAAGCATTCAGTTACAGTTCAACTCTGAGGTTTGTCGTAGTTTCGTTTATAAAGACGTTTAACCGGTTTTTTGTATTCGCGACTTTCGAAAATTTGTCTGATACATACGCTAAAATTCGTTCATTTTATTTCTGTATTCGCCGAACATTTCCTAATCTCACTTCAAATAAGCGGTATGGAAAACCATACATGATTTCAATGTTCTAAAAATTATATTTAAAATCATTTTCGAAATGAAATATTTCCATAGAAACTTCTTGTTCCTTCAGATGTACTGTGATCACTAACGTATACCACCTCACGTTAGCTCACTCGATTTTCACTGATGATGGCAGTCGATGGCACTGCCAAAACGTCTGGTTTTGCAGAAAACATTGGACCACGGCCAAACACACCTGGAAGGAATTTTAACAACAAACTATTTCTTTGTTGCCGATAACGTAGTACACATATAAAAAATTATCCCCTCCCCCTTCAGCTATCATTTTCATTTAATGAAAATTACCCCCTCCCCCTTCAACTACCCTTTTAATTTATAGATATTTCATCTACCTTTCTACAGTTGATTATTACGACCTTCTTTTCAGGATACTTTGTTTATCAAAATTAAGTACCTTTACTCTTGTTAAAACATAAAACGTTGCAGCTTCACCATAATCAATAGGCCTTGAGTCCTCTACAACTCAGGCACATATGCAAAAAACTATTTGATTGTTTGAATTTGCGGCAGTTATCGTTCGCCACAGAAAAATTCCACACACACACACACACACACACACACACACACACACACACACACACACACACACACACACACACACACACACACACACACACACACACACACACACACACACACACACACACACACGCACGCACACAGAGAGAGAGAGAGAGAGAGAGAGAGAGAGAGAGAGAGAGAGAGAGAGAGAGAGAGAGAGAGAGAGAGAGAGAGAGAGAGAGAGAGAGAGAGAGTTCGGAAAAGGACTTTTCTTCATGTTTTATGGGTAGTGCAATCAGAATCAACCGTTATCTCGAACACGATTTTCTTTCGCGATCACCATACTTCCATTTCCTTATGGAACATGGAAGTAAAAAATATAAGCCTATAAAGCTGAGTCACTTTGTGGACTCAAATAAAATTACAATTTGTTAGTAGGCCTACGTTTATAAATTAATTAATAGACTTTCAGTTTTCGTCACCATAAAAGGTTATCAGAAACTCGATGGTTTTACTAACGAAACGACTTGTAACATTGTTTAAGCAGACTACACGTACCGGAGTTTCGAATATTTCGTGGTATGACTCTTCACGTCCGTAATCTGAAGGATGCTGCATGGTACACAGACAACGTCACCAAACTCGGTATTTCCTTGTTGACCGGGCAGACCTTTAATAAATTATAAACAGTACGACTTTCTCTTACCTCGGGGTAACCAGTGGCGTATCTCGAATTTGGCCTTGCGGGGGGGCCGGGGTCCCATCGGCTTCATAAAAATATCGGTACGGAGAACCATACATGACTTCCATGTTCTAAGATGTATATTTAAAATCATTTTCGAAATGAAATATTTCCATAGAAACTACTTCTTTCTACTTATTGCTTCAGCCTTAACCACAGTACTATGGTCACTAACGTATACCACCTCACGTTATCGCACTCGATTTTCACTGATGATGGCAGTCGATGGCACTGCCGAAACGTGTGGTTTTGCAGAAAACTTGGACCACGGCCAACCGGCCCGGGATAGAATTTTTAACAACAAACTACTTCTTTGTTGCCGATAACGTAGTACATATATAAAACAAATTATCCCCTCCCCCATCAACTATAATTTTCGTTTATAGAAAATTACCCCCACCCCGTTCAACTAGCGTCTTCATTTATAGATATTTCATCTACGTTTCTACAGTGGATTATTAAGATCTTCTTATCAGGATACTTTATTTATCAAAATTTAGTACTTTACTCTTGTTAAAACATAAAACGTTGCTGGTAAACTACCCTTTCCCAGTAACCGATCTTAACCAAAATCAATAGTCCTTGAGTCCTCTGAAATTCAGGGACGTATGTAAAACATTATTTGATTCTGTTTGAATTTACGGCAGTTATCGTTCGTCATAGAAAATGACTCTTGTTAAAACATAAAACGTTGCAGGTAAACTACCCCTTTCTCTTAACCGATCTTCACCAAAATCAATAGGCCTTGAGACCTCTACAACTCAGGTACATATGTAAAAAAAATTTTATTCTGTTTGAATTTACGGCAGTTATCGTTTACCATAGAAAACATTCTACACATAGACACACACACACACACACACACACACACGCTTTTCAAAAAATGACTTTATTTCATGTTTTGAGGGTAGTACAATCAAAATCAACCGTTATCTCGAACACGATTTTTTTCGCCATGACCATACTTCCATTTCCTTATAGAACATGGAAGTAAAAAGAATATCGGTATGGAGAACCATACATGACTTCCATGTTCTAAGATTTATATTTAAAATACTTTTCGATGTGAACTATTTCCATAGAAACTACTTTTTTCTTCAACCTTAAGCCTACAGTACTGTGATCACTAACGTATACCACCTGACGGTAGTGCACTCAATTCTTACTGATGATGGCAGTCGATAGCACTGCCGAAACGTCTGGTTTTGTAGAAAACATTGGATTAAGCCCAAACAGCCCAGGAAGGAATTTTAACAACAAAATACTTCTTTGTTGCCGATAACGTAGTACACATGACATATAAATAAAATATCGGTATGGAGAACCATACATGACTTCCATGTTCTAAGATTTATATTTAAAATCATTTACGAAATGAAATGTTTCCATAGAAACTACTTCTTCCCACTTATTGATTCAGCCTTAACCACAGTACTGTGGTCACTAACGTATACCACCACACGTTATCGCACTCGATTTTCACTGATGATGACAGTCGACGGCACTGCCGAAAAGTCTGGTTTTGCAGAAAACATTGGACTACGGCCAAACAGCCTGGGAACGAATTTTAACAACAAACTACTACTTTGTTGCCAATAACGTAGTACACATATAAATATCGGTATGGAGAACCATACATGACTTCCATATTCTAAGATTTATATTTAAAATCATTTTCGAAATGAAATATTACCATAGAAACTACTTCTTTCTACTTACTGCTTCAGCCTTAACCACAGTACTGTGGTCACTAACGTATACCACCTCACGTTATCGCACTCGATTTTCACTGATGATGGAAGTCGATGGCATTGCCGAAATGTCTGGTTTTGTAGAAAACATTGGACTACGGCCAAATATCCCGGGAAGGAATTTTAACAAAAACTACTTCTTTGTTGCCGATAACGTTGTACACATATATATCAGTGGCGAAGTTACATGGAGGCAATTGAGGCAATGCCTACCCTAAAAAATTCTGTAGAATAAAAATTATAAATACGTATGAACTACATAACGTAAAGATTATACATTGTTACTGCGACTGTCAAATTTATTAAACCGAAACGTGCTTTATTGAGCGACCGCTAGATGGTGACAGGTGAGATTCGGCATAGTTCGTTTAAAGCGAATGAGGCAACCTGAACTTGCCTCAGCGTTTTTTGTATACATCGTATGTAAGCAATGTAGTGGTGTGATAGGGAAGTGTAGGGAGGGGGGATTGTCCCGCGCTGTACACATAGAGCGTTGAGGCATGCCTCACTTCTGTGGTCCAAACAGTTAAGTTAAAGCGCCTGTGTTGTTTCTAAGTGTTTATTTTATGCGGTTATTAAAGGTGTCACTGTTATTCCGCTGAACTAACAGATGATCAAGATTGTTATTTGAATTATATGTAACATTAAACATATATATAGAAACTAATCAAGTTTAAAAATTTGAAGTTCAATCAGTTGTATTATTGTGTATGACTAATACAAGGATTGTTCAATAGACACACGTATAGAGCTGTAAAGCATTTTTTATTCAACGATTTTAAAAGAAGTCTCCAATAACATTAAGACATGAGTTCCACTGTTGCGCTAACCTGTAGATTCCCTGCTAGTAAAATTCTTACGGCTATTTGTGGAACCATTCGGTTACAGCAAACTCTACCTCAGCGTCCGATTTGACCCACCGTCCTTTTAGTGATTCCTTAAAAAAAATTTAAGATAAGATTTTTGCCTACCCATTCATTAACTACTAGCTTCGCCAGTAAGCAAATTGATGTCCATTTTTTTGGCTTGCACGCGTTATGTTGGTGTGGGTATCGGCACTTTCCATTTAAAAAGCGTGCAAACGTAAGAAAATAAACATGAGTGAGGCCAGAAATAACGTGAATTGTGTGTGTGTGTGTGTGTGTGTGTGTGTGTGTGTGTGTGTGTGTGTGTGTGTGTGTGTGTGTGTGTGTGTGTGTGTGTGTGTGTGTGTGTGTGTGTGTGTGTGTGTGTGTGTGTGTGTGTGTGTGTGTGTGTGTGTGTCTTACCTGCCTTTTTATTGCCGTATTAAATGAAAAATATTATATTACATTAAAATGAAAAAATTTTAATTTTATTGCCTGGCAACAAAATTATTTTATTTTTAACAATTACCATTGTTTCAAAAAGTTTAAATAAATTTTCAAGTACTTTACTCTTGTTAAAACGTAAAAGGTTGCAGGTAAACTACCCCTTCCCCTTAACCGATCTTCACCAAAAACGAAAGTCCTTGAGACCTCTACAATTCAGGGACGTATGCAAAACATTATTTGATTCTGTTTGAATTTACGGCTGTTATCGTTTGCCATAGAAAATACGCTTGATAAAAAAACGTTGCAGGTAAACTACCCCTTCCCCTTAACCGATCTTCACCAAAAACAATAGGTCTTGAGTACTCCACAAATCAGAGCTGTATGCAAAACATTATATGATTCTGTTTGAATTTGCGGCTGTTATGGTTTGCCATAGAAAATACCCTTGTTAAAAAAACGTTGCAAGTAAACTACCCCTTTCCCTCAACCGATCTTCACCAAAAACAATAGGTCTTGAGAACTCTACAATTTAGGGCTGTATGCACATAATGGTTTGATTCTGTTTGAATTTGCGGCTGTTATCGTTTGCCATAGGAAATACCCTTGTTAAAACATAAAACGTTACAGGTAAACTACCCATTTCCCTTAACCGATCTTCACCAAAAACAATAGGTCTTGAGAACTCTACAATTTAGAGCTGTATGCGAAACATTATTTGATTCTGTTTGAATTTGCGGCTGTTATCGTTTGCAAAAAAAAAATTTCTCTTGATAAAAAAAAACCGTTGCAGGTAAACTATCCCTTTCCCTCAACCGATCTTTACCAAAAACAATAGGTCGTGAGTACTCTACAAATCAGGGCTGTATGCAAAAATTTATTTGGTTCTGTTTGAATTTGCGGCAGTTATCGTTTGCCATAGAAAAAAAATTTATAGACACACAGACACACACACAGACACTTTTCGGAAAACGACTTTTTTTCATGTTTTGAGTGTAGTACAATCAGAATCTGCAATAATCTCGAACACGATTTTTTTTGCCATCACCATACTTCCATTCCTTAAGGAATATGGAAGTAAAATATCGGTATGGAGAACCATACATGACTTCCATATTCTAAGATTTATTTTTAAAATCATTTTCGAAATGAAATATTACCATAGGAACTACTTCTTTCTACTTACTGCTTCAGCCTTAACCACAGTACTGTGGTCACTAACATATACCACCTCACGTTATTGCACTCGATTTTCACTGATGATGGAAGTCAATGGCATTGCCGAAACGTCTGGTTTTGTAGAAAACATTGGACTACGGCCAAATATCCCGGGAAGGAATTTTAACAAAAACTACTTCTTTGTTGCCGATAACATTGTACACATATATATAAAAAATATGCATAAAAATAATGGCTTGTATAAGTTAATGATTGATCTCCATTAAGTAGTGCTCAAGTTTCCAAAGTTTTAATATTATGATGTCCGTAATTAAAACATCAGAGCAGGTTTAGTGTGTATGAGGGTTCACCGTGGACAAAAATTTTCAACATTTCCTATTGAGCGTTGCTTAGAATAAATCTGCGAATCTACAGTGTACGTTTCACAGAACAAACACGCGGAAAA
Organism: Magicicada septendecula; assembly: GCA_034769895.1. Classification (NCBI taxonomy): domain Eukaryota; kingdom Metazoa; phylum Arthropoda; class Insecta; order Hemiptera; family Cicadidae; genus Magicicada; species Magicicada septendecula. The sequence goes on along the minus strand of CM068370.1, from coordinate 51,168,861 downwards.
GAAGGAGCGCTCCGAAGTCACTCATGGACCCTCAGCATCTTGCAGAGGGTTCATTCCCTAAAGACGAAAAGTCTGTCTATGAATCGTTCCTCTGTAAACACGTGCAGTTACACTGCCCAGCGATCCACAGGAAGCAAATCGCTATCCACGCTGGACACTTTTTCGGCTTGCATGCGTTATGTTGGTATGGGTTCGGCACTTTCCATTTAAAAACCGTGAAAATGTAAGAAAATAAACATGAATGAGACCAGAAATAACGCGAATTGTGTGTGTGTGTGTCTTCCCTGCCTTTTTATTGCGGTAGTGATAATAATAAAATGGAAACGTAAACAGTACATAACTGAGATATGCTTGCCTGCCACGCACGATATATTTTCTCTTATACATGACTAGCAGAATACCCGTGCTTCGCTACGGAGTTTCACGTTGTACGTAATGAAAATGTTAGTTTAATTAATAAAGTTTAATTAAAGTAGGCTTCTTAAAAATAAATAGCTGTTGCCCACAACTTCGTTCGCGTGGTCTTCAATTTAATGCGATAATATATTTAGAACAGAATCTATTCTATTGGGTTGCCATAGTAACCAGATCTAATAGTTTTTTAAGACCGCAAAGGACCCCCCAGAGGATCGTATCGAAAAAAACACGTGTCCTATGTTGGTTCTCCCGTTGCGTAAAATATTTGTGCCAAGTTTGGTTGAAATCGGTCCAATGGTTTAGGTGGAGACGTGGAAGACCCCAAAGGACCCCCAAAGGATCGTATCGAAAAAAACACTTGTCCTATGTTGGTTCTCCCTTTGCGTAAAATATTTGTGCCAAGTTTGGTTGAAATCGGTCCACTGGTTTAGGAGGCGATGTGGAAGACCCCAAAGAACCCCCAAAAGAACCCCATTGAAAAAACACCTATCCTATATGTTGGTTCTCCCGTTGCGTAAAATATTTGTGCCAAGTTTGGTTGAAATCGGTACAGTGGTTTAGGAGGATATGTGGAAGAAACCTTCGCGGACAGACAGACACACACACACACACAGATAGACACACAGACACTTTTCGAAAAATGACTTTTTTCGTGTTTTGAGGGTAGTACAATCAGAATCTGCAATTATCTCGAACACGATTTTTTTTGCCATCACCATACTTCCATTTCCTTATGAATCATAGAAGTAAAATTATGCCCACCCCCTTCTAATATCATTTTCATTTATAGAAAATTATCCCCACCCCATACAACTAGCCTCTTCATTTATAGATATTTCATCTACGTTTCTATAGTGGATTATTATGATCTTCTTATCAGGATACTTTATTTATCAAAATTACGTACTTTACTCTTGTTAAAACATAAAACGTTGCCGGTAAACTAACCATTCCTCGTAACCGATCTTCACCAAAATAAATAAACCTTGAGTCCTCTACAACTCAGGCACACATGTAAACAATTATTTGATTCTGTTTAAATTTACGGCAGTTATCGTTCGCCATGAAAATATTTCTCTTGTTACAACATAAATTGTAGCTGGTAAACTACCCCTTTCCCTTAACCGATCTTCACCAAAACCACAGATCTTGAGTACTCTACAATTCAGGACTGTATGGAAAAAATTGTTCGATTCTGTTTTAATTTGCGGCTGTTATCGTTCGTCATAGAAAAAATTACCGTTGTTAAAACATAAAGTGTTGCTGGTAAACTACCCGTTTGCCTTAACCGATCTTCACCAAAATCAACAGACCTTGAGTAGTTAACAATTCAGGAACGTATGCAAAAAATTATTTGATTCTCTTTGAACGTGCGTCAGGTATCATTCGTCATAAGAAAAATTACCCTTGTAAAACATAAAACGTTGCAGGTAAACTACCCCTTTCTCTTAACCGATCTTCACCAAAAACAAAAAGACTTGAGAACTCTACAATTCAGGACTGTATGCAAACAATTCTTTTATTCTGTTTGAATATGCGACTCTTATCGTTTGCCATAGAAAAAAAATCTACACACAGACAGGCAGGCACACAGACACTTTTCGAAAAATTACTTTTTTCATGTTTTGATGGTAGTACATTCAGAACCTGCAATTATCTCGACCACGATTTTTTTCGCCATCACCATACTTCCATTTCCTTATTGAACATGGAAGTAAATATCGGTATGGAGAACCATACACGACTTCAATATTCTAAGAATTATATTTAAAATCATTTTCGAAATGAAATATTTCCATAGAAACTACTTCTTTCTACTTCTTGCTTCAGCCTTAACCACAGTACTGTGGTCACTAACGTATACCACCTCACGTTATCGCACTCGATTTTCACTGATGATGGAAGTCGATGGCACTGCCAAAACGTCTGGTTTTGCAGAAAACATTGGTCTACGGCCAAACAGACCGAGAAGGAATTTTAACAACAAACTACTTCTTTGTTGCCGATAACGTACGTAGTACATATATATATATATATATATATATATACATAAAATTATCCCCTCCCCTTCAACTATAATTTTCGTTTATAGAAAATTACCCCCACCCCGTTCAACTAGCCTCTTCATTTATAGATATTTCATCTACGTTTCTACAGTGGATTATTAAGATCTTCTTATCAGGATACTTTATTTATCAAAATTAAGTACGTACTTTACTCTTGTTACAACAAAAAATGTTTCTGGTAAATTACCCTTTCCCCGTAACCGATCTTCACCAAATCAATAGGCCTCGAGTCCTCTACAACTCAGATACATATGTAAAAAATTATTTAATTCTGTTTGAATTTACGGCAGTTATCGTTCGTCATGAAAAAATTTCTCTTGTTACAACGTAACAACAGATTCTTGACAATGTGACAATAGTTCTTGAATCCTCTATAATTCAGGGATGCATGCAAAACATTATTTGATTCTGTTTGAATGTGCGGCAGTTATCGTTCGTCATAGAAACAATACTCTTGTTAAAACATTAAAAGTTGCCGGTAAACTACCCCTTTCCCTTAACCGATCTTCACCAAAATCAATAGGCCTTCAGTTCTTTACAATTCAGGAACGTATGCAAAAAAGTATTTGATTCTCTTTGAATTTACGGCAGTTATCGTTCGTCATGAAAAAAATTTCTCTTGTTACAACGTAACAAAAGATTTTTGACAACGTAACAATAGTTCTTGAATCCTCTATAATTCAGGGATGCATGCAAAACATTATTTGATTCTGTTTGAATGTGCGGCTGTTATCGGTTGTCTCAGAAAACAATTACCCTTGTTATAACATAAATATTGCAGGTAAACTACCCCTTTCCCTTAACCGATCTTCACCAAAATCAACAGACCTTGAGTACTTACAACTTCAGGAATGTATGCAAAACATTATTTGATTCTCGTTGAATATGCGGCAGTTATCATTCGTCATAAAAATAAAATTACCCTTTTAAAACATAAAACGTTGCTGGTAAACTACACTTTTCTCTTAACCGATCTTCACCAAAATCAACCGGCCTTGAGTACTCTATAATTTAGGTAGGTGTGCAAAAAAGTTTTTGAATCTGTTTGAATTTACGGCAGTTATCGTTCGTAAAAAAAAAAAAAAATACCCTTGTTAAAACATAAAACGTTGCAGGTAAACTACCCCTTTCCCTTAACCGATCTTCATCAAAAACAAAAGGCCTTCAGTCCTCTACAATTCAGGGATGCATGCAAAACATTATTTGATTCTGTTTGAATGTGCGGCAGTTATCGTTCGTCATAGAAAAAATTACCCTTGTTAAAACATAAAATGTGGCCGGTAAACTACCGCTTTCCCTTAGCCGATCTTCACCAAAAACAATAGGTCTTGAGATCTCTACAATTCAGGGCTATATGTGAAACATTATTTGATTCTCTTTGAACGTGCGGCAGGTATCGTCCGTCATAAAAAAAATTAACCTTGTTATCACATAAAACGTTGCAGGTAAACTACCCCTTTCCCTAAATAAAGTATCCTGATAAGAAGCTCATAGTAATCCACTGTAGAAACGTAGATGAAATATCTATAAATGAAGAGGTTAGGTGAACGGGGTGGGGGTAATTTTCTATTATTAAAAATTATAGTTGAAGGTGGAGGGAGAACTTTTTATATGTGTACTACGTTATCGGCAACAAAGAAGTAGTTTTTTGTTAAAATTGCTTCCCGGGCTCTTTAGCCGTAGTCCAATGTTTTCTACAAAACCAGACTTTTCGGCAGTGCCATCGACTGCCATCATCGGTGAAAATCGAGTGCGAAAACGTGAGGTGGTATACGTTAGTGACCACAGTACTGTGGTTAATGCTGAAGCAATAAGTAGAAAGACGTAGTTTCTATGGAAATATTTCATTTCGAATATGATTTTAAATATAAATCTTAGAACATGGAAGTCATGTATGGTTCTCCATACCGATATTTTAAGTACTTTACTGTTGTTAAAATGTAAACGTTTGCCGGTAAACTACCCCTTCCCCTTAACCGATCTTCACCAAAATCAAAATGCTTTGAGATCTCTACAATCAGGGATGTATGCAAAAATTTATTTGATTCTGTTTGAATATGCGGCAGTTATCGTTCGTCATAGAAAAAATTACCCGTTAAAAATAAAGCGTTGCAGGTAAACTACCCCTTCCCCTTAACCGATCTTCACCAAAAACAATAGGTCTTGAGAACTCAGCAATTCAGGGCTGTATGCAAAAAAATATTTGATTCTGTTTGAATTTGCGGCTCTTATCGTTTGCCATAGAAAAACAAATCTACACAGAGACAGACAGACAGGCACACAGACACTTTTCGAAAAATTACTTTTTTCATGTTTTGAGGGTAGTACAATCAGAATCTGCAATAATCTCGACCACGATTTTTTTGACCATCACCATACTTCCATTTCCTTATGGAACATGGAAATAAAATATCGGTATGGAGAACCATACATGACTTCCATATTCTAAGATTTATATTTAAAATCATTTTCGAAATGAAATATTACCATAGAAACTACTTCTTTCTACTTACTGCTTCAGCCTTAACCACAGTACTGTGGTCACTAACGTATACCACCTCACGTTATCGCACTCGATTTTCACTGATGATGGAAGTCGATGGGCATTGCCGAAACGTCTGGTTTTGTAGAAAACATTGGACTACGGCCAAATATCCCGGGAAGGAATTTTATCAAAAACTACTTCTTTGTTGCCGATAACGTTGTGCACATATATATAAAAAATATGGATAAAATTAATGGCTTGTATAAGTTAGTGATTGATCTCCATTAAGCAGTGCTCAAGTTTCCAAAGTTTTAATATTATGATGTCCGTATGAGGGTATGATGTATGAGGGTACACCGTGGACAAAAATTTTCAACATTCCCTATTGAGCGTTGCTCAGAGTAAAGCTGCGAATCTACAGTGTACGTTTCACAGAACAAACACGCGGAAAAGAAGGAGCGCTCCGAAGTCACACATGGACCCTCAGCATCTTGCAGAGGGTTCATTCCCTAAAGACGAAAAGTCTGTCTATGAGTCGTTCCTCTGTAAACACGTGCAGTTACACTGCCCAGCGATCCACAGGAAGCAAATCGCTATCCACACTGGACACTTTTTCGGCTTGCACGCGTTATGTTAGTATGGGTTTCGGCACTTTCCATTTAAAAAGCGTGCAAATGTAAGAAAATAAACATGAATGAGGCCAAATAACGCGAATTGTGTGTGTGTGTGTGTGTGTGTGTGTGTGTGTGTGTGTGTGTGTGTGTGTGTGTGTGTGTGTGTGTGTGTGTGTGTGTGTGTGTGTGTGTGTGTGTGTGTGTGTGTGTGTGTGTGTGTGTGTGTGTGTGTGTGTGTGTGTGTGTGTGTGTGTGTGTGTGTGTGTGTGTGTGTGTGTGTGTGTGTGTGTGTGTGTGTGTGTGTGTGTGTGTGTGTGTGTGTGTGTGTGTGTGTCTTCCCTGCCTTTTTATTGCGGTAGTCATAATAATAAAATGGAAACGTAAACATTACATAACTGGGATATGCTTGCCTGCCACGATCGATATATTTTCTCTCATACATGATTTACATTAAAATGAAAAAATTATAATTTTATTGCCTGGCAACAAAATTATTTTATTTTTAACAATTACCATTGTTTGAAACAGTTTAAATGAATTTTCAAGTACTTTACTGTTGTTAAAACGTAAAAGGTTGCAGGTAAACTACCCCTTCCCCTAACCGATCTTCATCAAAATCAAAAGGCCTTGAGTTCTCTACAATTCAGGGACGTATGCAAAAAATTATTTGATTCTGTTTGAATATGCGGCAGTTATCGTTCGTCATAGAAAAAATTACCCTTGTTAAAACATAAAACGTTGCTGGTAAACTACCCCTTTACCTTAACCGATCTTCACCAAAAACAATAGGTCTTGAGAACTCTACAAATCAGGGCTGTATGCAAAAAATTATTTGATTCTGTTTGAATTTGCGGCTGTTATCGTTTGCCATAGAAAATACCCTTGTTAAAACATAAAAAACGTTGCAGGTAAACTACCCCTTTCCCTTAACCGATCTTCACCAAAAACAATAGGTCTTGAGAACTCTACAATGCAGGGCTGTATGCGAAACATTATTTGATTCTGTTTGAATTTGCGGCTGTTGTCGTTTGCCAAAAAAAAAATTACCCTTGATAAAAAAAACCATTGCCGGTAAACTACCCCTTTCCCTCAACCGATCTTCACCAAAAGCAATAGGTCGTGAGTACTCTACAAATCAGGGCTGTACGCAAAAAATTATTTGATTCTGTTTGAATTTGCGGCAGTTATCGTTTGCTATAGAAAAAAATCTACAGATAGACACACAGATAGACAGTCAGACATACAGATAGATAGACAGACAGACACACAGACACTTTTCGGAAAACGACTTTTTTTTATGTTTTGAGTGTAGTACAATCAGAATTTGCAATAATCTCGAACACGATTTTTTTGCCATCACCATACTTCCATTTCCTTAAGGAATATGGAAGTAAAAAGAGTTACTACTATATTAGCGTACACAGCTCAAAAAATAATAAAACAGCCTAAAAATGATTAACAAAATTCGTCTAACAAGTTAAGCCTAATCAATATTATTATCTTTAAAGTGCCTGAAAAACGCGTTGCAATATCCTGAAATCAGTCTCTTTAAAGTAAAAGATAATAACACAATAGCACAGGTTGGCAACACTGCGTAGTGAAGGACGCGTCGATAGTGATTGTTACGTCAGTTGTAGTTCAAGGCTTGAGGAAGAAGCACATGCTTTTGTTTCATCAATACCGTGTATTGTTTTTTAATAACGCGATTTAGAAATGGAGCCTGCACCGGTCTCGGGTACTGTGACTGTTGAGTATCAAAGATTAAGATTAAGATCGAAACTTTACGTGGCAAAAACCCAACCGAAATTCACAATGCTTTAAGTGAAGTGTGCGGTGCGTTAACAGTGGACCGTAGTAGCCTCCAGTTTCTCGCTGGGCAAATCGTTTTTTTTAAGGTCGTGTAAGCGTAAACGACGACGCAAGACCAGGCAGGCCGAAAACAGCAACAGATGAAAGAAGTGTGAAACTTGTGGCAGATGGTCTTGAAGAAGATTGTCGTATGACATGTGAGGAAATTTCTGAAGCCACAGGAATTTCAACAACGTCCGTATTCCGAATTCTGACACAAAATTTGAACAAGAGAAAAATTTCTGCGCGATGGGTCCCTCACTGCTTGAGTGCTGAACAGAAGCAATGTCACCTGGACATTGCGACCTTGCTGAAACAAAGATTTGACGTTGAAGGTCAAGCTTTCCTGCATCGAATCATCGCTATTGATGAAACGTGGGTTAGAGACTTTGAACCGGAGCTGAAGTCACAGTCAAACGAGTGGAGAGGTCAATCCTCCCCACGTCCAAAAAAGTTTCGTCGAGCTCAATCCAAGGTGAAACAAATGATGATCTTCGCTTACGATCATCATGGAATCATTATGACAGACAGAGTTCCATGTGATCGAAGTGTCACAGGACTGTATTATCGTGATTTTATTCAAAAACTGAACAGAAAAATGCACAAAAACCGACCTCAGTTGCTCAAAGCTGGGCCACTCATTCTCCATGACAACGCTCGCCCGCACGTCGCCAGTACCGTAGCTAAAAAGTGGTTGGGAAGTGTTACCTCATCCACCCTACAGTCCTGACATGAGTCCTCCAGACTTTGACTTATCCCAAAGTTGAAACAACCCATGCGAGGACATCGTTATTCATCTCTTGAAGAGCTTTCTGCCGCCGTTCGTCAGATGAACAAAGATGGCGTATTAGATGGAATTGCAAAGCTTTGTACACGTTGGAACACGGTAATTGAGAAGCAGGGAGACTATATTGAAGGATTGTAAAGAGATGTCAGAAAATAAACGTGTAAGCAAATAAAAAAATTCTGTACATTATTTATGAAATGACCCTTGTACTTATTGACTCAATTGATTTTCCTATATTTCATATTTCGGACGTTTACGCTAATGCTGTGTAATAAACCTGTTTGTGTATTTAAAAAAGAGCTACTAGGCCTACTATTTTAGTGTACACAGCCGGAAAAAGTAAAATACACAGCCTAAAAATTAGGACATTTTACCGACTCCCGGGGGGGGGGGCTGCGGTCTTGTTTGTCCCCCCTTGTAAATACGCCCCTGGGGATAACGAAAGATCATAATATTTTGTTAAAAAGCTGACAAACAAGCGCTTAAAGCTAAGTTGAACGTTTTTTTTTTCATCTCAGCTGACAGACATCACAGCTGCAATCAGTGGCGAGGCTTGATTTTTTTTGTACTTATCGCTCATTTTACCCAGCAAACGTAAATTTTATAGTCTCCCGAGCGCATAGAAAGATTGTTTAGGTATTGAACACAAAATAGAAAATACATTTTATCTTTGATATTTTTTTCACTAACCAGATTAACCTTGAAATAATATTGATTAATATTTAATTGAGTATGATTCGATTTACTTTATTTACAAGCTGCAACAATTGTTGAAATCAAACTCTTCTTCAAAGATAGGCAAGGCCGTCAATTGAATTTCTCCTCAAATGTGAGTAAACCAAAAGGCTTCACCTTCGGTTGCAGAAAGAATCCCAGCTCAACCATAGCTTGAAACACCGTTTACTTTTAAATTCCAACGATAAACTATTTCGAAAAACTAAAGTATGTTGAATCTTTAAAAACTGCGGCACAAGACATGTGTGCGAAAACAGACGAGAGTAACCGAACTTTCCCGAGATTCGCTGAAACCAACCGATGATTGAACTTTTATTATACTTGATACTTGGTCGAAGAGTGTTCGTCTGGTTCAGTGGATCGGCGGGAAGAGAAGTGAGAGGCATTCGGATTGTAGCGTTGATTTTAGCGAATCGTTTACTACTTTGCCTTATTGTTTCGTTGTGATATACGCTTATTTCAGTCAATTCACGAATATTTTTCAATGTTTTCCTCTCAGAATGTAAGTAAACTAATATCTATGCTTCCCTTCGTTTACTTGGTTATCGTCGAATCTCCCGATGACTAGACCTCTTGCCAGGAGCGGATTCAAAAGTTAATGTTGGGAGGGGCAAACTGGAGGTCGGGCAACCCCCCCCGCGAAATTTTTAGTAAACTAAAGTCATAAAAGCACAATTTATTGTCTACTTATACATATTAAAATCATGTATAAGCAAGCATAAACTTTATTAATTTGTTGACATATATTACTTTTTTTTATTATCTAATACAAGTGTTACACAAAGAGTGCAGTAATATGTTTGCCCTTCATAATGTTACTCTTCAGTAAATTCGCACTCATTTTGTAGATCACGGTAATAGCTTAATTGGTTATTACCATCAAACCTATTTTTATAAAAAATAAAGAATGACATACTTAATAGCTATAGAATGGGATGAAATGAATCATAATAAGTTCTATTTAATAAAAGAAGGAACGCAAAATAAATGAATAAAGGAATGCAAAATATCACCAATCATGTTGGGAAGAAGGAACAAACCTATTGAAGTAAACTGTTTGGCATTCGCAGATGACTTTGCTATACTTTCTGAACATCTGACACCTGCAGTAACACAAGTTAATTTTTTAGAGGACATAGCCAATAGAACAGGCTTAAGAATTTCTGCAGTAAAAACCAAATTTCTCACAAACATTCAAAACGCGCCAAAATTCCTGGTAACAGATATTGGTCGAATAGAAACGGTCAGAAAATTTAAGTATTTAGGAGAGATAATTCAAGAGAATGGCTTGGAAAAAACTGCTATAGAGGAAAGGATTCATAAGATGAAACGGGCATATGGTATCACTAAAGATATTTACAATAAAAAGTGCATATCTAAAAATGCGAAAATAAGACATTACAGTACAGTAGTGAAGCTAGAATGCCTATATGCAAGTGAATGTCTAGCATTGAATCATAAACAAGAAACTATAAATAATAGACAAACTAGAAATTTTGGAAAGACGAATTATTAGGAAAATATTAGGCCCACGAAAAACTTCAGGAGGTTGGAAATTAAGAAGTAATGATGAAATATATCAAAGTGTAGAAAGTATAACAGAAACAATGAGAAAAAGAAGACTATTATTTTTTGGACATTTATATAGAATGGACGACAATAGGTTGACAAAGCAAATCTTCAAATATCTGTGGGGGAAGAAGTCAACATCAAGTTGGATTAAAGAAGTCCAAAAGGATTTAGAAAAAAATAATATACATGCAGAAGAAGCAATTGAAGGAGAAGTTTTTCGGGCAAAAGTGTTAAAAATGGAAGGAGTCCAGGGTAGAAGAGAGAAAACCCCAGGTTGAAAGTGGACTGAAGACAGGAAGAAGAGACACAGTGAGAAGATGAAAGAGTATTGGAAAAAAGGAAAGAACAAAGAGTAAAGAATTGAAATAGCATGTGGTCCCTAGATGGCCGATACGGAAAAAAAGAAGAAAGATCGTTTTTTTATAACAATATTATATTAAAATTTTGCAGATACAAAATTACTATTAAATGGATGGTGAACATATTTAAAAAAATAATAAAAATTAAATACAGTGACCGCCGCTTAATGTGATCACAGTTACTAGTACCGATTTATTCCTATGCCATTTACTGCATAAAATATTCTTACCACTTGTTAGAATCAGCCACTTAATAGAATCAAAGTAATTGGCAGCTACTGTTATGTGTAGAAAATACATTTTTAAATATTTTAACATTATAAGATATCACACATAAAATAAAGTTACAGTGCTGTGAACAGGCACTTGGTTAGTTGGTTACCAACCTACTAAAAATTCATTATTTGTAAATACGGCCATTTTTTACCAAGTAAGATTCTGGGGGGGGGGCAATTGCCCCCATTGCCCCCTCTCTGGATCCGCCCCTGCCTCTTGCCAGAAGCTACAAGACTTGTATTCCTAACCAGTTTCTGTTCTAAATGATCAGCGGCGGAGGTTGGACCCAAGCAGTGGACAATCTTTAAACACTAATGACCTCCCTCCTCCACCGCAAACAAAAATTAAATTTGTTTATCCCAGTAACCAACGGATAAATTAAGTTTCTTCATAACTAATTTGTACAATGAATATAATGGTCCATTCAAGTACTTAATAATCTCGTTAGATTTCTCATTATTAGGCCTGTAAATAATACAACAACAAATAAGGCTAAATAATGAATAATGTATGAGCACGAGAATAAGATAATAATTTACAAAAGAAAATAACATTTGATAATTCACAGACTATTGTAACTGGGTAAAACAACCAGTCAAAGTTTTGGATAAAAAGTAGGCTATTTTGCTAACGGAATCTTGGCACAAAGAGGTGGACTTTCTTTGGGCACTTAAAATATGGAATTTAAAAAAAGTCCAAAAGTTGACCACATTTCTGATTGGTACTGATCCATTGATTTCTGTGAATCTGATTTATTTGTAGAGGTATAAATTTTATAACTCTATTATAATTATAAATTCAAATATAATATCACAAACTTTTTTTTTTCAATTAATAATTTATATTGCAAATAGACACAAACTATCAAACGATTTTATTGTAACAACTGTGTTAGCATAAAGTCCCAAGTCCCGTCGGCGCACTCCTCACAAAGGTTTACACTTCGTTCGTGTGCAGATGTTTTTTTAAACACTCACTTTCCTACACCAGTTCAAATGGGTTCTGTCTCTGCAATCACTGAAAAACTCCAACATTATCATGAAGTTTTAGCACTTCATAATTTTGATGTTTATGAAGACTTTGTTCTCATGTAGCTACAGACTGTTTGATCTCGTCATTAATCATACGTGTTTTCAGATCTCAATGGATGTCATCGTTCCTTACACACTATAGTGTAATGAACAATACTGCGAAGCAGTTTATTTTGGAAAGTTTGAATTATTTTGATGTTGGATTTCTTTGTGCACCGCAAAGTTACACACCATAAACCCACACCAGTTTCAAAACTTATTTGTATGATCACAGTTTATTATGCAGTGACAATTGAGAGCGTCTTCCAAGTAGCCACCACATTTTCTTTAATTTTATTCAAAGTTCTTCACTTTTTTTTTGTCATGTTCTTTCCATCTAAGCTTAGCATCTAGAGTCATGTCCAAATACTTTGCCAAGTTTGCATGTGGAATTATTTGATGATTAACTAAAATAGGTAAGTTCTGTATTTTCCTGTTGGTGAAGTTGACATGAGTACGTTTAATACAAAATTGGTTTCTGAATTTATTTTCTTTATGTTCTTCATAACATGTTATATTAGATCTGACCATACAAAAACATAAACACAATTTATGTTTTAACAAAAATCTTGTCATGCATTGAATAGTGGTAATTCCAGCCTAGAGATAGAAACCCAAGTTTCTTCTCATTACCTTTTAAAGTATATATATGTATTGTTTGTTATTATGTCTAATTACATTTTTTCTGTATAATTATTATTTTTACTGCCACCCACTATGAAAATTCCTACATTGCTAATAATAATATGTACAGACTTTTCTTACACAGAACACTAATGATTTAGACATTGCACAGACAAAAAACATTTTTTTTAAATTTTTAGTTTTGCCTGAGCTAGTTTGTTCTTATTATAAATTTTGTTGTTTGACAAAACTCATGATGAGTAAAAGGTGTTGAGGCAAATGTGAACATTAAAAAAAATTATCTAAGACAAAAGTTTTATATATTTCCTTTCAGTCGGATTAGTGTCAGAAAAATGTGTGCATATTATTATTAATACTCAGACACGTTAATGACAACAAAATGAAAAAATCCTCACATTACTATTTTACTATTACTATTATTATTATTTTTTTAATCGCCAATTACTATTGTTATTATACAGCCCATTTAGTTAACCCTCACATATTACATGCTCCAGAACTGCCACTGTCAGTGAACTTTTAAGAAACGCAAAAAAGAAATCAGAATATTCAACGCAAAGGTAAAAATTGTATACACCTCAAAGATAGGGACCTACAGATACTTGAGAAAAAATTATGCAGAAAATTTAACCACTTATAAAAAACTGTTTACAGAAAATAATATATTGAGCCAAAGTGTATAACAAGGAAAGAACTGTAGAAGACCAACCGAGAACCAATAATAAGAAGTATAAATAAATATAATAGCTGTATATTGCTATTGTATATTGTTTATTACTCAAAGAAAAAATGAATACAGTATAACAAAGCGAGCATTGAAATGCCAACCAACCTGACAATGGAATCTGAACAGATTAGGAGGCTATGTGCAGAAAGAAGTATAAGTAAAGAATTTGATGCAGTAATAATGACCTAGAATAGAACTAAAGTGAAGTCTTTGTTGAAGCCTTTTGCTCTGCAAATGCTGGAGCCAATATATTTAATGTAAAACAATATGAATAAATGAAGCCAATATATATTGTTGTACAATAGTATAACTCAATTCACAACACGTTATTGGGGACAGCTGCAATAAAAGTTCAAGGTGTGTGTACATATCTGGTGCAATTTATGACTCATACGATTGTTACAATTGTGTTCCCGTTTTCAAATGTCCACCACTGCTATATACAGGTGTGCATGTACACTATCTTGTTTTGTAGTGCACAGATCATATAGTAATATCATCTATGTTGCTGTGTCTATACAAGACACACGTCATTGTTTTTCTCGTCTTTCATTTTTCTTTGTATCCAATGTAAAGAGTCTTGAAGGACATATTTTAAATTAATTACAGCTGACTGAAATGAGAAGGCACCAAACATTGTCAAACATAGAGTCTGAAAAACAAATATCATTGCAATTACAGTACTAAACGCATATAAACATATATAAGAAAGGGAGGAAAGATAGAAATAGTGGAAGAGAGAAAATCTCAACAAATGCGATGGCTAGGTCATCTGGAGCGAATGGTTGATCAGGAGCCAAAGAAAATCCTAAGGGTGCAAGTCTATAAAAGCAGAAAGAGGTGCTGGCCTAGGATAAGATGGTTGAATGATGTGCTAGAAGATCTAAGAAGGGTAGATGTGAGGGGTTTCACTGAGAAGGCAACAGACATGAGACACTGAAGAAGATTGGTGTTGGAAACCAGGGCTCACACTGGGTTATAGTGCTAAAGAAGAAGAAGAACAGAGAAAATGAAAGTAACAATGATATGTGAAAAGGAAGTGAGTTTAAACATACATGTATGTATCAATTAACATATTGAGAAAATCACAATCATAATTATAAAAAGAAGAATTACTTTTTACAGACATATTCAAAGAATGAAACCTGACAAACCAACAGGGAAACTTTGTAACTATTTCAGAAATCACAAAATGTGGTTCAAAAGAAACAGGAAAAGTCATAGAAAAACTCCAGCTCACTCAAGAAGACATTGAAGAATGCTCACCATGTAAAAAGAAATTAAAAAATGTACAAGGTTTTCAGGAGAAACCCAAGAAGAGGACAGGTGCCATATGGTATGACAAAAAGAGGGAGAGCCATCGATCAATAATTAAGCAGATATGGGAAAAGAGGAAGAGAGAAGAAGAACCAGTTGAACCAAATATAGTCCGCAGTGGCTCATACGAATGAAAAAAAAAACACAGTATGAGTATAATTTGTGTTCTGATATCATTGGGTTTTATCAGTAGCACTGTTAACCTAGGCTACACAGCACTACGGGTATACATCATATTTATTTATTTGTAATAGTCTTATGTGCTGACTAAGTCTTATGTGTTTACCTAATAATCTATGCTGTGCTGACATTTGAGAATAAAATCTTTATATTTATCAATTTAATTTTATAATTTTGCAGGTTATAAATATGTAATGTCTCATCCTCTGTATGTCTATCTGTCGCCTCTATTTCTATCTCTCTCATTCACTCTTTTTCTCTCTCCATCTCCCCCTGTTTCTAATATTTTCTGTTTCACTCTTGTTCCCTATCACTTTAATCTTCTAATATTTCTTTCTTGATCTAATTAAATGACTAAAATGTTGACAAAAATCCTTAATTTAATAGTGACCAACCACATAGAAAATCCCTATGTTGCGCCTTATCTCAAAATGTTGCGCCTTAGACACTATCGATGAATCTTAAGTTGGTCTTAGAACGCTTATTGAGGTGCTGGTGTGAAATGAAATGATGAAGTGGACTGTATATATTCTTGAGATAATAGTTTATTGAAAAATTTACAAGAAATAATTGCTGGCGCGTGCAGTTTTAGAGCGGCATAATGCCGAGAATTAATATAGAATTAAATATTGAAAACCCATAACAAAGTGTAGAAGCCAAGATAGCCCAAGTAAAATTATCGCATGATGATCATGCTAAATTATGAAATATTAAAAACTTTATGTAGCTCTGCGGCTAGCGAACAAGGCGTGATGCCTATACGGAGTCTTGCAAAGAACTCAACAAATTTTAATGATCGAAAGTTTAGCAAAGATCAGTCAATAAGTATAACACATGTATTACAAACAGTATAAAATTTGTGTTATACTTTTTGACCAATCCTCGCTAAACTTTCCATCATTAAAAGAAAAGTATAAAAGAAAAGCAATATGAAACGACTGAAACAACTCGAAGACATATGTAGAGTCCAAAAAATTGTACTTCAAAAAAAAACATTTGTTTGCCACCAAAAAAACCTGTTTGAAAGATATCCATTGTATATTACACACTGTCCTTTGTGGTTGTTCGGTTTGTCATGTTCATTAGTCATGCAATACACACAGAACTTCTGCTTGTCCAGCATGCATTCTAATGTTTCCCATTATTTATCAGCCAACGTAACAATAAATTTGATCAGGTTTATTTCTTGTTCATTACATCGACTCTGCTGCTATACAAAGGCATGTTCGTGATTCACTTAACATGAATGTATTTACATTGTGTATATTTACTGAATATGCATTAGTAACTAAGTTGTTGAAACAGTGAAGTTTCCAGTGTTGCTCAATTTAACGGTTCTTAGAATTGTGAACATAATATTTAATAAATTTAATGTTAGAATAATAGCTATACATTAGTCAACATGTTTTCATTCTTCTATTAATAAATAGTCCTGTCTTGACACTTTTATAAAATACATGCACATGCGTGCGTGCGTGCGTGCGTGCGTGCGTGCGTGCGTGCGTGCGTGCGTGCGTGCGTGCGTGTGTGTGTGTGTGTGTGTGTGTGTGTGTGTGTGTGTGTGTGTGTGTGTGTGTGTGTGTGTGTGTGTGTGTGTGTGTGTGTGTGTGTGTGTGTGTGTGTGTGTGTGTGTGTGTGTGTGTGTGTGTGTGTGTGTGTGTGTGTGTGTGTGTGTGTGTGTGTGTGTGTGTGTGTGTGTGTGTGTGTGTCTTGAAGAGAGGAAAGGATAATATACACAACTAAACAGGAGTCTTTGAAGAATTACGATAAATGAAGAATTGAACGCACTTATTGAATAAACAGACATAGTAAGCACAAAGAATAAGTTGCCTGAGGAGCATGTTGAAAGAGTGGAGGATACAGGAATGGTTAACAGTGTCTGGAAGGGAAGATTATATGGAAGAAGAAGGAGAGGTCGAACAAGGAAGAGTGGATGGACAACACCACTAGAGACCTTGCTAAAATGGGTGTAAGAGGCTGGAAAGTATTGGTGAATGATAGAAGGGAGTGGGTGCAGGAGGATTGTTGAGGAGGCCAAGCAAGGCTCACCATATACTGTAGAGCCAGTGAACGAAGAAGAAGAATGAAACAGGAGCCTTCCTCTTCCCTATTTATTCACATGCATGCGCGGACACACACACACACACACACAAACATATATTTTTAAAGTACTATGTCAATTATCAAACTTTTTGGAAATATATACTGATATAATCCTTTTTAGGCAGTAAATATTTTCATGTGTCAAGTGACCTTATTAAAACTTTATGTTTTGTTAATGAAGCATTTCAAGCGTGTAAGTCATCTTCAGGTTACAATTATTTCAAGATAAATACAATATAAAATACCAAAAACAACACAAATATAAATAATGCTTAAATTTAAAAAAAAATCACCAGTATACGAAAATATATAAATTTTAACTTTTTTATTTATAAAATTTTGAACAATTTTATTCAGATAGTTAATTTTTTGATTTGTGGACTGTATAAATCTTTATTTAGATTTTTAGTGTTTGTATTTTAATTATCTCAAAAAAGTTGTAAGCTGAAGATGGGAATGTGAGCCATTCTTAATACAGCACTGTTAATGAAACACAACTTTGCGTACATGACGCTGAATATAGCTAAATACTGCACATAGATTGTAGCTGAAACTATACTACTGAAAATGGTTATATTATTTTTTGTATCAATAACTGTTATAATTTTTATACTAAATACACAAATAGGTTAGTATATTCTGTAACTAATATTTTATATAGGAGAACACTTGAGATTAAAAAAAAACTTGTTGTAGGACAAAAGAAAGTTTTGTATAATTAATTTCTAGGTCAGTCTCAGAGTATAACATATGTTACACCATAATTCAAGTCAGACGGTACCAGTAGTAATGCAAACTTGCTTGCACAAAAATTAGACCAAGGCCCCATCCTGAACCCACCCATCCATGGAAGGCCGACGCACAAAATTATTATTACCTATTTTATGTTGTAACTTTAAAATTTGTTTCTACGTGGAAACAAACGTTTTGTGCTTCTGGAATGTTTATTTCATAAAGGAAGCATTTCCTGTGTGAAAGTGTACAGAAACGTGAATTTTGAAACAAAGCATGTCCTTCAAGGTAACAATTCTACATTGGTCCACTACTGAATACGTGTTATCTGGTGCTGTGAATTGCAGTATTAGAGTTTTATTATTGCACTTTCGTTGCTAGTAACATTACATTGAGAAATATAACAAACATTCTTCTTCATGTTTTGTTTAAAGAACGTGGGAAGGAATCACATGTTGATTCAATAAATATTCTCACATATACACAATTATATTTCTACCCAATATTATTTTTATTACTTAAAAAATGACTGACTATACTTAATTATGTAATAAATTATAGTTGTTGTTCAGTGTATGCTTTTTGCAATAACTTATGTGAATAGTTTTCATCTGTGAATAGTTCTTTACTGTAAAAGTGATGTGAAACAGATTTGATCTATAGAGAAATTATTAAATTCTTGGATTTCGTTGTCCATGACGTGTCCGTTACTTAACTAAATATAATTATTTCACTACCGACTCGGAACACAAAGTTTTTTATGGGTAAAAACGTAAAAGTTTTACCTTATAGCCTGAACCGGTTTTCGCTTTTAAAAAGGTTCTTCAGAGGCTGCCGCTGGGAGCACTGTCCGTTGTGTTGTTGGCAACGGTATCGACTTTTGAAAGATCGATATTGTGTGTGTGGGGTGTGATGTGTTCGAATAATGCGTGCGATTTGAATTGTGTCTGTTCGTTTAGGATGTAGTTTTTATGTGTTTTCGTGTGTTTGTATATTTCCAATTGTTCTAGAGTGTCTAGTTTTTGGGCTTTTGTGTGTACGTGTAGAATGTCCATGTTATTGTCGATCTTTTTGTATGTTTTGGTTTGCTTTGATGAGATGGTTTGCAAAGGTGGATTCTGTAGTGGAGTGTAGTGCCTTTGTGTGTTCAATGTATCTTTGTTTGAAGCTACGTCCTGTCTGGCCTATGTAGAATTTGTTGCAGTCTGAGCAATTTAGTTTGTAAACACCAGGTAGCAATATGAGCAATATTCTCACACATACACAATTATATTTCCACCCAATATTATTTTGGTTACTTACAAAATGACTGACAATACTTAATTATATAATAAAGTATAGCTGTTGTTCAGTGTATGCTTTTTGCAATAACTTATGTGAATAGTTCTTTACTGTAAAGCTGAAGTGAAAACAGATTTGATCTAGAGAGAAATTATTACTGGAAGGTGATTGTTATGGTCTTCACAATGCCATGGTCTACCAACTACAGTGGGTGTTCATTTCCATGATGTGTATTTTACAGAGAATTTCAGCTAAATTTGTTGACAAAATTTTAAAGATTCAGTATTTTCTGTTAATTGTGTACACTATTTCCATTTTTAGTTCAATCCTGATGTAAACAAACCCACATGGCAAATCTGAAAAGCTATTGGTCAGGGACGTTGACACTGTTCACACAGTAATGTATTACGCACATGTGCAGAATGTCAGAATAGTCATGTGAGAGTTATCTTACCACTCACTTAAATCGGGGCACATCGTTTTAAGACTTCATCCTTATCACTATATTCTGAATCCTATTGAATTAATATGGAGCTAGTTGAAAGGATATGTTGCCTGTCGCGACACAACATATAACAGCTGGCTGATAAAAAAAAATGTGTTAAGCATATAATCAAGGAAAAAGATAAGCTCTGGGAATTGGCCCACATTACCAGCACCATAGGACAGTCTTATCAATAATAAAACTGACTCGAGTACTGATCAAGTAGTTCAAGAGTCGGTATCAAGTTCCGACACACAAGTAGAAAGGACTGAATTACTCTCTGGCAGTAACTGACAACATTCAGTGCACTGGTAATTATCACAGCTTCTATTTTCAATTTAAATAAATTTTACTTTTTGTTTTATTGCAATTTTTAAACAGTTAATAAAAAAGCCATTAACTGGTGTTATAAAATCAGTGTGACACAGTCACACAAATTTTACTTTGGTCAGGACAAATTATTACAATTTACAAGTGTTTATACAGTACCAATGTTATATGTACTCTGCCTGTACTGCTTCTGTCAGAGTGACACACCTCTAATTCAAGCAGCAAAATAGCGTTTCAGATGTGCTACGCCTTTTTGTTAACATCAGGATTAAACTAAGAATGGAAAGAGTATACAATTGTTTTGTGACAAACTATTATTTCCTTCATTACTGGAAGAAAACATTTACAGACATGTGTATAATAGAATAAATTGTTCTTTTCATCATTTTAAGCAATCTTTTTGGTAACCCTGCGGTAGAAAACCAAGCATCTAAAACTGTGTCCACTTTTATAGTAACAACTTTTTTTACTATCAAAAATATATGTAATTACTTGAACAACTTGGACAACAATAAAATTATAACGCATCTTATTGCTGAATATTACTGTGGTCACTTGGAAAGCTATACTACGTCAATCTCACTGTCTGTTCTTTCCTACAAAGTATCAGTACTCTTGGCAATGGTCTTGTTGAACGACCTTCAGAGCTGCTGCAGTATTATTGACAATGTTATCAAAACGTGTTTCTTAAATGTGTCCATTAGTTTTCAGAAGAGAAAACAGTAATTTGAAGCAGTTTCCACTGAATATGGAAATTTATAACACAGTTTTCTTCTAACTGCCTAAAAATTTCTTTACAGACGATGTTAGGCACATTGTTTGTAAAGAATAAACATTTTCGTTAACTTTTTCATATAACCTTTTCAGTGTAATAATATCACAATGTCAATGTAATGGACACTTAGGCACTACAGCATTTCGATGATGAGCTAATTCAATGAACTTTCAAATTTTACAATGCGCTGACAAAAAATTGTTAAACTTTACTACACTGCCAGATCTTCTATAAATGAAATCAGCTAGCTTTTACTTTTGTTATATTTGTTTCTTTATTCAGAGCTGAGAAGAGCATCATATATTTGTAATAACAATGAGTTTCCATGAAAGTGTCACAGAAATTACTGTACTGGAGACCAGAAAACATAAAGAGGCCATGAAGACATCTTTTTCAATATGGTGACATGATCTGAGTTGAGTTCCTTGATATAGTAAACCAAAAGATAATAGATAACAGAACACACACTCAACATTGCACAGATGACTGACAATGATAACGTGATCTTAAGTGTGTGTGTGTGTGTTTATATATATTATAAATATACTATAATATTATATTATTTTATAAAAATGTAACATTTATTATTATAATATATAATACATACATTATAGTTCTTATATATTACAATAACATAACGCAGTTGCAAAAAAATCTACATACACTACAGTATATTTGTGAATAAAATCATATACTGTATAGCTATGCTTATGTTCTTGTAATTTTTGGAGTAACTGAATATTGGTTGAGTAAAGTCTTGTATGTATTAGCACAACAATACATTTCTTCCGCAAGTAAATTTAATATTACTAACTCATTTAATATTATGTATATTATTAAATTTAATAACTTCTGCAAGTAGATGTATTATATTTTATCATTACAATTCACCTGATGTATGGTTCACTGAATATATCAGTATCATCAGAGGCTTGTAAATGTTTATATTTACAAATAAATTTTAATTATATAAATAAATGTAAATATTTACTTATTATATAAATAAATGTTTCAAATGTTATTTGTTTTAATAATATAGTATTTATATATATTAATGTGTGTGTGTGTGTTTTGTTAAATGTAACAAAAATAGTGTCACACTAACATTGTAACAATCAAAATAATTTAAGTAGAAGCTCCTATCAATTGTATATAAGCTTTGGAAGGTACAGTTCATTGTATAAAAAAAAAGCTAGTCAGACAGTAATATAAAACATTAGTAATCGAATTTTTATGATTGTTATACACATATATATTATATTATAATAATTGCATACATAATTATCACAATATTGACTTCCTTCAGAGCTGTATGTTCTACTTTAGTTGTAAGTCTTAAACAATAAACATCTGCTGTCACAGATAGCAAGGACAAATATCCGAGAAGCTAAACAAAAAAGCATCTGCAAATTACTGTTATTGGAAATTCTAATTAACGGGTATGGCACAAAGAATTGCTATATTTCATAGCAGATTCTCTAGTTCAGAATACTATTGAACAAATTCTTAATAAGGTAGTCTCAAAAGAATAATCAATTTTGTACTAAATTACTTCACGACAAATTCTTACCTCTAACAGCACTGTTTATTCTTATCATATTTTTTCTTTTTTTTTTTTTATCCTACCTGTATGTGATGTTGTAACGTTTTTTACCACGTTACAAATCCAGGGAACCCATCTTAATTGACACCTGCCAATTACATGGGCTGCCTACGTTGTAACGAACTGTTATTAAACTCAAAATAATTGAACAAATTACTTAAGCTAATTATTAGGAAACAAGGGAAGGTATTTCACTTATTTATGCACTCATTTTCATGTGTAATAAGATGACTTCTCTTTATTAACAACTGATATGAAAAGATCCCATGACATAATTAATTAGATTAAAATATTTGAACGGTTTTCAGAAAAACTGGGGATCAAACTGATTATGTATTCTTTTACCTCGGATACGAGTTTACTTTAAGTATATCTATAGCAAAGACTTCTGAGTATTTTGTGTTCATCTAGATGCTTGCAAGACTTCTTTTACCATTTGAAGAACGGTATTATTAACTAAAGTGATTATAATTTACATTTACATATAATGCGTTACAACGTATGATATTGAATATTACAGTAAACTCTTAGTTGGTCTCACTTAAATTTTAAATAAAATTATAGTCTTTGAAAAGTCTCTTTTCTATGTAAGTTATGTCTCAAATATAATTAACTCTTGATAGGCAAGCTATCGAGTCACCTTTACAATAGGTTGTGGTAACCTCGTCCTGGGGTGTCTCTCTTAGGAATTCTTGAAGTCGGCGTCGTCATCTGAGTCGTGTCTTCGGCAAGTACTAGATAGGAGGTTCACTGCCGAGATTGAAGTTTCTCTAGTTTAAGTTGGTGTAGATCACGTAGGTCCTCGTCAGCGTCTTATGTCTCGTATACGTCCACATGTGAAGTTTATGCAGGTCACATCTTCATGTGTAAAGGTGTACTTGAATTTACCTCTTGAGGGGAGACGTCATCTTGCTTACTCTTGTTAGTTTTTTTGTTTTAACTTATTACATTTTTCTTTTTAACACAACTTTCTACAATTCACACATTACACTCGCTCGCCACGTTTAGCAGTGGTAGCTAACATTTAAAATTAAATTTAAACAGTGCATTTTGGTGGAGCTCTCACTCGTAGTTCTATACGCTCTGACGGCAGCATTGTGACTCTCTACTCGATTCGAATGGCACATTACAACGGAGAGGGGCAAGTACTCCGCGATAATATAGTTCCTATTTTTATTTAAATTGACATTCTTATTACAAAAAAAACAATACATTAATTCTACATATATAATTTAAGTGAATTATTTTAACTACTCTTGTGCCTTCAAATTACTAATTACAAAGATTATGATTTTTATATCTTCCTAAGTTACAGACGACTCGCTATGCACGTTGTGTCCGGAATTAACAGGTCACCGTATGATGACTAGCAAAGGCTTAATTGTGATATTAATAACTTTTTTACAATTCAAATTTTTATTAATGCTTTAGTTAGATTTTCCATTTACATCTCATACTTATTTTGAGTTAGGACAGGGGCTTTAGGTTTAAAAGTGTGATTTACAGGTACTTAATTACTAGTAGATTAATTTTTTATTTATTTAAAATTCTATATTCAATTAAATCGTCACAATGTTGATGGCATATTTTATTTTGTACACAGATTTTTTTGTTACCTATAACACACACAAAATTGTTAGTTGCAACCTATACCACCATATATATCATATATTTTATTGTATATACAATATAATTTTGTACATTTTAAAGTGTTAATTATTAGTACAGTTTGAAATGTCACAGAAAAAAATTTACATTATAAATTTACTTGAAAATTTCATTCCTCTTTTCTTGACTGACTTGTTTTTCTTGAGTAGACTGTTTTTGTTAAAAAAAATTAGTTTAAAGTATTATCAATAGAAGCACTGAATGCTGATGAACATTCACAGACTACAGACACAAAAATACAATAACAATAGCTGCTTTTTGTATCACTAATATAAGTCTAGTTAAGAGAGGGAAAATAAGCTGCCTGAGTGAGATGTTTGATACAAAAGAAACGTTTAGCAAAATTTGCCAACACTACACTTCAACTGCACATTATTACCATACGTTTCACTGATAGTATCAGTATTTATATTTAATACGATAAAAGTATTTATATTATATTTAATATAATTGAAATCAAAACATTTCAATTTTTGTTTATTCATTTATAATCCTCTGAAGATTCTGGTACTATGAGTGAAACGTACGCCCGGACAATTAAAAAATAATATCAACTACTTGCAGAAGTAATAATTAATAATATTGTTCAAGAAACTCATTGAGTTACTTATAAAGAAATTATATTACTATACAACTTTATATTATTATAAAATGATTTCTCTGCCAGTATTTATTTCTCTTATTTACTAATGTGTATTGTTTGTTGATTTCCTTTACTGGCTGACATATCAAGGGGATGTAAAAACGTTTATGCATAAATAAGGATTTTTAATGTATGACAATTTTTTACGTAACTCTGATAATGTTTACAAGTAAAAATAATCAATAAAATGAACATTAGTAAATGAAAGAAATAAATACTTGCATAGAAACAGTTTTATATTAATATAAAGAATTTACAGGAGGATTTAAAAGGAGATTGTAGTAACATTTGTTGATTTCAAATAGGTCTTTGATTCTGTTGGTAGAGAAACTATAGATAAAATAATCCGAGAATTTGGTGTTAAATCTAAATCGGCAAATCTAATCCATGAAGTCCTTATGGACACATTTATAAAATTCATGGGAGAAATATATCAACAATAAATACAGGTGTAAGATAGGGTAATGGTTTATCCCAAATTCTTTTCAACTGTGACCTGGAGAGAGTAGTGACAATTTGGAATAAAAAATTAAAGGAATGAAAAATATCACCAATCATGTTGGGAAGAAGGAACAAATATACTGAAATATGTTTGGCATTTGCAGTAGACTCTGCTATAACTTCTGAACATCTGACATCTGCAGTAACACAAGTTAATTTTTTAGAGGACACAGCTAGTAGAACAGGCTTAAGAATTTCTGCAGAAAAAGCCAAAGTTCTCACGAACATTAAAATACGCCAAAATTCCTGCTAACAGATATTGGTAAAATAGAGAAAGTTAGAAAATTTAAGTATCTAGGGGAAATAATTCAAGAGAATGGTTTAAAAAAATCTGCTATAGAAGAAAGGATTCATAAAATGGAAAGAGCATATGGTATAACTAAAGAAATTTACAATATAAAGTACATATCTAAAAACACGAAAATAAGGCATTACAGTACACTAGTGAGGCCAGAATGCCTACAGTCCCTGGCCAAATTATTAGGCCACCCATTGAAAAAATTAAAATTTACAGTTTTGTCACTGATATTGTGTTTTCAGTGTATTTTAATGTGAACAATCAATGTTAATTTTAATATTTCATGTTATTAGACAAAATATTTATGCCTATCATTAATGTTGGCAACACTGTAAGCTTGTTATATTGTGTTTAGGTATTACACAACAATGCAGTCAGCTGTGTGGTTCAATGAATCTGTTCTGAAGTTGTTTTAATTGCCAGTTTATGCATTCAGTTGTTATTTTCTTGGTGTTGTATTGTTATTTTTTTGTTTTTTATTGTTATTTTATTTTATTTAATGTGATAATTACTTTTAAAGTTTAAGTCTGTTTAATTTTTTTTCAGATTAACATTGTAACCTCAAATATTGGAAAATTCTGCCATGGGCAAAGTAAAAGATATCAGTGACGACCAAAAAGCTGTTGTAAAAAATTTATTTTACAAACAATTACTGTTACATATATTTTAATAATTAATTACAGAAAAAATTACAGTGGTTTTTAAAATTATTTTAACATTTTGTTATCCCTCCTTTAGCTTTGATGACGCTTTCAGTTCTTCTCGGCATGCTTGTAACGCAATTTAATGCCTTTTCCTTTAACTTGTCATTATGATTCCAGTGCCAAATTATTCTTGCAATTAGTTGGTGTTCAGTGGTGATATTTTCCTTTCCTATTTCCCGTTTTAAAAGCTCCCACACATTCTCAGTTGGGTTGAGATCTGGTGAATTTCCTGTCCATTCAAGAAGTGGTATTGAGCTCTGAGCAAGAAATGTCTTAACACTTTTTGCTGTGCGGCAAGGAGCTGAATCTTGCATAAATATTTTCTCTTCATTATTGGGAAACCATTCATTTAATTGGGGAATAAGTCTTCTTTGAAGAACTGTGATGTACTGGTCCTGCCGCATTGTCCCTACAACAACGTAAAGCCGTCCAAGTCCTTTAGAGCTAATGACAGACCATATCATAACTGACAGTGGATATTTTATGGTTCTTACAACACAGTCTTCATTAAATTTTTCTCCAGGTCTTCGTTTAACTGTATATGCAAGTGAATGTTTAGCATTGAATTATAATTTAGACAAACTAGAAATATTGGAAAGATCAATTATTAGGAAAATATTAGGCCCACGAAAAACTTCAGAAGATTGGAAATTAAGAAGTAGTGATGAAATATATCAGAATATAGAAATTATAACAGAAACAATGAGAAAAAGAAGACTAGAATTTTTTGGACATTTTTATAGAATGGATGACAATAGGTTAACAAAACAGATCTTCAAATATCTGAGGAGAAAAGAAGTCAACATCAAGTTGGATTAAAGAAGTCAAAAAAGATTTAGAAAAAAATAATATAAACGCAGAAGAAGCAATTGAAAGAGATGTTTTTTGGGTAAAAGTGTTAAAAATGGAAGGAGTCCAGGATAGGAGAGAGAAACACGCAGATTCAAAGTGGATTGAAGACAGGAAGAAGAGACACGGTAAAAAGATGAAAGATTGGAGAAAAAGAAAAGAACAAAGAAGGAAAAAAATTAAAATTTTTAAACACAAAAGTTTTAAAATCTGGTTAACTCCAGCTTTAAATTTTCATGCTCTGACAACTGGATTTTAAAATTTCACAAATAAAATTTTGTATTTTTATTTGTGTGCTTTACAGTTTAATTTACAATATTTTTCCAGTATCAAACCTGTATATATATATATATGCTCAAAACACTGGATATTTTTTATATCTCTTAGTTTTCTTTTATGAGTGCTTGCTTGTTTACTGTTTCTTAAGCTTAGCAAGCTCGTATTTTTCATAAAACTATGTACTCACATATACTGAGACTGGTAGCAAAATATTTGACTGTTACTGTTATTAGACAAAAATTATTATTGCAAACTAGGCCTATATTATGTGCTAACTGGGCCAGGCACTAATATAGAAATAACTACCAGTACACAACAAATAAACTTAGTTGATTTATATCATGTACACTTTTGTTTACTTTTCTTTATATATCTTTTGAACACTTTGGCCATCTATATAATTGCTGGTGCAGTTGTACTTATTATTATATTTATTTGCTAGAAAACCTAAACACAATATAGAAATTATGATCAGTTCTTGGCCAAATACCTTTACGTGTTAAGTAATCTGATTTTTAAAAATTGTAAATAATTAACAAATTTTTAGAGCTAGATTTGATGAATATTTTTATTTTTATATGAGGCTTATAATCATCATCATTGGCTTGACAGCCCCTTGTGGGCCCTGGCCTTCTTCAGAAGATTTCGCCATTCTTCTCTATTCACAGCCACACTCCTCCAGTTTCTAATTTCAAGAGTACTGACGTCCTAACTACCCCCTTACCCTGTGACTTCCAACTTTCCTTTTACCCTCTGGATTTGCATCAAACATCTTCCCAACAACTCTGGTTTCACAAACACGTACAATGTTTCTAACCCATTCCAATCTTTTTTATTTAATAAAGGTGATCACATCAGGTTCATAATACAAATTATAGAGCTCTAAATTATATCTTTT
The DNA here is from genome assembly GCA_034769895.1 of Magicicada septendecula. Taxonomy (NCBI): domain Eukaryota; kingdom Metazoa; phylum Arthropoda; class Insecta; order Hemiptera; family Cicadidae; genus Magicicada; species Magicicada septendecula. The sequence continues at coordinate 51,140,615 of CM068370.1, read as the reverse complement.
CCTCCAGGCTCACCCCTCTTCCACTGGACCAAAAATTCACCTGAGGATCCTCCTCTTAAATATATTTAGTTGCCTCTCGTCTGATGTAGGCAGCGTCCATGTCTCTGATGTATAAGTCAGTACTGAGCGCACTAGGACTTTATACTTCAATACCTTGGTCTTCTTTGTATTAACTGAGACTTTAGATGTTTTCTGAGGTCATGCACATACCTATTTGCTGACAAAATATGCTTTAGGATTTCCACACTAATATTATTTTTACAGTTAACTTCTGAGCCAAGGTAAGTAAAGCTATAAAGCTAAGTACTATGTCAAATTTATAAGGTCCTATTTCTAAATTTTTAGGGCCCACATAACAGTCTTTTCTTGTCACTGGCATATACTTTGTTTTTCCCTGATTGATTTTTATATGCGGTTTGTAAACAAATTTTATTTCGTTCACTTGTTTGTCATAAACATGTTCAGCACAATGAATGAGTAACACTTCTAATAAAAACAATGTTTTAGGTTGTTTAATATATGTTTTGTTTATTTGTATCAAGCATTTTCCTCATTCAAGAAAGACAAAAAGCATTTTGTAGATTCTTCAAATGAACTAAGATGTGATTTGTACCAAGAAAACAAAAATATGTTAAATCATATGAATAAACTTTGATATTCTTAACATTGGAAACAACAAAAATTTATAAGCAACAACACTGCTGGTAGATTATAAATAGTACCTAATGTGTAACCTTGAGTAACATTTTTTCATACCACATTTATATAAGAGGTGTCGATTGTTTGATGGTTATCAGCAATAGCCAATGCCGGAATACTGATTTGATTAAATTTGAAACTCCAGTGCCACTTGTTTTTACAATGACGCAGTCAGAACATTTTAGATTTATTTATACATGCTCCTAAACCAGCCGTTCTCAACCTGGTGCTCGCGAGCACTGTAGTGCTCACATAACTAAAAATGGTGCTCATCATGGATGTATAAAAAAGTGCTCACGAGCAACAGTGACCCCTAATTTTCAATTATCTCTATCTCTATATATATAAGCGGCTTTGTCCTGACTGAGAGAGAATCAACGTAGAGCAAAAACTACTGAAGATAATGATCTCAAAATTTGAAGGTATATTCTTATGGGGTCGTAGATGCTCACTAAGAAACGGTTTTAAAAACTTTCACTCCTAAGGGGCAAACCACCCCCTCTAGTATGTATGTTCCACATCTCCTCATAAAGCACTGGACCGATTTCAACCAAACTTGGCACAAATATTTTACGCGACGGGAGAACCAACATAGGAGAGGTGTTTTTTCGATGGGGTCCTTTGGGGGGTTCTTTGGGGTCTTCCACATCTCCTCCTAAACCACTGGACCGATTTAAACCAAACTTGGCACAAATATTTTACGCGACGGGAGAACCAACATAGGAGAGGTGTTTTTTTCGATGGGGTCCTTTGGGGGGTTCTTTGGGGTCTTCCACATCTCCTCCTAAACCACTGGACCGATTTCAACCAAACTTGCACAAATATTTTACGCAACGGGAGAACCAACATAGGATAGGTGTTTTTTCGATACGATCCTTCGGGGGGTCCTTTGGGTCTTAAAAAACTATTAGATCTGGTTACTATGGCAACCCAATAGAATAGATTCTGGTTACCATGGCATCGGTGGAAGTCTCCCGCGTAGGAAATAGCGTGGGAGTCGTCCGACGGGCCTTCCCCGGAGTTCATCCACGGAACCCGGGGAGTCTTAGGTCGGATCCCGTGAAAGACAGCGGGGCCAGAGTCAACGGTTTTTATAAATAAAGATATAGGTTATGCTATCAAAGGTGGTGTATGCATCTTAAGAAACTTCTTAATAGTGTGTGAATTCAGAGTTGTTTCAGTTTGAATTTAAAAGTGGATAAGTTAAGATCGAAGTAAGTTATAAGCGAGTATAAAAAACAAAGTTTTGATAGCGAATGTATTCAGATCATAGTGTTCAGACAATATAAATGCACTTGCTTCAGTTTGAATTTAAAAATTGATAAGCTGAAATCTATAGAGGTATTGTATTGTTAGAATAAGTTTAGGAGACAGTAATTTAACAAATGCCTTATTTCAACATTAACACAATGAATTATAAAACGACAGTTAAATACGCAGCACGTGCAAGTACTGTAGACATTTTATTGAAAACTAATTTAGCTGTTCGCCCTCTCCCAGAGTTAGAAATCGAGCAGGAGCATCACGCGCAACAGAATTCTTCTCCAGATATAAGAATACAGTTTATGACATGGTCTTAAACAGGTGCGCTACAGAGTATTCCTCCAGTGAGAATGTGAACGTAACAATATAAGGAAGATTATACAATATACAAGTAGGCCTAATATAACGTTAGAACAAGAATAGGTGCCTATGAGCCTATGAATAAATTATGAACCCGAGGAACGCTGGGTAAATCGGCTAGATATAGATATCTATATAACCCAAATACCACTGACTGACTCACTGATCACGATATCTCTGAAACCACTGAATGGATATCAATGAAACTTTGAACATAGCTTCATTATAATTCTTAGGTGCTCACTAAGAAACGGTTTTAAAAACTTTCACTCCTAAGGGGCAAAAAACCAAATACTGAAATTTATCGCGGGAATTGCATACTTGGTAAATGAAATGGTTGACATCTCAGTTTACTGGAAACCCCGAATACATTTAGTCCTGAGTTTTTAATCATTGTTTTAAATTGAAAAAAACTTCGTTGTTTGCAGGTTCTTGTAGTCGAGAAAATTTCGAAGTTCAATTAATTAATAAATGTATGTCCTTTTTTCTCGGAAACGGCTCTAACGATTTTCTCAAAATAAATAATAAATAGCTGTTGCTATGAATGTAAATAAACAAACTAAGAGTTGAGAATTTGTACAATCTATCTAATCCTATACTATTAAGCGAGCAATAATTGTACAATTACGTACAATGTGAAACTCCGTAGCGAAGCATGGGTATTTTGCTAGTGAACTATATAGCACGGCCGTACAGCTGTTGTCCACCAACAACTGAGTATAGCAGAATACTGTTTGGAAACCTTTGTTACTTCTAAGAGCACAACTTGCAATGGTTTCCGGAATTGTCCGTAGTTTACAAGCCGATACCGACTCTATTGTTTGCAGCTTTAAAAGGCAAAGACAGCCTACGAGGGGTTTATTACTGTAGGCGCCAGGTTGTCTCATCTTGTAAATGGGCTGTTAAACACGTACTAGTACCCTCAAAAGAAGCGGTTATTCAAAATATTTTAATTTTATTGCCTCTGAAGTCCCTAAGCTTGGCAGCTTTAAGTACGTTCTCACAGAAATAGTCACGTAGCATTTTACACTTAGCTCAACCAATCAATTTTCAGATTTTAAATAGAAATTTCCAAATTTGCCAATGAGACTTTAAGAGCAGCCACTACCATAGAGGCATATAGATAGAGGTGGTGAACTGGCTGAGAAACCGTCCGGCTGGAAAAGAGAGATGGAATCACGTAGGGGTCATTTCTGTCCTTGTCTGCCTCTAACGCTGAACTGATGCTGAATCAGCTGATCCACGCGAGTTCCACTCTCGCGCATGCGTCAGTAGACAAGGATAGAAATGACCTCTATGAATGTTTCTGCGTGGACATTTCCACTTACACGAGCGACATTTGTGACTGGAGTGACATAGTGTAGCGGTGTACACCAGTTTTGTGACGTATTTTGGTTGTAGTATTGCTGTTCTGTTATTTGTGAAATACGCGTAATTATTGTCAGTTTGCAATTTTCCTTTCGCCTCGAAGTGTGTTGTGAACGTTCTTAAAAAAGAGACATGGATAAATTTGTAATATGAAAACGTAGCGAAGAATCGATACCTAAGTTACATTCTTCATCAACCCAAGATTCCAACAAAAGTAGCGAAGCAAAAAGAAAGAAACTGTATTCTTTTCAAGGTAACTGGGAGACAGATTTTTTTGGTGGTCACTAATGACGAGAATACCGGAGTTATTTGCGTTTTGTGTCATGCACCTTTATCGGGTTTCAGAAAAGCAAATTGTCAAAGACATTATGAAACTCATCATAGTGCGTTTTCTGATCAATATCCCACGGGATCAGATGCAAGGATACATAAAATCAAAGAGTTAAAATCACAACTCCAACGTCAACAGAAGTCTTTTTCATTTAATGTTAATAGTTCTGTTAACAAACTTTCAAACGAAGTGTCTGTATCTGTGTCTCATAAACTTGTTCAGCATGGGATGCCATTTACAAGTGGAGAAATTGTGAAGGAGTGCATAGTTTCCGCAGTGACAACTCTCGCTGAAAGTATACCTGAGAAATAAAGAAGTGTTTTGATTAATGCGGCAAAAAATGTGCCACTTAGTAATGACACTGTTGCCAGGCGCGTTGACCTCATCGCGGCTCAAATTAAACAAAAAGCACTCCAGAAACTTTCTGAATGTAGGTATTTTTCTCTTGCTGTTGACGAATCAACAGACATTGCTTCTGTAGCACAGTTGGCGTGCTTTGTACGTTGTATAGATAATGTGGGAATTGTAGAAGATTTCTTTTTAACAATTTTACCACTCCCGGGTACAACTACGGGGCAAGACATTTACAATGCTGTCGCAAATTTCCTGAAACCTAATGGCATTGACTTATCAAAGCTCGTGTGTGTGGTTACTGGTGGCGCACCTTCCATGGTAGGTAAAAATAAAGGATGTGTCGCTCTTCTGAAAAATGATGAACATTTTCCTACCTTTGTTCACTATCATTGTTTAATTCACGTTGAAAACTTAGCCAGTCATCTTATATCTGTTCCTGAAATTTCAGAACAGTTAAAACTGATAGTTAAGTTGATCAACTTTTTGGTTTCTAAACCCCTGAATAAACGCTTACTAAAAGTCTTCTTGCATGATTTATCAGCGCCACATTCAGAACTAATTCTACATGCGGATGTTCGTTGGCTAAGTCGCGGGGAAGCAATTACAAGGGTCTGGAAAGTTTTCGAAGAAATCAAAGCATTTATTTCTGCCAACGATTATGTCACTAAGTTTCCAGAAATATTCGGGGATGATTTCAAGATCAATCTTGCTTTCATGGTAGACTTATTTCAATATCTCACCGAACTGAACAAACGTCTTCAGGGTCAGAAAAACACAATTTGTGAACTGAAAGAAATTATATTTTCCTTTCGATCAAAGTTACAAAGATTCCTCGGGACGGCAAGTAAAAATGACTTGGTTCATTTTCCTGAACTGGCACATACACTCTCGAGTCTTGGTCGTCCCCACTCAGAGTGTCCTAAAATTGTCGTTCTGGCAATTCAAGATCTGTTGAAAGAGTTTGCTACACGTTTTCGTGTACTCGGAGAAAGTGAACCGTTGTTTAATATGGTGCTCAATCCATTCAATGTGGACTCTCTCAGAAAAATTCAGATTATTCAACAACACAATCTTGCTCGCGCGGAACTTGAATAATTAAAGCTTCAGTCCTCTCAAGCCTTAAAATATCTTTTCGAAAAGGAAAGGATCACAGATTTCTGGGGTGATGCAATGAAATTTCCGACATTTCGAAATACTTCTCTCAAATGCTTGGCGATGTTTGGGACAACCTACCTGTGTGAAAAATGTTTTTCATTAATGAAATACATCAAGAACAAAGCACGATCAAGATTAAATGACTCACATTTGGAGGACTGTTTACGTGTGGCTCCAAGCGACTTCTCCTTAGATATTAGTGAAATTCTGAGTAACATTCAGGGCCAAGGATCTCATTAGCCTGGTGAGTGTATTTATTATTATTATTATTATTAAATTTTCATGGTGCTCTCCCACTTGCCCCGGATTATGAAAGGTGCTCTCAGTCACAAAAAGGTTGAGAATCCCTGTCCTAAACAAATGTCATAGACATAAGCAGTAAAATATCAATACTTAAAAGCTCACTATTAACTGTCAACTACATGAAGTATTCAAGAAACTTCAGGTAATTAAGTCTATGGTAAGAGTTTTTAGGCTTCACACAAAATTTGAATTTAGCATCTCCACCTGATGATAAAATAAGAAAGACGTTCTTCTATTGTTTCTTCTATTGTACCTTAAGCAAAATTCACTTTTATATCTGAGAAAGCTTTCTACACATGGGGTGAATGTTACCTTGTTAATTATAAGTATAACACTACCATCTCGGAACACAAAGTTTTTAGCCTGAACCAGTTTTCGTTTATTTTAAGCTTCGTCAAAGGCTCAGCCTATAATAAGAGGCTCAGCGAAGCTTATAATAAGCAAAAACTGGTTCAGGCTATAAGGTAAAAATTGTATATTTTTACCAATATAAACTTTGTGTTCCAGTTCTTGGATTTCGTTGTCCATGACGTGTCCGTTACTTAACTAAATATAATTAATTCACTACCAAATCAGAACACAAAGTTTTTTATTGGTAAAAACGTAAAAGTTTTACCTTCTAGCCTGAGCCGGTTTTCGCATTTAAAAAGCTTCTTCAGAGGCTGCCGTTGGGAGCACTCGGCAGCCTCTGAAGAAGCTTTTTAAAAGCGAAAACTGGTTCAGTCTATAAGGTAAAACTTTTACGTTTTTACCCATAAAAAAATTTGTGTTCCGAGTCGGTAGTGAATTAATTATATTTGTGTTCCACATGTTATATTTATAATTAGTTAATCAATGGACACGTTATGAGGAACAAAATCCAAGAAGTTACCTTGTTATTATCGCATCTAGGTGGAGAACCCTGCTTAGTACCTTAGTGGTTATTCCATACATAGTTACTTTAATTCAGATTAATTATTTAACCTGTTAAATGCTGAAAGATTTTCAAATATATCATGCGGTTATTACTATATCATGGTTAGGTTTAGTTACAAAAATTGATATGATAAATTTCAATCTGGAAGTTTTTGTGAGGGAGTATTAAAACATCTAAGGCAACTAACACTAGTTTAGTAGTATTTCTAATAGTTCACACTTCCTATATCATGTGCGTGTTTGTGAGTGAATTTTGTCTGACTTGTTTACTGATAACGTTGTTGGATGATTTCCAAACATTTTATCACTGATGCAGAAATTTAAATGTAGTTGCAGCGAAGTAACACACTATGCAGAGATTATGAGTTTGATTTATATTGATAGACATAATAGAAACTATTTTTTCTTTTTTACTGTGCCCTATTTGTTTTAAATATAATCTTGAATATACCATATGGATTCCACATACTTTCTTTTCACTCATTTTTTTTTAACTTTCATTAATAACGGATACATACTGACAGTCACCTTGTGCCCTTCGCAAAGTTCAAGTCCAAGTTAACTATCACCAATAATCATCACTAGCATGAATCCAACATCACTTTTCTCTCCAACAATGTTTCTACACTGCGTTCTTTGATATTAAAAAAAATATGAAACTATTTTTGCAGTTTACAAACGGAATCTGTTTACATCTCTATGTTTTTATATAAGTTCATGTTTCTGCTACTTACTAAAATAATCTTTATTAAGATGACGTGTGCTAATTTCATTATTGGAATTCAAACTGAATATAGCCCAGACGGGGCGGATTAACTATGAGGCTGACTAGGTTGTAGCCTAGGGTGCGGCACTTTGGGGGCACAATATTTTAGCTAAAAAATAATACAATTTTACAGCTAAATTTAAAATTGGTAATAAATTACAAGGATAAAAATTTTAAGTTCATTTTGAACACAGGCGCCTGTTTGCTAGAAATTATGGCCAAACTGTACATAAATAATAGAAGTGCTTTCCAAACTGTTTTCTCCAGTTATGAGTCATTGGCGGTCAGCGCTGATAGAACTATGCCATCGCCTGATTTTCGTGGAATTGAATCTAGCGATAAAAAAGAATCTAGCTTGAACTCTGCATGAGTCTTAACAAATCCACAAGATATTTAACTGATTGTCTTCTTTGTGTAAATGATGTTAAATGTACCCTTAATAAAACTGTTATAATTCTGTAAATACTTAGTTAATTTTTCCTTATAAAAGCCATTCAAACTACAAATGGTTGAAGGTGTAACTCTAAAACAGTCACTGAAAAATAGCCTCAGTTTTCAATTCTTGAGACTATTTCCAAAAACAGTAAGATATTTGAAATATTCCTAACTAAGAAATATATTGTAGGGTGTTTAAAGCTTAATTCAGCCCCCTTGGAAATAAACGTAAGAGTAGCCTATGGGAGGTGAGGGGGTGCTAAATATAATTAGCCTAGGGCGCCAAGATACCTTAATCCAGCCCTGAATCCAGAATATAAGTAGATATAGTTCAAATCATAAGTAGCAGTATCTCATTGAAGATTGAACTTTTTTAAGTTATGGATACACCACTGTTCTAAACCGTACAATAATAATATAGTAACCAGAAAAAAATAAATAAAACCAATAACAAATGTAAAGAAAGTAGAGTACATTAAATAAATTTGTTTTTATAAGCTTTTTACTAAATTATACTAAGAAAGAGCAAAATTATGCTACAGGTTTACAAACCCACTAAATTGTTTGTCATGTAAACCTATGAAATTTTAGTAATATGTTAAAGGCATGACACTTACTTTCTGCACTTATTTTGAAAATAATATCTTGGATTTGTTGTCCATTATGTGTCCGTTGATTAACTAAATATAATTAAATCACTACTGACTCGAACACAAAGTTTTTTATGGGTAAAAACGTGAGCCTCTGACGAAGCTTATAATAAACGAAAACTGGTTCAGGCTATAAGGTAAAACTTTTACGTTTTTACTCCTAAAAAACTCTTTGTGTTCCGAGTCGGTAATGATTTAATTATATTTAGTAAAATAATATTGTTAAGGAACTCAAAGGCAATAAAGAAATTTCAGTCTTAAGTGGTCATGAGAGCAATTTTCTGGACCAAATACCAAGAAAATAATTTCAGTGAATGACTGAAAAATGATTCGGCTCCCAGTGGTTACCAAAAAATTTTGTTTCGACTACAATTACTATTACATTGCCTACAATTGTCTATTGTAACAATGCACAAAGAAATACTAATTACTTAAACACTTCTGCAGTCTAACTAGCTAACTATACTGCAGACAAAGTGTGGATGTTGCTGTTGACAAAGTGGTATCAGTGTTACTAAAACAACCAATGTTAACACTAAAAAAAAGAAATGGGACGTTAGAAAAAATTTGGGTAGTGGGACGTTTTGTCAAAAAGTGGGACTGTCACGCTAAAAGCAGGACGAATGGGAACCCTATACCACACACACACACAACATGTGGAAAGCATCACATAGCCACTCATTATCTATCCCCTCAGTGTAGGATATGATGATAATGATGATGAATAAGGCTGTGGAAAACTGTTCAAAATTTTGTTGGTGGTAAATTCCCTGACAGGTTATTTGCTATGTTTTTCAAGTTTCAAAGGAAAAAAGTACACTTTCCAAATGACAAAAGACAAAATATAAGTATGTCACTACCGACACGGAACACAAAGTCTTTCGTTGGTAAAAATGTAAAAGTTTTACCTTATAGCCTGAACCAGTTTTTGCTTATTATAAGCTTCGTCAGAGGCTGCCACTGGGAGTGCTGTCTGTCTTGTTCTTGGCGACAGCACCGACTTTTGAAGAATCGATGTTGTGTATGTGGGGTTTGATATGTTCGAATAACATGTGTGATTTGAATTGTCTCTGTTCATTTAGGATGTTGTTTTTATGTGTTTTTGTGTGTTTGTATATTTCCAGTTGTTTAAGAGTGTCTAGTTTTCGGCCTTTTGTGTGTATGTGTAGAATAACATCGACAATAACATGGACATTATTAGAATAACATTACTAAAACAACCATTCTTAAGTTAATACTAAAAAAGTGGGACATTAGAGAGAAACTTGTGATGGTGATACGTTCTATCAAAAAGTGGGACTGTCACACTAAAAGCAGGTCAAATGGGAACCCTATACCACACACACACACACACACACACACACACACACACACACATGTGCAAAGCATCACATAGTCACTCATTGTCTATCACCTCAGTGTAACATGTGATGATAATGATGGTCAATAGGACTGTGGAAAACTGTTCAAAATTATTTTGGCAGTAATTTCCCTGACAGGTTATTTGCTATGTTTTTCAAATTTCAAAGGAAAAAAGTACACTTTCCAAATGCAAAAGACAAGTTCAGAGTTTACACAGTATTATGAACAAGTGTTATCGTAGTGACATAATTCTACTCCAGATGTGCAGAGTTAGAGAAAACATTCCTCTCTCTCTCTCTCTCTCTCTCTCTCTCTCTCTCTCTCTCTCTCTCAGTAGAATGTAGAATGTTGTTGAAATACCATTGACCTTATACTTGACACAGTGACTGTGGGTGCGTTTGTTGGTGCTGTTAACTCAAGTACTATTTGAAAGTCCACTATTACCTTGTGAAATCCATGAATATCATTTGCATTGTAAATGTAAAACTGAAAGGTCACAAACACTTTGATTTGCTTTCGCTGATTTAACATCATTAATTTATTTTATTATTTCCTTTATTATTTGTATCTGAAGTTTTATCTTAAACGATTCCTGTTAAACCACATCGTCATACTGAGAAAGTGATAAGAACGTTAAATGAGAATACGTTTTTAATTTCCTCAGCTTTAGTTACTGTAAACAGAATGTGTAATTGTTAGTTTTATGTGGACCATATGTATTTATTTCAAGACTCTAGATCATTGTTTTATCATTGTTCTCCTTTTTTTTAATATATTTTTGGTGCCCAATTTCAAAAGGTCAGATAGCGAATGAAACAAAAACTTGACACTATGTACTCATTTTGAACTGACAAACTCAATAGATAATTCATATAATGTTAATGACTCCTTTTGTCTGAAACAAAAAGGCAGTGTTGTAGGTTCGTGCAGAGAAAAAAATTAGTTCCTAATGAAATTGCATAATAAATTGCGTATAAGGTACATGTATGAAGAAAATGACTGTTATTGTTAGTTTCCTAGCAGACTGTGTTTGAATACTGACTGAATAATAACAATAAAAAAATTCACTGCAGGAAATTTCACTGTGAATCTTGCTCAAAATAAAATAAATAATCTTGAATATTCACAAAATTAAGTATATATTGGTTAATTATTATTAAAATTTATGTTTTAGTGGATGGTTAGTGAGGATCAGTCAATAATACAACTTTAGTTATTTTGCGTCAACTTTTCGACAATATTTATTGTCATCTTCAGGACCTGTATATGAAATACAATAGAAATATCAAACATAACGAAACAATTAAATATTTGGGTGAACGTGTTGGTGATGTGAGTGTGTGCGTGTGTATGTATGTATCATTTTTTATGTGAAGACTTATGATAGTATGTTTACATCTTCAAATTATCTTTAAGAAAGCGAGCAAATTATAGTATGAGAGAACTTAATTATTCGATCTCTCTTCTCAAGCCTCAAAGACCCGACATCCAAAGATAAACGATCTAATGTCGTATACACTATCCAATGCAATGACTGTCCAGCCACATACACTGGTATTACGTCCCAATATTTACATAAGAGAATTTATCAACATAGGTACGATTGCCATAAAAAAACCCATAATGATAACCCCAACGCTTTAGTATCTCACCATTTAAACACCGGTCATGAATTTGACTTCAGCAACACCCAAATTAAATATTACGAAAATAATTATTTCTAAAGGTGCATACTGGAAATGATTCAAATTAAAAGTGACCCTCACTCCATTAATTTTCGGACTGATACTCAAAACCTCTCGTCCAGTTATGCTCAACTTATACACACCGTCAAGACATGAAATTTGAAGAAATAATCAGTAGTCTCCCTACAGGATGTGTTGGTCATTAGTGGCCAGCTTGTCGTTAGATATTAATTAGTGTCACACTCCCCCCTAGTGCAAATCTTTCTCAACTGTCTTCTGAACACATGTTACTTAATTTCCTACAAATGTACAAGGGTCATCTGTTCTGCTTTATAATAAGGTGTTGGTTAGGGAAAATTTACAGTTGTGTGTTTGGCGTCAGCAACAATTGTAAGTGTCTCACTGATCATATTATTTAGTATTAGCTAAGAAACATATAACATTTCTTATAGACACATAGTCGATCAGTTTTAAACTCAGTACAGTGGGCATCTCCGTTGTGCATAATTTACACTTAGATGATAAAAATAAGTGAATAAAATAGTGTTATATTTATGTATGGATTCTCGAATGTGTAGTTGACTTGTGAGGTTGTTTTGTTGTGTGTGTGTGTGTGTGTGTGTTCATATGTAATTCTAGCGTGTGTGTATGTACACGTCTGCATGTTAGATTTGTGGTATATATCTGTTTAGAATAGAGTGAGAGAGAGAGAGAGAGAGAGAGAGAGAGAGAGAGAGAGAGATTGAGGGAGCATGTGAGAGAGATTATGACCGACCTATATTTGAACTACATTGACTATGGTACTCTGTATAGACCAAGTTCCAGGTAAATAACATTGACCAAAATGTAAATATTAAGTAATAACCATTTTCATATAATAGATCTGTTATCTATAATGTTGTGTTATAAAGTCTGTAACCCTTTAATACAAGTTGGTAAATCATTTCTGTTATCGTGTGCATAAATTCTCTATTTATATGAGGATGATAGTGTAATAAAAATGGTGAGTGTTTTAGAGTGCCGATCGTGGACAATGACAAATGAGAGGGAGAGAGAGAGACCGAGAGAGAGAGTGTGAGAGAGAGTGTGAGAGAGAGTGTGAGAGAGAGAGGAGAGAGAGAGAGAGAGAGAGAGAGAGAGAGAGAGAGAGAGAGAGAGAGAGAGAGAGAGAGAGAGAGAGAGAGAATGAAGAGAGATAATGAGAGGGAGAGAGAGAGAGAGTGTGAGAGCGAAGGGTGGAAGAGTGAGAGAGGGAAGAAGGGAGACAGTGAGTGAGATGTAGAAGAGAGAGAGAGAGAGAGAGAGAGAGAGAGAGAGAGAGAGAGAGAGTGAGTGAGTGGGGTGATAGTGAGTGATAGATCGATTTCAGGTTAGAGTGAGAGGCTGTGAGGACTAGCGGGGGGAGCATGGGTGAAAGAGAAGGGTGATTGGGGACACATACATAAATTACATATTCTATAGTACTCTTCACTATATTTTACAATATGATTACAATTACCGTATTATCCAAGTTTACCTGTTAGTAAAATTTACCAGAAACTTTTGTTTGTAACCTTTGTCAACTATCTGATTTAAGTCGTAATGTTTTACAATATTGTGTAAATTGTATGTTTCTAAATTATGATTGTTTGCTAACACCAGTAGGGAGTGAAACATGGTGTAACGTCTTTTCGCCGCGTTACAAATCCAGGGAACCCATCGTAATTAAACTCCGTTAATTAGATGGGCTGCCTACGTTGTAACAGAATTTATCACAAATAATTAATATAACAAATTACTTACTAACTGTGTAAGGAAACAATGGCAAGGTATACAATTGATTTAAGCACTCCTCATATGTGTGTAACAAGAAGACTTCTCTTTATTTAACATTTAAACACATTTACTGACAGATCCCATGACATTACTAATTCAATTTTAAAGTTATTTGAAAGGTTTCTTTAAACTTTGGGATCAAAATTGATTCTATATAGCTATACCTCGGATCCGGGTAACCTTCGGTATTTATTCATTACAACTTTTAGTCATAATCAATTCATGATATTAGCTTGCAAGACTTTCTTTTATTCAACCATTGGAAGAATGGTATTATTGCTTGAATTATATTACTCTACATTAGCATATAAACTGTTACAACGTATGAAGTTAGAATAGTTACATGAAATTCTTAGATTTAATTTATAAGTCTTTACAAAGTTAATAGTTTCTGAAAAGTCTCTTTCAAGATGTGTTGTGTAACAAATATTAGTAACCCTCGATAGACAGGCTATCGAGTCACCTTTTAATTGGTATGCAGAAGACTCGTCCTGGGGTATCCGTCTTGGGAAACAGGAACAGCTACGTCGTCATCTCGGTCTGGTCTTCGTCCGTAAAGGGCTTCAAAGTTCGCAGGTTGAACTTTCTACGATGATACTTGTAGATTCTTGGATGTCCTGATCTGCATATTCTGTCGCGTGTACTAGAGTTTGTGGCTTCTGATAGTTCACATCTCCAGGTATGATGTTGGAAGTGTTGTTATTTCTTGAAGTTCGAAGTCATCTTGTGTTACACCTTTTTTACGTTTCGAGTTTTACACTTTAAATCTCTTGTTTATTTACATAACTATATTAGTTAACACATCCAGATGCTTTAAGCAGCTATTTCTGGTATACCATCTTAAGGTAAAACAAAGTATAGGTAACATATTTTAAGAGCACAGCTCTTACGTCTATACTGTACGAAGTCACCATTGCGAGAGAGCGAAATTCTGCTCCCTTCGCCTGGTACTGGACAAAATGGTAGTGGGGCAATTACCGCGCGAGAATATAGTTCCTAACTATATTTAAGTTAACATTTTTATTTATACAAACTATCCCTAAACAAATATACATAATTTAAATCAGTTGTTTTAGCGACTATCTGTGTCTCCAGATTTTTAATTATTAACATTAGGTTTTTTATCTTATTCTAACTTACACAAGACTCGGAAAACATGTCGAGTCTGGAATCAACAGGACAGCGCCTGCTCACAAGCAAAGGGTTAAATACGATATTAATAACTCTTTACAATTTATCTTTTTATTAGAGTATCTTCTAACTAACTAATTACTGCTTCCTCTCATACTGATTACATACAGGTATTTTATATTAATACAGTGAGATTTAAATGGTTTAATAGCTCGCAACCTTAATTTTTAAAAATTTTTATTATTTTGATTATTTCTTTTATTTAAATCGTCACATACTCCACCGCTTAATTTGCACGCTACGGTTAAGCTTTTTGAGTCTAACTCACAATTGGGCACTGGGATATTGAATGGGGTTAGTGTGTGTAATTTCTTTCACATAGTTGTTGGACACTTTACAACGTTGTCCACATAGTTATTACCTATAGTTACAACACAGTATACTTTATATTCTTATAAACTACCTTTTTTTTTTACATACTATTTACACTTAATATTTACACAATTAAAACACAAAACTCTTTCTTATCTCTATCACTTAATTTTACTACCGGTTTTTTTGTTTGTCTTACTCTCTCTTCTGTAGAGTAACTTTCTAAATCTTTACTATTTAGAATTCTATCTTTTCTTCTGTGAGTCCTATATAACTCATGTAGTTAATGAGTGTTAGTACCCATCTAGTTAATGATTATTCATTAATGCATGCTTCGCAGAACTGGAACTCAGGTTGATCAGGCCTCGTTTCCAAACTCTACGTTTTACATTTTTCACGTGGATTCAGAAATATACTTTTCTTTACTGCCTAGTATTCCCTTTTCTTTTTGGGTTATACTATACCGTCGCTTCTTCTTATACAACTTTAGTTGCGAAATATGCGTTCTCCGCACATATTTCTGTGTTGCAGGTTCGCACAGGGCTACTGTAACTGGAGTTAGGTACTTTTGGATTTGGTAAGGGCCACACCATCGGAAGGATAGTTTAGAGGTGGTCTTATCAATCGCACTACTAATGGGGTGAGTCTTGTACATTACTAAGTCACCTACTTGGTACCTGACTGAGTTGCTATGATTACCTTTCTCGTGGTATCTTCTGGATTTTTCCAAGCTTGCTCTTAAGTTAGAGCGGGCTTTGTTCCATATTCGCTTTATCTGCTTATCCGTTATTTGCGGAGGCAGCAGATCGTGTATATTCCATCTTGTGGTCAAAGGGTGGTTTGGTCGATACTTGTATAGTAACTCGAATGGGGTCGACTTGTGACCTTCGTGGTAAGCTGAATTAAAAGCGTATTGAATCCAGGATAGATTTTGGTCCCACGACGTGTGATCGTTCGCATGATAGGCGATTAGCGCAGATTTGAGGTTTCGTAGATACCTTTCAGCAATATTGCCTTTCGGTCGATACTCTGTAGTGGTTATATGGTCTATCCCTAACTTGAAACACATATTCTTAAATTCTTTTGCTTTAAACTGCGGACCGTTATCAGATACTATACGTACTGGAGTACCGTAGTCTTTAAATAGTCTTTCCTGTAGTATTTTAACTGTTGTCGACGCTAATGCTCGTCGCATGGGATACATCCAAACAAATTTGGTGAACGAATCTACACATATCAGTAACATGGTATTTCCTGATTTGGATCGTGGATACGGACCTGAGAAATCTAGATAAAGTTTCGAAAAAGGGGTTTTTGGGATTTCTGATATCAATTGGCTTACTTGAGTATTTCTGGCGGGTTTGCTAAGGGCGCATAATGAACATTTCTTTACGAAGTTGGCTATTTCGCAGTTCATATTGTTCCAATGATATTCCTTTCGAATACGATGTATCGTCTTATTGATTCCCATATGGGCTCCTATGGTAGATGAATGGAAGTATTCCATTAGCATGGGCTTAATTACATCCGGGGCTATTATTCTTAATTCCTTTCCGTCTCTTATCTTGAGACACAGTACATTCTTACTCAATATGTACTTCTCGGATTTAATACCTTGGGTAAGTTGTTCTATAATAGGCTTCAGTAAGGGGTCTTGTTGTTGATACAGGGCAATGTTTGTAAAGGCAAGGGGGAATTCAGTAATTACGGCGTTAGCACTTGCTATTTCCGGCTTCACTATGTTTTCAGAAGTTTTAGTGGGTGACTGGAACATACGGGACAGGGTATCGGCGACTACATTTTGAGTACCTTTAATATGCTGCACTCTGAATTTGTAGCAGTTTAATTTCAATATCCATCTGCCAATTCGTCCTAATTGTTTAGGGTGATTCAATAACCATGATAACGCCTGATTGTCGGTTTCCAAAAGGAATTCTTTATGTTCTAGGAAGGGTTTAAACTTTTCGAACGCAAAAACAATTGCTAAACATTCCAATTCATATGCGGAATACTTTCTTTCTTGATCGCTCAGTGTTCGTGATGCATAACTAATTGGTAGTCTACAGTTATCTATCTCTTAGTATATCACTGCACCTAACGCTACACTGGAACTGTCGGTTTGCACGACGAATGGTTTTGTGAAATCAGCTAATTGCAAAACTGGGGGAGATATAATGCTTTCTTTAAGTTGCTCAAACGCGTTTTGATGTATTGAGCTCCATTCGAACTTCATTCCCTTCTTTCGTAAGGAGTTTAGGGGTGCTGCTATTTCGGCAAGATGGGGAATATATTTATGGAAATAATTCACCATACCTAAAAATCGGGCTATACCTTTTGCATCTCGTGGGGGTGCAAATTCTCTAATAGCACGGGTACGTTCGGGGTCAATGCTTACCTTTCCATTCGCTTTCACGATATGTCCTAAGAAAGAAAACTGAGGGACAGCAAAACTTACCTTATTTGGGTTCACCGTTAATCCTGCTCTTAGTAAACGAGATAACACTTCACGCAAATGTTTGAGATATTGTTCCATTGATTCACTGTATATTACGATGTCGTCCAAATAGTGGTACACATATTTAAATTTAATGTCGTGAAATATCTTCTCCAATAGTCTACTACATACAGTACTTCCTTGAGATATTCCAAAGGGTACCCTAGTAAATTGGTACAAGTTAAAAGGAACTGCAAACGCGGTTAGACGTTTGGATTCTTCTGAAAGAGGTATTTGGTGAAAAGCTTGATTCAGATCCATTACCGTAAAGACCATAGCTCTAGCAAAATAATGAAACGCACTATGGATGTCTGGAAGAGGGATTGATTCAAATTCTATTCTTTTATTTAATTGCCTGTAGTCTACAACTAGTCGGTGTTTATCTGGTCCTTTCGGTACTAAAAACGAGGGTGAAGAATATGGGGACGTAGAGGGTTCTATGACTCCTTGGTCCAATAACTTATTGATATGGTTTCGCATGACTTCCATCTTGGGAGGCGACAACTTGTACGGAGGTAGTCGTATTACTTTCTGATCACTCAGATTAATTTTATACTCTATTAGGTCCGTAAGTCCTAGTTTTGGTGTAAGAACCGAGGAAAATTCTTTTATTAGTTTTACTATTTTGACTCTATCTCTTCGTTCTAGGTGAGATAAATCTGAATCTTGGTGTATTACATGTGCAGTAGATGAACAACGTTTATCTTCATTACTATCAAATTTATGTTTTCTTGCACGGTCAAATCTGAAATAAAATTCTCGCTCGTAGATGTCAAGAATCATTCCTGTCTTACTAATAAAATCTGCACCTAATATTAAAGCAGGTCCTAATTCTTTACATACTAACATTGTAAACATCCAACTTAGGTTTTTTATTTTAACCTTAATGGTAATGCTCAGGTTTATATTTATTTTACGTTTATCAGCGGTAGCACACTTTATATTCACAGGTTGGTTCCGTTTTACTAGATGATGTTTAGCTAACATGTCCGCTAATTCTTGGCTGATTAAGGTTCTACTAGATCCCGAATCAATTAAGGCGATGGGGGATGTAACGCCTAAGTCGACTCGTATTAATGGTAGTAGATTTTTTTCCATTTACATCTATTAATCGCATTACACTTTTCACAAAATTCTCGCACATAGGGGTCGATTTCTTTCGCACCTTTTTTGTTTTTCACTTGGTTACAGAATAATTCATTCTTATTATTATTACTGGTTTCTTTTAGTTTACCCAATTCCGAGTAGCTGCGGAAGACACAGGTTTTCGGGTCTCCCTGCCTTACATGTTTTTTGAATTGGTGTTATTCCGTTCCAATGGCTTACTTTTGCACTCTCTTCTTATGTGCCCATATTTGCCACAATTATAACAGGTGGGTTTTCTGCGAGGTGGGTACTTGGTTTCCGCTTTATCTGGGTTTACAGTTAACTTACCAGCTTTGTGCACATGGTGAGGTCTACTAGAAACTTGTCTTTCATACGAGGTTGTTACATCAGGCAGTAGTGCTCGCAATTGATGTCTATTAGTTCCAGAGGTTTTCATTGCTTCTCTATTTTGATCTGAGTACCATACATTTGAAGAATGGATACTGCACTGTTCTAGATCAGCAATTGTATTGGGTCTATTCATCAATGATAGTCGAGATCTTTCTTCAGGTGACACGCCTATTAAAATGGTGTCCACCAGTTGTGTTTCATTCCAGCTTACACGTAGTAGTCGAGAGGACTCCCTAATATCGGAGATGTAGTGAGCTAATCTCTCCTGATGTCCTTGTACTCGGAGTACTGTCTTTCTTTTTATTTCCTCATAGATGCCGGTGGGAATAAAGTATTTTATTATAGAGCTATGTAGCTCTTCTACTGGGAAGGTAGAGGTTAGGGCTTCTAGCACACGATTTTTTAACGGGGGTTTACACTTTGGTAACAGAACTTGTAAAATTTGCCAGTCATTCAGCTGCTGTAGATCCTTTATCTGAAGAAGATAACTAATAAAAGTTAGTAATTTGGAAACATTTAAGCCATCCGTATAAGGGATTTCGGTTAAAATCTTCTCCACAGGGTGAGTCATTTTACCGTATAGATCTGCGTTATAGTTCATAGGTGTAATTCCTCGATGAGGGCGATTGGATTCATTGGAGGTGGTGGTCAATTCATTATTTCCGGGACGAAACTGAAAATGCTCGGGAGGAGGGGCATTTACATCTGTATCAGTATTTTGTTCTGGGTTCGCTTGCACTTGCGATACGATAGGTGAGTTCCGATCCGAGTTAGGCGGAGGTAAACCAGTGGTGGGGGATTTAGAGTGCACGTACACCTCTTGGTGTATTACATGTGCAGTAGATGAACAACGTTTATCTTCATTACTATCAAATTTTTATTTTCTTGATTATTTCTTTTATTTAAATCGTCACATACTCCACCGCTTAATTTGCACTTTACGGTTTTTGGTTTTTTTTTTAGTCTAACTCACAATTGGGGACTGGGAGTATGTTTAGTTTCGGTGTGTGAAGTTATTTATTATTATTAGTATTATTTATTATTAGTGCACAGTTTGTTTTCTCTAATTCTCTTTAAATGATTCTGTTCATTTAAATGATCGCCTTCGTGAAATTCCCTTTTTCTCACTTCTTAAGTACTAACTTACATTTTAATCTTAATACTAATTTCCAAACCTTAGATTGGAATGATCCCTACTTATCCGTAACTCACAACATCCCGGCCCGACTGACACCAGCTTACTCTAACTACTCAAGTTAGCTTTCAGCATTTATTAATGATCTTTGGCACATTTCTGCCCTATCATTACTCTTTCAGTCGGCGCCGTTGTGACCTGTTACGTTACATGTATAATCACTTCTTGATTATATATCATAAACTTATTTCTAATGTAATCTAAAGAGGATCCCATACTCCACTCTAGATCACTGTTTTGAGATAAGCGGAACCTCACGAAGATAATTCTCTTTTATCTCTTTAACTATACTTAAACAAACTATGCGGAAGGGGAGACACTTTACACAATGCATTGTCATACACACTAGGGGTGGTTTTCAATTGTTTAGGCTAGCACCGGTTTATCACAATAGAGAGGGTGGGTTCGGGGCTGCTTAGTACAATTCCTACAATACTGAACACGCTTTTATTTTCTCTAACTGGCCACCAATGGGAGTGTTTACAATGTGTAACTGTACTTTTATTATTATTATTCTTTTTTCTTACTTACTTCTACACTTCACACTATTTAAGTTAGTTTAACTTAAGATTTATTCAGCTCTAGTTTTTTGAACACAATTATTATTTTCCTTTATTATTATTATTTACTTTGGGGTTTTAAGAAACTTCCTTAGAATTATTTACTATCTACTCACCATATTTATTTAGCACACTTCAATTATTATTATAAATTTATTATTATTAAGTCACTACATTAATTAATTGTCGTCACGGGGAAAAATACTTAACCTACTATACTGTACACATTTATTACACATATATATAATAAATTCAGAAGTAATCAATTTACACAAATTAGAAAAGAACAATTTCTCTTCTAAGGGAGAGACAGAAATCACACACACATATTTTTCAAGGTTAAATAGCCGATCAGCTGTTTTCTGGAATGTAGGTCACCCTCTGTATTTAGTTAACAAGGAACTGGTGTGTCAGTGAGAAAGGGGGTTTTACTCTTATTGTTCTCTACACAATGCGACTGAATAACACAACTACTTTATACCGTTATAAACGAGAGAAGGGGAGCACAATCTTATTCAACAAATTTATTATTATTATTTCGCTTGACAACACTTTGACTCCGTTCATTCATAAACTTTTCTCAATTAAATAAATTACTTATTTTGTTCACAAGTTTTAAATCACGACCTTCTACTTAATTACCTTGGTCTACATTACATACTTTATTATTAACAAAGTTATTTTTAATTAATTTTTTTTTTTTTTAACACATACTAGTGTATGTAAGCTATATAGTTGGACATACACTGTGCAGAATGATTCAGGAAACAACAGGTCATGGATTGTCGTAAACAAACCTGTTACAGATTGTTTGGTTAACCAAAATTGTTATGTTTGGTCACAATTCATGTATGCAAGTAATTATATCGAATAATGCAGGTTCCTACTGGCCTATAGAATGCAAAAGCTACATGCATTGTATGACGCTAAGGATATTTCACTTATACATACTATCATCTACGTAACTTAATACACTATTAAATATGTTTTGAACATTAAAGTTATTAAAGTAACTTTCTGAGTGCATAGATCAATATTATATATTTAGTTATTGTTCATACAAATTATCCACGCATAGTGAATGCAATTTTGTTTGTGACACTCTATACACAAATAAAACTCTTTCCTTTGTTTCCTTTTTTTTTTTTTTTAAAGGAGTGACGCAATTTTGTTTGCGTCGCGATGCTTAAAACACCTTTATAAAAATAAGCAGAGTGGCGCACTTTTGTAACGTCTTTTCGCCGCGTTACAAATCCAGGGAACCCATCGTAATTAAACTCCGTTAATTAGATGGGCTGCCTACGTTGTAACAGAATTTATCACAAATAATTAATATAACAAATTACTTACTAACTGTGTAAGGAAACAATGGCAAGGCATACAATTGATTTAAGCACTCCTCATATGTGTGTAACAAGAAGACTTCTCTTTATTTAACATTTAAACACATTTACTGACAGATCCCATGACATTACTAATTCAATTATTAAGTTATTTGAAAGGTTTCTTTAAACTTTGGGATCAAAATTGATTCTATATAGCTATACCTCGGATCCGGGTAACCTTCGGTATTTATTCTTTACAACTTTTAGTCATAATCAATTCATGATATTAGCTTGCAAGACTTTCTTTTATTCAACCATTGGAAGAATGGTATTATTGCTTGAATTATATTACTCTACATTAGCATCTAAACTGTTACAACGTATGAAGTTAGAATAGTTACATGAAATTCTTAGATTTAATTTATAAGTCTTTACAAAGTTAATAGTTTCTGAAAAGTCTCTTTCAAGATGTGTTGTGTAACAAATATTAGTAACCCTCGATAGACAGGCTATCGAGTCACCTTTTAATTGGTATGCAGAAGACTTGTCCTGGGGTATCCGTCTTGGGAAACAGGAACAGCTACGTCGTCATCTCGGTCTGCTCTTCGTCCGTAAAGGGCTCCAAAGTTCGCAGGTTGAACTTTCTACGATGATACTTGTAGATTCTCGGATGTCCTGATCTGCATATTCTGTCGCGTGTACTAGAGTTTGTGGCTTCTGATAGTTCACATCTCCAGGTATGATGTTGGAAGTGTTGTTATTTCTTGAAGTTCGAAGTCATCTTGTGTTACACCTTTTTTACGTTTCGAGTTTTACACTTTAAATCTCTTGTTTATTTACATAACTATATTAGTTAACACATCCAGATGCTTTAGGCAGCTATTTCTGGTATACCATCTTAAGGTAAAACAAAGTATAGGTAACATATTTTAAGAGCACAGCTCTTACGTCTATACTGTACGAAGTCACCATTGCGAGAGAGCAAAATTCTGCTCCCTTCGCCTGGTACTGGACAAAATGGTAGTGGGGCAATTACCGCGCGAGAATATAGTTCCTAACTATATTTAAGTTAACATTTTTATTTATACAAACTATCCCTAAACAAATATACATAATTTAAATCAGTTGTTTTAGCGACTATCTGTGTCTTCAGATTTTTAATTATTAACATTAGGTTTTTTATCTTATTCTAACTTACACAAGACTCGGAAAACATGTTGAGTCTGGAATCAACAGGACAGCGCCTGCTCACAAGCAAAGGGTTAAATACGATATTAATAACTCTTTCCAATTTATCTTTTTATTAGAGTATCTTCTTACTAACTAATTACTGCTTCCTCTCATACTGAGTACATACAGGTATTTTATATTAATACAGTGAGATTTAAATGGTTTAATAGCTCGCAACCTTAATTTTTAAAAATTTTTATTTTCTTGTTTATTTCTTTTATTTAAATCATCACAATGGTAAAAATAACTTTTAATAATTACGTAGTGAACATCCCCTAATCTGTTTTAGTTATAGGTAATATATTACTTTGCTATATGTTGACTGTTGTAGGTATAAACAATTTATGTACCAATCTACTATAATATCCAATTGTTGGTTACTGTTTGTTTAATTAATTAAAATAACATTATATTTAGTAATTTAAATTGTAATACTGTATAAATTAAGTTCTCTCATACTATAATTTGCTCGCTTTTTTAAAGATAATTTGAAGATGTAAACATACTATCATAAGTCTTCACATAAAAAATGATACATACATACACACGCACACACTCACATCACCAACACGTTCACCCAAATATTTAATTGTTTCGTTATGTTTGATATTTCTATTGTATTTCATATACAGGTCCTGAAGATGACAATAAATATTGTCGAAACGTCGACGCAAAATAACTAAAGTTGTATTATTGACCGATCCTCACTAACTATCCACTAAAACATTCACTGATTGACGGTCACTAAAAATTTAAGGATTTAATTAAAATGTATGTATAATATAAAATTCAAAATTATTATTATTTTAACAAGTAAGTGAGTTCTCAGTTTTAACTCGACTATTTGGCATTTACCTACCTATCTGTCTATTTGGGGTAGGCCTGGGGTATATCTCACAATAATTTTTGAATGAATCAACTGATTTTTGTAATCTTGGCATGCGTGTCCATACTTTTACCCAACAGAATCGTATTTTTTTGAGATTGATCCACACAAACTTCAGGAGTGGGGGGGGGGGGAGCAAAAATGTAAGGGATTAAATTTCTGAAAAAATTAACAAAAATTGAAATTTTCATAAATTAAAGGTGTATCAGTTTAACGGGAATTTTATCCAAATATGAATACATTGTTCGTTTTTCAAAATTCCAAAATTTTTGTATGCCTGGGCGCAAAAAGTGGGTCAAAATTATAATAAAATTTCAAAAATCCGTGTGGAATATCAAATTAAAGATAATTTTAACCAGAACCTGAATACAGTGTAGAATTTGGGAAATCAAAAAATTTTAGGACACCAGGGCCCATAAAATGGATTAAAAGTTTGAAAAATTAATAAAAAATCCATCCGGGTGTCAGACTAAAAGGAATTTTAACATAAATCTGAGAGTAGCATTTATTATGAAAATGTTTTAACTTAGGAGCATCATGAGCCAAAAAATGGAACTCAACATTTTAAGACAATTTTTTTAAATCTACGTGGGGATCAAGTTATAAGGAATCTTAATCAAAATACAAACTTGGTATCTTTAGTAATTTGATAGAATTAATATATTTCAGTATTTCTTGCCAATTTTGGATCACCTTCAAAATATTTCTAGGCTAAATTTATAAAATTACTTTACATATTGTTATTTGTTGCATAATATATTTGAGAAAAATATTAGATAAAGTTACATTGATGTCTATAGAAACATACATAAAATTAAAGCTAGGACTAAATTATTTATCTTTTAGGCATTATGGTTATAAATTTAACAAAAAAATCAATGCAGTAGTTTTGAATTTTTATTGTTATTGTATAACTGTCTGCTTGAAACTTGTAATTTTACTAGTAAAAATAGTAGAGTTGCTGGGATTTTATAACAGTTTAAAAATCAAATAATATTGAAATTCACTTAATAATAAATATATTTATTTTGAAATAGTGAGAGAGTGCTGCAGCTCAAGAAGCTTACTAGTTTAGAACGTATATGTACACACCAGTGGCTGCCCGTGCTTAAGTTGCATGGTTGTACAACCACCAGTAATTCCCAAATTGTATTTTAAATTATAGAATTATGAACAAAACAAGAACTAATAATAGTATTTTCAAGCTAAATCATCATACTTAATCATTTGCCGATTGAAAAACACAGAGGAATACTAAAAACCGTACATGCTCTTGCCGTGGTGTATGCACCAACTGTGACGCGCTTTGTATATGGAAAATACAATGGAGTAGTGCTCTGTTTGGCTAGCTTCAGGTGTTCCTCTTACAATGCTATAGCTTTGCTTGGTGTGATTAGGGACTGCAAACCCCACTTGTACGCCACAAACCTTCGTTTATGTCCGACTGAGGAAAAAATTGCAATTAAGAGAGTAGGTAGCCTACACAAGACCTTGAAAATTTTAATCAAAGTATAAAATCAGGTAACAGAATATTCAATCGTAAATTTAAAAAAAATATATATATATACAATAAACATTCGCGGTTATGCGGGTGTGACACTAAAATTGCAGTATTTTACTTTCCTTGTGTATTGTTTGGAGGGGAGGAAACTTGGACATTTTCTATTCAGAGAATAAAACAATTTAATACCATCCAACCCACTGCAACCCCTAAATTTTCCAACCACCAGCTGCCACTGGTACACATACATACTCATTCACATCTGTTTACTCATTTCTAATATTTATTATTTACTACAGTGGTGGATCCATGAGCTGAAGATAAAGAAAATTTATCCTTATAAACAGCAGGGGCATATTTATGGAGGGGACCAGTCCCCCCATAAGGTCAAAAAAATTTGATGAATTTTGTTAAATTCTTAATTTTTAGGCTATTTTATTATTTTTTAATCTGTGAATGTTAATACAGTAGAAACTCTTTTTTAAAATATATCGTAGTCCTTCAGTCTTTCGACTGGTTTGTACCCTCCCCGCATATACCCGTGGTGCGTGTGGTACTGAGTCTGTCACAGGTATATGGGACCTACAGTTTAACACCGGATCCAAACGGCATAGTTGGGGGGAAGGTTTATACTAAGCAGGATACCTCTCGCTGGTTTGCCATTGCCTTGCGAGGGGGAACGGTCGTATCTAAATCAGATGGCCCCCGGCGGGAATTGAACCCGCGCCGACAGCGTAGCAGCGCCACACGCTAGCCACTACGCCACGACCGCTCCTTAAAATATATAAACAGGTTTATTACATAGAATTTGTGTATACATTTCCAATATGAAATAGAGAAATATCAATTCAATCAATAGGTAGGTATCTTCTAAATAATGTTTTAATTACTGTACGTGTTATTACCGATTACTTCAATGAGATTGATTTCAGTATGTTATTGCACGTTTTTCAACCACTTTAAATGTAGTAATGTTGATTAGCCTTTTTTTATATGAAGCCGACCCCCTCCCCTGGACCAAATTTTAGAAATGCCACTGATAAACAGTAAACCTTAACTAAATATTCAGTAGACATACTGAGAGAAAATTTTAATTTGTTATCATTCTATATTTTTCCGGCAAGCTTAGTTTTAATTTTAAAAAGTTCAAAGAAGAAATTAGAAAAAATGAAGCGTTTTCTTTTTCCTGTATTTTTAATATAGATGAATTTAAAAAAATTAAATGTATGACAACTTTTCATACTTTAGAGTTATTACCTAAAAAATCTCCCCCAAATTCTTCTCTGGATTCAGTACTATTTATTAAATTTTGTTTTAATATTATTTATTTTATTATGAGTTAATCAATAAATTAGTCATGTGCACATGCGGACTTGAGTGAGCACACATGCACACACCATTCTAGTAAATGTAATGTTAAACCGGTATTGTATTGTTACCACTAAGATGGTGCAATACGTCAATTGAGTAACATTCGGTGCTCCACCCACTCTTGTAGGCCTACTTAGAGAATAATGCTAACCTACACTTCACCACAGGGTAAATAGAATTAGGAGAATGGTCTATACTTTGTATTGTGATTTATTTGTTGGTTTGTTACACAACTAGCACAGTCTAAATTTTTATTATCACTAGCATAACGAAACCGTAGATTTAAAACATATCTCCATTAAAAAAAATAATTTTATATTATTGTTTACTATTTATCTGGTCTTACAGTTTATAATTATTTATATAGTAGAATACAAAATGTTTAACAATCCCTGAGTCAGAGTAATGCAATCACAATACATTGCTATTCCTTACCTGTTTCTCTATTAATACTAGTTTTGTTAAGAAAAATAATTTTACCGTTTTTGGACACTTTGTAATTTGGATTCTGTGTCTTATTCTGTTATTATCCACATTGAAAAATATTTAACGTAATTGAATATTAATTTTTAAGAGTTTACAAAGTATTTATTGTTTTGCAAGTTAAAATTTGATATCTAGTTATTATTTTTAACTCCCCCTAGTCTCGATTACTTCAGATTTTTGACTCTCTCATGTACTTCTATTTGCGTTTTTAAATATTTTATTAACAAATTTATACAAGCATTACAATTAATTTGTTCATTTTCATCTCTTTTTTTTGGTCCTTCTCTGTACAGAAGAATAGATTATATAATATTCTATACATAAATATTATTTTGCTACTTCTGTTTCATATTTCTGAATGAACTTTTCCAATTTCCTCTTTTATTTTGTCTCTAGATATTTGTTCTATATCTTGTTCTTTTTTGTTTTGTACCATTATCTTGATCCTCTGGCAAATACATTACCATAATTATTTTTATCTTCATGAAATTTAAATTTAATTTTGTAATTTTTTATTTTTATATCTTTTTAGAGCCTTCTACCTAATGCATGTAACAGACATAACAAGGCTTCCTAATCCAAGAAAATCATTAAGTCATATTGACCCTACATCTTTGTTTCCTCCAAATTCTAAATTATTTGAAAAAGTGTATTAAAAGATTTAAACCAACACTAGAAAAAAAATTCCAAACCATTAGTTTGGATTTAGACACAAGCAGTCAGCAGTCAGTGATATAACTGAAAAGCAGTAGAAGAAAACCTGGTTTCTTCAACTATCTTTCCAGATGCTGCACAAGCCTTTGACAAAATATGGCATGAAAGTTTAATGCAGAAGTTAAACGCATTGCTATTAGAACTATACTGGAATTATACATTTCCAGTTGATTATTCAGGATAGAGTTGGAAGATGAGCATTCAGAGCTAAAAGAAATAAAAGCAGTAGTATTTTACGTATAACTATAATATTACTGACTCGGATCACTAAGTTTTTTATTGGTAAAAATGTAACCAATAAAAACCTTAGTGTTCCGAGTCAGTATTATTATACTTATAATTATAAAATTGGAGTGTACTGATGAGAAGTGGACAGTTGAAGCAGTGATAAAGGCAATAAGGATACATGAATACATAATAATGAGATGTGTACAGATATAAGGAACAAGTTTCTAAAGAACCAGTGCAGAAACCAAGTGTTTAAGTACTGGGAGAGGTGGTGGGAATTGTTCTAAAGTAGCCTAAACACTGATAGTAAACATGTGCTGTCACTTTAAATGGTTGACATTGTTACGTAGTGCTTCAGTAGAGGGAAAGCATGAGGACAAACGGGAGGAGGTGGTAAATCTACCCAAACAAAAGTCAGCCAAGGCCCTTTTGTAACTTGTTGATCTACAGTGTATTTTATCACAAAGTAGAGTCGTAAGAGCTTCTGGGGAAAATGGAATTGTCAATATTCAATAAATACATGATCTAATAATATAACAACAACGATAACAAAAACAATAATAATAATACTAATATGGTTGTTTAATTCATAGTAATTAGCTTGCAAAATCTCTAAGTAATATAAAATCCTTTGAAAAGTGACTTTCTTTAATTACCAATAATAACTCAAGTTATAGGTATCAACTCATAACAGCATCGATTTGAGCATGAGATTTAGTGTTATTCTTCTTCCTTTTCTGCCTTTTAATTTACTCTAACACTAGTTTTATGTTTTCACTGATCATATTCCTTATTACATATTAATATTTTTGGAAACATTAATAATATTTACAATTGTTGAAAAGCTATAATTCTTGTCTCTTTTGCTCTGTTCTACCATTTATTGAAAACATAACAGAATTTAATTCATCTTCAGTTTGTTCATTATGGATTCTGTTCAGTGTAATTTAATAAACATGTATATGTGCATATGCATGTGTGTGTGTGTGTGTGTGTGTGTGTGTGCGTGTTTAATTTTTACAATTTAAATTCGGCTACCATTTTTCTTCATTGCCTGTGAGCCATATGATTTATTAGTCATACTTGATTTGTTAACAAGGTGGAACAGCATAATTTTATAAAATTTGATCTTTACGTCCTTACATAGTTTCTCAGTATTCTAGTAATTGTTGCTCACTGATTCCTATACAATTTTTTTTCTAGTTTATGAATAATTTTTCACACAGCTAAAAGAACTGCATGCAGTCTCACATTGCAGTCTTCCATGATCGTTTGGTTTTCATTATAGTGTAAAGAAATTGTGAATTAAATAAAAAAAATTAATTTTTTAAATTAGAACCTGCTATAGCACCAACATGTTTACCTTGTAAGGTATTTTTTGTCCTTCATTTTGATTCCTGACTTGAGTGAACATTTTGTTCTACAATATGGTTGACCTCTAATGCATATTTTTCAGGTAAATATATATATTTTTTTTTCATAATAACTTACATACACTGACACAACAAATTATCAATAAACTTTCTTTGATTTTTGTGAAGCTGCGATCAGGATGACGATGATGATGATAATGAAGATTCTTCTTTCTTTCATCTCAAAAAGATTATTTCAACAAATTTATACATGTTTATTGTATACTCATTAGTATAGAATGAATTTTTTCTACTGTAATGTATTCAAAACAGCTGTACTATACTTACTATAATTGCATCAGCTGCAGAATGAGATACAAAGTGAAATCAGCTGATGCTCTTACTGTGATACTGATATCTAAATACACACATGAATCCTATGCATTGTCTGTGTCATATCACAAGCAAAACTGGTTCTTAGATGCTTGTGACTAAGAACTACGTCTGTTACCATGGTTAGGTTTCCCTCGTGGATTCTTACAATGATATAACAAGGATTTCTCTATGGTGGGGTTATTAAACAAGATTTTTCCATGGAGAGGTTGTAGCCATGATTTTTCTGTTTTGGTGAGTTATACACGTAGGGAAATGTGTTGGTGACAGAATGGAATATGTTAGTTAAAGCCTAATGTGTAGATTATGTCACAACTGCTAGCGAACCAATACTTTTGCAGACTTTATTGGAATCTAGCCAATTGGAGGGGTTTGTACCACCCAAAGTAACTCTCTTGGCTGCTGGAGTCTTGTTCTCCACCACGGTGGATTCACTTGCTTATATTCAGCTTAAAACATGAAAAAACAGAGGTCTACTGTTGACATCTTTCATGCTGTACAAAGTGTTCATTGAAATGCTATGGTGATAGCATGTATCAATCAAAGCGTCACAAAAATCCTGATATAACAAAAATTTGAAAGGACGTTTCTGTCTTTATAATATAACACACAACTATCTTGTCATTATAAAATTTTCATATGATAAAAGATGTGACTGAAAAAAGACATCATAGAGAAAACAAGAGATACATTTAAGAATCTACAAATTATCTGGAATTTTGTTTTGTGCTAAAAGTAATAATGGACTGTTATTTCTTTTATAAATTTGCTAACTGCTACAATTTTTATTGTTCGACAAAGCTTTTCGTCATCACTGACATCATGTGTCACGTTGTTTATGACCTGATGATGTCAGTGATGACGAAAAGCTTTGTCGAACAATAAAAATTGTAGCAGTTAGCAAATTTATAAAAGAAATAGTAAGGATGGCTGCTAATTTAAACAATACGAAGAATAATGGACTGTGTTTGGTACTGTTTAGAGACCAAAGCGTGCGTACATGGAAGGTGAAGTCATTGCTCACAACCCTCCACCTTCATGTCCACAACCAGGACCTCACAACACTGGAATTATTGGATCAGAAGACTGCCTTTTCCTCAATGTTTTCACACCACAGGTAAAATTATATAATATTATTTATATTTATAAGTATATGTAAAACTAATATTCCTCCATTTTGTCAATATATATGTAAAACATCAGTTTAAATGGATAATATGTAAATTTATTTTCATCATCATAAATTATTCTATCAGGATAAATGTACGAGGATTGTTCAATAGAAACACATTTGATCTGTGCAGCCGTGACTTCGTCTCCATGGCAACGGAATTCATTTGTTTATACTGCCTGTTTAAGTACTAGTATCACATCTGTCAAAAATATTTGCAGTTTGCTCTTTTCTAAGCATTGTGACTGGGTTGAAAATGGCATCTATGAAAGAAAATCCGTCCTAAGATAATCTGCGTGCTGTTATTCAGTTTTTGGCCACTCAGGGGTGTCAGCCAATGGAAATTTATACACGAATGAAAGCTGTAGATGGTGACTATAGTTATTCTCATAAGGCAGTGGTTGAATGGTGCAATAAATTTTGACAAGAAGAGAATCCACTACAGATTTGGCCTGTCCCGGACCTGCACGTGTTGATAGTGGATGATAATGTGAGACAGCTGGAAACTGCTTTACACGCAAATAGACCCATCAAAGTTAGAGAACTTTCTCAAATATTGAGCATCAGCGTGGGAACTGTTCAGTCCATCATTCATAGTCTTGGCTATCACAAAGTTGCTGCTCTGTGGATTCCTCGACTCCTTACTGATGAGCAGAAAAATTTGCGTTTGGCCTTATCATTACAGCAGTTGATGTGCTATCAACAACAAGGTAATGCCTTTCTACACCAAATTTTTGCCAGTGATGAGTCTTGATGTTATCACTACGAACCAGAATCCAAATGTCAGAGTATTGAGTGGAAGCATGCACAATGTCCGAAGGTGAATAAATGTTGGTCACAACCTTTCACAGGAAAAGTAATGGTGACCGTATTTTTTTTATTATCAGGGTGTGCTGCTCTTAGATTTTAAAGAACCTGGTGTTAACATCAATGCTGAACAATATGCAGACAGCTTAAAACGCTTACAGGTCAGCATAAAGAATAAATGGCCCAGGAAGCTTACAAATGGTGTAATTCTTCTGCATGATAATGCTCAACCCCATATAGCCCAGACTATTCAAGATCTGTTTGGTCGTATAAAGTGGGAAGACTTACAACACCCACCTTACAATCCTGACTTGTCCCTGTGCAATTATCATGTTTTTACACGATTAAAGAATCACTAAAAGGCGGCGGTTCAAATCGGATCCTGAGGTAGAGTTTGCTGTTAGTGAATGGTTTCGCAAACAGCCGCAAGAGTTTTACCAGCAGGGAATCTACAGATTAGTGCAACAGTGGGACTCATGGCTTAATGTTAATGGAGACTTCTTTTAAAATTGTTGAATAAAAAATGCTTTACAGCCTCTAAACGTGTTTCTATTGAACAATCCCCATATATTGTATTTTATAAATTGTGCGTTCATCATTAACTTAATTTATTTCAAGTACAACTATTTCACTAACAACTCGGAACACAAAGTTTTTTATGAGTAAAAACATAAAGTTTTACACTTACAACCTGAACCGGTTTTCACTTTTAAAAAGCTTCTTCAGAGGCTCAACCCCACCTCTGAAGAAGCTTTTTAAAAGTGCAAACCAGTTCAGGTTGTAAGGTAAAACTTTATGTTTTTACTCATAAAAATCTTTGTGTTCTGAGTCGTTAGTGAAATAGTTGTATTTAGTTAAGTAACGGAGACGTCATGGACAACGAAATCCAAGAATTTATTTTTAATTTGAAATTATGGAGCAGCAGTTAAGCATGTTGTTTGTTTGTTACGAAACACGACCACATTTAGGTTGGGTTTTGTTTGACATTACCTTACAGTATGTGATGACAAACCATTGACTGCTACTCCTGTGCAGTATAACTTGTATATTGGCAATATGTTCAACTGCAGATTTTTTACTCTTTATGAATATCCTTATATGTAAACATACTCATCAGCGGCGAAATTATAATTTCATTTAGAGGGGGGAGATTTTTTCAACCACATTTGTTTTCTGAGAGTATTATTTTTCTCATCTTTATAATGAAAATCATGGCAATAAATTAAAACATACATCAGATAGGCTTCCATAGAAGCCTAGTAACACCTTTCTGTGGAATATAAGTACTTTAAAGAGAACATTAAAATTAAGGAAGTGAGGGTTAACAGGATGTATACAAATGCTATGGATATAAATGTATATAACAGGATTGCAGATATAAATTTTATAGCATATAAAATTAATGTTAAATAATTTTGTTAAAAAATATAATGATTGTCAGTCTTTTTCAAAAGGAAAAACATAAAAAGAAAGAAAGGTAAAAAAAACAAAGAAATAAATGTTACTATATACTACATTAAATAAATGTGTTATTTATCATTCTTGATAGTTTAAAAAACTATTCATATGTGTGGACAATCCAATCCATATATGTGGATTATGTGTTTCATTATATGTTTACTACAGGTTTCATTTTTTAAAATCCTAAAATATTTAAGTAGATTCAGTCAAATAAAGCATGTTAATTATGCGAGTACATAGAATAACACTCAAACTGTTTGACTCCTAACAGTCGTAAATCGTCATACGCGTCATGGCCTATCTTTTTCATAGGTATCAGTTTACGGCCAACTAGCAGGTAAAAGCAAACAGTTACTTCTTTGTGGAATTAAATAAATCAGCAGACATGGCTCAAGCATAGTGTAAAGCACATCATCACATGAATAATATGTTTCAAGTAACCAACGGAAAATTGAATCCTCCTACTCTCTTTCAAGTCGACTTCTTTTCATTTTTCACAATTTCATTCAACATCTGTTATACTTATTATTGAGTATAAGACCTGATATTGTAGATTATTTTAAAAAGTAATTTTCTAAAACTGACAAAACTAGGAAGTCAATTAATTTCATTTCAAAATGCAACCAAAACAGCAAAACAAATTTTGTTTACCTGGCGTTTACAAATTAAACTTTTCAGGATGTAACAAATTCTACATAAGCCAGACAGGATGCAGCTTCAAACAAAGATACATTGAACACACAAAGGCACTACATTCCACCACCGAATCCACCTTTGCAAACCACCTCATTAAGGCAGACCACACATGCACAAAATAAACTGCAACATGGAAATCCTACTCATACACACAACGGCCAAAAACTAGACACTCTTGGACAACTAGATATATGCACACACAAAAATGCATAGAAACAACATCTAAATGAACAGATACAATTTAAATCACACATATTATTTGAACATATTACACACACACACACACACACACACACACACACACAAAACAATGATCTTTTGAACGACGACGCCGTCACCAAAAGCAGGATGGTATGCCATCAGTAAAAATTTATAATTTTTATCAATAATAATTTGTAATCCAAGTTGGTAGTATTATATATAGTTAATTTAAATATTGAATTTAAAAAATCAGTTGTTTGAATGTAATTTGCAGTTAGCAGTTTCACAGCTTTACCTGGTGATGACTAGATCTGTGCTGACAAAAATTAATCTAAAATAAACCAAACATTTTTATTATACTCATTAAAAAAGCTGCTTTTTACAACAATTAGATAATAGTTAAATAATTTTATTTATGTAAACTGAATTTTACTTTTATTTATGAAACAGGTGCCATTTGGGCCAACAGATGAAGGTCTAAATTATCCTGTAATAATGTGGATTCACGGTGGTGGATTCAGGCGTGGTTCATCTTCACAATATGGAGTCGCTGACCTCGTTAAGAAGGGATTAGTTGTTGTAACTGTACAGTACAGACTGGGATCTCTTGGTAACTTATTCATTACATATTTGCATGTGTAATGTTATCTGATTGTATGTGATTCAGTTTTGGAATTGTTTTTTTATTCACTCATCAAGTACTAGTGCTGGTGCTGTTACACCTGCAGTGTTCCAGTGAAATAAAATGTAAAAATATTAAGCAGTTAAAAGCCTTGTTGGAGTGGTTGTGGCATAGTGGCTAGTGTGTGGTGCTGCTACGCTGTCGGCACGGGTTCGATTAGGGCTGGGGCCATCTGATTTAGATACAACTGTTCTCCCTCACAAGGCGATGGAAAACCAACGAGAGGTATCCTGCCTAGTATAAACCCTCCCCAACTATGTCATTTGGATCCAGCATTAAACTGTAGGTCCTATATACCTGTGACAGACTCTGTAACACATGCACCACGGGTGTATGCGGGGAGGGTACAAACCAGTCAAAAGACTGAAGGACCCAATAAACCCTTGTCAATTTTAATGGTAACTGTGTTAGTCTCTATATAAGGAAGTTGTGTACAAATCAATGTGGCTCCGGCAACTTGCAAGTTTAACAGTGAACGGCAGAACTCACTGTACAACTATATGGGAATATAACAGTATGATTGTTACCAATATTGGTGTGTGGATGTGAAACAGACAGTAACCAAGAACCAGAAAAGTAGAATATAACTTGTAGAAATGAAATATTTTAGACACGCAGAGTGGTAACTAGAAAGAACATAGATAGAAATGAACAAGTAGAAAATCATGATATTTATTGACGAATCGTTCGGCCTTGGTGAAACATATTAATACAAAGGTTTTTTAAAATATAGAAACACTTGGTACGTTTCACAGTTTTTATGTAACTCTGACAGCTGTTTCAGTTTATTAGGCTAGTCTCAAAGAGAATTAAGGAAAAACATGTTATTAAATTAAGTAGAAAATGGTTTAGAAATATGTACAATGTGTACACAACAACAATCTGTCAACTATTCCAAACAACAGTGCCATCTCCAAAACTGAAACTGACAGTGCTTCTAGCGGCTGTCTCGCACAAAGCTCACAACAAACAAAAGCCAGCTGAAGCAATGTAATAACATTTGTTCCAGTTTTTGTCTAAAATACTAGTGTTCCATGTGGGAATAGTTTTTGCGAATCATTAGTGATACTTGGACTTGTCATGGACATAGAAATGCAGCTGATGTTGGAGCACATAGAACAGAGACAGCTAAATTGGTGGGGTCATCTATGCAGAGAGGACTTAACAGACAGATGAAGAGAATGTAGGAGACCAACATAAAGAGGTAGAGAGGATGACCAAAGGAAAAATGGAAAACAGTGGGGAAATTCAAATCAGTGAAAGTGGACAATGGGAGTGAAGCGGAAGTGTTGCCGAGAAATAAGAACGGTGGTGTAAGTTTGTGTTTAGTAGGCAGGCAGACTTGAATGTTTAGGGTATTAGTGGTGAATAATTAAATGTTAGTAGTCTGATTTGCATTTTAATTGTTGTACTTTGTTCACTGATCTTTGTAAATTTATGCAACAGTGTACAGTTTCTCTTCTAATGTAAACTACGATTTGCAGAATTATGGCATTATTTAGAAAAAAAGGGATTTTATTTAAACAAATAAGTAAATAGACTAACAAGTAATACCTAGTCTTGTAAATTTAAACAAATAATATCTAGTCTTGAAGACTAACTAGACTAGATAGGGTGAGAAATGTAGAGATAAGACGAGCGATCGACCTTGACATTATAGAAACAATAGAAGCAAAAAGACTGAATTGGTTTGGACACCTAAAAAGAATGTCGGATAAGAGATGGTGAAGGAAGGTATGGGAATGGACTCCACCATCTAGAAGAAAAAAAGGAAGACCTAAACATTCATGGAAAATGGACGTCGAAGACGCAATGTATAGGCCTACAAGAGGACTTGCAGAACAGGACTGTTTAGACTGGCGCCAGTGGTAGCTAGTGTGCAAGAGGCGGCACCAGCCATAATTAAATCACATAAAAAAAATAATAAATTAAATAATAAAATATATCACTATTAACACTTTTAAAAACAACTGTGTTCACTTCTATGATTCGAGATAAAAAACATTTGATACAATTAATATTTTTCAATTAAATACTCCTATAATGGGTTTATTTACTTGTGTGTGTGTGTGTGTGTTCATACATTAGTCACAACAAATAATAAGAGATAATGATATTTATACATTTCATTACAATCTTTTTAAGAGTTATGTTTTGTTTAAATACAAGCGTTTTTTAACAGTGCAATAGTGATTTTTATAAATCACAGTAATTGAGAATATTTATTTTTCATGTAGTCATACACCCACATAGATAATAAATAATTTTTAATTCTAATTTAATAATAATTCTAATAATAGATCATTCTAATTTTCTTTTTGTCATCTGATATAAAATTTTAAACTTTAAAACTTTGTTTGTTTCTAGGTTTTCTCAGTATTGGCAGGAAAGAACTACCTGGAAATGCTGCCCTGTTTGATTTAATAGCCGGACTTCAATGGATCAGGGATTACATAACATTTTTTGGTGGCAACCCAAGGCGGATTGTTCCTTCTGGTCAAGGCAGTGGTGCCAGTGCTGCTACGATGCTGGCGTTAACTGAGTTTTCCAGAGGTGAGTAAAGCCATGTGACTACTCTTGTAATACAGCATTTTAAAACTATCTGTAGGGAAAATCCGTTACTTCCTCTTTCACAGTAAACAGAACGAGATAATCTAAAGCCTGAACTTCTGAAGATCAGACTTCTGAAGTTCTATTGCACTTCTATAGTGCAAGTACTTAGCGGCGAAGTTGTCAGGATCATTGGGAGATTCAGTGATGATCAAGCAAATGAAGGAAAGATTAAGTATTACCAATTTTCCTTTTGAGAGCAAAGTATATTGAAAAATCTTTGTGGTTTGGATGAAATAACCATATAACAACCTAACACTAAGGCAAAAAAGTAAGCAATTTGGGAATTCACATCTATAATATTTGACCTCTGTGTGTTTGATTTATCTATCATGCTTCATCATGTGATAGACAGAGAGAATATTCACATGTACATAGTAGAATACATTGATGTAGATTCTACAGGTAAAAGTAAAAAAAAGTTCATGTAACTTAGTTCTAGAAATGGTTTGTTTTCAAGTTGTAGTTCAAAAAGACGTAGCCTAAGTTTTAATGAAAAAACACTATTTGGGTCTTAAAATTTCTAATTCTCTTGTGAACACATTTAATCATTATTTTAATTTCTACAGCTATTTTGACTCCTGCACCAATTTTTACAGAAGACAGTTTAAAATTATTTACAAACATTATTTAAAATGCTTCAATTTTGTAGTCAATATATCAATTCTTCTCAATGATGCAAATGTTCTATGTTACATGGAGTTTATAAAAAAAAAATGATAAATACCATTTTGTTAGCACATGATTTAAAAAACTTTTAATACCTATCAAGAGAGATATCACTACATTTATATTTACCTCACAGTGGTCTTGGGCACATATATATACCCATAAAGATTTTAACATTAACCAGATTTAATAAGAGCAATTTGTTTTGTACTTCAGTGATTATCTGACTACAGAAGGAGGGCAGTTATGTCTGTGCCTGGTGTTTACACTTGTATATTTACTTGTGTCCCTGTAATCCAACATTGCTGCACAAATTTCAATGAATGTCATTTACTTCATTTTGGTGATGTAAATGATACTGGATAGTGACACTTCAGGCAGATGCTATTTATTTAATATGCTTCAATTTTGTAGCCAATAAATAAGTGTGTCTACAAATTAAGGCTCTCCTTTTCTGGATCGATTGTTCAACCACAAAACATTGTCAATATACTTGAATTAGCAAAAATGACATATCCTCCATTCTAGGCAAACAGTGATGCTTCAATGGCCTGGTATTTTGTAATAACTCGGTTATGTAAGAAACATTGTATTATATGTCATAATTAACCCTAATATTTCATGTTGCAGGTTCAATAGCAGGAGTGTTTGCAATGAGTGGGTCTGCACTCTCATCATTTGCTGTCGACAATAATGATGCAAAGACTGCAGAAGAGATTTCAGCAATAGATGGTTGTAATTTAGAAGAAGATGGTGTAAACTTTGTACGGTGCATGCAGCATATTAGTCTTGACTCCATCATTAATGGTGACAGCAATTTAGAAGTATGTACACTGTGTTAAGTCTCTGTTATATTTTACTGTGTGTATGCTGTTTTAAACTGGTACGAGGGTCGATCAAATATAAACGAGACTTTTGAAATTGGCCGAGATATTTTAATGCTCATTGATGTTGGCAACAGTAAGCAGTTGGTAGCAGTGGCTAGACATGCACAGCGCTGTACGGTTGTTTGAAAAGCCGTTTGTTTAATTGTTGTCATGATGAGTGAACAGGAAGTGCATGTGTCCGTTGTGCAGCGTGTAATAATTAAGTTTTAAGTGTGTGAAGGTGTTAAACCAGCTGAAATTTTGCACAGATTGCGTGCACAGTTTGGCAATGATACACTTTTGAAGGCTCAAGTGTACAAGTTGCATAAGGTTTTTTGTGGTGAAGGTCGGAAAGAAGTTTCTAACTTCACTCACGCACATTGTCCCAGAAGCAGCATTATGCCGCAAAACATTTCGCAAGCTCGAGACCTTATTCACGACTACCGACGAATAACTGTTAATGAAATTTGTGCTGCAACTACAATAAGTTATGGAAGTGTGCAGACAATCATTAAAAAGGAGTTAAAGTTACACAAAATCTCTGCAAGGTGGGTGCCAAGAATTCTGAATGCAAATCACAAGGCTGTAAGAAGTGAAATTTCTCAGAAGCTTTTGGATCGCTTTGCAGCAGAGGGAGACTCTTTTTTGATGTGCATTCTCACATGCGATGAATCGTGGGTACACCACTATACTCCTGAAACCAAGAGGTCGAGTATGGAGTGGCGTGCAAAAGGTAAAGCAACTCCAGTGAAGGCGAAAACACGTTTGTCTGCTGGCAAGGTTCTCATGACCGTCTTTTGGGATGCTAAAGGCTTTGTGTATGTCGATTTTCTACTTGAAGAAGAACAATAAATGCTGCATACTACTCTGAACTCTTGGGTAAGGTTAGAGAGGCCTATAGGTCCAAAAGTCGCAAGATCCGATTTCCAACGTCTTGATTCTTGACGATAATGCCAGGCCCCACACTGCTGCTGCTACACAAGCAAAATTGGAAGAACTGCACTGGACAGCTTTGGATCATCCCCCCTACAGTCCAGACTTGTCAGCATGTGACTATCATTCATTTGTTTGGACCCCTCAAAAAAGACTTAGGTGGGAAAAAATTTTCCAGCGACAAAGAGGTGCAAGACTTCGTGCGCATTTGGCTACTAACACGTCCAACAAGTTTTTATGAGGAAGGAATAAAAAACTGCCAGTGTGATGGAAAAAATGTGTAGACAATAGTG
Source organism: Magicicada septendecula (assembly GCA_034769895.1). Taxonomy (NCBI): domain Eukaryota; kingdom Metazoa; phylum Arthropoda; class Insecta; order Hemiptera; family Cicadidae; genus Magicicada; species Magicicada septendecula. The sequence continues at coordinate 51,100,030 of CM068370.1, read as the reverse complement.
GAAGCTATGTAGAAAAATTGGTTTGTATTTGTTTTCACATAAGGCCTTTATTAATCCAATAAAAAGTTTCTCAAAAGGTCTCATTTATATTTGATCAACCCTCGTACATTAAGAATATCTTCTTCTTCTTCAACACTACAGCCCAATGTGAGCCCTGACCTGACACCAATCTTTCCCAACATCTCCTACCTATTGCTATCTCAGCATAACCCCTCTTGGTCAGAAGATTCTTCTGAGATCTTCCAACACATCATTCAACCATCTTATTCTAGGTTGATCTCTCTTTTTGCTTTTATACACCTGTGCCTTCAGGATTTTCTTTGGCATATGCTGATCATCCATCCATTCTATGTAACCTAGCCGTTATATTGTTGAGTTTTTATTATAGAATCTGGTAGCTTTACAAACAGTATTTATAAAACACAAAACATCTATAAAACATGAATCTAGAATTTTATGACAGACAAATGGGAAAGGGATTTACAATTTATAAAAAAAAGTTCTGGAAATAACCATGATAACGGAAGGAAGAAGAACGATAACCTTACTAATTGTATGCTGATACCACCTACATCTGGTATATTTATAATTTAATATATTTTGTCAATAAATAATTGTCATCTTATCAGTGTATGTTAAAACATATATGGTAAATACAAAATATATGTTAAAAACATGAACAAGCAACAAGTATACTAGGGAATATCGCCAAAAAATTAAAACTTTTTTATATACTATAAATTACTATGGCTTGTAAAGTCTTATGAGCTTTCTGGATGAGATGCCATCACACATAAATGTTAGTTGTAATGGAAACGTTATCAAGAAGAACTGATATAATCATATAAAATTATTACGATGAAAATGAGATAAATATCAAATGTGTAATTTAATTGAAAAAATAGTTGATTTGTGACAGACGTTAAATTAAATAGATGTGTACCAGTGTTTATTGTTTTGAAACTAGAAATGTAGAGACTAAAATGGATTGTTGACAAATCTTCAAAAAATATGAACTTGTAACTACAGAACAATCATCTGAACTGGTGTACGTTGCTGATGGTTTTGATGAGGTGGTACAAACGGATGATGTTTTTAGTCAATAAGAGAGAATTGAAATTTTAAGGAATTAAAAAAACCCTAGTTTTAACCTCTTTGCAGGTTAAACAGAAAACAGAACAAAGACAGAAAATAACAAATTCATAACACTAACGTACATCAATAACCAAACTGAAAAAATAGCCCACAAATTTAAAAAGCAGGATACAGAATTGGATACAAAACTACAAACAAAACAGAATACACACTATCAAAACACACACACAAAGAACAAAACAAATTTGATCTGCCTCGTGTTTACAAACTAAATTGCTCAGATTGCAACAAATTCTACATAGGCCACACAGAACGTAGCTTCAAACAAAGATACATTGAACACACAAAGGCACTACTCTCCACTACTGAATCCACCTTTGCAAACCACCTCATTGAACCAAACCACACATACAGAAATATCAACAGCAACATTGATATTCTACACATACACACAAAAGGCCAAAAACTAGACACTCTTGAACAACTAGAAACATACAAACACACAAAAACACATAAAAACGACATCCTAAATGAACAGCTACAATTCAAATCATACACATTATATGAACATATCACACCCCACACACACACAACATCGATCTTTCAAAAGACGGCGCCGTCACCAAGAACAAGACTGACAGTGCTCCCAGTGGCAGCCTCTGACGAAGCTTTTTACAAGCAAAAACTGGTTCAGGTTATAAGGTAAAACTTTTATGTTTTTACAAATAAAAAACTTTGTGTTCTGAGTCGGTAGTGATATACTTATATTTAGTTAATCAACAACATGGACAACAAAATCCAAGAATAATTAATTTCTCAATAGAATTATATTGATGTACCCAGGATTCCCAGATTTACATGATAATACCAGTGGCTAGACTTGCTGTTTACAATAAACACTGAAGATTAATCATTTTCAATTATTATAATAATTTACAAGTCTTAGTGTAAAGAAAAACATGCAATAGAAAACTGTCTAACTGCTGAGACTGAATAGAAATTTATGCAAAATACATTTATAAAGATGCTTCAAGTCTAATAAATATTTATTTAATCTATTTATTTGTACAAATTATGTAAGCATATAAATTATGTAATTGTATGATAAATTTATGTTTACAGTAACTTCTATTGTGTAACTGATAATAAAATAAAGATTTTTTTGTAATAGAATAATCGCCTCACAAGTAATGGTCCTTCATCATTTATACGTGGAATCTCATCATTACTGGTCCCTGGACCTGCTGTAGAGGGGCAAGACGATGGTCGTTTCCTGCCAAACTTTCTAACTAATCAACCATTGAGTTCACTACAAGTTGGAAACTACTCTCGCATACCACTGCTTACTGGAGTTTGCAGGGATGAAACCAGCACCACATTTCTAGGTTAATTAGGCCTATATAATTACAATTACTTGAATTTTCATATAATTTATCTCATCAAGCATTTGTATTTTTTTCATTCATTTCAGAGTCATGTGACTTTGAAATTAAATGAACTGAATATGATGTGTTTGGTATCAACAGTTATTATATTTATGCAACTGTATTTACAAACTGGTGATCTTTCCAAAGATTCCTCCAAATCTCAAAAAATGTCAAAGGTTATCTACAACAAGTTACTTTTTAATTTCTGAATTTCATTATTAAAATCAATTTCAAGTAAGTAGACCTAAAGAATAAAAAAAAATTATTGAAGCGAGTATTAAATATTTTATTAAAATTTATTATAAAATAGACTAGTTAAACAAGTAATAATCAGAATCTTCATTACAGTTAGTTTTGTACTTAGGTTAAAGGTATGAAACTAAAAGAACCTCTAAGCAAACTTCGTTATAGGATAAGGAAAGGGTTATTAATGAGAAAAGCAATGTTCAGCATAGAAGTAAGCGTTGAAAACTATTGACATATGCAACACTAGATGAGTTATTCCAGTGAAAATCCCAATAATTTAAAAAAAATATGTTTTCCTGCTTAATTGTTTAATATAATTTATGTTCAATTAATAAGCCTATGTATACTACTAAACTGCCATAAACATTTGTAAGACTGTTATATGCTGTGCACCTCATACATTTTTGTATATATTTAATACCATTACCCATAATAAAAATTTTCCACAACAGAATTATCTTTGTACAAGAGAAAGACAATAAAACCTTTACATTTTATTGCCATATTTATTAGAGCATGTGCCACTGAATTTTGTTAATATAATTAATTAAATATTATAATTTAATCATTACAATTTCTAATGATATTATTTCCTTTTTATTTATTTATTTTTTTAATGTAGCCTGTATATATAGATTTGTTACATAGTATTTACTATGGTGTTGTAGGAGGTTTTGCTTCTGGACTTCTGGACACTGTTGAGGCTATACCAGATTACCTTGAGAAGTCCCTCGTGCCTGGACTGCTTCAAATTAATACAGGTATTACACTTGTTTCTAATAATTCTACTTTTGATTCCAATACTGTGAGTTTGGAACATTTCAACAATTAAAACCAAATAACAATAGTGATAAATATAAATATATGATATAAGTATAGAAGAGAAAGATAATAATACAAATAATTTTTGTTTCTTGGATTTCGTTGTCCATGCCGTGTCCGTTACTTAACTAAATATAATTATTTCACTACCGACTCGGAACACAAAGTTTTTTTATGGGTAAAAACGTAAAATTTTTACCTTATAACCTGAACCGATTTTTGCTTTTAAAAAGCTTCTTCAGAGGCTCATGAGGAAGCTTTTTAAAGCGAAAACCGGTTCAGGTTATAAGGTAAAACTTTTCGTTTTTACCCATAAAAAAACTTTGTTCCGAGCCAGTAGTGAAATAAATTTTTGTTTCATTTAACATCTAACAATATGCATCCCAGGCCGAATGGTACCAAATTTACACTAACACTAACTTTTCTGTTGGGAACCTGAAGGATCTGTACTTCTGTTGAAACTTCTGCATAAATATCTACAGTCTCTTAAAACACAATTATTCCTTTCCTGTGCAACTCATGGCATCAGTGAACTATCACATCAGCATTTTTTGTTACAACATCATGATGAATCAGAACATTGCAACATTTATTGGAATATGCAAAAAATAATCTACAGTTTTTGGGTAATGACAGTTTCAAACTGAAAAATTTGTTACTGAGAAGTACTTGTTATCCAGAGGTAACAAAAACACAGAAACCAATTTATTAGGTAGATTTGGTGTATTATAGTTATATAACATCATAAGTCATTAAACTTAGTTTATATTCCACAAACAAAATCAAAGGCTAAGCATATTTATAGTTTTCATATGTAAGTATTAGTTTTTTTTTTTTTAAATAAGTTGTGATGTACTCTTATTGATCACATTTATTATTACAACAACAACAAAAAATCTACTTTTCACTTACCGTCGCTATCTGTTCTGCTAGGTTCCAGGGTTCGAGCACATGAACGCTAGATACAAACATGGTTTACAGGTTACGCAAAGCACTGACACAACTCATTTTTTGGAAGAGAATTGATACTTTTAATGCTCAATTGTTGAAATTACTGTTTGACAAATAGGTTTACATGGAGTAACATATGGTGCAACTCGTGCATCTGGTTTGTAAAGGAACTTACAGACTAGAGCTTACCTTATTATTTCACAAACACAAACGCAAATATAAAATACAAACACAAATATAAACAGCCCAGCTTTGCCCACGCTCACATTCACTCCAAATTATTTTGCCCTTAACATTTTATAATTTAAACCCCAGACCCCCAAACACCGACCACGCGGATGCCGCACACACGCATTGTTTAGTTACACTGTCTTTACGGTCCGAAGGAAGAAAAAAAAACTCTTGATTACTGCCCCCTAGGTGGATTGACCGCGGTCACATAACACTGTGCGATAATTACAACTTTTTTTTTCTGATAAATTACAAACTTTTATGGCAAGCCTACTTTGATTGTACCGGCTCCTGTGGCTTCAACTGGTAGACTGACAACGATAATGTAACAGCTACCGCTATTGTGATCTCATAGTTCTATGGAAGTCACGGCCTTCTCCTTCGTCGCCGAAGTTTCGCTCCATGCCATGCATGTAGTTTTTTAGGTTAACATGGTCAATGATTTCAATTAGGCACAGGCTGCCGTCATGGTAGGAACCGGACGTAAACAGCACTTCCTGCCGCTCAAAAGCGCATTGCTGAATTTTACTCGTCCCAGGACATCCTGTTTTGTGGCTGGATGCGTCACTCGAGTTTGTGGTGGTACAGTTGCGTCTGTGTGCTGCTACACAAGTACAGATTTCTGAGAAGTTTGAAGGGGGTAAATGCTTCGCTCGTCGCGTTACACAATAACACCTGCGTCTTACTGTTTTGTTTCACTGTTTCTCAACCTCGTTCTGTTACACGGAAATAACGTTGCCATGCGTTCTGTTATAATGAAATGAATCTGGTTGCACAATAATTTTCACAACTTTTAGACAAACCCGCCCAAAAATGAAATAAATAAAAATATAAATGCCCCATACGGTTAAAATAAAAAATACCCAAAAATGACCCGCTACAATACCCCCTCGATGAGAATTCTGCTGCTCACAACAGAAGAAATCTCATCGACAAACCCCGAAGAGGACCAGTGAGGAACTGGTGCCAACAACCCCCTAGTTCTTAATCTCATGGGTACACGACCCCCCTGGCTTAGCGACCATGGACTCATCTGAACGAGATCACTGGACTTCTCCGTAAGAGATCCCAACACCGAGAAATCGAGCAGACTCGCACCACAGCGCGCCTCGCCTTCTCGCATGCTATCCCCAAAATCCTCAATCCCTGGCTAAAATTATTCCAGCTCCTCCACCGATACGTTTCCCCTTTTTTGCAAGCTGGGCTGCCTTTAGCAAATACTGGGCTCACACACTCTAACATTACATGTTGACTTACACATAATAAAACCGAAAAATTCTCTTTTAAGCTTTATAAAAAATTTAAAAAATTCAAAATAATATTTTATCAAAAAAAATTCTCTTCATTTTTTTTCTTTTGTTTCTTTTAAAATGACTTAAATTAAGCGTTTCTTCTATTTGAACAAATCCTTAACCTAACATGTCTTAGTCTAACAATACAGTTCAATACAAGAAATCAGTAAACTAAACAATTAACAAAACAACAAAACGTGGTAAATACACACATAATCAAACAATCCCTACCTAAAATATGCATTCGCTGGCAGGCGAAAAATCAATTTTTTTTTTTTTTTTTTTTTCAAAGAATTAAAATCTCCAAAAATTTTTAAAATTAAAAAAAAATTTAAATTTTTTCAAAGGTTTCATTTATATTTAGAAATTATTCAAAACTGGTTTAAAGTGATTAAATAAACAAATAAAATTAATTCCCTACTATACAAGCTTAGTAGGTGTTTGACCTCATCAGCTGATCGAAACTAGGTCAAGTCCAAAACCCTTGACCTACATATGTTATATATATATTCTGAAAACACATTGAACATCTGTAATATCCTAACTTGAAATACAAAACATAATAAAACAAAATATTTAAAATAAACAAAATATTAATATAGAAAACCATCAACTTGACATTTAAATTATTTAAAATAAACACTTCTTACTTGTATCATGTTTTCCAAATTTTATCACAATTCTGTCACTGGTTTCGAAAAAATAAAAATTTTATATTCTTTATCATGAATGTCTCTCTTTTTGCTTAACAATCCTACTCTTCATTTAACAATCTCGCTATACTTTACTGTGGGTGATGTAATTTATTTATTCTCATTAACTGTATTAGATCTGTATTGTCACCGGACAAAAGGCTTGCCGCATGACAAATGGCGCCAATCGTACACTCTAGTTATTTTGGTGGCCCTAAAAAGGACCGAGTGGCGAGAAAGCTGATGTTGGTCGTGCCGCGCTGAGATGTTCGGCGGCTGCGCCCGCTGATCGTGGCGTACTGCAGTCCTCCTCTTCTTTCGGCACCGGTTGTAGAGTCGGCTGCCGGCCCAGCGAAATCCATCGCTGGCGCGGAACGGGAGTGCGAAGACGCAAGAACGGCGGCGGTTCTATTCTTCGGCTGTTCCTTCCGGCTGACTCCGCCCCGATGTCGTACGAGAGAGGAGAGGAGATGAAGTGCGTTCGATGGCGTGGCGATGAAGTGTGCGCAAAATTTTCTGCCGGCCCGGGTTTTATTGACTAACCGGGATCGCTGATTGGCTCGCTCCGAGCACGTTGTTTGATTGGCTCGCTGTGTCCACCGCTGGTACTGGAGAGCAGATGTTCGCATACCGCTGCCGTCACAACTCCACCGGGTCTTGAATGCTCTCCGGTAGCCAGCCTATTGCTCTTCTCCAGATATTGTGGTTGCTCTTCTCCAGATATTGTGGAGGTGTCTGTTGGGCGCCATGTTGATTGGTGTGCCGGCTGGTAGCTCGCTGGCGTGGCTGGATCTTGCATCCGCAAGATGATCGTCGCCCCACGTTGGGCGCCACTTGTCACCGGACAAAAGGCTTGCCGCATGACAAATGGCGCCAATCGTACACTCTAGTTATTTTGGTGGCCCTAAAAAGGACCGAGTGGCGAGAAAGCTGATGTTGGTCGTGCCGCGCTGAGATGTTCGGCGGCTGCGCCCGCTGATCGTGGCGTACTGCAGTCCTCCTCTTCTTTCGGCACCGGTTGTAGAGTCGGCTGCCGGCCCAGCGAAATCCATCGCTGGCGCGGAACGGGAGTGCGAAGACGCAAGAACGGCGGCGGTTCTATTCTTCGGCTGTTCCTTCCGGCTGACTCCGCCCCGATGTCGTACGAGAGAGGAGAGGAGATGAAGTGCGTTCGATGGCGTGGCGATGAAGTGTGCGCAAAATTTTCTGCCGGCCCGGGTTTTATTGACTAACCGGGATCGCTGATTGGCTCGCTCCGAGCACGTTGTTTGATTGGCTCGCTGTGTCCACCGCTGGTACTGGAGAGCAGATGTTCGCATACCGCTGCCGTCACAGTATGCATATATTATCTTTCTCCCTCTGACTCATCATCACTTCAACTACCAACATTCATCCACTTCAACTACCGTGACACCCATCTCTATCAAAATATCTATCCCAAAACACACCAAACCCAACTTACCATTGAACTCAATTCGCCACCTTCTCCACATATATATAAAAAAAAAACTCTCTAACCCTTTGTACATAGGATACGTGTTTCCCCTACCCAAAAACTCAATTCCCTTATTTGGCGGCCTGGATTCTACCTAAGGCGGCCCCTCCTCACTAAAATCTATACCAATTCCCGTCCCAACATATTTTTTGTTGCGAACTCCTACATTACACTACCCTCTAATACAAAATTGCCATCCCCAAAAATCTCAATCTCATTGCCTCACTACAAATACACAAAATAACCTCATTAATTATAAACAACAATATATCACTCAAAATCTACATAAAGTCTCCATTACAACTGTGTCAACATCAATATTTCACAAAATTCTATAATATACATTACATTAACTCAAAAACAACATTACATCATATTCATCTCTACTATTTCAAATTCAACTTTGATTTTAACTTGGACAGATATATGTGTCCCATAAAATTATGCATCACCCAAAAACTATCTTTTGTTAACTCTGACAATTGTTACTTTATTTCTCCTTTATCAAATTATCTTCCTCATTACTTTAGAACATCTGTGATACATTAAAAACATTACATTGAACGGTAATTACTTGTAACATTTACAAACCAATATACCAGTGACCTGTTATTGCTGATCAGCTGATCCTCCTAACACAATGAAAATACATCTCACAATTGAACACATTATATGAAATATACATATTTATTTATCATTACTCCTCTCCTTCTTGTTTCCCCTTTCTCTGATTCTGGTCATTTATGTTAGCCTGCCAGACGATCTAATTATTGGCTTACTTTGAAGCATACACATATCATGAAAACACATATTCTTATCAATGCCTATACCTAACATACAACAATAAAATAATACATTTAAAATTATAGTATGGACAACTTGTATTGAAAATATGAGCATCTAGTTATTTGAGCAGAGTGCAAACATTTTTTATTGGATCAAACTTTGAATGAGCAAAAAATTTCTTTATGTTATAAAATTTAAGTTCGTGACTCGTTTGAGTCACCTCCCAGCCACACACACTATTTCAGATTATGGTGGACTGTGGCGCCCATTCGCTTCCACAGAGACGGTATATTTTGGAGCAGGGTTTTACCTCTCCGTGTCTCTGCTTCCGCTATTAAGTTTTAAACGTACTGAACATCATCATGTTATTGTCTATAATCATACACCCTTAAGACGGATCTACCACCTGTCTTGCTACCCCAAGGCGGGCAGAGTGGCAGCCGCTGTTCCATAGTTCCGGGAGATTTCCTCTAAGTTCTCCCCCCATTAAATTTCAAATCTGTACCAATTTCAAGTCAGCTATGGTCAAGGGACTTGATATGACCATAGCTGGCCGCTAGCCAAAACTACGGTTAGTGCTGGTAAGGCAGTAACCGCCCGAAAAGTCGGGGAAATCTAACTTTAATTTAATTGCCTGTTTCATCAATCTCGTTATGTGCGACACGTTAGTTTGGCAGTGTGTACACTTTAATTTACACGGATAAGGTGTGCCGCACATTTATCGCCCTTTTGGCCTCCGATGGAGGTAACACTCTCGGTTCCCCCAACCCATTTCGCTATTTGCGAGAGCACAGGCCACCCCCACAATAGCCACTTAATAGCTAACTAATTTATTAACAATTGAACTAAACTTTCTACATATACAGTTCAACACTCCATTGTTCTATCACTTCATTGTGCACCAAACTACCCCCCAAAATATCCCCACTTCTTGTATTGACAACAAGTTTTTATTTTGTTACACATTTTTCAAAGCGTTCCCATAATCACTGATACTAAACTTGACAATTGTTTTTGGTCACTTAATTCTAAAATTTATTTAATTTTTTAAATTATATACCTCCCATTTTTTTTTTTTTCAAAAACTTTTAAACTTCAAAAAAAAATTTAAGTTCATTGTTAAAAATCATAGTTTCTATTAATTCGATTAATTTAATGGTTTAATGGTTTTTTTTTTAATGTCTCAACCTCTAAGTTACAATAATTACCTCATTATTTATTTGGTCTGCAAAAATTTAATTTCAATTCTTTTCTGTCACAATAAGGTTTTACTCAAGATGCTGATTCAGCAGACTACAACATTTCTGTTTACATTTGTGTGCCAGACTTGTTTTCATAAACAACAGTTATAAACATTCTCAGTTTCAGCATTCATAGTCTAAACATTCTGGTTACATCATATATTGCCATACCTGCTTACTACACTCTTCAAGTTTTATAAATCTTTTATATAACATATTTGTCTCTTACATTTTTTATTCCAATTTGGATCAGATATATTTTTGATTCATTAATAAAAGTGGCCCTTTTAAATTATTTGTTTAACTTGAAAATTCTCTAACAGTCTCCACCCAAAACAGTTTGATTTTAATTACAGCTGTATGAAGTTACTGTATAAAATATGTAAAATTACAATTTCAATTTGAATCAAAATGAATTTACACAGCACTAGCATCTACAATATTAAGTTACTCTAGGGGCGGCTACAATTCAAGCTCATCTCTTAGTACAGTCAAAACAATTTCCATAACTTTAATTACAATTTTCAAAATGATTCTACGTGATTAAATGTTCAGTTTTTCCTTATTATTTCAATAAATTTTACAAACATTACATCGTTGGTTCTAATCTCTCTTTAAATTCATCCACAATCACATTCTTAATACCATAATCCCCTACTCATAACCTAACATAGCAGGTACCACAAAATAATGATTAAACCTTTTGGTTACATAAGTTTACTTTAGAACATTTTCCAAAATTATTTTCTTACTTAATATTATACTTATTATAATATTTATACTGATTATTTTTTCTTAATTACCTGTAAATAGGTTATATGTTACATGTACATGATTATTGGGAATTGAGATGCGATGGAAGACGAACAGAACCCCTACATCAGTGAATGCAAGCAAAACTTGTTGGCAGCCCTGAGTTCCTTACCTGCCTCCTTTCCCATAAAAACAAACCACAACCACTAATCTACAGCCCCATCTCAATCCACAATAGTCATGTGGAATTACACAGAAAATTGATTATTTCGTTTGTCTACTCAGCCACAAAACTTCTCCACTACCTACCTAATTAAGGGATGAGTTTACAAGTCATAAATAACACCAGTTTATTTAATTTTGAGGATCACCCTAATGTATTATTGAGAATTAAGGCAATCAAATGGTTCAAAAAAGTGTGCCAATTTGTGTAACTATTGTTTATGTGTTTACTCTAAGGGGAGGGTTAGGGAAATCGGGAAGATAAAAGGGATAAGGATTATTAAAAGGTCAAGAACTAGGACTAAAGGTAGGGACACAGCATCCTCCGAAAATAAAGGTACATGGAGAAAACCAAGGCTCGCGTGGGCAGGGGCACGTCCCTGAAATAGACGAACCCCACTGGGACAAGTGGGGAACATCTATCCGCTACCACTTACTGTTTTATATTATTCATAGTTATTTATAATTATTTAACTATAGGTTTATTATAGTGGTTTAGTTATATTTAATTACAGGATTCAATGTATTATTTTGTTTATCATTATTTCATTTTGACCAATACCTTCTTAAATTGGTGGCGTTATGGGTACCCACTATTTCCCCCGTTGTTTGGTTTCGTAAAACATAAGCATTATCCATTTTAATGTCAACAACCTCATACGGTCCTTCATACAACAAAAAGAATTTTTTGATCTCTTTATCTTGTGCACTAGATAAATCATGTCGTCTCACTAATACTAGCTGCCCTATCTCATATTTGACCCACTTACCTTGGCCATCATGCTTTTGTTTTCTCTTCTCTCCCTTGGTGAGCAGGCTCTCGTTGGCAAGTCGTATTTTTACATCTTTGTCCACAACTCTTTCTTCCGGTGGATATTCAAAAAGTTGTTCTAAAATTCTGGGTGGACGGCTTCCCTTGATTAGTTCATACGGTGTAAATCCTGTAGAATCGTGGGTTGTACTGTTTAACCAATCCTCCACCTTCTTCACATACAAAGGCCACTCTGTGTGTTTGGAGTGACAATACGCCCTGAATATTCTGCCGATTTCTCGCATCACCCTCTCTGCCTGGTTCGACTGTGGATGGTAAACTGCCGTGTGCTTAGGTATGATGCCTTCCCAGCCAAGAGTCTGTCTCCACTTGCCGCTGATGAACTGCGGTCCGTGATCAGATAAAATTACCTTCGGCTTCCCTACGTTGATCATGTAGTCCTTTGTGATCTTCTCGCTGAGTACTTTGCTAGTAGCTCTCTTTACACTATATAACCTAACAAACTTGGTAAAAGTGTCCAAAACAACAAAAATATATACCACTCCTCCTCTACCTTTAGGCAATGGCCCATACAAATCTACCGCAACTAAATCGAAAGGTCTTTCTACTTTAATATACTTCATTTCACCTTCAACCCTGTAATTTACTACTTTAGATTTTTGACACAGATCACAAACTCTTAATACTCTTCTAACTCTCTTCTCCATATTTTTAAAGACACAAGACTCTTTTAGTACATTTGCACATTTTTTCGCCCCAAAATGACCATATCTTATGTGACAATCCCAGATAATTCTATCTACTAATTCATCGGGTATCATTAACCTCCAATCCCTTTCACCCCCTTCTACTTTCTTAAACAGGATTCCCTTATGTATCTGGAAATGTGTATTATACTCTGAACCAGTAATATCTGCTTCTAAACTAGTTATTATCTTACCCAATTTATTTTCTGATCTTTGTCTGTCTTTAATTTCCCTTAAGTCCTCCCCAAAAATTCTATCTTCCCTAGTTAATCGAAAAATTTCTATTTCTTTAAGATCTCTACCTGTCTTATTATCTATATTGTCTACCCTGGACAAAGTGTCCGGTACTTTATTATCCGACCCCTTAATATACTCCCAAGAAAAGTTGTACTCTTGTAAAGCTAGTACCCACCTGGTTAATCTGCTATGCGTCAGCTTACATGTATTTAGGAATGATAAGGCCTTATGGTCGGTCCTGATGACGGTTTCGTTTCCTAGCAGGTAAGTGCGGAATTTCTTCACAGCAAAGACGATGCTCAGCAATTCCTTTTCGGTAGTAGTGTAATTTTTTTCTGCTGCCAATAAGGTTCTGCTGGCGAAAGCGATGGTCCTGTGCTCCTGATCCTCCCCCTCCTGGTAAAGCTCTGCGCCGAGGGCTATGTTGCTGGCATCTGTCTGTAAATAAAACTTTCTCTGAAAATCGGGGTGATTCATCATTATCGTGTCTATAAATTTCTCTTTAATTTCATTGAAAATAGTTCTCTCCTCCTCTCCCCATTTCCATTGTTTATTCTTTTGTAAAACAACACTTAATTTAGAGGTAATATGTGCATAATTTCTCTGGAATTTTCTATAAAAATTACATAATCCCAGAAAACTCTGCAACTGTTTAATATTTTTCGGTTCTGGAAAACGTATGATAGCTTCTACTTTGTCTGGGTTTGCTAAAATTCCTTCAGGAGTTATAATGAAGCCCAAAAAATGTATTTTGGTTTGTAAAAATTTCGACTTATCCCAATTAACAGTTAATCCACCCTGTCGTAATTTATTTAAAACATACTCTATGTGTTCTACGTTCAGAGAATGTTCTTGATGCTATTAGTATGTCGTCAACATATACAGTCAAAAAATCTAAATCTTTCGGTTGTAATATCATGTCTAGACACTTAATAAAACTTGCTACACTAGTGTTAAGCCCAAATGGCAGGCGTTTAAATTGATAGTTTTTTCCATTGAAAAGGAATGCAGTAAACTTACGGCTTTCTGGCGCTAATGGGACTTGCCAGTAGCCCGCCGTTAAATCTAAGGACGTCATATATCTGACCCCACTAAACTTTTGAAAAATTTCGTTCATGGCTTCCGGTGATTCCCGGTCAGGTATTATAATCTGATTAATTTTTCTAGCATCTAAACACAATCTTACCTTTCCATCCTTTTTGATGACCACCACCAACGGATTCGAGTAAGGCGATATAGATCTTTCGATGATGTCCCCTTCCATCATGCGGTCCAGCTCTTCTTGAACGGCTCTCCTCTTTGAAAATGGCACTGGGTAACTTCTCTGCATGTAGGGTGAGTGCTCTCGTATCTTCAACTCGCATACATAGTCCCTGGCTTTCCCAGGCAACTCAGCAAATACATCTCTGAAATGTTCAATAACCGCCCACAACTCCTGTCGTTGGGGACCCCCTACAACTCCCCCCTCATTAAAAAATTTCTCTGCCCTATTTTCCCATACTCTATCATCATTCTCCCTACTCTCTCTCTCTTGACACACATTCACTCTTGTTTCTATCATTCCCTCGCCTACTCGGTTTTGTATCATCTTTACACCCGCAACTCTAGCCTTATCTAACACCCTCTTAAAATCTACCCTGATTGGTTCATGCCCCTTATTAAATTCCACTATTCTCTGGTTAAAATCAATTACTGCTTTATTTCTCTCCAAAAAATCATTTCCCAGAATTATATCTAAATTCAAACCCTTAACTACTAGAAAAGTATTTTCAAATTCTATTCCATTAATATATATGTTTAATTGAACTTGTTTAGTGACTCGTTTACTTCGTACTCCCGTCACCCCCACTACTGTTACTCCCGCTACTGGTAATAATGGAATATTCTTATTTACCCTTTGTAATTCACCCAGTACATTCTCTGAAACTACTGATATCTCGCTACCCGTATCAATCAATGTTTTGTAATCCTTACCTTCTATGGTTATGGATACCTCCGTCAGTCCGGTTTTGGTTTCTGTCGTTTGTGTAGCGTCCTCCTCCAGTAACTCCTCCGCCATGTCTCTGATAATTATGTTGCTGCGGTAGTTATGCTCCTCTTGGACCCCCAGGTTCTCCTCCGACAATGGATGGGCCCGGTTTTCCATTGTCTCCTCTAGTTTCCCGTGGATGGACCTGCTACTGCCTGGCTGCATCCCCCTCTGCCTCTATTTCCGCTTCCGTTTCCCCTCGGTGCTCCTCTGGTGTTCTCGGCTCCTCTCTGCAGTTGACTCTGTTGCTGGTACGTTCTCTCACTGCGTTGACATTCTCTCGGTTTGTGACATCTAAAACAAGTGGTTCTTATAGCATAGTTTTCAACATTACAATTGGCACATCGCCAACCCTCGCCTCGATTATCATTATTTCCCCCTCGCGCCCCTCGGTGAAAACTTGGTATTCCCCGGGATTGATTATGATTACCATTCATATGTGTTGTTGGTGCGTTTATTCGCCTACTCATATCACGTTCCCGTATATTCTGAAAAATATCCAATATTTTTTCTAGTTCCGTAATCTCTAGAATTTCGCGCGTCATTAGCGTAATCTGTATTTCTCTGGGCAACTGCTTACTTATATGACGGACAAACGATCTAAATGGTAACGGTGGCTCTAAATATTTGGCCTCATTGTATAATCGCATTACATACATAGTTACGTTGCTCCCTTGGGTTCCAAAATTACCTGGTCCCATAATTTTACTTCGCAATATTTCTTGTTCCTCCTCCGACCAATATTTCTCTCTAAAGGCTGTCTCAAAACGCTGATAATTTACCCAGTCTACTTTATGTACCTCCGCCCATACCGCGGAATTCCCTCTAAAACACTTCATTATTTTTAACAGTTGTACCTCCCAACTACTTCTACACAACTGATGGAATTCTTTGACTCTATTTAAAAACTGCATAGAGTGTACCCCCCTATTTTCGCAATTAAACAACTCCAAATCAATATCGCTATTCACATCTTTAGTAATGACTATTTGTTCAGTGACGCTATTAAGTTTTTCGTTTATAGCTATATTCAATTCATCTTTAACATTCACTATACTCTGTTCAATTGATGCAAATATATTGTTATTTAAACTCTCAATTTGTACATGACGCTTATCTATAGTATTCACTGTATTTTGTATAGCTTGTATCTCTGTTTTACAATTACTTTCTATTTCATTGATTTTGGCATTAGTACTAATTTCATGTGTTTCAATCTTATTAACTACACAATTCAACTTGTACTCATTACTAACATTACATTCATCTATTTTACGATCAAGATTTTCAGTTACTTTCTGTATTTGTTTATTAGTTTTTTCTACCACACTACTCTCTATTTCGTCAATTCTATTATTCATACTGTTTAATGAATTACTCAACTTCTCGTTTAATTCAAATTTTAATTCATGAAAATTATTTTCGCATTTCATTTTTACCTCATCAATATCAAATTTGAGTACATCAAATTTGCAATTGAATTCGGTCTTAATTTCATCAAAGCGATTATTTAATTCGCTACTTTGTCTGTCTAATTTTATGTCATTACTGTCAAAACGATTATTTAATTCGTTAAATTTGTTCTTCTGTTCATGAATGTCCATTGATATGGTTCTTAATATACTCATTATATCATCATCTAATTTATTACATTTTGTTGAGGTGGGGGTTAACTGTACCCCTGAATCCTCCGTAATATTTGTTTCATCTGAATTGTTTTTTGTTTTATTTTCGTGACTCACGTTTGGAGTCGAATGGATTTCAAAATCGCTCATGCTATTTGATTCATTATAGTTTTCGACACTAGTCGTTTCATGTACGTTATTTTCGTTATCTGACATTTTTATAATTGATTAAATTAAGTTAAAGAAATTAATTAAATAAATAATGTAATTAATTAAATTTTGTAATGTAACATTATTTTGCTACGCTAACCTAAAACATGTTTGTATCTTTGTAGATGTGGAATTTAATTAATTAATTATAATTCGTGCCTGTTTCGTGGCGCCATTTGTGATGTACTCTTATTGATCACATTTATTATTACAACAACAACAAAAAATCTACTTTTCACTTACCGTCGCTATCTGTTCTGCTAGGTTCCAGGGTTCGAGCACATGAACGCTAGATACAAACATGGTTTACAGGTTACGCAAAGCACTGACACAACTCATTTTTTGGAAGAGAATTGATACTTTTAATGCTCAATTGTTGAAATTACTGTTTGACAAATAGGTTTACATGGAGTAACATATGGTGCAACTCGTGCATCTGGTTTGTAAAGGAACTTACAGACTAGAGCTTACCTTATTATTTCACAAACACAAACGCAAATATAAAATACAAACACAAATATAAACAGCCCAGCTTTGCCCACGCTCACATTCACTCCAAATTATTTTGCCCTTAACATTTTATAATTTAAACCCCAGACCCCCAAACACCGACCACGCGGATGCCGCACACACGCATTGTTTAGTTACACTGTCTTTACGGTCCGAAGGAAGAGAAAAAAACTCTTGATTACTGCCCCCTAGGTGGATTGACTGTGGTCACATAACACTGTGCGATAATTACAACTTTTTTTTCTGATAAATTACAAACTTTTATGGCAAGCCTACTTTGATTGTACCGGCTCCTGTGGCTTCAACTGGTAGACTGACAACGATAATGTAACAGCTACCGCTATTGTGATCTCATAGTTCTATGGAAGTCACGGCCTTCTCCTTCGTCGCCGAAGTTTCGCTCCATGCCATGCATGTAGTTTTTTAGGTTAACATGGTCAATGATTTCAATTAGGCACAGGCTGCCGTCATGGTAGGAACCGGACGTAAACAGCACTTCCTGCCGCTCAAAAGCGCATTGCTGAATTTTACTCGTCCCAGGACATCCTGTTTTGTGGCTGGATGCGTCACTCGAGTTTGTGGTGGTACAGTTGCGTCTGTGTGCTGCTACACAATTACAGATTTCTGAGAAGTTTGAAGGGGGCAAATGCTTCGCTCGTCGCGTTACACAATAACACCTGCGTCTTACTGTTTTGTTTCACTGTTTCTCAACCTCGTTCTGTTACACGGAAATAACGTTGCCATGCGTTCTGTTATAATGAAATGAATCTGGTTGCACAATAATTTTCACAACTTTTAGACAAACCCGCCCAAAAATGAAATAAATAAAAATATAAATGCCCCATACGGTTAAAATAAACAATACCCAAAAATGACCCGCTACAAAGTCAACAAATTTATCCTATGTGTTATACTTAAAACCCTTGAACACCAACTAGACTTTGTATAGATTAGGTGATTGTAGATAAGCTGAAATTATTGTAATAAAGAATTTATTTTATAATATATAATTTAACTTATCTAACATGAAACATTTAATACCATTATCTACAATAAAAACTTTACTCAACAGAATAATTTTTGTAAGAAAAAAAGACAATACAGTCTTTAAATTTTATTGCCAAACCAAGCTACATACTTTTGAGGAGGTGTAATGAATCTGTTCAACCAAACAAGTATAGGTGGGTAGTAGAATAGCCTACTGTACGACCAAACAGGAATCAAAACGGATTTATTTTATAGTTTTTGTTAAAAAAAACCTAATACCTTGATTTCATCTCAATTCATTATTGAGAAATGTGAATTTAATTACATGTAGGCAACTTTACGTGCATTTATACTATTTAATTATCACAGTCCACAGAAAAAATTTGTCACATGAAGGGTTTTATTCATTAGAGGTTTGTTATACAGAAGTCAAACTGCACAGATAAAATAGAATTGACAGTAAACAATGGAAATTTTGCATCAAATGCCATGCTACTTTGATACTATGTACTTTGCTGAATATAATATCCATTCAACCATTCCGTGTCTGATCCTGCAATGTATTTATTGGTCCACACAATGTGTCTACCAACTACATCCAGAGAATCATTCTATGATCCACCAATTAGCACTCAAGGAAGATATTAAATCTTCTTTGAGGGCTAAACAAAAATTAGAAGAATATAAGAGATGCCTATACTGACTCAATACCGATACCGAGTTACTTTAGTTAGTTCATTAATAGTCTTTACAGAAAATGTTTTGTTTTGGTAGCTTACTAAACATTTTTAGAATTTTTTTTTGTCTACCACAAAGTGACTAAAGAAGTAATGTCATTTTTTATATCTTTGTTTTTAAAATTGTCAGCTTACAAAACTGTTATTTAGCATCTTCAAGTATTACAAATAAATATAATTAATTCACTAGCGACTCAGAATACAAAGTTTTTATGGGTAAAAATGTAAAAGTTTTACCTTATAGTCTGTACCAGATTTCGCTTATAATAAGCTTCATCAGAGGCTGCTACTGGGAGGAATTAGCAGCTGGGATAAGCCCAGTAGCAGCCTCTGATGAAGCTTATAATACGCGAAAACTGGTTCAGGCTATAAGGTAAAACTTTTACGTTTTTACCCATAAAAAACTTTGTGTTCCAAGTCGGTAGTGAATTAATTACTTGGATTTCGTTGTCCATGATGTGTCCATTACTTAACTAAATACAACTATTATATTAACGACTTATATTCAGGTTCCTCTGAAGAAGCCTTTTAAAGGTGAAAACCGGTTCAGGTTGTTTTTACTTATAAAAAACTTTGTGTTCCGAGTCGTTAATATAATAGTTGTATTTAGTGAATTAATTATATGTAGTTAATCAATGGACACATCATGGACAACGAAATCCAAGAATATTGCAAATAAATTTGTCTTGAGCTATCATCTTTAAAATCTTTGTGCAATAATAATAAATGAAGAAATGAGGACATGCAGGATCCAGCAACAAATTGGTCTGGGATGAGTAGCTTTGAAAAAACTCTCATATATGTTAAGAAAAATAATGAAATTCCCTTATGTTTAAAATGATAAGTATTTGATTAATAGGTAAGGCCAGTTACTGCATTTGTGAAATATGTTGTCAAAACACTGTCACAATTTAAAATTTATTTCTAATTTCTCTTGTAATGAAAAGTTACCAGTACTTTAAAAGAAACAAGTCTTTCTTCAGTGGCATAATTTAAGAACAAAGTAGTTTCCATTAATAAAAAGAAATATTATTTTTTCTTGGATTTCGTTGTCCATGACGTGTCCGTTACTTAACTAAATATAACTATTATATTAACGACTCGGATCACAAAGTTTTTTATAAATAAAAACATAAAGTTTTACCTTACAGCCTGAACCGGATTGTTTAAGAGGCTCTGAAGAAGCCTTTTAAAGGTGAAAACCGGTTCAGGCTGTAAGGTAAAACTTTATGTTTTTACTTATAAAAAACTTTGTGTTCCGAGTCGTTAATATAATAGTTGTATTTAATTAATTTTTCATATATAATTAATTTAAAATAATTTTTTGTCCATAGCCTATAAAAGATGTGTCATCCAAAATCAGAGATACAGATGGGGTCATTTTAAATTATTTTTCATACATTTTCAGTGTCTTCAGATCTACAGAAATGTTGAGAGAGAGGAGCCTATTCACAGTTTTCAGTTGAGTGGGCATGTGTCTTTAATTATGATACTACACTAATTACAAAATGACAAAAAATATATTTTCATAGTTCCATATTATTTTTGACTTAAACACTATTGAAAAATTTTTTTAAATGCAAGCTGATATGTTAGAGCCTGGTTTTACTTTTAATTCTGATGTGGTGTTCTGTAGTACACAAAATGCACAGGATAAAAATATTTCTACTTGGTATACACAATATATAAAATTAAGAATCACACGTTTTAATTATACAGTTTTGCATTCATTCTAGTTTGCATTCATTTTATACAGTTGCATTGGGAATACTCAACAAACAAAACTAACAGTCTATTTTGCAGAGAGATTTTCTCTGTTTTTACATATGTTGTGGAGCATGTTTTCATAAAAACAGATAATGTTCATTTTATACCTGTTTAGCTAAGAAACTGTATTGGCTGTCCTAGACTAATTATGACTGTGGTTTTGAATTTGATTCCTTCAAATCTGTTCTAGGTTTGTTTACCAATGGCACTGTAAATCCTCTACTAAACACATTGTTCTCCAATAACAACTACCTTCAAGCTTTCACAAGCAGCCTGCAGTCAGCAACAGACAGTGTGGACAAAGTTATCCAGGTAAGTAAGCATATTTCATATCCATCCTCTTTCCCTCTGAACAGAATTCTAGCACTTTTTAATGTATAAAATATATATGCTACAGTCCCAGGAACAGAATCTCTATGAACTTGAAGTACACTTAACATTCAGCTGCATCCATCACCTGGAAAATAGTCCCTCCACAGATGTGAAACCTTATGGCAAGCTCGGGATCAAAAATTGCTAGGCCATTTGACCTGTGTTATCTACCAGGCCAGGGCTTCTGTGAGGTTGTGCAAATGTCTCCTTGTGAAAGCTGTCTGCCTTGCACATAACACTGCACCATAAAGCTAACACTATCTATTACGATTCTAAGCTTCTATGGATAACTCCTGAGAGAGCCTTTGAGCCCTGTCTCAGATACAGGATTAGACATTGTGTAACCTCAAGGTTTCAAGTTCAAGCTTCCCTAACTGTATCGCTTGTTTGTGAGAACATGCATCATAACTTTCTTGTGCTGAAAACATATATAACTATCATAGGTGTGCGCACAGCGGGTGCCGCGGGTGCCACGGCACCCACAAAAAACTTTGGAGAGGCGCCAAATTTGGATGGAACACAAAATTTGGGGGAAAGAGAGTCCTACAAATCGATTGGGCTAGGTCTCATTTTCCGCAAAAATCGCCTAAGGCCTAAACCTTAGGTACTGTGAGTGTGAGTGTGTAGTGTACTGGTCAGTAAGCAAGCGATAACATAGTGTCGCTTTGTGATAAGATTCCTTGTGTAACAACAACAACAATGGAGTACAGACACTTTGTGTATGTTGAGTCTGTTTCCCCTTTGTCCATTCTTACAGCCTTCCTAGAACTCATATCAGTTACTGTTTTAATTACACCATCTACAAAACTGCTCGCTCGACTTTTTTGGTGTGATTCAGCTAATTTATAGTTTTATTGAAGGAAGTCCGAAAAGCCATGCGGTATTCGAGGACATTGTAAAAACAACAAATACCAAGTTGAAAACACTGAAATCACTATCCGAAACCCGTTGGGCTTGTCGGTCTGAAGCTGTCTTTGTGGTGCATGCTCAGCTTAATGCTATTCTGCAAGCTTTTAAAGAAATAATCGAAGATGCATCTGATTCAAAAGCAAGACCTAAAGGCAAAGGAATTTTGCGCCAAATCGAGTCCTTCGATTTTATAATTTGTTTAGAAATTATGCATCCAATTTTACAACTAGTAGTAAAAGTAAGCCAAACTCTCCAGTCCTACGACATCGATCTTTGCCAAGCCATGGATGAAGTTTCTAGTTTAGCAATCGCTTTAGAAGAATTGAGAATTGAAGCTGCTATATTTGATAACATTTATTCAAGAGCAGTAGATACTTGCAACCAACTGGGCGTTGAAATTCCTGCTCCAAGAAAGCGCAAAGTTTCGGTAAGATTGGATAATAACTCTGGCAATGCATTTGTTGTTCAAGATATGAAAAATGAAGATGAAATAAAATTCTTTGTATTTTATCCCATTTTGGACAAAATGATTGAGTCTTTGAATGACAGGTTTAACCAAGAGACAAAAGAAATAATTCATAATTCATATTATCGGCAAAGTCATAACACTGGGCTTAGGTGATTATAAGCTACACTCAAATGACTATAAATATATCTCTGCTCAGTTTGGCTTAAATGCTTCAGAGTTGGAAGCCGAAATTAGAATTTTAAAAACTAAAAAAAGTGACAAATTTCCTCCTACAAAAGCTGTTGATTGGTTAGAGTGGCTACCTAAGCATAATAGAGAGTCAACATTTGTGAATTTCAAACTGCTAATGACCAAATTCGTTACCATTCCCGTCACAAGCTGCACTTGTGAGCGAAGTTTTTCAAAGCTCGCTATTGTAAAATCTAAACTTCGCTCAACGATGCTGCAAGACCGTCTAGAAAACCTCATGGTTCCATTCATCGGACAAGAGCTTGCTGTGAACGCGGATGATGAGAGTATCATAAAAGAATTTTAAAAAATGGTACCATTTGAGAGAAGAATGGCATTATTTTTGTTTTATTATATTTGTATCATCTTTGACCTTTATTACCTAAATACTTATATATTTTTACTTTGTTCTCATATTAGTAATCAGTAAAACAAAATATTCAAATTATACAGTTTTTTCTTTCAAATTATTATATTTCTATATTGTTTATATAATGTAAATAGATTGATTAAAAGTCAGAGTCTATTAGTATATTGAAACCATTATTCTAGTAAAGCTGATTACCAAAAGTTTTTCTTAATTAATTTCTTTTAATCGAATTTTCTTCCCTATTATTCAAACTGCTTACTCTGTTTTTATAAGATAAAAAAGTAAATAATTAACTAGTAAAGAAGATGTTTTATGCAAATTATCAATCAAAGTCTTAATATTTAATTGCAGTTTTTAAAGTAGTTTTTAAGACATATCTTATCCTAGCATTGAAAATTAAAGCAGTAATGTGATATATAGACTTTTTGTTTCACGCAAATTTTGGGACCTTCTAACTTTTTTGAAGATTTGCTTTATGAACTGGCTTTCTCCCGGGTACTTGGGGTAAAGGCTTAAGGTTACCTGTCTCCATCAAGGGCAAGGGCAAAAGGCGGCATTTAATTTTCAAGAGTAACCTGGACTTTAACATCTAAAGCGGCTCCAGGAAATAAAGCCGTCGCAGCAGAATTTTCGGCTGCGCAAAGGAAGGTGGTTTTAGGGTTTTAGTCGGTAACCCCCCTGTGTCTTTTAGAAAAATTCCTCCTTAAAAAAAAAAAAGGCAAGGGCAGAAGGCATTTTCATCGTTGGCACCCACAATAGCAAAATCCTGCGCACACCTATGATAACTATACAGTGTCAAAAGATAGTGGCATTCAAAGCTGTACCATGTGCATGATCCTGGATACTAAGACATTTGAAAGCATCATCTGTTTGTCAAGCAGCTACTACCTATCAACACCCCAGCACCACTAGATAAGCTCCCTCAGTAAAGGGTGTGGGGACAACCACATAGCTATTGCCTCAGATATAAAGGCTTGGCATAATTTTTCTTGATGGATTTGATCTGATTGCAGTTATAAAGACCTTTAGGCTTAATACACGACTAAATTGGTCTATTGGTTGTAAGCAGAGGACTTGTTCAAAGGCTTACATGGCCGGTGTCATTTGAATTAAAAGTAACTGCCGGGCTGTTTGGCCATGGTCCAAGGCTTTTGATTAAACCAGACATTTCAGCAGCAGCACTGGCTGCCATGTGACACTACTTCTACTTCTAGATGAAGCTCTTGTCAGCGGTGAATGTGTACTTCCCTTGCCTTCATATGGAGTCCATCTTGATTCAGAAACATGCTGCGATCACTATGAATCGGAGGGGCAAAAGCCTGTCTCTAAGTATTTTATGGCAGGGCGCGTTGCGAGCCTCTCATACACCTTCTTTTTTCTGATTGGCTGTTGGTAGAGTTATTACCTGATCGTGATACTTAGAAAATTTTAAGTAGAAGTAGTGTCATGGGACATCTTTAGCCTTAACGACAGTACTGTGGTCCTAATGTACAACATCCACATTAGTGTTGACTCGTTTCATCAACTGAAGATGGCAGCCAGTGCTGCTGCTGAAACGTCTGGTTTAATCGAAAACCTTGGACCACGGCCAAATAGCCCAGCAGTTAGTTTTAATTCAATAGAGCACTTCTTAGAGTATTTTCCTGAATACACACAATCATACAGAGAATAAAACCAACGCCTTAATATCCTTGTAAATAGCAAAGCACACAACCTGATTGCACTTACAAGACACCTGACAACTCTGTATGCCAGTAACTCAGTCCGTTAGTATAGAAATTAAGATTTATAGTGTTATGACAGTCTACTTGACCATCGTATGGTACTGTAGAAAACAAAATACAAGACACCTGTTATATCACTAATCACCAGCTTTAATTATCACAATTAAACAGTTTGTAATTAACAAGACAGTCTCTTACAGCAAATCAATTAAAAATTGTTCACACGCAATAAAAATGTTAACTGATATAAAACACAATTGTATTATAATAGTTTCGCACAATTATAAAACACATACTACTTCGCTACAATACTACAAACTGCACTCCAATAATTCGCAACTCAAACTGAAACTGAACGTCGCCGAGTACTTGTATTTATACCCCGCTGAGGTTGCAGAATATGCGCTAATAGGCATCTACTAGAAAACACTACGCATCAGGTCTACACTAGGACGCAATTGATTGCGGCCTTGACACAGTGCGTAGGGCTGGCGACGACCAGAAAAGTCTCGCGAGTGCATGTTGAAATCACGTACGCCACAACATTCAGCCGGATTCCTCTGGAACATTCGACAAACACATAGACTGTTCTGTAATGTCATAACAATAGGTTAACAGAGTCGCATGTCTGAGCTCAACATAACCATTACTTTCTATTGTGATTTGTATCACATGATGCCGATTTTATAATAACTTTTATGCTAATAATCCATACATATTAATATTATTTATAATCATACACATATTAGAATTACTGTACTTTTCAAGAAAAAAGAGGCTAATTTACTAAGATACTAATTTAGTACCAGTACTGCTTGCATTAGGACTCTAGGATGCATTGTAAATTCTAATAGTTTTATATCTTAGTATTAAGCTGTGCAATATAATTTCTATATTGTAAAATAGAAACAAGTGTTTTTTTTTTTATAAAACCCTGGGGAAGTTTTGTAATAGTGATGAGAGAGTGTGCCCTCTTGAATGTCAAAATTCAACCTAAATGCACAGTTTTTGCAGAAGTAAATATCTATGGCTTTCTTCATAGTGTAATAGCTAACATTAACATTTCCCCTGATTAGACATTATGAGTTCACTTGCTCTGGAAGTCTTGGACAATATCCGTCCACCATTGTGAGGCCAAACAGGCAACTGCAATATAAGGCGTAAGGACCAAAGTTGACATTTACTTCCTTTAAAAGGCAGTGTGACATGGTGGGCTTTCCTCCTTTCCCAATCTGTAGATGTAGACTTTAAAATTGCTATGACCACTGAGGAACTGTGTCAAATGGTTGTTAACCTCACCATGCTGATGGTCAATCAATTCTCTCAAGTTCGGTATGAGCCTTGTAGTCCATTTTCCTCTGCCCTCCCTATTCCAATACTCTTGTCAGTACCAGAGAGTGAGTTCCTGGGTTTATTCTTTACCACATCTGTTCCCATTTCATCTCTTCTTTTCAAGAGATTACTTTGCTCTTAAGCCAAAAGGTCTACAGTAACCACCTTATTATCACCAGGACTACCAGCTCTGGCACTGTCCGATAAGTGGATGCTACATTGAGGGCTCCTCTTCTCTGCATCAATGCAATTCGTTTTCTGTATTTCTCAAACTTTAGTGTATCAGCGCAGATTGTGCAACCATATAGCAGGATGGTCTCCATGACCACCATCAACAATCGCCTCTTGCTTACAGTGGGGCCTCCTACATTGGCCATAAACCTACTGAGATGAATAGTAATAATAATAATAATAGTAGTAGTAGTAGTAGTAGTAGTAGTAGTAGTAGTAGTAGTAGTAGTAGTAGTAGCAGCAGCAGGAGCAGCAGGAGCAGCAGCAGCAGTAGTAGTAGTAGTAGTAGTACTAGTACTAGTAGTAGTAGTAGTAGTAGTAGTAGTAGTGGTGGTGGTGGTGGTGGTGGTGGTGGTAGTAGTAAACTCAAAAATATAATTAATTTCTTATTTGTATATAATGGAGTTGATATCACATTAAAAAAAATTTTACATTTGAAGTGATCTTCAGGTATTTAAAATTGTAAACGAATGTACAGATTTAATTTGTTTTCATTATTAAAAGTAGAATGACATCAGAAAACCAGCATCATAAAACTTTATATAGATGTCCATTGTTGTAAATGAGCTACGATCAACTCACTGAAGATGTCTCAGCATAGTATGGGCTAAGCATAAGGGGTCAGGGAAAATAAAATGGCATGCATTAAATTGAAAAGAAGAGTTGATATTAACCACAAGTTGATGACTGTCTGTATTGTTTTGACAGGTAACCACAGATGCAATATTTAATCTCCCAGCATTCTTGACCTCACAGTTTTGGTCACAAGGCAGTAACTCATATCTGTACAGTTTTGAGCACAAACCAACGAATCCAGTAGCAGATTATTTTCTTGAAGGACATCCTTTGGTGGACAAAACAGACGACAAGATTCACTTTGACGATTGCTATAAAAACAGTAAGAACTAATAATACATTTTTACTTGTAGTCTTCTGTGTGGTCAGACAATTTAATAACAACACTTTTTTGGGTTATAACCAAAGAAAGTCTCAGATTTACTATTGAGAATGCCAATCACAGAAGGGGAAAATGTTTAGTAAACAAGGTTACTAACCAAAAATGTGTTGTTATTAAGAATAAATACGTTTTTTAATTTTTATTACTTCCATGTTCCTTAAGGAAAAGGAAGTATGGTGATGCCAAAAAAATCGTGTTCAAGATTATTGCAGATTCTGATTGTACGACACTCAAAACATGAAAAAAAAGTCATTTTTTGAAAAGTGCCTGTGTGTGTGTCTGTAGATTTTTTCTATGGCAAACGATAACAGCCGCAGATTCAAACAGAATCAAATAATTTTTTGCATACAGCCCTGATTTGTAGAGTACTCAAGACCTATTGTTTTTGGGAAGATCGGTTAAAGGAAAGGTGTAGTTTACCTGCAACTTTTTTTTTTTTTAATCAAGTGTAATTTTTATCTATGGCAAACGATAACAGCCGCAAATTCAAACAGAATCAAATAATGTTTTGCATACAGCCCTAAATTGTAGAGTTCTCAAGACCTATTGTTTTTGTTGAAGATCGGTTAAGGGAAAGGGGTAGTTTACCAGGAACGTTTTATGTTTTAACAACGGTATTTTCTATGACAAACGATAACAGCCGCAAATTCAAACAGAATCAAATGATTATTTGCAGACAGCTCTAATCTATAGAGTTCTCAAGACCTATTGTTTTTGGTGAAGATCGGTTAAGGGAAAGGGGTAGTTTACCTGCAACATTTTATGTTTTAAAAGGATATTTTCTATGGCAAACGATAACAGCCGCAAATTCAAACAGAATTAAATGATTTTTTGCATACAGCCCTGATTTGTAGAGTACTCAAGACCTATTGTTTTTGGTGAAGATCGGTTAAGAGAAAGAGGTAGTTTACCTGTAACGCTTTTTTATCAAGGGTAATTTTTTATGGCAAACGATAACAGCCGCAAATTCAAACAGAATCAAATAATATTTTGCATACAGACCTGAATTGTAAAGTTCTCAAGACGTGTTGGTTTTGGTGAAGATTGGTTAAGGGAATAGGGTAGTTTACCTGCAACATTTTATGTATTAACAAGGGTAATTGTTTCTATGACGAACGATAACTGCCGTAAATTCAAACAGAATCAACTAATTTTTTGCATACCTTTTTGAATTATAGAGTACTCAAGGTTTGTTGATTTTGTTGAAGATCTGTTAAGGGAAACGTGTAGTTTACCAGCAACATTTTATGTTTTAACAAGGGTAATTTTTTTATGACGAAAGATAACTGCCGTAAATTCAAAGAGAATCAAATAATTTTTTGCATACTTTCCTGAATTGTAGAGACCTCAAGGCCTGTTGATTTTGGTGAAAATCGGTTAAGGGAAAGGGGTAGTTTACCTGCAACATTTTATTTATATATGTACTACAATATCGGCAACAAAGAAGTAGTTTGTTGTTAAAATTCCTTCCCATCCTGTTTGGCCATAGACCAAAGTTTTCTGCAAAACCAGACGTTTCGGCAGTGCCATCAACTTCCATCATCAGTGAAAATCGAGTGCGATAACGTGAGGTGGTATAAGTTAGTGACCACAGTACTGTGGTTGAGGCTGAAGCAGTAAGTAGAAAGAAGTAGTTTCTATGGAAATATTTCATTTTGAAAATGATTTTAAATATAAATCTTAAAACATGGAAGTCATGTATGGTTCTCCATACTGATATTTTTTATATGTGTTTAGATAAAATGAATGTATGCTTTAATCTTTTCTAGTAAAAATTTTACAAAAGAAACAAATATCTATACTCTTAGCTACAGAATAAAATTTACAGTACCAGTACTTAATATGGAGTACTTTTCTTATTAAAAGTATATATTAAAAAAGTGTATCTTATTAATAAAAGTGTAACCCTATTTTCATTTTAGAACTTGTATCTTATAACTATAGCTTACTAACTATTTAATAAAATATGCAAGTTTTAGTCATTATTCATTTTGGTACTCGCATTGTTTGAGTTGCCAGTGATAACTTTTGTTTAGATAACAACTAGACCTATGGCATTTTGTCAGTTTTATAAAAAGAAAGCACTATAAACAATGTACTGTATTCAATTTGCATCCAGTACTGTAAATGTACTGTAAAAAATAGTATTTTATTCTTGGACTTCGTAGCCATTGTCGAGGTACCATACGTACAAAAACATCGACATAACATGGATACTCTACACGTACACACAAAAGGCCGAAAACTAGACACTCTTGAACAATAAACACAATAACACATAAAAACGACATCCTAAACGAACAGGTACAATTCAAATCACACGCATTATTCGAACATATCACACCCCACACACACACACACACACACACACAACATCAATCCTTCAAAAGTCGACACCATCGCCAAGAACAAGACGAACAGTGCTCCCAGTGGCAGCCTCTGACAAAGCATATAATAAGCGAAAACAGGTTCAGGCTATAAGGTAAAACTTTTACGTTTTTACCCATAAAAAACTTTGTGTTCTGAGTCGGTAGTGATTTAATTATATTTAGTATTTAATTATTCATAATAAACTGAAACACCATAAACTGTCTGCAAGACAGGTTCCAAGACAGCTTACAAACAGTCACATAACAACCAGACTTTGTGTGTGTGGCAGGAACTTAGACGTTATTTGTTAGAAAAAGATAAAATTTTGGCAATAATTGTGACAAGACCTAGCTTCACTGTTATGAGCCAGAATTCCATGGAATGGAAGTATTCTGGTTTTCCACTTTAAAAAAATTTTAAACCCCCTACCACCAATCAGTGAAATGCTACTAATAATCTTTTTGGATGTCAAAGACTATGTTGTTTGTGATTTTGGAAGTAAAACCTACTTCCAACAGTGATTACTACAGTGTTATGCTTAAAAATAAAGTGAAGCCTGCCAAACTGGAAAAAAGACATGGAAAAGGAGTGCTTTTCCTACCCTATACAGCAAATTTAACACTTCAAACTATTGAAAGTTAGAGTGGAAGATGCTGCCTCACCTGCCTTATAGTCCTACAGTTTGAGTTGTAATTTAAACCAGAGCTTGGTCCAAACCTGGCCCACCTGACTTCTTTTGTTTGGTCCCCTCGATGAGCTTTTCTTGGAGCCAAATTTCACATCAACAAAGAAGCAGAAACAAATACAAATGTACAAAAGTGGCTCAGACTTCACGACAAAGAATATTTGCTACAGCCACAAAATACAAGTGGTAGAGCAATGGGACAAATGTAAAATTGTAGCAGGAGAGCATCTGCGGGGGAAACACAGGAAAATTATTAAGTTAATTGAGTAAATTATATTTTTTTTAAATGCATTTTTCTTGTTACTTACTGAATGACTATTGGACTACAAGTTTTGTATTGGTATAGTGCGAAACAAAATTAAGTTTTGAAATTGATAATTTTTTGCTGCAGAACCTGTTAAACACAGAAAACAAATATCCTGTTATTTCTGAAGTTACTAAACTACAAATCTACTGAAGTAACTACAGAAATGCATAGTGCTAATGGGAAACTTTATCACCCATATAATGTTTAGTCTGTCCTGATCTCGGTTCTCTCAGGCAGAAGATACACAGCTCATAAGTCAACAGCCCTATAAAAAAGATGTATACCATATATTTTTTCTAACTGTCTCTCAGATATTGTTACAATACGGGTTACCTCTCCTTAAAAACCCCTCTGTTGTTTTTGTCAATATGTGTTGTATTAGTATTTAATTGTATAAATTCTCGGAAATATTTGGAGTTGTGGAATATATGGATGTACTCAATTAATGTTAACTTAACTATTTAATAATTATCAGTGTTAGTGTGCCTAGAACTTAAATAACTTAAGATTTATTCTACAATTTCATCCAACCCTATTATGCCTTGAAGAGAGTTCTGTCTGATTTTATATTTTTACGCTCCCTCTTTGGTGTCAGATAATTCCGCTATAAGCGCTGTAGTATCGGCTCAACGAAACTTGTAGGTTATTCGATGTTTATATTAACTATTTATTCTCTACTTATTCAGTTACTTTTGTTCCAGTTCACTAAACCATACTCCAAATAACAAGGTGTGACAAATATATAAAGGTTCTTTATTTGTTTATCAATTCACATTAACTAAGATATATTCCAATTAATATATGTTGGGACTATAGATTCAGGTATCGATTGTTGATTATTTGATCCTTTGTTTATATTTGGTTATTTATTATATTTGATTCGTATTTTATTTATTTCAGGGTGTGAAGGTTCTTGTAACTGTGGGGAAGACTAAAAATACATAATAAGAATGCAAGATTTACAAAAATTATGTGTTGTGTATTTAGTATGATTAATATAATATAATTTTACCAGACTCTAATGACGCCAATCACGTAGGCGGTTGATCGCTAAATTTGTTGTTCTGGTCAATTATGAAGTACAGTTTTCTTTCTTCAGTTTAAGAAAAGTAAATCTTGTCCTGTCCACTTCGGAATACAGCTTCTGAATTGTTTTACAGCACGATTGATGTTTCTTCTGCACCGTCAGGATCCAAATAGGTTCTTCCTTCGGTTGAAGCAGTTAGTGTTGTTCCGTGTATTTGCAAGGTTATAATTTCTGGTGTTGTGAATATTATAATTTGTGTTATTGTTAACTCTTTATATTTGATTAACTTTTCATCAATTCCCTTCGGACAGGGGACAGTCCAAGTTTCTTCTTGTAGAATTTGGTTATTTGTTCTCGATTATTACTTCATAATATATCGTTATTTTATTAATCTGTGTTAGTGATAGATGTAAGTATTATCATTAGAATTTTATCTTCTTTATAATCGTATCTCTTGATTTCGAATATTACGATTCAATATATTCTTCTTGGGTTTTTTAAATCATCACGTTCAGTTTTTACAAAAGCAATTCTTGTTATTTTTATAAAATCAACAACATTCTTCTTAAATTTTTCCCTAGCAACCTATATTAATTTCCGCTTCCACATGTTTGACTATATAGTGTTTCTTTCATATATTTTTTTGTCTATTCTTTGTCAATTTGCTGTCCTATCGGAATGTAAATTTACCGATAGCTGGTTTATTATTTTATACACATCTTCTACTGGTTTTTTGATATAATTCCGTTTTTTTTCCTTTTTTATTATATTTAATCCACCTTCGATATTATTTTTTACCAATCGATATTATGGCATTATGTTATTATTATAATTTGTATAAATTTTATTAAATATTATTATTAACTTAATGTTTTTTCTTCTTTCTAGCTCTTCATAGTGTATTTATTAATTATTATTAATTGATGTATCTAACCTTTAAGTTATAAGTGTTTATTTAGTATTTTTGGCTGTTAGGCCTTTTATTGTAAATTGATCTACCTGTGGTTATGTCTGTTAGGCATCTATAGTCCCTTTTATATAAATTCGTACATACAATCAAAACTTAATTATTAACATTTGTATAAACAATTATTTTTCTACATCTAATAACAAATTTATCTTGATCTCTCGATCACATATAACAAAATTCGAACTTATGAACATTGGTTAACTGCCTCACACTTCATTCTATGACAGTCATTGAATAACACTATTTGTTTCATTATTTTTCATGAACTCAACACATATTTGATATAACATCACATAAACTTTATCATAACATTTTTGTCATAATATAATACTTTTTTAACACAAAATTCTTATCTGTTATTACCATAAATTAAGTCATTGTTTCATTTTTCTGTTTTGATTTTTATTAAACATATATCATTAGCTATTATTTATTTTACAGGTTCGTTTATTCTATTCAACACTACCTTGCATTCTTATTTATTTTGTCTATGACTATAATTGTCATAATTGGGTCTCTGTTCTATTATGGGATTAAGTATCCATTTATTTATCAATCTGTGAATCTTCTTTTATGTAGCATAAATGCTATCATTTTTGTTGCGCTACATATGCTTCCCCTCCTAAAAAAGTTTAGTTTACCTGAGTGAAGTTTAGGTCAAATAAACTTGCCTTTTTCACATGCCTTTTCTTAATTTCATTGTTAATGGTTGACGATGGTCTTCTCAATGTAACTTCATTAGACTAGTACTAGTACCTTTTTTATTTAATAACATTTCATCATTTTATTTAACATTCTTGATTCTTGATATATTTTTTTTTCTGTACACATTATTTGTTGGTAACTGGCTACACTATTCACTGATACATTAGTTTTACATCTCTCCTATTTATAATTACTATAATTACTGCATTTTTCATTATTCTTCTGTCAACTCGCTTCTTTCTGTTTTCTTCGTCCTATTCCTTTGGAAACTGAATTTATTTTTGCAACTATTCTAATATTCCTTAAATATTTAATTTCCCTAACAATCCCTAACACATGCGTTGGTACAGTTCAGAGAGGCACTGTTTGGCTTCATACTCTGCTGCCCACACTACATCTTAATATAGTACTGCTGGAATTCATCTACAGTCAGCTATAAAATATAATAATAATCTCCTAATAATCTCTTTAATCATTTAATAATAAATATTTGGGACAAGATTTTTTCTTTGTTGCGTTTATATTTTTTCATTACTATTCTTCATATTTCGCAGTTCCATTTTAATTCCTTAAACATTCGTTAATATTGACTTTGACAGTTATCAATTGTAATCATTTTTGTTTTCATTTTTGTTGAGATTGTAATGTTCAGTATCTTCTTCGTTTTTTTTTTTTTTTTCTCTGATCTCAATATTTTTTAATCAGTTGTTGTGTGTTGATCATTATAATTGCATTTCTTACTAAATATATTCCTTATACTTAATTATTCTTCTTCTTATCGTATTTCACTATTTTGGCTGTTTATTTTTTAATGAATTATGTTCATAAATACTCTTTCCTTCTTGTCTTCTTTAACATTATATTAGTTACATTCAATCGTTTACTGAGATTGTTCCATCATGTGGCAATGTAGTATGTATTTTAGGTCATATGATTTTTTTTTTTTCTTCTTTATTTTGGATAAGTAGGTTTGAGGTAATAACTTTTATCTTGGGGTTCATTCTTCATTATTCACACTATTTCTTTATACACATAATAATAATAATTATCGTTTTCTTCTAAATCGATAATACGTTGTTCTTATTGTATTTCAGAATTTAGTGGTAGTATTCAACTCAAATTATTTTTAAATTCCAAGTAATTTTCTTCAAGATTGGTAATAAGTTGTCCTTACTTCATTTTAGAATTTATTCATTATATTTCTTTATGGACTCTTGGTTGTATGTTCCCTTAATCCTTTTCGTGGTAGGGTTCATTATTTCATACGTATTGTTATTATTATTTTTTGTTATCACATAGGGCCCAGTATATAATAATAATAATTTTTTAGTTATTCCTTCTAGAGTACTTGGTAGCTCCCTGTTTCTTATTAATATTTTCTCACCCACTTGGTACTTAATTGGTTTTGGGTTATTCTTTTCATATTTTCTTCTCTTCATTTCCGTCTTTTCCATAACTCGGTTATAAAATTTAATTGTTTCAAATTGATATTCTGGATTAATTGGAAAGTTTATAATATCTTGGATTTCTCTAGGTGGAAGCCTTTCAAACATAACAGTATATGGGGTATTTTCAATAGACTGGTGGTAAGATATATTTAAAAATTCTTCGGTTACTGACAAGTATTCGTACCACCTTCTCTGTTGGTCATGACAGTAAGTTCGTAGTATTCTGCCAACTTCCCTCAATACACGTTCTGCCGGATTACTGCTGGGGTGATAAACTGAAGTCTTATATGTTCTGATGTTGTGTTTTAACAGATTATTTCTCCATTTATAGCCCTTAAACTGCGTACCATGATCAGTGATAATAGATGACGGTTTGCCAACCTCTGTTATGTACCGTCCGATGACTATTTCTAGAATTTTCTTGGTAGTGGCTCTGCTAATAGCATAAAGTTTAGTGTATTTGGAAAAATGATCAAAAATAATTATTATGAATTTGTATCTGTGATTTCCTCCACTGCGTGGGAAGGGCCCACATATATCTAGAAATACCTTCTCCAGCTTATATTTGGATGTTATTGGGATCATGACTCCCTCCTTCTTCTCATTATTATGTTTAACCATCTGGCAGATGTGACATGTTTGTATAGATTTTTGTACCTTTCTGGTCAAATTTTTTATGTACATTTGTTCTTCTATGGCTTTGACGATTTTCATGGCTCCCATGTGTCCATATCGTTCATGGTAATCCAATATTAATTTGTTTTCCACAGCTGTGGGAATTACTAGTTTCCAGTTTATTTGTTTAGGAGTAACCTTAATAAATAATCGGTCATCATGTATACAGTAATATTTAGTAATAACTTCATCAGCATTTTGTATCTTCTGGCGTATGTTTATTAATTTGGGATCCGATTTTTGGTGTTGACTAATTTCATTGACAATCATCTCCAGATCCTTCCGACTCTTAATGACATGGTACACCTTCGCGATCTCTTCCTTTTCTCCTTCAAATGATTGATCTTGTATGTTTGTTCGGGACAAGATATCAGCTGCTATATTCTTTCTTCCAGGTATATATTCCCAATCAATGCAATACTCTTGCAAGGCAAGGACCCATCTAGTTAGCCGGCCATGACTAAGTTTACATCTTTTTAGAAAGGAAATCGATTTATGGTCACTTCTTACTGTCACTGGGTATCCGAGTATATAGGTTCTAAATTTATTGCATGCGTACACTACGCTTAGCAGCTCTTTCTCGGTAACGTTGTAATTGCGTTCGCAGCTGTTAAGCACTCTGCTGGCGAAGCTGATTACCATATGATGTCCTTCTTTATCTTCTTGATATAGGGTAGCCCCTAAGCTAACATTGCTTGCATCACAATTTAAATAAAAGCGTTTGTTAAAATCAGGGTGGTACAACATAACTGTTTCTAAAAATTTCTTCTTGATCAATTGCAGAATTTTATCTTGTTCTGGTCCCCATGCCCACTTGTCTTTAGATGATAATTGTTTCTGAAACTTGGCAGTCACTTCTGAATAGTTATCTTGGAATTTACGGTAATAGTTGCAAATTCCAAGAAAAGATTGTAGCTGTTTTCTATTTTTTGGAGTAGGGAACATTTGGATTGCTTCTACTTTTTCTGTTGAAGGTGTGATACCCTCCTCAGACAAATTGAAACCTAAAAACTTTACTCGATTGGCAATAAATTTAGATTTATTTAGCTTAAGTGTTATGTTGTTCTCAGATAATTTTCTTAGTACCTGTTCCACCCGCTCGCAATGTTCATCCCAATGTGAAGAAGTTATAAGTAAATCATCTACATAGACCGTAGTGAACTGCAGTGTTTCTTGTCCCAATACCTTGTCCATACATTTCACAAATATTGCAACCGAATTAATTAGTCCGAAAGGTAGCCTTTTAAATTGATAGTTCCTTCCGTCAGAAAGGAACGCCATGTATTTTCTACTGTCTGGGTGTAGTTCGACCTGCCAGTACCCACATACCGTATCCCAAGTGCTAATGTATTTAATACCGTGGAATTTCTTTAAAATTTCTTCTATTTCGCCTGGTGAAGTCCTATCATTGACGATCATTTTATTTATTTCCCTAGCGTCCAGGCAAATTCTCACCTTTCCGTTCTTTTTCGGGACTGCCACTATTGGACTGGTATATGGTGATTGACTATATTCTATTATGTCATCTTGCATCATACGGTTAATCTCGTTCCGGACCTCGTTCTTTATAGGGTAAGCAATTGGGTATGACTTTCTGCGAAAGTTCACCGGTTCTTTAAAATTTATTATACATTGATATCCTTTTACTTTACCTGGAGCATTGGAGAACACATGTCTGTATTTATTATATATTTGAATTAAATTTTCGGCCTGTACCTTACTTATTTGTTTATAAGTTTTTTCCCTTTGGAATTCTCGAATCTCTTCCAACTTACTCTGCCATAGGTTAGGATCATCGTCTTCATATTGAATGATCTCTGGTAATTTATTCTTCTTACAGAAATAGCTTTTTATGGCTCCACATTTGGTGTTAACTGGACTGGTTTGATTAGTGTTGATTAACTCGGCTGTCCATAATCCTCCTTCGGATGTTAAAGATATCGTACCTTTATGCAAGTCAATTATCGCGGAATGCTGGCGCAACACATCGCATCCAATCAATACATTAAATGGTAGTCCCGTTGCGACCAAGAATCCTATTGGTAGGGTCATATTGTTATTGGTAAGATCGAGTGATACTTGTTTTTTGACTGTTTTATTTTGTCTCCCAGTGGCTCCGATAATTATCACATTATTGACGGGTAAAGTCGGTATGGGTAACTGGACTTCTCGCTGGATTCTTTCAAGTTCAATATTGTCTATCAATGATATGTTAGATCCAGTGTCTATCATTATGGTAGATTTTACCCCATTTAAATTTGCTGATATATATATGATTTCGTTATTACTATTACTGTTTACATGTTTCTGATCCTCTTCTAACAAATCTTCCCGGATATTCTTTAAATAGTGGTTATTAATTATGGTTATTTTATGATTACACTTAATTTTATTTATTAATTGTTGTTCCCCAAGATTACGGTTCAGTGACGGGTATTCATTAATTTTCACTGCCTCTATTAGTTTAAATGAGGGCTTACTCCCTCTTCTCTATTTTCATTCTGATTACTGTGTTGGTTTTGTACTGGTTCCGTGCGATCCTCCGTATTATGTTCTGCTATCCTATAATTTCCATCATGTGGGTAGTTGTCTTCATGCCGAGATTGGTCATAATGGTTGTCATATCGGTGACTCCTTGGGTAGTATCGTCGCTGATTACCTTGAGGTCTGGAGTAAATATAATTGACGTTATGTCTATAATTATTGGGTCGTCTGTCCCCATCTCCTCTATTATTGCGACTATCACGATAATTGTAATTGTTATTGCCGCGAAAATTATAGTTTCTGGAATTATTATTCGTGTTTTCATTTTGTGTTCTATTAGTATTAACGTTATGCGCAGGTCGATTGCGATCGTTATTATGAGAATTGGCTGGTGGCGCGTTATTATCATACTTCTGATATTTATGATTTAGCATTCTATTTCTTTGGTATTGGTTCTCGTGCTCATAATTCTCCAAGAATTTGGCCATGGCTGGAATCGTTTTGATTTGACTACACATACGCGCATTCTTTATCCCTTCCTCGTAATGATAGGATAGTTGTATTACCAAACATTCTTCAGGAATTCGGGGCTCTAAGTTCCGCGCCATACATACTTTTCCTAAAAAGTATGAAGTAGGGGACTGGCCTACATTTGTTTCGTATCGACCGTTACTCAAATTATTCCTAATCATGTTCTGGGTCGATTCCGACCAATACTTCTCCTTAAATTGTTTTTTGAACTCAGTCATGTCCAGTATATCCGGGCGCACCGCTGTCCACCAATTATCATAAGTATCTTTAAATGTTTCATCAATCATGCTTCGTATAATACTCCAGCGACTCTCTCTATTTCTTATGATCACTTCTTCCAATCTCTTTAAAAATTCCATAGGATTGCGCTTATAATTACGAAAATTAATCGATTCTCTGTTCTCATGGTTATTTGTATGACTATTTTGGCATGTCCTATCCCGCCATGAATCTACTTCCTCCTGTAATTGTAATTCACGCCTACTAATCTCTTCTATTTTATTTTTATTGGTATTGATTTGACCTTCCATATTATTTAAATTGCCATAGACCCTTTCGAGTCGTTCACCCATGTCTGTCTGTATTTGCTTAATACCTTCCTTATTCTCTTCCCGTACCTGATGTACTTCGTTTTTAATTTGCTCACATTTTTCGACAGTTTCCTGTTGAATTTCTTCGACCAATGTTTTATTCTCAATTTTTGTGTCATTAATTTTATTCTGTAATTCTTCACGAACCTGTACTATTGTTTCGTTAGTTTTTTCTAACTCTTCATTTGTTTTGGCTATTTCTAATTTTCTTTCCTCATTATTTTGGTCCACCTTCTGGTTAATTGTCACATGAATATTTTCAATTTTTTCATTAATTTTCTTTAAATTTTCTTCATGTATTTGTAAGATGTCTTCCTTCATTTGTTTTAAACCCTCATCATTCCTATCTAACCTTTCGTGAATTTGTTTTGATGTTTCTTTAATTTCCTCATTTGTTTTATCGTATTTTTCCTCCAGTCTCTTTGAGTTTTCATCCTGTTTCCTAAATTGTTCCCTTGAGTCTTCCTTAATTTCCTCTTTCATTTTCCTAAATTGTTCTCATGAGTCTTCCTTAATACTACTCATTAACTCCATTAATTTTTCCCAATTTAGTCCTTCTCTGGCTCCTGCTTTATCTATTTGGTCCCCTTGGACAACTTCTTCGATTACTTCCCTTTCCTTGTCTGCCATTATTTCAGTTTCCGTTATTTCGTCTGTCTGTTGTCCCATTTCACTGTCTGTTATTAGTTCTATTTCCTGTTCTTGTTTGTCTATTTCCTTCTCTGTTTCTCCTGCCCTAATCCTTGATCTACCTCTGGTATGCATGTTTACTCTCCCACAGTTGCCTGCTCTGGTTAAGTAATGTTATTATACTTATAGTTACTTAACTTCAGCCCTACACAAGTTGAGCGCCAATTTGTTACAATACGGGTTACCTCTCCTTAAAAACCCCTCTGTTGTTTTTGTCAATATGTGTTGTATTAGTATTTAATTGTATAAATTCTCAGAAATATTTGGAGTTGTGGAATATATGGATGTACTCAATTAATGTTAACTTAACTATTTAATAATTATCAGTGTTAGTGTGCCTAGAACTTAAATAACTTAAGATTTATTCTACAATTTCATCCAACCCTATTATGCCTTGAAGAGAGTTCTGTCTGATTTTATAT
Organism: Magicicada septendecula; assembly: GCA_034769895.1. Taxonomy (NCBI): domain Eukaryota; kingdom Metazoa; phylum Arthropoda; class Insecta; order Hemiptera; family Cicadidae; genus Magicicada; species Magicicada septendecula. The sequence continues at coordinate 51,059,660 of CM068370.1, read as the reverse complement.
TTTTACGCTCCCTCTTTGGTGTCAGATAATTCCGCTATAAGCGCTGTAGTATCGGCTCAACGAAACTTGTAGGTTATTCGATGTTTATATTAACTATTTATTCTCTACTTATTCAGTTACTTTTGTTCCAGTTCACTAAACCATACTCCAAATAACAAGGTGTGACAAATATATAAAGGTTCTTTATTTGTTTATCAATTCACATTAACTAAGATATATTCCAATTAATATATGTTGGGACTATAGATTCAGGTATCGATTGTTGATTATTTGATCCTTTGTTTATATTTGGTTATTTATTATATTTGATTCGTATTTTATTTATTTCAGGGTGTGAAGGTTCTTGTAACTGTGGGGAAGACTAAAAATACATAATAAGAATGCAAGATTTACAAAAATTATGTGTTGTGTATTTAGTATGATTAATATAATATAATTTTACCAGACTCTAATGACGCCAATCACGTAGGCGGTTGATCGCTAAATTTGTTGTTCTGGTCAATTATGAAGTACAGTTTTCTTTCTTCAGTTTAATAAAAGTAAATCTTGTCCTGTCCACTTCGGAATACAGCTTCTGAATTGTTTTACAGCACGATTGATGTTTCTTCTGCACCGTCAGGATCCAAATAGGTTCTTCCTTCGGTTGAAGCAGTTAGTGTTGTTCCGTGTATTTGCAAGGTTATAATTTCTGGTGTTGTGAATATTATAATTTGTGTTATTGTTAACTCTTTATATTTGATTAACTTTTCATCAATTCCCTTCGGACAGGGGACAGTCCAAGTTTCTTCTTGTAGGATTTGGTTATTTGTTCTCGATTATTACTTCATAATATATCGTTATTTTATTAATCTGTGTTAGTGATAGATGTAAGTATTATCATTAGAATTTTATCTTCTTTATAATCGTATCTCTTGATTTCGAATATTACGATTCAATATATTCTTCTTGGGTTTTTTAAATCATCACGTTCAGTTTTTACAAAAGCAATTCTTGTTATTTTTATAAAATCAACAACATTCTTCTTAAATTTTTCCCTAGCAACCTATATTAATTTCCGCTTCCACATGTTTGACTATATAGTGTTTCTTTCATATATTTTTTTGTCTATTCTTTGTCAATTTGCTGTCCTATCGGAATGTAAATTTACCGATAGCTGGTTTATTATTTTATACACATCTTCTACTGGTTTTTTGATATAATTCCGTTTTTTTTCCTTTTTTATTATATTTAATCCACCTTCGATATTATTTTTTACCAATCGATATTATGGCATTATGGTATTATTATAATTTGTATAAATTTTATTAAATATTATTATTAACTTAATGTTTTTTCTTCTTTCTAGCTCTTCATAGTGTATTTATTAATTATTATTAATTGATGTATCTAACCTTTAAGTTATAAGTGTTTATTTAGTATTTTTGGCTGTTAGGCCTTTTATTGTAAATTGATCTACCTGTGGTTATGTCTGTTAGGCATCTATAGTCCCTTTTATATAAATTCGTACATACAATCAAAACTTAATTATTAACATTTGTATAAACAATTATTTTTCTACATCTAATAACAAATTTATCTTGATCTCTCGATCACATATAACAAAATTCGAACTTATGAACATTGGTTAACTGCCTCACACTTCATTCTATGACAGTCATTGAATAACACTATTTGTTTCATTATTTTTCATGAACTCAACACATATTTGATATAACATCACATAAACTTTATCATAACATTTTTGTCATAATATAATACTTTTTTAACACAAAATTCTTATCTGTTATTACCATAAATTAAGTCATTGTTTCATTTTTCTGTTTTGATTTTTATTAAACATATATCATTAGCTATTATTTATTTTACAGGTTCGTTTATTCTATTCAACACTACCTTGCATTCTTATTTATTTTGTCTATGACTATAATTGTCATAATTGGGTCTCTGTTCTATTATGGGATTAAGTATCCATTTATTTATCAATCTGTGAATCTTCTTTTATGTAGCATAAATGCTATCATTTTTGTTGCGCTACAATATGAATCTGGCAGAATCTTAAATATTTTCAACAAATATACCAGATGTTTGACACACTCATAATCATGCAATAAGCAAAATATAGATCAATATTTCTCTACACCTAGTGGTAGAAAAGGATTGGAATAAGTGAAGTGAAGTAGATCAATATTACATCTAACACAGTGTATCAGATGATGTCAGATATGTGGACAGCAAGACATTTGATGTTCTGTAGGATAAATGTGCTGACTACTATGTGAGTCTGTATTAAATAAATGATTATATCAAACTTAACAATCATAAACTTATTGTAGCCATCAGCCATGGTGAAGACCTTGTCTACCTGTTTGATGTGCGTTCTCTTAATGGACAACCTACCACTGCTCCACCACTCCAGACTCAGAAAGATTTAAAAGTCAGAGACCATTTTACAACTTTAGTTGCAGAATTTGCAAGAACGGGGTAAGTTTTAAGTTTTGCTTTTCATATTAAATTGTAAATAATACTGCAGTACATACAGTACAATATTTTAGTTAGTCACATTCACTTATTGGTGTACTGCATAATGTCAGCAGTAATTTGTTATATAGTCAAACTTCTGAATAATAAACTTTTATATAAGAACCAATGAGCATATAGTTATACAAAGTGACCATCCGTGCCAAGTTTAATGCAATATATTGACCAAAATGGTGGACACCTAAATGTGAGTCATCCTACTGCCATGAACTTTCCATGTTCCTGTTCTATTAAATTATAGTAATTTTAGTCTATAATAATTTTGTTATTTTAGTTTCCTACAGTTTTTCTATGTCAATTATAAGAAAAGATTTCTTCTACAAGTACAATATTTTAAGTTTTGTTAATATATATGAGGTGAAAACTGAAAAGGGACCTCTTGTCGGAGAAGTAAAATTTTAAGTTCAAGCGAAATGAGTGGTTGGGGTTGAAAATATCGATATTTGATGTAATGACTCCAGCAGGGATGACAGTTGCTGATGCTAGTGCTAGTGGAGATCCTGAACCTGGAGCTGACCAACTGGACCCAATTGGAGAATCAACGAAGAAGAGGCGAAAATGCTCCATTTAGAAGAACTTTCAATAGACAAAAAATCTAAAATGTTGACTTAAAAAAAATACTTTCATACCATTAGAAAAAGCACTTTTAAAAGTTTATTTTTATGTATAAATTGTTTCTTAAATTTGTAAAATGAAACAAGGATTACATTGTGAAACTTTAAAATGCGTTTTTCTCAAAGCACCTCATTTCTGTCAAACATACTCAAACCGGCATAACTTACTCAATTTTTGAGATAAAAATCTAAATTTGGTATCAAATTGTTCATAATTTACTGCCAAATTTGAAAATAACAATACCTCTAAATCAAAAATTTTTGACAAGAGGTCCCTTTTTGCTTTACACCTCACACATATAAAAACGTGATGCACGTTTCACAGAGTAATCTGTATCTTCAGATGTTTCAATGTGAATTAAATTTTAAAATTCACATTGAAAATTCTGAATATACAGATTACTCTGTGAAACATGTGTCAGGTTTTTATACTGTATATACTAATGAAACTTCAAATATTATACTTGCAGAAGAAATCTATTCTTATAATTAATTTTACTATTAGAATACACTCTACTATTAGAATGCAAAAAATTTTTTTTAATAATTATATAATGAACATAATGTATATAAAGTATGTATAAAGTAAAAACTTCATTTTCCATTTGCATAGATAAATATAAATTGTGTGTTTAGTGAGATACATTTCCAAAACTGTATACACATACAAAATAGTCATATTCAGCAGAACTATCAATTAGCATGAATAATCTGTAGATCTTAGTGCCTTTTGCGCACTCTCATCAGTGAGACAACTTGGTCAGGACATTTATGACTCTGTTGAAGCCAAGTAAGTATGACAGCTATCCCCTACACTCTTGCCTGTTGTCAAGAGTTTGTATCAACAGTCACCCACATCAGGGGAGCCTACAGGGAGGGATCGTGTCGCCATTGGTGACATTTAGAAAATTTTTTGGGGGGATTTTTTTTTACTATTGCATGAAAAATCTTACAAAACTGTAAAAAACTTATAACGGACGCACAATAAATCTACCCAGTCGACTTTTTCGAGCGGGCTGTAGGCGCGGTGTGCACGGAAAAAAGGATCTAGTCTTCTACTCGATGCTTCAAACAGGCTACAGATCGAGTTCAAGTTGTCACCATGTAGTGGCTTATGGCAAGCCCGCGAGGATACCGAACGTCGATAAGGAAGCTGAGGAACATATAGAGAATTGTGCCACAGAATCTAGTTAGGGATAAAAGACGTACTTTGTTACAGTCAAAAAATATTAATAAAGTACAGTGTGCAATAGAACTTTGTGTTTATATTTTTTATTTATCTTCCTTTCTGCTACATTTTAGTACACTACAAAAAGGTCCAAAAACAGACTGAAATTTTTTTAGCATTTTATCGATAAAAGCAGATTTAAGTGAGATGTTTAAGTTGCAAAACTAAGTATCTTTTCAATAAAGTCATAGAGTACTGGTAGTGTAAAACAAATCACGTTTTACTGAAAATATTAATTTGTGATTTATTATTAGAAATCCTTATTTTTTTGGTTTTTAACTACCTAGAATCAATATATCGCTTTGGTAAAAGGAATATTTTGTAATACGTAGTTTTGAGTTAGAAAGCCCCGGCCTTTGCTTGATTAGGAAAGAAATTTTACTGTAAAAGAGAGAAAAGGTCTTGTCAGAAAAAGAGGGGATTTTTTTATAAAATTGGGGGGAAGCGTCATAGAGGTTGGGGAGCCCCCCTGACCCACAGGTCACCTCAGACTTCCCTATGTGTTGTTTGTTGAAATGCTTACTTATTGAAAAAGCATAAGAAACGCTTATGTTTGGGTCTTACATTTTTTTGTCTCGGCCACCAAAAACTGACTTTGGAGAGATACTACAGGTAAGACACAAGATAAGAGAAACCAAAGTAAGAGCACCTATTACACACTACCATTTGGGCTGTCTTGTGTGGAAATGCATAAATTTGTGATGATGAATAATGATAATACATTTTGTCCACACACCAGTGGCAGTTTCTTATTGTGGTCGCATGGCCGCGCGCCCCCCTTGACAGAGAACATAAAAAAAAATTAAATCACATTACCATAGTTAACTGTCTGTCCTTTGTCTTTTGTTTATTTTAGAGATAAATGATGAGCAATGTTTTTTAAGCGTTGATTTAGATTAGAATGGAAGTATTTATCTGTCTTGCGCGTAGTAGGTAGCGTGAACCAAATAGACAGGGCCGCAAAGAGACTTGCGGCCTGGTTGCCATGATTACGTGACATATCGTGTGATGTCATAGTGAATATCGCCGTTTAATCTACTGGCCCCAGCTTAATCTCTTGATCCAAAATGCAGCATCACAGCGTGCTAAAGCGCGAGTGTTTTTTAATAATTTATCAGCAATTCCCACTTTTTTTCAGATTCTTCAAATAGGTGCTATATATTAGAAGAAATAGTCAAGCACAGGTTACCAAAAGTAGCAACAACCAGATGGAACTATAACATTAGGACAGTCAATACTGTGTTCAAGAATCGAGAGAAGCTCATAGAAGTATTTGAAGAGATTGAAGATAAATGCCTAAGAAGCGCTACTTCTAATGAAGCTTCTGGACTCAGACAAGCTCTTGAAGACCCAGAATTTTTGTTTTGGCTCACATTTTTTCACAAAATTTTGCCTCATGTTGACATTCTTTATAATCAAATCCAGTCAAGAAATAAGGATAGTATCCAACTTCAAAGTGATATTCGAAATTTTGAGATTTGTGTTAAAAACATTAGAAACGAGACACTATTCAAAGCAATATTGAAGAAAATTTTCATTCAATAAATAGGAGAAGAAAAGAAGATGATTTACCAAGAAGTGCATTTGCCAAAGAAGTGTGTGATGTAATTATTTTACAGATGAAAGACAGATTCTCATATCGTGGCCATCTGCAAGCAGCTCAGTTGTTTAATTCAGAATCAATACCAAAATATTCAAAAGAATTTCCAGCGGGCATTTTGGGTACAGTGTGTTCTTCATATCCATTTTTAGACCAGACTCGTTTAAAAACAGAATTAGAAGTTATTTACTCACGACCGGACTTTAGTCAAATAATTGGAGCCACAAACTTCCTTACATTACTGCTGCAACATAAGCTTACTGATATTTTTCCGGAAACTATAAAAATACTAAACATAATTTTAACAATGCCAATGACAACTGCAGAATCAGAGTGTTGTTTTTCAACTCTTAAAAGAGTCAAGACATTTTTGCGAAATACTATGGGTAATGATCATTTAAATGCATTGACGATGATATCCATAAATACAAATTTAGTGCAAGATATTGACAGTTTCGATGACAAAGTGTTGGAAAAGTTCATATCTATGAAAAATAGAAGGGCGGAATTTACTTTTAAGAAATAATTAGCTTCATTCAATCCACTTTCCATTTCAGGTAAGATTTTACATTGTTAAAATTTTTTATGATTGCGCCCCTACGGGTGAAAAGTCACCAGCCGCCCCACACACACACACAAACAAACACATTTAATATTCATTTGTGTATATAAAAAGGAACGTATCTTGTGTAGGAATGCATAAATTTATGGTGATGACTGTAATGAATAATGATAATTCACTTTGTCCACACACAAACACACATACACACACACATTTAAATTACTTATTTGTTTGCGTACCGTATCACTTATTATATGATATATAATTACCTTAATATCCACTTTAGCGATACACAGTTTCGTCACTGATGACGCGTTTCGGGACTAAGTCCCATCCTCAGATACATAATTAATAAATTAAAATATTAAAATCACGACCATGATACTGGTCAAGTCATAATAAATAAAATAAATTATAAATCGCATGTAATAAGTTTTGCTAACCACGGCTGGAGCTCCCGCATGCGTTCACCCGCAACCGCGATTGTCACGCGACTCTAGTCGCGTGACAATCGCGGTTGCGGGTGAACGCATGCGGGAGCTCCAGCCGTGGTTAGCAAAACTTATTACATGCGATTTATAATTTATTTTATTTATTATGACTTGACCAGTATCATGGTCGTGATTTTAATATTTTAATTTATTAATTATGTATCTGAGGATGGGACTTAGTCCCGAAACGCGTCATCAGTGACGAAACTGTGTATCGCTAAAGTGGATATTAAGGTAATTATATATCACACATTTAAAATTCATTTGCATATATAAAAAGGAATGTGTCTTGTGTAGGGGTGCATAAATTTATGGTGATAATAATGATAATACATTTTGTCCACACACACAATTAACATTCATTTGCATATATAAAAAGGACTGTAAAGCCCTAAGGAATCTTCTTTTACAACTCTTTTACTTGTTAAATTTTGTAACAATGAAGTTAACTGTACAGAAACTAGAGTACATAATGTCTATGTAACTGTTATTACAGGAGACCAGCAGTGGCAGGACAGTCAGTACCACGTTTCACAGGTCAAGACGGTGATTACTTGGTACTCTCATCTAAGCCACAAGTGAGGAAGGGATTTCGTAAATGCCAGATGGCACTGTGGGCTGGAATACCAGAGTTGCTACAGTCAGCTGAGTGTAGTTCTCTTGGTGTTGGCGAGTTAGTCGGACAGCTCAGCTCAACTCTTGGTTCAGCCACTGGACTTCTGGGTCCAACCGGTTTGACAGGCCTTCCACTTTTGAAAGCAACTAATCTCGACAGTATAACAAACGGTTTGACTGGTTCTGGTAATGCTGTTGGAGGCCTCTTGAACCCACTCACTGCCTCAAAAAGATCGAACACAGATCAACTCAGTGAAACACCTGTAGTGTCTTCAGTGCCTAAGGTGTTGAAGGCACCCCAACTTGTACCTACAATTCCTTCAATATTTGGCTGAATTTCAGATTAGTCACATCACCCGTGATGCCTTAACATAATTAATACACCTTAAACTATAATAAACACAATCTGCAGCTCTACTATTTTTAGTTTTAATAATTATTTTATAAGTAACTGATACTCAATTATAATTAATTGTGTAATTAACTATACTGTTGTTTATGTAAGTCAGTATTTTGAAACTGTTTTTAATTTATAACAGAAATTTGAAAAGCAAGGAAGTTAAATTACTTAAACAAAGGCACACACACACACACACACACACTAGGGTTGGATCCAGAGAGGAAATTATGGATGAACATTGGGGAAATATAATCTAGGAAGTAGATTTTTTTTCAAATTGTTTCTTTTAAAAGAAATTAGCTCTTATCTTCGAAGTACAATTTTTGACTTTCACTAAATGGTATTTTTGGACCATGCTCATAAACTGTCGTAGTGTTTGTTAATAACTAAGCTAATTTTTATTGTAAGCTCACATGTCCAGAGTTAATATTATCAAAATGATTAAAAATGTGGCTGTTAGGCCGTGGTTGGTTGTTATGTTGCTATATAACATCACCATCATTCCCAACATTTTGAATCCCACCCTCAGGGATCTTCTCCAGGCCACAAACAGCGACAGTGTTATGAAACAGTTATGGCGGATCTTGGCCGAACAATACTTAACAACACTCTGTTGCTTTTTGCAGCATGAAGAAGATCCCCCAGGGTGGGATTCGAAACATTTCTGACAATGTATCTGTTATTAGCAACTGACCATGGCCTAAGAGCCGGTTTTTAAGTCATTTCAATAATAACTACACTGTTTTTTCCGCTTTAACACAGATCATTTTATTTCTTTTAAAAACCAACGTTTTGCCCACATAATGATGAGGCATCCTCAGTGGCTCGACTAAGTATGCCTTATCATTAAACGGGAAAAAACTTGGCTTTAATACAAATAAAATGACGTGTTAAACCGAAAAAAAAGTGTACATATTTTTTGAATATTTTAAAAATAAAATTAGGTTTTTCAGAAAATATGAATAACTTTCCTTTAACATTCATGGATGGAAAACACTTTCAAGATTACTGGCCTATGGATCTGCCCCTGGATAACTACATACACGTAACATAATTACTCGATCATGTATTTATTCAGTCATTCACTTGCCGCAGACGTAGAGATGAATATGTTTTATAAATTCTATTTCAAAATTGGAAAATAAGGCTGTGACATAATGTATTTTCATTGCTAAAATTAAAATATAATAATTTTTAAATAGTTTTATAACAATGTTTTAACTAAAGTACAATATTTAAATCCATACTGTGCATTTTAATTACCTGGTTATATTTACTAATTGCCCTGATAAAAAACAAATGAATACTAACAAAAGTAGAATGATGACCATCAGATGTGTAACAGTGAATATAAAATCTAGTATTTAAAAAAATGATGGATAGAAATTATTTTTTACAGACATTCAACATTGAGAACAAATGCTTCCTTATGGTTTCTATGTATTGACATTCCTATTCATAATGTAAATACTTTACAGGTACTGAATATTATAAGCTCTCTACATATTCTTTTTTAAACTTTTTTTGTAGTTGTTTTTATGTTATTAATAAAATACAATAATCCTATTCTATTTGAAAATATTTCTATATAATTGTCTACAGCCATCCCTCATTGAACCTAATCCTTTAACAATTACATCTTTATTAAAAGTATTTATTTATTATTCAATAATTGATATTGTCGTTTTTAACAAGAATACATTCTATTTAATACCAAGAATATAATTAAAAACATAAAATAATAATGTTTTTGACAGTTTTTGTGTTACTTCCATCATTACAAGATGATGATAATTTTATGTATCAATTTTTTTAACTAATTTATTTACAAATAAAATGAATATTTTTATTTATTATACAAATGTAAAATTAGCACAAAAATAAAATGAGTAAACTGTGAATTAGAAGTATTACATTTAGTCGTGTTTCTAATAATTGGTGACCATAAGGACAGTGCCATAATTCCTAGAACATTTTGATACATTGTAACCGATTGTTAAAAATGTTCAGTTCGGTGTAATCATTATCATTATCATAAAATTAAACAAAGAATTAAGCTGAAAGTGATCAGGGATATGAGGAATCGTATGGTAAGTGCTGCTAGGAAAGTGCTAGGAAAATTGTGGTAGTTGCAGTTGATGTAATGTTATATTAGTTGTATGATCCATTGTATGAGGACGATAGCGAACATAAGTCACTTGTATCATGCTGGAAATTAAACTGTAATGAGGTAAAGTTAATGGACTATGTATCAAACAGACAGAGCCAAAGTATCAATGGTGAAGTATAGGTTTTAGCATATTAGTACAGATGGTATGTTGGTATTATATGTGATAATGTTGCCATACCTGTGTTTTACTCCTTGTGTATATTGAGAAGAAAAAACAACAACAAAAATTGGGTGTGACATGGGACACATGCCAGAAGTGAGAACTTCAGTGCCAAGTGCCAAGTGAACTGACTCAACGTGTAAAAGGTTGCTCATATGTATTTTAAGTAAGAGAGATTTTGCAATAAAGAATTAAGATTCAAATAACAGGGAACAGGTAATTAAACTGGTGAGGGCATAATAAAGTTTATATATGTTTTATTATAAGAAATCTATATTTATAATGAATGTAAACGGAATCATATCACGTATCGTTTTATTTTCAGTATACACACATTTACAAACATTATGTAACAAATAATTTTTTCCAATTTAACAACATGATTTACAAAAATATTTAGTTTAAAAGTTGACTGTGATAATTATTATATATGTCTATTATAATTATGTATTATATTATTATATATTATAATTAATATAGGCAGTACAATAATTCAGTTTTTAAAAATTATAAAATAACTAAGTAAAAGTTTTAAATAACTAAGTAAAATTCTGAAACATGAAAACTTCCAGCCAAATATAAAATACAACCAGATTTGAACTCATGGATTAACTAAAAATCATAAATGTAAACAAAAATACAAAATTATACTCTTTCAACTTTTTAACTGTGTACACAAACATTCTCATTGATGATACTCTAAGCATTATAATAAAAAATAGATGTCCCTGTTTTTAAATTGTTTTTATGAATTAAATACATTGGAAAGTTGTGTAAATATATTAGGCTAATAATGAGAAAAGAATTTTGAAAGTATTCAGCTCAATCTCTTACCATGTGAGTAATTTTCCTATATCATAAATAAAATTATTTTTAATACTAATGTTATTCTTGTGATAGAATTAAAACATTTAGGATATGCTCACATTCTTTAAAATATTATGCTTTGCTTAAAACACACATATTTGTGGCAGTGGAGAAATTTTGGGTAGCTATGTGAGGAAAAGAGGTTTGATCGACCTGGCAACACTGCTTTTTCGTAACATCTATTTTGTTACAGTACATGTTTTGTTACACGATGAATCAGTTTACTGTCTTAGGAGTCTGAGGTGTACAGGAGTGAGGTGGACAATATAGTGCCGTATATGAAGTTCTCACTTCAAAGAGACATACATGTAACACTGTGAAGTCCTACATGTATATACTTTCCTTGCTTACCAGAGTGCATACACAGATGACTCAGAAGTCTTTTATATAATAACACAGCATTGAACTAACTGATGAACTCGCGACAAAATGTAAACTCATATATAGGACATTTAATAATACTTGCAGTCTTTATATTAGTTTATAAATTTCTGCTTGAACATATCATCATTTAATGTAATAATTTTATATATTACCACAACATTTTTTCCATTATTGATTTATAAAATGACTTCACAAAATTTTGTATTTCTTGGGTCCTGTTGTCCATGACATATCCATGTGTAAACTGCTACATGCCTCCATGAAGCTTACAAACAAGTGAAAGCAGATTCAAGAACAGGTGAAACTAAATTTAAAGTAGCATTAAAAACTGAATAATAAGTGTATTATGTATTGCTTTACACTTGTTTTGTATACTTTTTGAGAGCTAAGCATGCCTCTTCCTCAATGCGATTGAAGAGCATAAGCGCTTACAGGTAAGTGACGGATGCAGCTGCTTTTGTGGGTCCAGTGCTTAGGTGGCAAGGAAAATAGGAAATCAAAGAAAATGATTCAAGAGACATAGTGAGGGAGTGGTTTGCTTATATTGAGTTATTCTAATTTTGTTTGTTAAACTCCTTTTCCTTTAAATTTTTAAAATTTCAGTTATATTTTAGCTCAAATATTGGCAGTAGAATACAACTTATGAATAGAAAACTATTTCTTTCAGCATTACCTCTTTAAAAATGACAAGAAATAGGCAGAAATAACAAGACATACTCCAGATGGTAGTGCCCTAGCAGCTAGGGACCACACGCCCTGTAGCTGCTAAAAGTGACTGCGGGGCTGTGTTGTTATGATATTATTAACATTATATTATTTATTATCTATTATTATTATATATTTTTATACAGTTCAGTTCCTTAAATAATAATAATAATAATAATAAATTTCTCATTGTGCTTTTTCTCTTACATATAACATATGTACGTATATTTCGATTTACATATTATCAGTGGTGTATAACCAATGAAAACTTGAAAGATGAAATTCATCTTCCAATCTTTTTTTTTTTAATTGACAGTTAAATCGTTTACAGAAATTATTTAAAAAATAGAAAACAACATTAAATTCCATACTGACATACGCATGAAACTTGCTTCTCTGTTTGTCACTTAAAATCCCAATGCATAATTTTTACAGTCCCATCTTAATATAAATAAAAGTCATTGTATCTATACTTTGTTCACCGAGTGTTTGCAGAAAATATTTCACGCGAATGACGTTGACGAGGGTCGGATTCTATTGTTATCGGTAACATTCCAACGCCCGTTTCACAGCAGTCCGCCAACTCATATTTCCTGTTCGTCACGTTCTGTAGGTACTGTGCGTAAATCTACTGAAGATCAGTTTCTTCCCTGTTTTCACCGTTGAATAACGTGTCATTTGGGTCTGTTTTTACTGTTTAGTTATTATTAATTGCTTGGACTAAAACTGTACAATATGGAGACTCTTTCCCCAATAGCAAGGAACAAACGCGGCAAAGTTATACATAGTGCTAAGAGATTGTGTATAGTGAATAATTTTAAACATTTAAGTACAGAGAATCCTACCATAAAAAAGGACAAGGCCATGGAAAAAGTTGCTGAAATGACCGGTGTTAGCAAGCGGAGTGTTTATAGTGTTATTAATGTATATTTGAAAAACAAAACGTTAGGCTTGAGTGCACCAAAAAATAAAAAATCTAGAGTAGCGGCAGTAGATAAATTGGACGAATTTACAAAATGTGCTATTAGGAGAAAAGTTCACGAATTTTTTTCAGAAATGAACAACCGACAATAAATAAAATTTTGAGTGCAGTTAACAACGATAAAGACTTGCCGGATTTCAAACGGTCTACGCTATATAAACTGTTAAAATCATTGAATTTTAAATTTCATGAAAGAAGACGTAACATGTTTATCTGTGACAGGGATGATATAGTTGTATGGCGACGGAATTACCTACGCAAAATTAAACAGTTTCGTGAAGAAGGCCGTAAAATTTACTATCAAGACGAAACTTGGGTAAATGCAGGCCATGTCAAAAATAAGGTTTGGCAAGATAAAACTATTAAGTCGCCGAAAGATGTGTTTTTGAAAGGTCTGTCGACAGGACTACGAAGTCCGAAGGGGAAAGGGAGCCGCCTGATAATTGTGCATATGGGCTGTGAAGAGGGCTTTTTGAAAGATGGATTAATAGTGTTCCAATCAAAGTCTACTGCTGACTATCACGAAGAAATGACCGGGAATGTATTTGAAGATTACTTTCGAGAACTCCTACCTTCCCTGGAAGGTAACTCTGTTGTGGTGTTAGATAACGCACCATATCATTCAGTAAAGTGTGAGAAAATTCCGAACATGTCGTGGAAAAAAATGAAATAGCAAATTGGTTAAAACAAAAAGGTTTTAATGCTGATAGTAGTTATCTAAAGAAAGAATTTCTTTATATAGTAGAACAAGAAAAAGGAAATTACGACAAATATGTTATTGATGAGATGGCCAAGAAGGAAAACAAGACAGTATTGAGATTACCCCCCTATCACTGTGAGTTAAATCCCATCGAGTTGATCTGGGCTCAAGTGAAAAATCATGTTGCGGCTAACAACACAACATTTAAGCTTGCAGATGTAAAACGGCTGTTGGAAGAAGGGGTGGAAAAAGTAACTGAAGAAGACTGGAAGAAGTACACGTATAGAGCACGTAAAGAAAGAAGAGGCGAAACTGTGGGAATTGGACAACTTAATAGAAGAAATGGAGAAGAGCGGCCCTTTGATTATAAATGTTGGTAATGATGACACTAGCAGTGACCCCGACTTAGCTATGGAATTGGAATAAACGTAGTTTCCATTGTTGTAAATAGCCCAATGTACGTACATACTGTAGTAGATAGGCTGATGTAAATATTGTAGTAAATGGCATGTTAGTATTATCATAGCAAATAGGCTTATTTTATAATTAATTTCATTGTAGATTTTAGTATTGTGATAGCAAATGGGCCTGCCTATGTTATAATTTTAGTCCGGTGTTCTCCGTACCACAGGTTTATGTGATCTAGCCCTGTGGAAGCCTCTTTCCCCTAGCATAAAAAGAGTGACCTCCGACAAGGTGGAGGGCTTGACGTTTCCCTCGGAGGCTTATTAATACTAACGTCCACCGATCACAAAACATCAATTTATTAGATGCTCGGTAGCCCGTGCGCCCCCCGCACATCCGCCTGTGAACCGGCCTCTACCATTCACCAGTGTCGTAATAGGCCAACATTTTCTGCAAACACTCGTTGAACAAAGTATATGTATGTATGTATGTATGTATGTTCCACATCTCCTCCTAAACCACTGGACCGATTTCAACCAAACTTAGCACAAATATTTTACGCAACGGGAGAACCAACATAGGACAGGTGTTTTTTTTCGATACGATCCTTTGGGGGGGGGGGTCCTTTGGGGTCTTAAAAAAAATTAGATCTGGTTACCATGGCAACCCAATAGAATACATTCTGGATGCCATAGCATCGGTGGAAGCCTCCCGCGTAGGGAATAGCGCGGGAGTCGTCCGACAGGCCTTCCCCGGAGTCCGTCCACGGAACCCGGGGAGTCTTAGGTCGCATCTCGCGAAAGACGGCCGGGCCAGAGTCCCACGTCCTAGCCCGGTATGTCGATGGCTTTCCCGGGCTTCGGAGAACCTTCCGTACCCCGGGGAGGTCTCTGACCAAGTCCTAGCGCGGGAGTTCGACCGGCCTGGATGCCGGAAAAAACAGGCGGTGTCCGGCATAAATGGAAGCCTCCCACGAAAGGAATAGCGCGGGAGTCGTCCACGGAACCCGGGGAGTCTTAGGTCGGATCCCGCGAAAGACGGCCGGGCCAGAGTCCACGGTTCTTATAAATAAAGGTATAGGTTATGATATCGAAGGTGGTGTATGCATCTTAAGAAACTTCTTGTTAGTGCGTGAATTCAGAGTTGTTTCAGTTTGAATTTAAAAGTGGATAAGTTAATATCGAAGTAAGTTATAAGCGAGTATAAAAACACAACGTTTTGATAGCGAATGTATTCAGATCGTAGTGTTCAGACAATATAAATGCGCTTGCTTCAGTTTGAATTTAAAAATTGATAAGCTGAAATCTATAGAGGTATTGTATTGTTAGAATAAGTTTAGGGGACACTAATTTAACAAATAGGCTACCTTATTTCAACATTAATACAATGAATTATAAAACGACATTTGAATACGCAGCGCGTGCAAGTAGGCCTACTGTAGACATTTTATTGAAAACTAATTTAGCTGTTTGCCCTCTTCCAGAGTTAGAAATCGAGCAGGAGCATCACGCGCAACAGAATTCTTCTCCAGATATAAGAATCAAGTTTATGACATGTTCTTAAACAGGTGCGCTACAGAGTATTCCTCCAGTGAGAATGCGAACATAACAATATAAGGAAGATTATACAATATAGAAGTAATATAACGTCAGAACAAGAATAGGTGCCTATGAATAAATTAAAAACCCGAGCAACGCTGGGTAAATCAGCTAGTTATATGTAATATATAAAGATAATACACAAACTGGAATTCATACTAAAAAATATTATTTTATTAAAAATTGCCTGTTTGTCCGTGTTGAGATCAACTGATTGACGTATACGTAGTTCACATGTTTGCTACTAGATTGCAGTGTAATCAACTTTCGTAAATTACGAATACTTTTTTATGATACAACTCAAAAGAACTTGTTTGCTTGTTTTTACTTAATAAAATAAGTTACTTTTGGGACCGTACATTTCAAAATTAATCACCGACACTAAAAATTGCCACAGGTTGGCAAGAACTATGGAGTAACAGTCATGCAGGAGAGATAAAATTTTTCTGCAAAAGTAGGTAACACAGCATTCAGATGGAACAGGAAACTATACATTTAAAAATTAGTATTCCGACATTGAATTGTATGTCTTATGATGTAAATCGCCCTCAATAAATATGATTCTATGAACAAAATAGCTACATAACGTAGATATTATACAGTGTCTGGCCCAACGTGGTGCCAAGAGGTTAAAGCCTCCCCTAAAACAATAATAGGCTAAATCTCTTTAGAGTAGTAATAATTGTGAAGAACATCATAAAACATTACAGAAAATTGAGAAAATGTATAAGCAGTGTAAAAACAATGAATGTGTGACTGGTTAACATTAACTTCGTGATACTATTAAAGTATCCTTCCTCTTATCAGGTGCCTGTACCGTTACAACATACAACCAATGATTGTGCTGGTTTTGTACATGTGTAATACTGATAGTAGAGAAGCAAGTTTAGGAAAGTCTACTGGCTATTCTACCACTTTTGGTTGAGTAAGTATGCTGCCTGTTTACATGTAGTAGAATATAAAGGCGAGTTCTTCCATATGATTTCATGATCTCAGGAATTTCATTTCTGTTTCAGCGATGCCAAAGCCATCATTCAGTCTCTTTCTTCAACCATAATAATTAGCACTACTGATATACCCACAAAAATGATATTACCCAGGAGATAAGAAATAGAGTTTTTAAGGATAGCAGGGTTCAAATCCTGCATGTGCTCCAAACTAGTTCAACGAAAGTCTAAACTTTGACATACAGGACGATAATACGACATATAGTCACGTATGAGTGCGCAACTTATGAAGACAGATAAAGAAATATGCTGTGCATTCTTGAACGCCGAATATCGAGGAAACTTTTTGGACTAAGACGGGTGGCACCATCAGGTTCAGGTACAAACTACATGATGTATTCAAAGAACATCGTAGATTACATGAGATTACAGTACCGGTACCTAAGATGGGCAGGACGTATTGAACGAATGAGCGAACAAGAATCCCTAGAAAATAGCGAAGCATAGGCCTAGATGCTTAGCAGAAGAAGGAGGGGAAGGCTAAAAGCACGCGGGCAGGACAACGTTCAGGTGCGAATATGGCAAGGTTTGTTCATACAAACGAAAAAACAAGTTAAGACTATACACGTAGTCAACATTACTATCTTTAATGGTTGGTTGAAAACCGTGAGATAACATCCTGAAATCAATCCCAATAAAGTAAACGCTAATAACACAATAATAAAAAAAAGTAAAAAATTAAAAAAAAACGCTTGTATTTAAAATTAACAAAATGATCAATGTGCTAAAAAGGATAAAATAATTTATCTTATACCAAATACATTAACAACAAATGAAAATAACGTTTATTAATCAAACATTTTTGTAACATTAAGTATCACTGATAATAAAAGCGTGGGCGCCTAAGGAATGATATTATACCATGTTTAAATCAATCTTCAATAAAAAAGATCTACAGTATAACTGATACTATTTGTTCTACATTTATTTGATTACTGAGGAATTAAATTTTTCGGAGTATGCATATATGTGTACATTTGTCTTACAAGCACAGTCGTGCGCAATTCCAACATTTACATTCTATAAAGAGAATCATAGTACAACTAAATTTGGAAAAATAGCAGATATTTGAAGATTCCTTTCCATTGAATCAAGTTATAACATTATACTTCACATTACAAACTATTATTAAGAGGGGACGTTGAAATTAGTATTGTCAAGGATTATATTTTTAAATAAAAAAAATACACAATGCTCTGAATATAAACAAATAGTTTTTATAATATTTTTGAGATACAAAATTCATTTTGATATTGATTAATTATATTTTCGAATTCATGTTTAAGATCACATTGTCTAAATGAAGGCGCCCATGCTTTTATTATCAGCGATAGTAAACGTAGAACAAATAGTATGCGGTGTTATGATTATGATTATGATGCGGTGTTATGATTTTTTAAATTAATTCTTGAACTAACAATGACGTGCGTCCTAATGCATAATCGGGGCAGGGGAGGTGCAATTTACGTAGATTATCCTTCAGTAAATCTGACAGTTTATTGCACAAGTGTCGTATAATTACCGAATAGTACACTTTACTACCGTTGCACCCAGTGTTAAAAATTCAAGGAACGCCGTCTTCATTTGACTACCATGATCTTCAACACATTCACGACAGACTATGGAGCTTTATTAGTGCCATTGGTAAACCACTTGTTCGTGCACAGCTGGCCCTTCAGGAGCCTTTTGCAATACTTTCACCACGATAGAGAAGTTTACACAACATCGGATCTATTTTTCAATTTTACATTGTCGAATGTTAAAAAAAAAAGTCGCCTAATACACAAAATCACAAATCGGTTAATTTGATGTAATTGTCTAAACCAGCAGTCGGCAACCCTACGCCCGCGGGCGCAAGTGCGACCGTCGATAAGGTTTGACGCGCCCGCGAAACATTTTGTAATGAAGGAAAGCATCCGTATTGTACCTGCTTCGAAGTACTGCATTATAAGATAGTACAAGCCATTTACCGAACCGCGTTAGGTCTTCCCCCAATCTGATTGTCGAGCTTGTCGCTTAGAGCCTGTAAACACTTTTCTCCCCAAAGTGATTTTTTCAAGTTTTATATTTCTGTGCACTTTATGAAAATAAATTGTGTTATTGTGGTAAGTTCTTTAATTTATTCTTATTAAAATGTTTTCCTGTTTAACCATTTTTTCGTTTAAAGTTTTGTTAGTTTTAACGTGTGCATGATGACAAATTGTTGATGATCTACTCATAATGTGGAAAATGTTCACAAATTTATACGAAAAGTACTGCAAAGCTTTTTTTGATTCGGTGTTCCACATTGCTAAATATAAGCGTAAGGGTATTATAAAGCGACAGTTAATGTTTGTAACGTCCGGCTATTGAACTCCGCACCTTCCATTTTCCATTGATGGTGTGGGGAGGGGTACGCCCATCGAACTGGTCCTCAATTATATATGCGCCCCCCATACATTCAAAGGTTGCCTATGACTGGTCTAAACTATGCATCCAAGATGGCTAAAAGTTTAGACAACTGTCGCCAAGATGTGAACCAACACCACACACACGGACTTTTTAATCGGACCCGTGTAGCGCGGGAAATTGAAAAGTTGAAAAATCTTTTCGTTCAAACCACGCACGCGCGCCTTCGGTGAAACTATTGGGTTTCGTTAACCTTAGCGCGCAATAAAACATCAGAGTACTGGCAATTATCTACATAGATTCCCACAGTTGTTACGCATTGTTTCCTAGAACTACTCTAGCTTTGTTAATGAAAGAGAAATGCATAACGCCTACAGGAAAAATATTCAAAGTGGTCAAAAACAAGTATTCATTATCCGTCCAGATGTGACCTAAATTTGTTTGAAAATTTCCAACCGTTTCGAAACAACTACACACCAGGATAATAATTAAAAAGCAAAAATAAAAAAATAAAAAAAATTCATAACCATGTGCAGGCCTAAAGTTTACTCTGGTGTGTGTGTATGTGTGTTTCCCACATTTGTTCCAATTCTCACGCCTAGGTTTCGTGCTCTACTGAGCAATAAAAAGCTGGGAATGTTGTTGTTGTGTTATTGTATGGACGGAAGTTATTACTTCATCGTGTGTCCACCGGCGGCCATTGTTTCCAGACTAACGCTGCCAGCAATGTGTTTTGTGAAATTTTGTAAATAACTACTGCCGACTACAATAAACCCATAATTTACGACGAGGAAGCGAACCCGAGATATTGCTTTTACCGGGGGTAGAAGAAACGCGTTTGTTTAGGTTTTATGAGGCGATTGTCGCCGTACTCCACTTTAACCATTACGAGACATTGCCAACTTGATTTCTATGACAAACGAAAAACGATAGAACGTTGAGCCTCAAGCAACTTTCCTCGGACATCCAGTATTATTAAATATTGCCAGGTTATAATTGTATTTTTTTTTTAAATTACAGATGCTGATTTGCAGACATTGAAAAAAATATATGTGCATAAAAAATATCTTAAATAAGAGAAATATTAGGTAAGGTGGATATGACAAGTTATTCATATTTTTAGTAGTCTCTTTTACAGGAAAACTGAAATAAAAATAAAAATATACGTTTATTATTCCTTTGTAAGTAACTCGTTGAGTTTCCTGCAGGTCTCTCATGTAATATCTTCAAATAAATACACTGCAAGTAGGTGTATTTTCACCTGATGCATGTTTCACGGAAATTAATCTGTATCTTCAGAGGTTTGTTTGAATTGTAATTGAATGTTTCGCTTACAATATAGTTAACGGATCATCGATTTTACTTCTATTCTATTTTCGATTGTTGAAATGTTTATGTAGTTAGATATTTATTATATATTTAATGTTTTATTTTATTATTCTAATAAATGAATGGTTTTAAATAAATCGTCTTGTTTTGTTTTTATTTGAATTTGTTCTTTAATTAGTAGATTATTATTATTGTGGTTGTAAATATTAAGATTTTCCCAGATATTGTTACCTTTTTGTACGTTTTTAAATAATTTGACATTTTGAATGTCTGGAAATTTATATTTATTGTTTAAACAGTGTGTGGCTAAATTAGATTTGTAAATATATATTTTTAAAAACGCATTGCGATAATGAACGAATCTCTCTGACAGTTTTTGTTCGTCTGACCTACGTAAATTGATTGCAATCTGGACTTGCAGTTTATTTATTTGAAGATATTTAATATACATTTGTACAAACAAACGATAAATTAGGTTAAGTCTGACGTAGTTAATTATGAAAAATTCGAATATTTTTTAGGAAAAGCTTTATTTGTTGAGAACTCAATTTTTACGAAACTCGGACTCTGAAAATATGTTAAAACCAGTTTGCAAATTTTGGACAATGTGTTGTTGTGTATATTTTTTCACAACAAAAAATGCGAATCAAAAACGGCGAAACTTGTCGCGACCTATCGACAGATTGTTCAGACAAAGTAAAAATATAAAACTCGTTTTTTTTTTAATTTCGTAGCTGGCGGGCTGCGTTTCGTTGCGTTGTTGTAGCGGGGTGTCTTTGCAATGGCTGCCAGATGATAGACATAGTGCTGGTACAGTAGACAGGTGCCTAATATTGGACTGGACAACCAGGGTAGGATTAGAAGAGCGTGGTATCCTATGCTGCTATCAGACTGGTACCCCCTCCCAACCGATTCAAAATTCAACTTTTATCCATTATTTACACTGATAAGTGGCATATGAAGTTTCGAAAGTTAACAATTATTTTATTAAACTCTCAGATTACAACAAACATTTAGCTAAACAGTGATTACAATGACCATAGTAGTAGTTAAGCTTAGAAAATACTAATCGATCCATTTTTTCTTGATTGTGCCTTAACGAAACCTCGTATAATTTCTTCTAAATCGAGCGATTCAAGTGTCTCGTTTTCAATATTCAACCTCGCTAACGAAGATAATCTCTCATCTCTCATAGTTGAACTCAACATATCTTTAATGCGTTTTAATACAGAAAATGGTCTTTCAGATTCGTAGTTAGCTATCGGAATCGTCAAAAGGAGATGATAAACAATGTATATATTTTAAAATACATCATTCATTTTACAATCAATAATGCAGTTTAATACTTTGAGCGGACAAACCATTGTGTCATGGAATCTATCATCTTCATTCGAACGATTTGAAAAAAAACTCTTTCTTGCAATTTTACTCGTGGCACAAAGTGCTTCAGTTCTATTAGAAGATCGTTATTGAAATCGTTCAAGTAAACGTCTATAAGAGCTTTCGCTTGATTTTCTAACTCGACACTCCCCATGGTTAATAACTGCGTAATAAAACCAAACAATTGCGTAATGTGATCACAAGCTTTGCTTCGCTTAGTCAATTCAGCTGGATGGTGCCTCCTATGACAGATGAGTCCCTGGTCCCGGTGCTACAGCATACCCTAGCGTTATGGATAATCCGCCACTGTGGACAACCCCCAGCACGATCATTCAAACAGGTGTCGCCTGTCTCAAGCCCAGCTAGCAAACGCCTTGAGGCGTCGGTCGCTCTTCGCGAGGCAGAGAGCCTCCGTGGCTGTGACAGAGGTAAGGCGAGAAACAGACCGGGTACGATGCAACAACGGAAGTCATCGCATTAAAACTGATGGCCATTTTGCGTTATGAGAGTCCAATCACCCAGCGCCGGATTTAAGATTTTTGAGGCCCTAGGACAAGTTTTCTGAGCCCCCCCCCCCAGCTGTGACTTTGAAGTATTATATGCAGAAGTAATTTGATGTTAGATTAATACTATCAAATTTAAAACCTGTAGACTGCTATAAAAAAGCGTGCTTTCTAGCAAACCTTTTCAAAATATTAAGAACCATGCAAAAGAATTGAGCAAATTAATTTATTTTTTAAGTAGAGTAACTTAACTAAGTTTACTCAGAAATTTAACATAAAAAATTTGTTTTTTATGTCTAGGTATAACACATTAATTTTTTTCTTATAATTTTTATAAAATTAAAAAATTAGGTTTATATTTTTTTTTATTCTTTGAGAAAGATACAACAAGCTATTGGTAAACTAATATTCAGTGACTATGTAGCTTAATGGAATTAATGTCGGGGAAAGCATAC
Organism: Magicicada septendecula; assembly: GCA_034769895.1. Classification (NCBI taxonomy): domain Eukaryota; kingdom Metazoa; phylum Arthropoda; class Insecta; order Hemiptera; family Cicadidae; genus Magicicada; species Magicicada septendecula. Next base: position 51,036,579 of record CM068370.1, on the reverse strand, counting down.
ACAAAAAATGTTGCGGGATATTCGAAGGAGAAGCATTTGAACGAACGTAATCTGCTGAAACTATGGTGGAAAATCGAACGAGAAATTTCGTAAAGTTCGGACTACATTCCAATCACTAAAAACTATATAATGTTTCTACGAATTCATTGACTACTTTTCTGGGAAGTGAGGGACTGTTCAACGCAAATCTCCACGCATGTGATTCCTACACAGGATGTTTCGTCTTCCGGACAGTATTTTTTGTTTAACCTCTCTGAGAAATACGCCGCATAATTGAAGTTTCAATTGCCAGTAGTGTGTATACAGTAGCTGCCTCACTTCCCCACTACGGACTGTATCGTTTTTAGTAGTTTGTATAACGAAATGAAAGAAGCACGTCACTCTGCTTGCATCAGATATCATCACGATTACGTGGGCGTTAGTAATTTTGGTCATTTTGTCTCGCAACGCGTATTCCAGTGTTAAAATGGAGGCCAAATACTTGGAACTTCAACTGGATCGATGATTCACCTGGGAACGACATGTCCGTCGCAAACGAAGACAACTAGAGCTCGCATATACACACCCCCCTACACACCTTCCAATCCAATCCGATCCGATTTCCAATTTAGGAAAGGAGGTCGCTATCCATACTGTTAAGGTATGGGTAAAAATAATGAATAATTTAAGTACAGGAGCAAACACACGCTTTATTGAAGGAACAGTTTAGTAGCAAGTATACATAAAACGGACACACGAAACACACATTACAAGAGCACATTTAAAACTGAACTGTAGTTGTTTTTTTTTTCGCTCTGGGCTTTGCGTCGCAGAGACGAACCGCTCGGTAACTGAGTTCCGAGCTACCTTCTGGAGCTCCTGCCTCGTGGCCCTGCCCAAGTAGGGCGTGTGCTCTATAGCAGGCCGATTCTCGGCTGTTGCTCTAGCCTACACTAGCGCAGTATACACCGAGGGCGTTTCCACGAATCACCTGGACGTATACGATACCTTTCCAGCCCAGTCACAAGAGGATTGCCTGGGAACCTCGCCGCACGTGCATAAAATTTGCGTGCAAGCCGCCTGAAAGTGTCGTCTAAGGAGCGGACGCCAAGTCCTCTCCTTAGAAGGCGAGATGAAAAGCGACGAGGGACTTTGGCCGCTAGCCGAAGACCCCTGTCGAGGACGCTCTGCAACTTCTTTTTATGCATTGCGGCGAGGTAACCCCAGACCGGACAGGCGTAGGAAATGACCGGCAGCAGATACGCGCCGACGATCATCCTGCCCAATTTCCTGGTCATAACTGTACTTGTCGAGGGCATCTCTATTTATATAGAAAAACAGCTTCCAGATCTTTCCTTTTATTAAAACTTCGAGAACATTACTTTTCTAGACTCTCACAGTAAACGCGCATGTGTGCGGGTTGAGGCCCCGCCCAGGCAGCTCGACCACCCACCGCACAATACAAACTTTCACTTCTACAATGACAGGTACACTTACTTAAGAATGAATGTAGAGTTTTCCAGTATATTCTCAAACACATACTGTCCAATTTCTTTCTCCGATCTCGTCATTTTAGTCAATACCATTGAGATTCCCGACATGGTCACACCCTCGTGATGGCACCGTTTTTGTCGAAAAATCAAAAAAACGGGGTTGCTATTACAACACTGTTGATTCTCCAAAAGCCTAGAAAGGAAATTTTGGGCAAAAAAGTGGTTAAAGGAAAGAAGGAAATTTACCCATTCGATATTGTTGATGCAATTGAACTCAGACGATTTCCGAATTTTTTTTTTACGAATGAATGAACAATGTTTTATGGAATTGCTGAGAATGGTAAAGCAGTTCATAGAAAAGGTAATACCATTTTGTGAGTTCAATAAAATATTTCTACATTCGTCTTCAGCCATTTTACTCACTATATATTCAAAACAAAATGAAAAACACGTTCAGCAACTTGCAGTCCGCTGAAACGAAAAGAACCAACTAATCGGAAACGACGCTCGACTGCGCTACACACTATTCGATCTAGGACGGAAGGTGGAGGGGATCTGTTCTAAGTCGGCTAGTCGGATGGGGAGGACCGCCCGACCTTCCTAAATCAGATTCCAACTTTTTTGTAAGGACGATCGTCCTACACATTATACAATTTGCTATTTTCATCCTACATTTAGGACATCGGATCGAATTGGATTGGAAGGTGTGTAGGGGCCTATAAGCAACCCTATTGGCTGCTTAGGAGAAGTTCTAAATTGTCCGTAAATTAAGGCAAACAAAGCCTTAATTTACAAAATAATAATACAGTCTATTTGGACATATGGAGTGAATGCTGTAGCAGCCAGGACCCTCAATGCGGGGGCGCCTACAAAATAGGGGGGCCCGCGCAAACATTACCCTTAATTTTTTAAGAATGGTATAAACCACTGAACTTAAGTAAAACCAATTTTCCCGGATACATTTAACATCAAAAACAAATACACTTATTTTTTTACTGTTATTTTACCAGTGCTTTGAGAGTACGCCTAATTATTATTTGGTTAACCGCACAATAGAGCCGTGATTCCAGTTAACAATGTACCATGGCTACTTGTCAGACCTGCAGCCGTTACTCGTTATGGGACAAAGTACTGAATCGCTTTGTAACTGTTACTCTGACATTGGCAGCTTCAAATTTAGTATTTGGAAGCCATAAAGAGAAAATAGGCCAACCCAAGTTTTATCCCACATTTAGTGGGATGACCCACATTTTATCAAAGATCGATCTTTTGAGTAAGGACGATCCGTTGTTCCAAGAGATAATCAGCGGTCCGAAGAACAGGGGGACCTACATGTGTCTCAAAATTAAAAATGAACTCATTCAGCTTTTATTCAAAAAAGTTTAAAACATTATTTTGAAATAGATTAAGTTTGCTCAGTTATTTTTTGTAATAATGGATACTACACAAGACATTAACAGAAAAGATCAGCTGAGTCAAATTATCAGCTATATCTAAATTTCTGAAGATGAAGCACCAAGGCCCAGCGACTTAAAAATTAATGAAAGCGTTCTAGGATTTATAGAAATAACTGGGTGTAGGGGTAGCAGGACCGCTACGTAATATTTAAGACTAGGTTAATGAACCTAGAGGAAGCGGAAAAGTGTGCTGGAGCTTAACAGAGTGACAGGATTTGCAATCAACATATTTTAACAAAATAACAAGATTTATTAGATATCACATGGGTGACACAGTGTTCCAGTTTCATATTGTTCTTTACATATAGTCATTAATTTATATAGTGTTTAGAAAATAGACATAAAGATATATGTATTTATTTCCAGACTAGCATACCTCATGAGGGAGAACCACGCGAACATCAATACAGTGGGAATCACGGACCACACCAAAGTTAACCCAACCACTTAATAAAAACACTAATAACCCTTCAAGAATAATTATAATAAAAATAATGGTAATACAGACAATCGGACTCCAAATAATCTAAGTAAGGAAAAGTAAGGAAACCATGCTTTAGTAAAACAGTTTAACCACCCCCTCATAGTGTATGTTAGACAAGTTACAATGGAACCAGTTACATTTTTACAAACTTGAATTCTTGTGACCTTGAGATATTTTCAGTTCTTATTAAGTTATTACACAGATTGAGTTGACAGTTAATGTTGAAAACAAGGGTAGCCAGTCTATGGAGTTGATGTAGAGAGAGGCATAAATGAAACGCTCCCACCTGTAAGTATGCTGCGACGAACTCAAGTAGAAACATGATGAACTGTGGACGAGCAGAGGTTCCAAAATTGTCCCTGGACTACGGTGAATGTTTACTGGAAGTCATTCCTGGGATTTCTGGATCTTTCTGTGTATTTTGTTCCTTCCGCATTCGGTCTGACGGCTTCGGGGACTGCTTACTGTAGAACTGCTCTGCTGGTAGTCACAGATGTTCGCGTCACCACCGCTCTTCCCCCTTTCTCCTGGCTGAGGCAGGGACCCTGAACGTCTTGAGAAGTCTACTCACGCATGAAAAGAATTTAGACACACATAAACCCCGGCCGTCAGACCAACGGGAATGTCCTGTTTGAAGGCACGCTGACAAATGAGGCCGACACAATGGCTTGTTGGTCGCACATGCCTGCATAAAACAAACCTGTCCCAATTTGCCAAAAATAAAGCCTTCGGCTAACCTAACTGCGAACAAAACACAGCCATTCTGAAATCCCGAAACACAGCAACTGGTCACTAAATCGCGTCGCCGTAGCGTCGACAAGGCATTGGCAAGCACTGCTGCCAACCGCGTTGGTAGCACTGAACAACTCTACACGCGCCGGGAATATTCAAAGTCCCGGCACCCCCCCCCCAAAGGGCAACCTGGTTGCCCAAGAACAAAAGTAATCGCAACAGCACCTCTTGGCTACTTCGGATGTCTCAGGGAAAAAATACCGCTCTCAGGAAGTCAGAAGCTCAGAGGAAAACGAGACAAGAAGAAGGAAGAAATCGAAACTGTGTGAGTGCATGTGTACCTGAGTGTGTATGTGTATAAGCTCCCTGTAACTGTATGCTGACCTGGCCAGGGCCAGCATAAAGAGACGGCAGACAGGAAAAGGAAAAAGGCAAGAAATCGTGAACGTTCACTAGAGCTCTGACCCCCCTAAGACGCCTCCCAAACTCAAACTGAGGACCCAAGAGCCAACTCAACACTTCAACTAAAACAACCTCTCTACCACCACTCACCTACCTATGCCACATGGCAAAACTTCAATTTGGAATCGTGAGTGGTCAACTTCTCAACTTCTCCAACCGCGTTGGTAGCACTGAACAACTCTACACGCGCCGGGAATATTCAAAGTACCGGCACAGTCTTGAGGAGAAGGTATTCTATTTACGTTATATAATTTTAGTAGCTGCCACAGCTATAAGCAGGGGTTAGTTTTCAAGAGTGAACAATGGCATGAATTAAATGAGGGTAGTAGGGGGTCCGCAAAAAGGATTCCTGCAGGGAGCCCCAGGAAAAGAGTCTCACCTGTGTATGGAGTGCAGCTGTGGAGATGGACAAAATCATCCAACATAAGCATCCTACAAACGTTGTAGTTGAAAGTCCTTAGCGTACTGGTGGACGCCTCGTGGCGCATCTCTAATCGGACCATCTAAGAATATCTTGGAATCCCTTTCGACCAGGAAGAAATCTACCGCCTGTCCTCATTCTATCACGGAAGACTACAAAGAACATGACAATCAGCTCGTAAACGATCTTGCTACTGCCACATTTCTCAGAAGACTGAGACGAAATGGCCAACAAACCTTCAGTAAATAACTATCAACTACATCACTGAACTAGTTTCTTCAGTATTGTATTTTCAAACTAATATACTTAATACTCTAAATGTAGTACATTGTAAATTTCTTGTGTTCAATTAAAAAAAATTGCTACCAAACGCGTTAATTTCGTTTTCAAATAAGATCTCTTCAAACTGTACTGTTTTGCAAATTTATCTAAGACAAAGAGAAAGGCTTTTAGACTTTACTTACTGTAATGTCATATCGGCTCGTTGGTCTTTTATTTTCTGATCGCAAATAAAATTATATTTAAAAAGAACTGTAAAAAGCTGTTAAAGAGAAAACAGTGATTTTGTCTTTGGTTTAAATGTCAACGTGGGCGTTTGCAAACAATCAGTAAAGCGGAGCCGATCGACTGGTCACGGGACCGGTACACATACACCTGTTACGTGGTGGGTAGTTGAGTGTGTGGGCCTTACGCGTGAATGTCAGCTCTGACGTTATTCACCACGGACACTGTCTTGTTAATTATGCGACTTCGTCATCAACGAGCTTCCAAGAGATCGTAAAACTAAAAACGGTCGCAGGAAAGGAGAGTTAAAGAAAACTCATTATCACAAAATTGTGATATGTGGGACAGCCGTATAATTAATAAACCGTAGAAGCAGTGCCAGTGTTTGAGGGAAGGGGGTTACCGAAAAAACTGATTGTCAAAAACTAAAATGCAAACGTTTCTACGAATGAATAAGAACTGCTTAAATAATATTATAGTGTGTGCTTTAATACACGTCCCAAATTTCATATTTTACAGACCGTATCGAGTGAGGAAAACGGATCATTGGTTAGTAAGAGCGTTTAATTACAATTCTTCCGAACGCTGACTGTTCCCACGGATTCAGTTTCGTTGACAAATACAATTTCGTTTATGCCAATGCTGACGTATTTCGACGGGCCACGTGGTTCGAAAACTCGTGGCAAAACGTCCGGGTACGTCCGGTCTCTGGAAATACTGTATCTGCACATTTCTCTAATCATTGAATCATTTATTAAATGATGGCGTTGTATTTAATGATGGCTAGATTACTGACTATTTACTACCAGCCTAGTGTAACATAATGCTCCTCTGTATTTTATCAGCGTTATTACAATTTGCATAATAAATTACGAGGGCTATTCTAAAAATATCGGTATGGAGAACCATACATGACTTCCATGTTCTAAGATTTATATTTAAAATCATTTTCCAAATGAAATATTCCCATAAAAACTACTTCTTTTTTCAGCCTTAACCACAGTACTGTGATCACTAACGCATACCACCTCGCGTTAGCGAACTCGATTTTCAATGACGATGGCAGTCGATGGCACTGCCGAAACGTCTGGTTTTGCAGAAAACATTGGACCACGGCCATACAGCCCGGGAAAGAATTTTAACAACAAACTACTTCTTTGTTGCCGATAACATAATACACATATAAAAAAATTATCCCCTCCCCCTTCAATTATCATTCTCATTTACAGAAAATTACCCCTCTCCCTTCAACTACCCTTTTTATTTATAGATATTTCATCTACATTTCTACAGTGGATTATTATGACCTTATTTAAAGGATACTTTACTTATCAAATTTAAATACTTCACTCTTGTTAAAACATAAAATGTTGCAGGTAAACTACCCCTTCACGTTAACCGATCTTCACCAAAATCAATAGGCCTTGAGTCCTCGCCAACTCAGGCACATATGCAAAACATTATTTGATTCTGTTTGAATTTGCGGCAGTTATTGTTTGCCGTAGAAAAAATTCTACACACCGTCACACACACACACACACACACACACACACACACACACACACCCACACACACACACATTTCGAAAAATGACTTTTCTTCATCTTTTGAGGGTAGTACAATCAGAATCAGCCCTTATCTCGAACACGATTTTTTGTCGCCATCACCATACTTCCATTTCCTTAAGGAACATGGAAGTAATTAACTTCCGCTTGGCTCGTACATACAAACTGGTTGTCATAGGAACAGCGGCGCACCCAGTATACTTACACATTGTGACACTCAAATACGCTGCCCAATTGAGTAGTAACCGAAGAAACACGGAGCCTCTTCCGCCAGCGTTGAAACGTATGATTGTCTGCTGGGAGTTGTCACCACTACTGGAAGGCGTCAGACGACGGTACCCCCTGTCGATGGACTGAAGTAAGTGAAATCGTCCGGTGGTGCGGGACCGCTTCCCGAACGCTTCGGTACGTCAACAAATATACTGGGTGCCGAGTCATCAATATGACTCCGCTGCTAGTATAGTATAGAGCAGCGTATGGAGCGCGACGCACTGCTGGATCCCGAAGGGGCTTTGGTGGGTCGCGAACGAAGTCGGGCTCGAAAATTTACTTTCTGAGTCTTAAAAACCTATTACATTTAAATAACTAATAGGATGTAGTTTTAACAATTTAAATTTAATCCGTTTTGTTGTTGTTATATTCGGGTTAAAACGTCCTGCGAAGTTGTCCTTTGCCTAATTGCCAATATCTCCTGTCGTTACAGTTTTCTTCGGTTAGATCTCGTACACTCATTGATCTCCTTACACTCTGTATCCATGTTACTTTTGGCCTTCCCCTTTTTCTGTTTTCCTATGGTATCCATTTCATCACTTTCTTCGGCAACCTCTCCTCCCCCATTCTCTGCACGTGCCCATACCAAATTAATTTTTTTTCTCGATGTTTTCTAAAACAGTTTCTTTTATATTCATTTGTTGCTTAATTGTTTCGTTTCTGACCCGGTCTAATTTTGATGTTCTACATATTCTTCTTAAGGCGTCCATTTCTGTGGCTTCTATCTTTCTTTTCAGATGTTCTTTCATTCTCCACGTCTCAGACCCATATACTAATGTGCACTTAATCATTGTGTTGTATATTCTTATTTTTCTTTGTTTTCCTATTTCGGTGCTCCACAGTATTCCATTTAGAGACTTAATTGTTCTTCTTGCTTTGTTTACTCTACACTTTATTTCTGTATCGTCTGTCCCTTCCTTGTTAAAATTTATTCCCAAATATTTGTAATTCTCACATTTTGCTACAATTTCACCGCTTTCCAATACTATGTTGGTCGTGTCCTCTCCTATACACAAATATTGTGTTTTTCCACATTCATCTGCAGTCCCCATTTTCCGTATTCTTCCTTCAGTTTGCGTGCCATGTATTCTAAGTCATCTTTGTCATTTGCGCATATTACTTGGTCATCTGCAAACTGAAGTGTATATAGACAGGTGTCATCGTCGATTTGGATGCCCATTTCACTTCATTTCTTTTCCCAGGTTGTTAAAGCTTTGGCGACACATATTTTAAAAAGTGTTGGGGAAATGCAGCATCCTTGTCGCAGACCTTTGTTGACTGTAAAGGGTTCTGATATTTTATTTCCTAATTTCATTGCAGATTTCATGTTATTGTATAAGTTTAGGACAGCCTTTAAGAAGGTATGATTGATGTTGGTATTTTGAAGCACTTCCCATAGTTTTGATATTGGTATGTTATCATAGGTTTTTTGTAAGTCTATAAACATTAAGTATATTGGTCTATTTCTTTCTATTTTCTTCTCTATAAATTGTTTTAGTGAAAACACGTTATCTGTACAAGACGTACCAGCAATAAACCCACTCTGCTCTTCCTCTTCGTAATTTGCATATTCCTGTTCTATCATGTCTCTTATTATTCTTGCATATACCCTGCTTATTGTATTTGTTACCGATATTTGACGATAATTGTTGCATTTTAATTTGTTTCCCTTTTTGTGTATTGATGTAATGTAAGCTTTTTTCCAGTCTTCGGGTACATTTTCACCACTGATGTATTTTGTAAATATATATGACAGAGACATGAAGAGTTTTTCAGTTCCATTTTTTAGTAGCTCAGCATTGATTCCACCTGGCCCAGGGGATCTTCCAATTTTTAGTTGATTGATTGTATTTTTAACTACTGTTGTATCTATCAGTATTTTTTCTCCTTCTATTTGTATTTCTGTTTGTGTTTGCTGACTATATTCAGGTCTATGTTCAGTCAGTAAGGTTTTATAGTGCTGAACCCATACGTGTGCAGGTATTAGTTGTAGTGGGGTGCTGGTTTTTCGTTGTTTTTAACCTTGTTAAGGAATTTGCATGTTTCACTACACTTTCGTCTTCCAATGTACGCCTCTATTTCTTGTAATTTTTTGTCCCATGTTTCTCTTTTTCTTTCTATGATTTTGAATCTTGTTTCCCTTTCTTTTCTTTACATTTTTTGTGATCTTCTTCATCCTTTGTGTTTAGCCATTTCTTATACAACAGTTTTTTCTCATTAACTAGTTTTTCTGTTTCAGAATTCCACCAATATTTGTTACTTTTCCTAGATTCCTTGAGACCTAGAGCTTCTTTGCAGCTGTTCTTATGCTGTATAGTACATTGTCATAGACCTCAGCTGATGTTAAATTTTCCGGATTTAAAAGATAATTGTCTAATCTTGTCTGATACAGATATTTAACACTTTGATGTTGTAGATGTGCGTTAGGCTGCAGACGAGAGAGGGTGAAGAGCGAGTTTCCGGCGCTCGAAAACTGGAACATGTCAGCTAAGGGTAGAAGGCCCCGACAGAAATCTTCCTGGTCCTCCAGGTTTGGGGTTGTGACAATGGCCTTGCTCCTCATTTCTCGGAAAAATATTTAAAAAGTAAAAAAGCCTAATGGTAGCCTCAGAAACAAATCGGTTTTGTACATAGTCTAAGCTCTACGTTTCTGGTATTCGCGTTCTACCATTGCTTTTCTAACGACATGTCTCTCCGTAACCAGATTGAAAGTTATAGTTAATGCAGTTAGATTTGAAACCCATTATTGTATTTTGAAATGTCAAGCATGTTCTCAGTAAAACTAAGAGAACAAGTGTGATTCTGGAAATAAAAGTAAATTTTTAGATTCAGCCGCAACAATGTTCTGGATATCTTTAAGAGATGAGCATCCTGAACTTACGGATGAGGCATTAAATTTACCCATGCCGTTCTCTGCCTCACATTTGAGTGTCAAGGGATTTTCATCTCTGATCCAAGTGGAAAGCAAGTATAGAAATAGACGTGACGGGCACTGATATTTACGATTTAAGTTAATCACCGTTGAACCCAACATAGCCCAGCTTATGTGGGGATAAGACAGCCCCAGTCGTCACATTAGTTACTAATGATTAGTTCGGTGAGTAAAAAACTCTTTGTTTTTAATTTAAGCATGTGTTTATTAGAGGAAATTAATATTCTGAATTACATTAGTATTTTTAAAATTAAATATGTATAATTTGTTAAACCGTAAAAGAGAGCCTAGAGTTCTCTATGTTAGCAAAATATGATTATAAACTAAGTGCACACCCCTACACGTAATTCTACTGGCGCCCATGGTTATGGGTTCCACGAAGTGTGATATCCTTCAAGGTGGGTCCCGGACTTACTAAAACGTTGAGAATCACTGGTCTAGAGGGCAGATTCCACGTACTTGAAAGGCTCGAACTTCAGGGAGTTGAGAGGCGGGAGTAGGGGACGATCAAGCGTGTGCTCTGTCGTCGGCCGAATCGAGTCTAGGAAGAGGTATCATCGTGTCACGAAGACGAGGATTCGACTGATTATACAGGACTTTAACACCAATGCCGGGTATCCTGACGGCAGCATCTTCAACGACGGACTACAACAGCTGGTGCAACGATATTACAATAAATGCCTGTATTTGGGAGGTGTTTATGTGTAATTAAATAAAGATATGTGTAACTTTGATGTATAACAAAATATTTTTTTTAGCGTACATTCTAGTTTTTCTTTTCTTTAGATTAATCCTCGTATTTTGTAAGAGAAACGTTTTGTTTATTATCGTTGCCACTGGGTGGGCAGCAATACGCTTTCCAGCAACACATTAATGTGTACAGTAAACAGAGCATCAATTCAAACACACTCTTTTTCTTTTTTATTGGTTGAACGAGAATCAGTTGATAGGAATCGCCTAAATCCATATATCTGTCTATACTGTTCATTATATTTTACATATCTGGTTGCCATGGTGGATTTATCCACTGGATCCACGATAGGTAAAGGTTTATCGTATCAACAGCTTATTAAGACTGATTCACAGGATATGCAAAGTATGCAGTGACAGTGAACGCGTATAGTACCCAACGTTAAACAGACTATACTTTGATGAAAGGATTCATATTCGGGCTGTTTGGCCGTGGTCAATTCCTTTGTTCACTCGTTTTCTAAACGTTTCGACCATCCACCGGAGGCCTTCTTCAGTAGGAAAAAGTTGAAATTGTTTGACAAAGGAACCGAACTGAAAATTGCTTTTACCTCGGTTAGAGGTACGTTCGGCTCTGCACCTTTTATCGAACAATTTACCTTTTTTCTACTGAAGAAGGTCTCCGGTTGGCGGCCGAAAAGTTTAGACAACGAGTGAACAAAGCAATTGACCACGGCCAAACAGCTCGGATATGTACTCGCTTCGGCGGTACGTATATTAAAATTGGAACGATACAGAGAAGATTAGCATGGCCCCTGCGCACGGATGACACGCACGATCGTGAAGCGTTCCACATTTTTCAGGAACTCGATGTAATTCGAGGAGGTATTCGAGTTCCTACCTTGTCTGCTTTTGTTCGGTCGTTAGCTGTATAACTCTCTTTGCTGCAGCTGTGACCTCATCCTTCTCCTACCTCTACCTAACGACTATCAGCACCACGCAATCTCCTCCACTGATTCGGGTCAAACGCCCTCGGGCGATTCTTGATGACCGGCCATAAAGAAATCCTCGACTATAACTTCTTGTCCCAGCCCTAGATTTAACCAACGAAAACTATCCAGTCTTCCTTACTCGCACGCTGACCACGCTGCTTGCTGCTGTTACCCTGTCACCGGGACGGAGGCTCTGTGCCTCGCGGAGAGTGACCGACGCCTCAAGGCCTGTTGCCTGAATCGGTTCCAACAGCAGTGTCTTCTTTCCCCGCGATCTAGTGAAAGATCGTGTTGGTGGCTATGCAGTCCAGTATTAGGCACCAGTCTACTGTACCAGCACTATATCTATCATTTGGCAGCCATTGGGCTCGACCCAGTTGCTGCAATCATGCCACGGGTTACAGCGACGCAGCGCAATGTATTCGCCATAAGCTGTTGTCTCAGATCCCTTGTAAAAAGCCAGAGTTTGTTTAGTCTAACCACATTCTTGCTATGAATGAGATATACTATAGTTGAATGTGACTCACAGGTTCAGATCAAGACAGCAAGGAGCTAAATAAAAAATCCTCTGGAGTGGGATTGAATGTAAATATTAGCAAAACTAAATACATGATAATGTCTGCATCAGAAAGGAAAAGAAATGTGTATAATCTATGCATAGAGAATAATTCATTCGATGTGGTTAATACGTTCAGCTACCTGGGTAACATGATAGACACTGAAGGCGCATAAACTCGACAATACATCACAGGATCAAGTAGGAAATAGGGCATTGTTTGCTGACAGTAGACTATCGAGAAACAAGCTGATTAGTCACAACACAAAAACGATAATTTTAATGAAGTAAGTTGTGTTAGTTGTTAAAATCACAAGCAGAACTATCACTGTTGCACACCACTATATAAAAATTATTCCGATTAGCGCTTTCAAACTTCACAGCTCATCGTCAGATCGGAAATGAACAAAACCTGAAAACAAACCCTTCACCCCCACCCTGCTCACACACAACAAGCTATAATTCAAATGTCCCTTCCCCACCCTCTGAGCCCTGTCCCTCTATCTGGACAGTTACATATTTTTCTAGCAAATTCCTTGTGTTTCAGTGTTGTGTGTGTGTGTGTGTGTGTGTGTGTGTGTGTGTGTGTGTGTGTGTGCGTGCGTGTGTACATTCCTTTTAAACTATTAAGAAGTACATGTGTACATTCTATTAAGAAGTAAATGATAGAGGACAGATAGATAAGATTAAGAATTAAATTGCATAGGACTAGTTGGATGGTTTTAAAATAAGGGTGTGTGACTGGCCCACATGTGTGGATGAGAAAGACGGTGAGGTTTAAAAGAAATGCACACACGCGCACGCGCGCGCACGCAGAGAGAGAGAGAGAGACACACACACACACACACACACACAACACTGAAACACAAGGAATTTGCTAGAAAAATATGTAACTGTCCAGATGGAGGGACAGGGCTCAGAGGGTGGGGAAGGGACATTTGAATTATAGCTTGTTGTGTGTGAGCAGGGTGTGGTGGGGTGGGGTGGGGATGAAGGGTTTGTTTTCAGGTTTTGTTCATTTCCGATCTGACGATGAGCTGTGAAGCATGAAAGCGCTAATCGGAATAATTTTTATATAGTGGTGTGCAACAGTGATAATTCTGCTTGTAAGAACGATAATATTTAAAACAGGTATGAGACGGGTTGTTACTTATGCAGGTGAAACGTGGACACTAGCAAACAAGGAAGAAGGTTTGCAAAGAAACACTGAGAAGGTTTGAAGGAAACCTTCAAACGAATATTTGAAAAAAATTGTAGGACTACGATATGTTTATGGACTTGTAAAGAAGGTGAGGAATGGAGAATAAGAAATAACCAGGAGATGGAAGAGCTATTGAAGCATGAGGACATCGTAAGATTCATAAAGACTCAACTAATACGACGGCTAGATCACACCTATAACGGGCGAATCATCAGTGTATGCCTGAAGGCACAGGTGTATAAAAGCATTTCTGAGGTCGACTTAGGTTAAGATGGTTGGACGATGGGCTAGAAGATCTCAGAAGAATGGATGTGAGGGGTTATGCTGAGATGACAACGTATACGAGATGTTGGAGAAGAGTGGTGTTGGAAGCCACGGCTCACGTTGGGCTGTAGTGCTGAAGAAAGATGAAGATTCACAGGTTCACAGCCGACAGTATCCAGAAAAGTATCGTTAACAGCTGATGAGATAATGTCACTGCTAAGTCAGTACTAGGAACAATAGTATTATGTATCATATTCATAGATATCTTTTATATGTTCTATATTATGTTATCAAATAATAATTACTCGTGCAAGTGTAGTTTTCTTATTTTTCTATTACTCTATTTGCACCTGACTCACTTTGTTATATAGAAATCTCTGAAGATACAGATTGGACCTGTGACGTACGTCAGATGCAGATATAGTAGTAGAAAAATAAGAAAAACACACTTGCCCGAGTAAGCTAAATATTGCATAATGCAAGTACTGCAAAAAACATCAAGAGTTACTGACAAAGAAAAGATAAACATCTTTTACAGTATACTTGTTATAAAATCGACAAGAAATACTCTATACCCGACTAATATTTTCTGTCATAAAAAGTTAATTGTTACGATTGTTTACAAAAAGTACCGTTTCCAGGAAACAAACGAAATCTGAACAAATATTCAGTTTAATTCGAACAAGCGAGCTGCAATACTGTACTATCGAATCGTCTTCAACATAATTTGTCGAGGCTGAAGATGTCTCCATTAATAAATGAACTGGTTCTTTAGCTTCCCATTATAATGTAATATTTGAGGTATGTATAAATTTTAATTATTATGAGTGTCGCGGTTGAAGCACAGACATCTCCATTCCCTCCCGGATTAAGAACAGCCAGAAAAGGGGAGTACTAAGGCATGAGTAAGTGTATAGAGTAGTGTAAGGCGTTAAAGGGAATGTGAAAAGGGGTTTATAGAGTAGGAGGTGCTACTTTCACGTCCCTCTAAATTGTCTTTTCGCACCCCCTTTCACACCTTGTCTTACCCGATTCCTTACGCATACCTTAATACGCTTGACTCTCTGCGACTGCTATCAATCAATCCCAACTTCTCCCACCTTCTTCCCGTCCCCTCACTCCCTTACCGTCATTCTATGATTCTCAATCTAGTCTCTCACAGCTTATCATACCCACTCCCTCCCGGATTGAGAACAGCCAGAAAAGGGGAGTACTAAGGCATGAGTAAGTGTATAGAGTAGTGTAAGGCGTTAAAGGGGGTGTGAAAACGGGTTTAGAGAGTAGGAGGTGCTACTTTCACCTCCCTCTAAATTGTCTTTTCGCACGCCCTTTCACACCTTGTCCTACCCGATTCCTAACGCATACCTTAATACTCTTGACTCTCTGCTACTGCTATCAATCCATTCCTCCTTCATCTTGTCCCCCGTCTTCCATCCCGTCTTTCTATGCTTTTCGTTCTACTCTTTCATAGCTTATCATGCCCACTCCCTCCCGGACTGAGAACAGCCAGAAAAGGGGAGTACTAAGGCATGAGTAAGTGTATAGAGTAGTGTAAGGCGTTAAAGGGGGCGTGAAAACGGGTTTAGAGAGTAGGAGGTGCTACTTTCACCTCCCTCTAAATTGTCTTTTCGCACGCCCTTTCACACCTTGCCCTACCCCGATACCTTACGCATACCTTACTACTCTTGACTCACTGCGACTGCTATCAATCCAACCTTCCTCTCTCCCATCCCCAGTTCCAGTTCCCGTCCCCTCTCTCCCATCTTGTCTTTCTCTACTACGCATTCTACTATTTCGTAGTTTATTCTTTCCCTTACAACTTCACCGTTTTACCTCATTCTCGTTTCCTCAGGTACTCACGTAGGCCTCACATGACCTGAAGTTTCAGTCGTGGCACCCATAATATTAAAAATTTAACTGCAAATATTATTTTACTGAAGCACTAAAGCGCCAGGTTGATTTATTTTTGGAGACAAAAGCACTTAAATACATTAAAACAGATCAGATTCGAACATAGTCAACGTCTCTGCATGTACGCGTGATGTGAGTGTGCGTCTGTGTGTGCGTGCGCGCGCACGTATATCTGTGTCTGTGTTTACAGATTTTCTCACATGTACGAGGGCTATTCAAAAATTTACTTTCGATTGGGTTTTCAAGAGTAACTAAACAGAGGAAAATATTCTATTGCGTACAAAAGTTACAAACGTACGTATGTTACTTTCCCACAGAAACAGCATCCACGTCCAGGCAACTAGTACACTCTTGCACCAGCTTTTGCAGTTCCTCCTCATATCGCATCTATTAAAAATCATATGTTGGAAAATTAAGCGTCATTCTAGACGTAAGGATTTTGAAGTCTTTTAAGATTCATAAATTGAATACAATTTTATGTCTTCTCTGTTTTGGCCCACTTCAGAACCGTCTCAAGTGCATCAAAGCTTGTCGCCAAAGTACGCAATCAAGTGTTGACACAGTGACAGAACTGTTGGTTTCAAAGTGTTTGGTATTCGACCAGACCTTACAGAATGACACACTTACTCGGATTCGGTGTGGCGGTGTCGATTAGACCATCTATAAGGCTTGCGCACAGTGTTTTCCTAATCTCGGTTGTGAAGTTCCATGAAGTGGGGGAACGTTTCAAAGACGCAGAGAGTCTGCCCACGCGATACATAGGGCGGGTCCCCAGACAGCGGTGTAGACATGGCCTGATGTAGTCGACTCTCGGTGCCCCGTCGTGTCTTTGATACAACGGTGATTGGTTGATCGGGATGGTGAGATGAACCATCGTCTACATCCACGGTTCTGGCAGAGGTAAAACGGTTTCGCGATCTCCTTTTTGTTGAACAAAGCCTCGTCGTTCAGTAGTTTCAGCCATGGGACGTTTCTACGAATACCACCGTGCATCTCACAGATGGCGGGAGAGACAATGACAAGCTCCAGGAAGTGTCGGTGATGACCCTAAGAAATGAACACACGTCCTGTTTGTATTTGCATGTAACAAGGTAAAAGGATACTGTTACGACGGTCTACTGATCGTCGTATGGTACAGTGGAAAACACAATACAAGACACCAATTACGTCACTAATCACCAGCTTTAATTATCACAATTTAACAGTTTGTAATCACCAAGATAGTCTGTTACAACAAATCAAATAAAAATTGTTCACACGCAATAAAAATGTCTACTAATATAAAACACAATTGTATTAGAATTGCTTCTAAAACAACACTTCGCCACAATACTTCAAACCGCACTATGTAAATTCGCCACTTAAACGCACAGAGTATCGCCCGACAATAACTGAGTGAGCGTCGTTGAGTTCTTGTATTTATACCCCGCTGAGGTTCCAGAATATTCGCTAATAGGCGGCTACTAGAAAACACTAGAACGTAATTCATTGCGGCCTTGAACACGGCACGCGCGGACCGGTATGGTCTGGTATAGACTCGATAGTTGACGCATAATTGTCTTTCAAAGCAAAGTAGCAGCATTATGTAAGCACACACACATTACAGCTGGATTCCACTGGAAAATTCGATAAACTTGTAGAACCTTTCGTATTACGTAACAATATTATTTGCTATTGTGCTTGCAACGTGTTGCTATGGTAACAATTTTGTGTACCTATATCAGAAAATCAGAGGTTGATTGTTGAGTGAACTATAGTTTAATGCCGGCTCGGCTTCAAACGACCAATTAAAGAGACATTAACAGAAGGGTTAGGTCGGACAATTACCATCGTTATAATTTATCAAAAAACGTTTCGACCACTAAACAATCTGTGGTCTCCTTCAGGTGTAAGTTAACCTGAAAAATTAAATACAAACTTAAGCCTACCCCATAATTGTTCACTAGCAACTGTGAACCGTCAAAAAAGTTAATAAACCATGTCTATCTACAAAGTTAAACGTAACTATAGAAAAACTATATAAAAAGAATTTACCCTCCAAGTCCGTTGGACGGAACCAGGAAGCACCACCATACTGACGTAAGTTTACACAAATAACGTCAGAGACTTTTTTAGAGTTGTTCGAGTCTGGTCCTTGTTAGATCCAGACTACGGCTGATCTGGGGCAAGCCCCCTTCAGCCATATGGGAAGGAGATTGTTGGGAGACGTGCGCCAGTGCAGGCCGGCCGTTGAGAAGGTAGAGGCACGCCGAAGGAAGAGTAGTGCGTGTGGGAGTATTGTGTGTCTGTGTAGTTGGTACCCAGGTTTGTGAAGGAAGAGGCAGATGGATGCGCCAATAATGAGTGTTTGTTTATTTATTTTTCAGGGCAGCCAAGACAGGGACAAGTAACGCAGGTCGGCAATGTTGGAGGGTGGCGCCAAGACGTTTGAGACAAGTTTATATACAAAACTAAGCCCCTGGGCCCGCCCACAGCTAACCCCGCCTACCACGGACGTATATACAAACTAAGCCCCTGGGGCCCCACAGCTAACCCCGCCTACCACGGACGTATATACAAACTAAGCCCCTGGGGCCCCACAGCTAACCCCGCCTACCACGAACGTATATACAAACTTAGCCCCTGGGCCCGCCCACAGCTAACCCCGCCTACCACGGACGTATATACAAACTAAGCCCCTGGGGCCCACAGCTAACCCCGCCTACCACGAACGTATATACAAACTTAGCCCCTGGGCCCGCCCACAGCTAACCCCGCCTACCACGGACGTATATACAAACTAAGCCCCTGGGGCCCCACAGCTAACCCCGCCTACCACGAACGTATATACAAACTTAGCCCCTGGGCCCGCCCACAGCTAACCCCGCCTACCACGGACGTAAGTTATATACAAACTAAGCCCCTGGGGCCCCACAGCTAACCCCGCCTACCACGAACGTATATACAAACTTAGCCCCTGGGCCCGCCCACAGCTAACCCCGCCTACCACGGACGTATATACAAACTAAGCCTTGGGCCTGCCAACAGCTAACCCCGCCTACCACGGACGTATATGCTATTTTAATTCTTAATCCAGATTCTAGATACATTTTTACTATACTGATAAAATTATCATTTACAGTCACAAAAGATGCCTCTGTGATTTTATGTTTGTATTAGTTTCTCGCCCAACAATATCTACTTGATCCCATACGATTTTATGGTCAAAACTACAAAATAATGGTCTTTATATCACAGATTGTTTAACGGTCGAAACGTTGTGCGATAAATTATAACGATGGTAATGCCCAACCTAACACTTCTGTTAAAGTTCAGTGCCACAGAAAGTTAGGTTTGAAGATAGTATAAACAGATATTACGGAGCAGGGGTAAAATTTATTCTCTTCTCTCCTCCTCAACCTATAAAAAAAACTATTATTAAAATTTGTTTGGTATTGACGTTTGTACTGAAAGGGAAACAACGTTGCCAAACTCTGACCACGTGACTTCTACAAGTTGATAAACACGAAACAATGATTTACATATACAACTATATGATTTATACAAACAACTTACAAAACATTCACGCTCAAGGTCATTTAATATGGCTTTTCAAGACAAAACAGTTTACTTTTAAAACATGATATGATATCTCTTAATGTACTTTTAATTACAGTAAGGCATCCAGAGACGCTTTTGTAGTGAAATCGCGTAGCTTATATTGTAGTGAATACGATTATTTAATGTATGGTTGCAATAACATGTACGTATTATACTGTACATTACCTTAATCACAGTGCACACTAATCTGTTCACAATCGCGTAAAAAATCTTTTATTTTGTAAAATGACATGAACCGTGTTACGCAAATTCTAGTTAAGTCCAACTATGGTAATATGAGATCTTACTTAATATTTTGGTAAGGATTTAATATCATAATAATTTACTCGAAAAACGTGATAAATAATTACTCTATTATTATATCATGAACTTAATAAATACAGATAATTTGGTATTAAGCAAGCATAAATATTTGCGAATTCTTCATAAATGAAACTGCCTATAAATAGTGAAATATTAATTTATAATTGATAGAAATTGTAATATTGGACTATAACATTTCGTTTGTTAATTTTTGTTTAGTTAAATATTAAATTAAATACTTTTATATTGCAATTTTATTTTTAACATTACTTCTAACATTAAACAAAATAAAAACTTACGTTTATAATGGGTGAACTATCTTCAGATTCAACTGATTCACTGTCACTCGAACAATTCACAGAAATGATCAAATTTTCTACCTGCTGTTCCACTATACCTTCATTTTTCCAAGCGTCTTCAATAACTGACTTGGTGTGTTCGACTACCTTCTTCCAGACTTCTCCAGTAATCATTTGCATGGCTTCATTTGTTAATTTGTCTACTTCAGTCATCGTGAATTTTGTATTATTTATGGCAACGTATTTTTTAACCCTGGCCCATATTAGTTCTATGGAGTTAAAGTGACAATGATATGGAGGCAACCGGATGACTTTATGACCGTAACTTTCAGCCAACTCGTCAACAATATACACAGGAAACTTTGGTTTATTAAATAGTACTAATTCCATCAACTCAGCCTTTTTCATATCCTCTGTCAATGGAATGTTTCGACGTTTTAACCATTCAACCATCTCTTCTTCTTTTGAAGCCATTGTTGGAGCCTTGTCTTTAATCACTGAATGATATGGGGTGTTGACCATCACGATCACTGAGTTGGGAGGAATATTCTTTAACAGGAATTCTTCAAACCATGTTTTAAATTTGTTGTGATTCATTTCTTCGTGATAGTCAGAAGTCTTTTTCGATTTAAATACATAGAGGCAATTGGGAATAATCCCCTGAGAATTTCCTGCGTGGATAATTATAAGTCTTCCACCTTTTCCAATTCGCACTGTCATAGTTCCCGCCGTAGAATCATCCGACCAACACTTTTTTAAAGAATGTCCTGCGTTCACCCATGTTTCGTCAACCCAGACGACGTTATTAAAATTTTCATTTATTACACCCCTAAGAAATCTACAGCGAGAAGCAACTACGTGTTGTTGCTCCATTAATACTTTTCTACCCGAAACGGTAGTAAATTTAAATCCCAAATTTTTAATTACGGACCGTAAAGACGAGTGGCTACCAGTGAAAAGCTCTGCATCATGAAGAGTAACGAGTAGCTATTTTATTGTAGGATACTCTTTACGACTGTAATACTCATATACGTGGCGACGGATCCCATCTTCTGCAAAAGCATCCAGATTAGTAACAGGTTTTTCTATCCGTCTTTTTTACCTGGTGTTTCCAGTTTAGAAGGGCCAGCTTCCTCGCTTTGTTTAAACTATTCCTTACCTATCGTTACGACCGTGTTTTTACTTATAGAGAGTGCAGCTGCTGTTCTATCAACAACTTGACTAACTGAAATCAGAGGCCCACCATGTTCCTTATCTTTCTCGAAATAATCTCGTAGAGAACAAACGAATTCTCTGGACTGCCCTCTAATTGGTACTCCGCGACCGGAAATACGTGTTTTCTCTTTTACCGGGTGTATTCGCGGTCGACCACGCTTTTTCCCAGTTTCCTCACTTTTAGACATACCTTCTGTTTGAAAGTAAACGCGTATAGGTTAAAGCTGTTACGTATTTTAAAGAATTCAAAATTTAAGAATGTAGATATTTATACAAATTGTTTTAAAATAAAAATCGCACCACAAAGTTCCGTAAAATGAACAAAATAAAGTAAATTTATACTTAGGTAAACATGTTATTTAAACATGCTTATGCTTATTAGTTAATAATTGATTCACACGTTTTCACTACACTTAGTTAATTAGTCAGAAATTAGTTAAGTAATTAGAAACTAGTTAGTAATAAACTTTGGTTTTAATAACAGCACGTGTGGGACATTATTGGCAACAGTGTGCGTTGCTACGGTTACTGTTTACAGTTTTGAGTACGGCGATTGGTTGAGAGGCACGTAGCAGTCAGTTGTTTAATCAACAGTTCCATCTGTCAATACCAAACAAATTTTAATAATAGTATAGAGATTGCTGAGCTTACAATCTATTCTCTTCCGAAGACAGACCCTTAACCAGCACATAACTTCTTCCTCCTTCTTCATCTATGCACTCCTGTTTGGTCCTTCCCCTCCAACTATGAACCTCAATCATTCCCTCTATCAGGCTGTTGAAACAGTTTCAATGGTGTAACAGGTGACCAACCACACTGCTTCTTCTTTTCGCAGTGGTTTCAATCAGAATCCTTCTATCATCCACTCACTCCAGTACATCACTAGGCATTCTTTCTTGAGGCCCACCTACACCAACACATCTCAAAAGCTTCAGGGTAGCTCCTCTCCAGTTTCCTCAGCGTCCAGTTTTGTCAGCCCTATGTCCAATGAATCTTTTTATGAATTTCTTTCTGGTTTCCGGCGACACATTTTTGGACGTCAGAAGAGATTTTTTTATTGAAAAATGTTCCCCATTCTACTTTTTACGTCACTAGCATCTGAAATAATGCAGCTCCCAAGCCAACTAAAGGTAGGCCTACCGACTTTTACTAATTTCCTACCCTCTAGAAATCCAGAAATATCTCAGCCTTCTGTTTTCCATTTCTGGAATTTCATAATTTTGTGTTTTCTTATTTGTCGTAATGTTGGATTTATCTTTTAGGCTCTTGATCATCGGTGACATGCATTCTGTAGATTCTGTAATCCTTCCTACGGTTCGTTAGTGAGTTACGGCTCGCGAAACATTTCACCCTGATTTCTGGTCTCCCAGTAAAATGAAGCCATACTGAAATTATTAGGATATAAATTGAAGGGTAAATTTGATGGTTTCTTATGGTTTTTGATCTGATAAATTGAATAAAAGAGGTTCCAGGACTAAATCTTAATTAGTTTCTAATAACAACTGTGTAAAACACAAAAAATTGGAGTCCAAAAATACACTTTTTTAGATTTGGGATAAAATAACGTCGTTATTTTGCCAATAAACAAATAAAAAATTTTAACTAAATTTATAGAGAATTTAATTTTGAGAAAATTGATGTGCATAAAGTTTATTAAAAATAAATACAAATTTGAGTAATTCGATTTCAATTAAAAACAAAACAGACCAAAATGCGCCAAAATATTTTACAATTTTAAATAGAACAAAGATTTTCACAAACGTTTTCACAACAAATGAAATTGAAAACAAATTGATAACTTACATTATTTACTTTTTTCTTCAAATGATGAAGAACGATGACTGCACTTGTATAAGTGCACGTTAGAATTATTCGTATTCCATGTAAAATTCACAGATCAAAACTGCATAATCACAGATGACAGAAATTACAAAGTAATCTGTATAGGCCTACATAATATATAAGCGGGAAATACATAGATGTTTGTACTTACGGAAACTGGAAAACTGCCGCCTCTAATAGCTAGTTCTGGCTACGAGCCTGCTCTGGGGAAGGTTTCACCCGCCTAAAAACACCCTGTCGTGGGCCACTGAGGGTAACAGTTTTTATGAGGAAGAGCACAATGTACTGTCAGCAGGTTTAACCACCTAACACGCTCTCCTGTGGCACTGAGGGTACACAATGTTTATGAGGAAGAGCACAATGTACTGCCAGCAGGTTTAACCTCCTAACACCCTCCCCTGAGCCACTGAGGGTACACAGTTTTTGTGAGGGTTGCCAAGGAAGAGTACAAACAGATATCAACAGATATCGAGAAGCCCAGGCTGTGAAAGAGAAAAGCCGGTTGACGTCATGCAAGCTACACCTCAAGAAAAACAACAACAAAAACGACGCACATGACTGAGTACGTGTGTGGGATGTGGTGTGGTGTCGGATTGCGTCAAGCTTACTGGACTGTGCAAATTAAAATGAATACCGTGTCACTGAGACGGTGCCGCGACCAGTTTATAGCCAATACGGTATGTTTCCGGCTTAAACCGTCCGCTACGAAACATAAGCCAATTCGTAGTTTAACAAGCTTAGGATGAGGTGAGGGAAATTGTCCCTTTCTAAAAATCTTAAAAATATATTTTGCTCAACTCGTTTGAGGAAATACAAAATTATTTTATTGTAGGCCTACTGGAAAGTTTTATTTTCAGAATATTCGAAACGGCAATTAAGATGGTCAAAGACTATTATTTCATTTGAACAAGCGAAGTGAGTTCTCAGTTTTAACTCGACAGTTTGTCATTTGTCTGTCTATCTATCTATCTATATCTGTCTGTGTATTTACGATATGTGTCAACGAAAACTTCTGAACGCATCAACCTTCGTAAAACTTGGCACACGTGTCGATAGTTTTACCCTAGACTATCACTTTAAAAATGTCGGGACAGGGGGCAAAAATGTTGGGGAGTAAAAATTATGAAAATTCGCAAATAAATATTCTAATACAAGGAACTTATATTGTAAAGTTTATAAAGAGTACAAGGATCGCCTTGCTGGGACTCACAATGAGAATGGGAAGAGCAGAGAATTTCCAGATAAATTCTACAGTGGAGACCAGTAGGTAGGAGATGAAGAGGAAGGTCAAGGAAGAGATGGATCAAGGATGTTGAGGAGGATCTAAGGAATATGTGGATTAGAAGATGGAGAAACTATGCAACAAGAGGGATGAATAGGGAAAATCAAAGAAGAGGCTAGAACCCATACTGGGTTGTAACGCCAGTAGAAGAAGATTACTATTTTATGGAACAGAAAAACTCACCCTGCTACAGAAACAAAAATACAGATTTTTGAGGTGGGAAGCTGGAAGAACTAGGAATGAAAGAGTTAGGAGTATGATCGTTTGAAATCTGCTCCAGTGGTAATCGGTTTTCGAGATAGAGAGAAGAGCAAAACAATTATTTGGTTATATAATGAAGATAGATAAAGGGAAACAGGGGATCAACATGGAGGAGCGCACAGAATAAAGGATTTGAACAGTAAGACCAAAATTGGAACAGGCGGACTGTATTGAGAAGTTGGATATTATTATTATTGGGTCCCTCAGTCTTTCGACTGGTTTGTACCCTCTCCACATATACCCGTGCTGCATGTGTTACGGAGTCTCTCACAGGTATATGGGACTTACAGTTTAATGCCAGATCCGAACGGCATAGTTGGGGATGGATTATACTAGGCAGGATACCTCTTGCTGGTTTGCCATTGGCTTGCGAGGGGGAACGGTCGTATCTAAATCAGATGGCCCCGGCGGGAATCGAACCCACACCGACAGCATAGCAGCTCCACACGCTAGCCACTACGCCACGACTGCTCCAAAGAAGTCAGAATAGTACCGTTCCAGAGAAGTTGGATAGTCCAGTAGAAAAGAAAGACCACATTAGAAGTAAAACGCCTGATACACGACAGAAGCGAGTAATGGAAGTGACTGAAGAACACTGATGCTTGACACGAGGAGGTGGTAGGAAAAAAGAAAGAGGTGAAGAAGAAACGGGTAAGAGAAAAGAATAAGAAGTGGAAGAAGAAAAGGTTGTCATACAGATTATTTTTAGCAAAAGACAATAAAAACTTGAAGCATAATTCCCAAATAATTTCAAGCAAATTAATATTAATGCTTATAAGTTTCTTTCATCAAAGTTACAAAAACCTTATAATTTATGATTATTCTACCTTCTATATTTATAATGAATTTATAAAATTCCTACACCTAAACTTGCATGATTTTATTTAATTTTATTTATTGTAAGTGAATGTTTCATTCATTAAATAATAAATCTTTTGGATAACATTAATAAATTGATTTCTTGACTTCATCAAGATTTTGTTTTAGTTGAAGTTTTACTGAATTGCTTACACTTAGAAGAAAAACATGTTCAAAATAAGTTGTTATGATTGGTATTCAGATGTGGCAATATTTTGTGGTTACAAGCCCAGCTGACAATTTTAATTAGGATTGAACAAAACAGATGCTTGTATTAAAACAAAACAAAATATTTCCTCGATTTTGAGTTATATTTATTTGTATCAATATACTATGAAAATGTAAAAAAGATTAATGTTGATATTATAGTGAAATGAAATGTTTCCATAGAAACTACTT
Organism: Magicicada septendecula; assembly: GCA_034769895.1. Taxonomy (NCBI): domain Eukaryota; kingdom Metazoa; phylum Arthropoda; class Insecta; order Hemiptera; family Cicadidae; genus Magicicada; species Magicicada septendecula. The sequence continues at coordinate 51,010,607 of CM068370.1, read as the reverse complement.
CTTTGTTGTCATTAACGTATTACACATATAAAACTTGTAAAACTTACTTCCTCCATCATCAACTACCATTTTAATTTATAAAAAAATTACCCCCTCTCCCCTTCAACTACCCTTTTCATTTATAGATATTTCATCTACCTTTCTACAGTGGATTATTATGACCTTCTTTTAAGGATACTTTATTTATCAAAATTAACCAATTTACTCTTGTTGAAACGTAAAATGTTGCAGGTAAACTACCTCTTTCCCTTAACCGATCTTCACCAAAAACAAAAGGCCTTGAGTCCTCTACAATTCAGGACTGTATGCAAAAAATTATTTGATTCTGTTTGAATTTGGGGGTGTTATCATTTGCCATAGAAAAATTCTACACACAGACACAGACACAGACACACACAGACACTTTTCGAAAAGACTTTTTTTCATGTTTTGAGGGTAGTACAATCAGAATCTGCCGTTATCTTGAACACGATTGTTTTCGCCATGACCATACTTCCATTTCCTTATGGAACATGGAAGTAAAAAGAAGTAAAATATTGGTATGGAGAACCATACATGACTTCCATGTTCTAAGATTTATATTTAAAATCATTTACGAAATGAAATGTTTCCATAGAAACTACTTCTTTCCACTTATTGCTTCAGCCTTAACCACAGTACTGTGGTCACTAACGTATACCACCACACGTTATCGCACTCGAGTTTCACTGATGATGGCAGTCGACGGCATTGCCGAAACGTCTGGTTTTGCAGAAAACATTGGACTACGGCCAAACAGCCCGGGAAGGAATTTTAACAATAAACTACTACTTTGATACCGATAACGTAGTACACATATAAAAATTCTCCCCTCCCCCTTTAACAATAATTTTCATTTATAGAAAATTACCCCCACCCCGTTCAACTAGCCTTTTCATTTATAGATATTTTATCTACGTTTCTACAGTGGATTATTAAGATCTTCTTATCAGGATACTTTATTTATCAAAATTAAGTACTTTATTCTTGTTACAACAAAAAATGTTTCAGGTAAACTGCCCTTTCCTCGTAACCGATCTTCACCAAAATCAACAGACCTTGAGTTCTCTACAATTTAGGGACGTATGCAAAAAATTATTTGATTATGTTTGAATTTACGGCAGTTATCGTTCGTCATAAAAAAATTAACGTTGTTATCACATAAAACGTTGCAAGTAAACTACCCCTTTCTCTTAACTGATCTTCACCAAAATCAACAATTCCTCTACAATTCAGGGATGCATGCAAAACATTATTTGATTCTGTTTGAATGTGCGGCAGTTATCGTTCGTCATAGAAAAAATTACCCTTGTTAAAACATAAAACGTTGCAGGTAAACTACCCCTTTCCCTTAACCGATCTTCAACAAAATCAACAGACCTTGAGTACTTTAAAACATTAGGAATGTATGCAAAAAAAGTATTTGATTCTCTTTGAATATGAGGCAGTTATCATTCGTCATAAAAATAAAATTAGGGGAGGACGGGGTAATTCCACGCACGTAAGAGTTTTAAAATAACTGTTCACTAAAAGTCATAATAAAAACATATAAACAAGAGAACAACATATAAATAGTTAATAAAAAATTACGTTTTAATATTTTCACCAGTGATTAAAAGTTTATTACAAATTTATAAAATTGCTGCAATGGGTGGTATTTCCCTCCCCTAGTGGGTAATGATACGCATGGCATGGGGTAACAATACGCACGTTATAAGAACTCAAAACATACCTTTATTGATAAAAAAATATGTACTTTACATAATAAATTGACATTTTTCTACATATTTGGTAATATATCATGTATTTACATTTAGGCCTAAGGTTTAAAGTAAACCTACATTTAAAAAATTCATTATTTATAAAGGATAAAAATATGCATAGTATTTACTTATCAGCACAGAGCCTATCATAAATTCTACATGAAATCTAGGTTAAAAATTGTCTTGTTCAAATTAATTATCAAGTTTTATGAATATTATGGTTTAGACAAAAGGTGAATCAAAGAAACAATAAATATAAACAAAAAAAGAAAAAATTAACAAAAATGAAACTAACACATGAACCAAACATTATAAAAGAAACTAACAAACAATGACATCAAATTGTCTATTTATTCAATTATGTCTTATTAGACATCCTTTCTTTGCGTAAACAGTGGTCGCAGGTGTAATTTTCAGCTGTATCCCAGCCACTGCAATCTTCATGTGACCATAAGCTGCACACAACACATCTAAACCACATTTCTCCATCCCGGCCGAACTCCCCACATACAAGACACACATCTTCAACACGTTCTGGGTTAATATCGTCTAGCTCATCGTCGTCACACAAATCTTTAACGTCCACAACTTCAGAGTATTCACTGTTGTCACTGTTCTCATAAACTCGCCTTTTTCTCTGTTTACATTTACCTGTATTTGTGAGAAACAATTTTTTAATGACACAAGTCTTTTTTGGCATCTTTTTCCCTAATTTATTCAAGGTTGAAATCCTACTTTCTTTTTTTATTTTGGCAGCGATGAGTATATCTTTTTCAGGTGTAGCTGTTAAAATTGTGCTGCATTGTTTTCGGTTACTAACTTTCATTCTTTTAGGCTGAGGCTTAGGTAAAGGAGAAATATCAGTCACTTTAACTAGTTTTGTACAGTTTTCTTGGACACGTAATGGCACATTGCTTGTTGATGAACCAGCAATCTGATCATTCTCCCGTATTAATTTCCTATGTTGATGGGAATCACTTTTGTTGCTGTTCTCCGCTTGATCCATTTCTAATTCTTCTAGTTCAATGGGCAGAAATTGCTTTGCTGGTGCAAAATCTTGTTTACCAAACTTATCTGGGTTGTAGGGCTGTATACCTGCAGCCCTAAACCCTGAAATTGCATAATCTAGTGTTGCTACCTTTTTGAATGCCCCCCCATTCAACAGCTCGGCTAAATCATAGGGTGTAATCCTCTCCATTACATGTGCTCTCAAGTAGAGTTCACACTCTCTGTTAAACGCAGCTTTTAACGGTCCAAAAAATGTCAAGTCCAAGGGCTGCAATAGATGGGAAGTATGCGGCGGTATGGTTACCATGACAATGCCATGTTTTCGACAATACTCAAAGATTTCTGTCGAGATATGGGTGCTATGGTTATCCAAAATTAATAAGATCGGATCTTGTGAGCTAGGCTTTGTGTAGTTAGCTAAGTGCTTGAGCCATTCGAGGAAAAGTTCCTCGTTGCTCCACCCATTCTTGGAACAACCATAAACAGCACCAATTGGACCTCCTTTTTTAAACTGATCTGACATTCTCTGTCGAGGGTAGATCACCGTCGGAGGGATATAGTGACCAACAGCACTAAAAGCGCGTATTATTGTAATATTTTTTCCACGCTCCCACGAAACCGTAGCTCCAATCTGTTTAACTCCTTTCGGTCCTAAAATCTTGCCTGGCTTGTGTACCGTTGTGATACCCGATTCATCTACATTATAAATGCGATTTTCAGTAAAGTTATATTTTTGAGAAGGGAATTCAGATTTTCAAAGTATTTTTTAACGTCCTCCTCATTAAAAGCTGTTATTCGGTTTATGCTAGTTGGTTCCAGTTCTCGCAGACTAATTCCCTGATGTCTCTTCTTAAACGAAGTTAGCCAATCCCTACCAGCCATTTTAGCTTCATTATCGAAATTGTGAACTACACCATTAGCGTCTGCGTACTCAAAAGCTAGTCTTCTAACCTGGCGCCCATTCAACCCATGGAAAAGTAAAGCTAATATTATTATATGGTCTGCCAACTCTTTTTCTTGCACTTCATTGAAAACTGTCTTTCTTCCGAGTCTCGGGGTTCCCACCTGCCCACTCTTAATTTTTGTTCTCAGGGTAGCTTCACGGATTCCAAATGCTCGACTGACTTCTCTAATTTTCCTTCCTGATTTTATCGCAGCTATCGCCTGCTTTAGTGTTTCTTCTGTCCATTTTCCTTTTTCAGTTTGTCTTTCATATTTTCGTGGCATCTACAAAAAAAAGAGTTTCTAGTAATATTGTAGGCCTATAGACAACTTTAAATTAAAAGAATTTTACAACAAACAACGCGAAGGGGAATACCACGCATAGTAGGGTAATACCACGCATTATGGCGAGCTGCGTACAATTACCCCCCCGACCCCATTCAGACATTTTAGTAACACATCGTTAAAATTACTTGTTGAAATCTAACGAAAACTATGTCACATTATTGGTCAATACCTCACTAGTCACAATATACACAATAAGTATAATTATTACTGATAATAGCATAACGTACCTTTAAAGAAGACAGTAGAAAAGTTACATCAAAAACAGAGAATAAACAATAACGCACGCACTGACCACAAACAACTATCAGAATGGTTGCTGTTGACGTAGTTCCACAGAAGTCCGTAAGAGGAATGCAGCAGCACCTGTCAGTGACATCTCTGGCTTATTTTGACGACATAACAGAACTCCATGCCATTATCTACAGCGTGGAATTACCCCTCCCTCCCCTACACTTATAAAACATAAAACGTTGCCGGTAAATTACCCTTTTCTCTTAACCGATCTTCACCAAAATCAACAGTACTCTATAATTAAGAAAGGTGTGCAAAACAGTATTTGATTCTGTTTGAATTTACGGCAGTTATCGTTCGTCATAGAAAAATATCGGTATGGAGAACCATACATGACTTCCATGTTCTATGATTTATATTTAATTTCATTTTCAAAATGAAATATTTCAATAGAAACTACTTCTTTCTACTTACTGCTTCAGCCTTAACCACAGTACTGTGGTCACTAACGTATACCACCTCACATTATCGCACTCGATTTTCACTGATGACGGAAGTCGATGGCACTGCCGAAACGTCTGGTTTTGCAGAAAACATTGGTCTACGGCCAAAGAGCCCGGGTAAGAATTAACAACAAACTACTACTTTGTTGCGATAACGTAGTACACATAAAAATTATCCCCTCCCCCTACAACTATAATTAATTTTCATTTATAGAAAATTACCCCCACCCCGTTCAACTTCATTTATAGATATTTCATCTACGTTTCTTCAGTGGATTATTAAGATCTTCTTATCAGGATACTTTATTTATCAAAATTAAGTACTTTATTCTTGTTACAACAAAAAATGTTTCAGGTAAACTGCCCTAACCCCGTAACCGATCGTCACCAAAATCAATAGGCCTTGAGTATTCTACAACTCAAACACATATGTAAAAAATTATTTGATTCTGTTTCAATTTACGGCAGTTATCGTTCGTCATGAAAAAATTTCTCTTGTTACAACATAAAATGTTGCCGGTAAACTACCCCTTTCCCTTAACCGATCTTCACCAAAATCAACAGGCCTTGAGTACTCTACAATTTAGGGATGCATGCAAAAACTTATTTGATTATGTTTGAATTTACGGCAGTTATCGTTCGTCATAAAAAAATTACCTTTGTTATCACATAAAATGTTGCAGGTAAACTACACCTTTCTCTTAACTGATCTTCACCAAAATCAACAGATCTTGAGTCCTCTATAATTCAGGGATGCATGCAAAACATTATTTGATTCTGTTTTAATGTGCGGCAGTTATCGTTCGTCATAGAAACAATTTCTCTTGTTAAAACATTAAAAGTGGCTGGTAAACTATCCCTTTCCCCTAACCGATCTTCACCAAAATCAATAGGCCAAGAGTCCTCTAGAACACAGGAACATACGTAAAACATTATTTGATTCTGTTTGAATTTATGGCAGTTATCGTTCTTCATGAAAACGTTCTCTTGTTACAACATAAAATGTTGCTGGAAAACTACCCCTTTCCTACCCCTTACCGATCTTCAACAAAATCAGCAGACCTTGAGTTATCTACAATTGAGGAAGGAATGCACAAAATTATTTGATTCTGTTTAAATGTGCGGCAGGTATCGTTTGTCATAGAAACAATTACTCTTGTTAAAACATAAAATGTGGAGGTAAACTACCCCTTTCCCTTAACCGATCTTCACTAAAATCAAAAGGCCTTCAGTCATTTACAATTGATGGACGTATGCAAAAAAATATTTCATTCTGTTTGAATGTGCGGCAGTTAACGTTCGTCATAGAAAAAATTACCGTTGTTAAAACATAAAATGTTGCCGGTAAACTACCCCTTTCCCTTAACCGATCTTCACCAAAATCAACAGACATTGAGTACTCTATAGATTAGGAAGGTATGCAAAATATTATTTGATTCTGATTGAACTTACGGCAGTTATCATTCGTCATAAAAAAAATTACACATTTTAAAACATAAAACATTGCCGGTTAACTACACCTTTCCCTAAACCGATCTTCAACAAAAACAACAGGTCATGAGAACTATACAGTTCAGGGCTGTATGCAAAACATTATTTGATTCTGTTTGAATTTGTGGCTGTTATCGTTTGCCATAGAAAATACCCTGGTTAAAACATAAGTTGCTGGTAAACTACCCTTTTCCCTTAACCGATCTTCACCAAAAACAATAGGTCTTGAGAACCCGACAGATGCGGGCTGTATCCAAGAAATAATTTGATTTTGTTTGAATTTGTGGCTGTTATCGATAACAGCCGCAAATTCAAACATAATCAAATAATATTTTGCATACAGCCCTCAATTGTAGAGTTCGCAAGACCTGTTTATTTTGGTTAAGATCGGTTAAGGGAATAGGGTAGTTTACCTGCAACATTTTATGTTTTAACAAGGGTAATTTTTGCGTGAATTGTGTGTGTGTGTCCTGCCTGCCTTTTGATACCGGTAATCATAAGAATAAAACTTTGGAAACGTAAACATTACGTAATGGAGATGGTATAGGCCAGGAACAGTACATATTGATGTGTCAGCTATTTAAATTTAAATGAAATAATTTTATAATTTTGTTTCCAGGTAATGGATTTATTATATTTTTAACAATTACTGTTGTTTGACAAAGTTTAAATGTTTTTAATTAAATTGGTCAGTAACAAAATCAGTAGCCAAAGGTAACAAAATGTTTATATTAGAAAGCTAATTTTCACACGCATGTCTGTAATTCTTCTACCATCTCTGGCGATACAGCTTTGACATGCGAAATAATCTAGGAATATAAATAAGTTTACCTTATATACAAAATTTATATTGCTGTTATAACTGTGATGAACTGAAAAAATTTTTGAATTCAGTTTTATAATACAAAATTAACTTGTTTTTCTGTTTGTGTAGTCTTCGAAGAGTTACAGTTTTTTTATAATACGAACTTGTTTTTTGCATTTATATTGAACTACTCGTTTCAGTAGTTCCATCTCGTTCTTATTCACAAGGATATTAGGATGCGGGTGTTCTTAGCACGATGGGGAGCTGTAGCATGACAGATAATGCCCATAGTTCTGAATGGAAAGAAATATCATAAAATAAAATAAAAACGAATTTAAATCCAAGAAAGCAACATTAAAAATTAATTAAGAACCACCGTAAAGCACAATCATAGTATGAAGTAAGAGTTTCATTAAAACCAATATTACAATGAATGATGAGTAATCAAAATAAACCAAAAGGCTAAAAATAAAGTAAGGTAATACCCAGGTAGGATAGGAGTAGGTAAGGAAGAAACCAGAACAAAACAACATCCACAATGAAAGGGATACTTTTATAAGAAACAAGTAGGATAGGAGTAATTAATGAAGAAACCAGAACAAGACAACATCCACGATAAGAAGGAGTGCTCTTGAAAGAAATAAAAACAAAACCCCAAAAGAAAATAAAAATACCCAATGAAAGTATAACAAAAAACCCAAATTTAGAAAACCATGTAAAATAAATATAAACAAAAGTGTATAAAGTAGAATTAAAAGTGAAGCCAATGTGAATTAGTAATATAATAGAAAAAACGAACCTTCATTATCCTCTATAAACAAAGTTTTTAATTTTAAAAAGACTATAAAAGTAATTAGAAATAAAATCAAAGAATAAAAAGGGGACCAGTGCAAGTTTCTATATTATATTAAATAAACTTAATGTGTCAATGTTGGAGTTCATAAACTAAGTAAATTGTGCATTTATACAACCTTAAAGTTTATATTGTGTCAATAAATAATATTTAATTGAGTATTATAATGACAAATAATACAAGTGTTTCTAAATAACTGCCACTCTTTATATACAACATTCATTAGAATGACAGTAAATAAAACAAGAGCAGGCCATATAAAAAGTGAAGTGACCAAGAATCATTCCCCAAAAATCAAACAAAAACAGCTAAGACTGAAAATAAAACTACTGTAGTTATAAGAAATAGTGTACATGATGGGAGGACAGATACGTTTTTTTTATTTAGAATAAGTTCAAATAGCTCAAGGATGAGATGTCTGAGAATACTGAAACCCCCCTTTTATTTTTCTAAGTTTTGTAATTTTTTTTGGATTTTATTTAATTTTATTTTTATTAAGTTTTTTTTTGTAAAAGGGGAGAGACATCATATTTAGAACTAGGTAAAAAAACCTAGAGGAAGCAAAAGTGTGCAAGGCCCAAATACAATTACAGACATGTCCCCCCAGGTGAATGACAGGACTTGCAAATGAAAAACTCTTTTAACCAACAAGCGTGTGCTTTATTCAACCTGCAAGATTTTACATACATGACAAGTTCGTGATTGTGTGAGCACACCATTAAAGGCAGAATTATATATATATATATATATATATATATATATATGTATATATATGTATATCCATTAATTCATAATGTCACAAAGTAAGTGAATTGATATTAAACTAATTGCAAAAATTTCTGCCTGATTATGTATGAGTCAAAGTTAGAAATAATCTCATTCATAAAGGAATACTAATCCATCAGTGTTGTATAATATCAAATAGGCTAGCCTGTTGTCTCAGTAAGCACATTTATGGTTATTCTCTTTTTTAAATCCGTTACATATTCCCCCCAAAAAAAATATATATATATAGTAAAATTACACACACAAACACATATACGACATGAATAACAAAACATCCCTATTTCAACACTAACCTCCTCATAAACCCATTCCAACTACAGTAAATGAAGGAACCCTAATAGGTATAGATAGGTACAAATATAAATGACAACGTAAATGGAATATCTCAGCTCCTAAGCATAGATTTGCCAGCATATTCACAAGCATAGTTCACACCAGAGAATGTAAGTGACCGCCCCGAAACTCAACCAGCCAAACGACCCCTTACCTTAATCATTAAGCGTTAAGTATGTGTGTGAAAGAAAATCGTTTCTCATCTACAGCATCAGACAACCCCCGCTACGTTATTAAAACTCAGCCATGACCAGATGACATGATAGCACGAGATAATTAACTCCCTAATGGTCTTAATTAGATGAAAGTTAGATCTTACAGCAAACTGCGGATGTGTGTGTATGTGTGTAACTTCTTACACATTATACAGTTATAAGATACTTCATTAGGTGTACTGTGGTAATGTTCACACATGCAATAACATAATTGAACACGAGAGTTTGTGCTAGAGTATAATGTTCAGAACTTCACGAGTGAGCTTCTGCCGGCTTCTGTGCATTCACATGTTGTAGAGAGAGAGAGAAATAGATAATCAGAATTTTCCCACCTGGATTGTCCGGTGTACTTAGTTCGTATAGGCGCAGATCAGTGATGTCACAGTCGTGTCACAAGTCCCTGGTGCAGCTTAGCATTGGAAAAGTCCTCGACTGACGGCATTGTGGCTATAAGATCGTCTCTGCCATTAGGGTGGACAGATGTTCGTCCACCCCTGACACCCATCTCGCCCTTGGTCGAGCACCTGGACATACAATAGGTTGTAGAGGGTGTCATAAAGAAAATCACGCCACTTAGGCCGTCCACATTAAATACCAACACTAACTTTAAGCAGCAACAGCGCACACACACATCGCCACTATTCAGATTAAACAGTATTAAGCTCGTCTAGCAATTACTTTCTTAATGTTTCATTGAAATATTCAAATTGATTAGCTGTGTCTTTCGTAGTTATTAATTACATCAAAACAGCTGAGTGCAAGATACATTAGCATATTCTCTATTGAAATCAACTTGACCCACGACTCTCACATTCATAATTTAATTAAATTTAATTTAATTTGATTTTGTAATAGCATTAATGCCCAAACTAAAAACTGCTCTATACGCACACACACACACACACAAGCATAACTCATAATGAAAGCTGAAACACAAAATATATTTGGGGTTAGAATATTTTCAGAACCCGCAGACTTGCACGTACCTGGAACAACACTTTATCTAGCCTATCATAGTGACAGGTTCGGAAGTCCTGGATAGAAGTTTGCCGCCAGCCGAGACCAGATGAACAGGTTGGAGGATCAAGCAGAAATGAGGCCGATACAACGTTTCGGTCCAGCCAAGTAACCTCCGAATGCAGGAATGTACAGACACAGCTGGCTGGCAGCGCCAGCTGTATTGCGTAGCTGCACAACCGTTTGTGTGTATAACCGACCGGCAACAAACTATCGTAACAGTGTGGCTGTGCGTGACGTCGGCGGCGCTAGTTTTTAAAATACTAATAATACGTTGCCGAAGCCAGTTCGGCACACCCTCACCCCAAAAGGGCAACATGGTTGACCCAAAACAAACAAGTCCTCAAGCACGACGGCTGCGGGAAACCTGGAAAATCTCAGATTCTAAAACGCTCTTGGTGAGTTCAGTAACACAGGAAAACGAAAAGGCAGAAGGAAGAGGTGTGAGTTAGTGAGTGTGTGTCTGAAAGAGAAGATGTAAGTGTGAGTCCTGCATGCTCGCCGGGCCCTGGTCCGCATGCAGATATAAGAGACAGAAAAGAACAGGAGAAAGAGAAGAATCGCAGGATCCCGCTTTGAGTACTGACCACCAAGGCCTCCCAATTCCAATAACTGAGATCCAGGAACCCCAAATAGTATTCCCCCTTTTTTTTATGGGCCTAACTGTCATCCCTAACTCATGCCCTATGGCAAAACTTTAGCTTCGAAATATGAGTGGTTACTCTTTCAACATCCTCTCCGGGATCACCCAATTTCACTGTGACGGGCGACACAAACCGAAGAATGCGGTATGGTCCCGACCAACGATAACATAGTTTAGCGGCCCTCCTATTTATGGCTGAGCTGATCGGATGGCTCTGACAGTAGACCAAGTCGCCAATCTTAAATGGGTTCGGAATTCGCCCCTGATTGTAGCGACTACGGACGCGTTCGTGCGCACGAAGCAAATTCCTCCGGACCTCCCGCCATCTGTCCACAGTCGTGACCTCAGGATCGTTCGGCAGAAGATCATCAATGTGCCACAAATTGTCCAACGGCAAACTCGGCGAGAACCCAAACATGAGTTCAAAGGGTACGGCCTTGTGACTCTCGTGTAGGGCCGTGTTAAATGCCAATTGCAACCACTTTAAATTTTGGTCCCAACAATCCTGTTGTTCAGCATGATAGGCGATAAGCGCTGAACGGAGATTCCGGTTAAATCTCTCCGCGTGGGACGGTTGAGGGTAGTACGGGGAAGTGGTCACATGTTTGATGCCGTTAGCGAAACACATTCGCCGGAAATCTTTTGAAATAAACTGTGGTCCATTGCCAGAGACAATGGTGGACGGAAAACCGAAATGCTGAAAGACATGGGTCTGTAGCATAAGGATAGTTGAGCGAGTGTTTGCCTGTCGTAAGGGCAGTAGCCAGACAAACTTGGAAAAAGCATCCACGCAAACAAGTAGGTAAGCATTGACTTGCTACGAGGGAAAGGTCCCACGTAGTCTATGAATAACTTCTCCATGGGTTTGCTCGATACATCAGATGACAATAGACCCAATTTAGTGTTTTGAGCAGGCTTACTCAAGCCACAGAGATGACATGCTTTCACACGAGCCGCGATATCCCTGTCCATGCCCTTCCAGATGAAATGCCTCCTAATACTGGAAATGGTCTTCGAAATTCCCTTATGGCCACCTATTGGGGAATCATGATAGTAGCTGAAGACCATTGGCACGAGCTTGCTAGGCAGCACAACCTTCGGGGCACGTCCTTTTCGTTCTCGGCAGCACAGGACGCCCTTGGACAGAAAATATGGTACCTGCACGTTACCCTCTTTTAGGTGTTGGATGATAGGACCCAACTCTTCATCATTTAACTGATGGGGTAACACATCAGCCAAAGGAAAATCCAGCAGAACGGAACAGGGTTGCTCAGAATTGGCCTCGCTGGGTTGGGAGAACATACGTGACAAGGCGTCTGCAACAACATTTTGTGTTCCCCTGATGTGTTGCACTTTGAATTTAAAGGATGAGATCTTGACCACCCAACGCCCTATTTTACCCAGCTGCCGGGGATGAGCGAGAAGCCAGGAGAGAGCCTGATTATCGGTCTCCAACAGGAACTCAGCGTGTTCCAAGAAACGCCTGAACTTATCTAGAGCGTACACAACAGCAAGACACTCTAGTTCATACACTGAAGACTTCCTCTCTTGTTGGGTCAAGGTCCGGGATATAAATGCCACCGGCTGCCTAGCACCATCGACTTCCTGGGACAGAACCGCCCCGAGCGCAACAGAACTCGCGTCCGTTTGCAAAATGAATTTTTTTGAAAAATCAGGCATCCTCAACACAGGGGGAGAGACGATCGCCTCCTTGAGGGTATCAAAGGCCCGCTGTTGCCTCTCTCCCCATACAAATTTGGTACCCTTTTTCCTGAGTTCGTTTAAAGGTACAGCAATCTCCGCGGCATTAGGGATAAATCTACGGTAAAAATTGACCATGCCAACAAATCTGGCAACACCTTTCGCATCCCTAGGGGGAGGAAAATCCCGGATGCCTTGTGTCCTCTCCGGGTCGACCGTCACACCCCCATATGAGACGAGATGCCCTAAAAACGAAATACTCCTTTGTGCAAACTTTACCTTGTCTGGATTGATAGTGAGGCCAGCACTCCTCAATCGGCACATCACCTCTCTCAGGTGACCCAGATGCTCCTCGAACGTTTTACTGTAGACCAAGAGGTCATCAAGATAATTAAAGATGAATTTAAATTTTACGTCATGGAATACAGTGTCAAGTAGTCGCGTGAGGGTTTGAGCCCCCACTGCCAGACCCATGGGTACCCTAGTATATTGATAAAGATTCCATGGCACACAGAATGCCGTATAAGGGCGGCTTTCCTTAGACAGAGGAATCTGATGATAAGCGGCATTGAGGTCAAAGATGGTGAAGTACCTGGCCCCACTAAACCAATCGAACGCGGAATGTAAATCGGGAAGAGGAACTGAATCCACCTCAATATTAGCATTGAGTTTGCGATAGTCAATGACCATACGCTGTTTACCTCCAGGCTTGGGCACCAGAAATGCTGGACTTGCATAACTAGAGTTGGAAGGTTCAATGACCCCTTGTTTAAGCAACTCTTGAACCTTCTCTCTTAGGACATCCATCTTTGGAGGGGCGAATTTGTATGGGTGTGAGCGGACTACGGCGGAGTCCGTTAAACGGATCTTATATTCCAAAAGATGTGTGAGCCCCAGGTTGGGAGTTAATACAGTGGGGAACTGCTCACACAAATGATCTAAAGCATGCCCCCCTTTTATTTTTCTAAGTTATGTAATTTTTTTTGGATTTTATTTAATTTTATTTTTATTAAGTTTTTTTTTTGTAAAAGGGGAGAGACATCATATTTAGAACTAGGTAAAAAAACCTAGAGGAAGCAAAAGTGTGCAAGGCCCAAATACAATTACAGACATGTCCCCCCAGGTGAATGACAGGACTTGCAAATGAAAAACTCTTTTAACCAACAAGCGTGTGCTTTATTCAACCTGCAAGATTTTACATACATGACAAGTTCGTGATTGTGTGAGCACACCATTAAAGGCAGAATTATATATATATATATGTATATATATGTATATCCATTAATTCATAATGTCACAAAGTAAGTGAATTGATATTAAACTAATTGCAAAAATTTCTGCCTGATTATGTATGAGTCAAAGTTAGAAATAATCTCATTCATAAAGCAATACTAATCCATCAGTGTTGTATAATATCAAATAGGCTAGCCTGTTGTCTCAGTAAGCACATTTATGGTTATTCTCTTTTTTAAATCCGTTACATATTCCCCCCCCCAAAAAAATATATATATAGTAAAATTACACACACAAACACATATACGGCATGAATAACAAAACATCCCTATTTCAACACTAACCTCCTCATAAACCCATTCCAACTACAGTAAATGAAGGAACCCTAATAGGTATAGATAGGTACAAATATAAATGACAACGTAAATGGAATATCTCAGCTCCTAAGCATAGATTTGCCAGCATATTCACAAGCATAGTTCACACCAGAGAATGTAAGTGACCGCCCCGAAACTCAACCAGCCAAACGACTCCTTACCTTAATCATTAAGCGTTAAGTATGTGTGTGAAAGAAAATCGTTTCTCATCTACAGCATCAGACAACCCCCGCTACGTTATTAAAACTCAGCCATGACCAGATGACATGATAGCACGAGATAATTAACTCCCTAATGGTCTTAATTAGATGAAAGTTAGATCTTACAGCAAACTGCGGATGTGTGTGTATGTGTGTAACTTCTTACACATTATACAGTTATAAGATACTTCATTAGGTGTACTGTGGTAATGTTCACACATGCAATAACATAATTGAACACGAGAGTTTGTGCTAGAGTATAATGTTCAGAACTTCACGAGTGAGCTTCTGCCGGCTTCTGTGCATTCACATGTTGTAGAGAGAGAGAGAAATAGATAATCAGAATTTTCCCACCTGGATTGTCCGGTGTACTTAGTTCGTATAGGCGCAGATCAGTGATGTCACAGTCGTGTCACAAGTCCCTGGTGCAGCTTAGCATTGGAAAAGTCCTCGACTGACGGCATTGTGGCTATAAGATCGTCTCTGCCATTAGGGTGGACAGATGTTCGTCCACCCCTGACACCCATCTCGCCCTTGGTCGAGCACCTGGACATACAATAGGTTGTAGAGGGTGTCATAAAGAAAATCACGCCACTTAGGCCGTCCACATTAAATACCAACACTAACTTTAAGCAGCAACAGCGCACACACACATCGCCACTAATTCAGATTAAACAGTATTAAGCTCGTCTAGCAATTACTTTCTTAATGTTTCATTGAAATATTCAAATTGATTAGCTGTGTCTTTCGTAGTTATTAATTACATCAAAACAGCTGAGTGCAAGATACATTAGCATATTCTCTATTGAAATCAACTTGACCCACGACTCTCACATTCATAATTTAATTAAATTTAATTTAATTTGATTTTGTAATAGCATTAATGCCCAAACTAAAAACTGCTCTATACGCACACACACACACACACAAGCATAACTCATAATGAAAGCTGAAACACAAAATATATTTGGGGTTAGAATATTTTCAGAACCCGCAGACTTGCACGTACCTGGAACAACACTTTATCTAGCCTATCATAGTGATAGGTTCGGAAGTCCTGGATAGAAGTTTGCCGCCAGCCGAGACCAGATGAACAGGTTGGAGGATCAAGCAGAAATGAGGCCGATACAACGTTTCGGTCCAGCCAAGTAACCTCCGAATGCAGGAATGTACAGACACAGCTGGCTGGCAGCGCCAGCTGTATTGCGTAGCTGCACAACCGTTTGTGTGTATAACCGACCGGCAACAAACTATCGTAACAGTGTGGCCGTGCGTGACGTCGGCGGCGCTAGTTTTTAAAATACTAATAATACGTTGCCGAAGCCAGTTCGGCACAGTACAATTCTTTTAATATAAAACTTTTATTATAAAATATTTATTATGTGTTATTAGTGATAATCAAAACTAAAATGTCTGAGAAAATGCCATTATTAATGTCAATTATTTGTTATGAATTAATAGTTTGAATTCTATACTAAATGTTCTATTGTTAAAGTAAGAAAATGTTAATTAATATTATATTAGAATAGAAAGTCAGAAGGGGTATAAACAAGCTGTATTATTAAAAAACTTTGTATGTAAACAGATAAAAATTTAGGCCAAATAGTAAATCTAAACAACATTAAAATTGATGAATTAAGTGCAATAAAATAGTTAAACTGAGGAAATTTATATAAGGTAAATCAGTCATAGAGTCATATTAAGAAAGATATTGTAAAAATATAGTAAGAATTATTGTTAAAAATGCAAATGTAATAACTGAAAATTCAAAGAGGGGAGTCACAAATTAATGCATAATATTTAAAAAGATAACCAATTAATTAAATTACAAGAAATTAAGGGAAGATAAACCTTTAATGTCAATCTGAGATTTAGTACAATCATAAATATAATATATAAAATTGCAAACATTTTGAGAAGGACAGGAAGTAAATTTAAAAACTTACAATTTTCAAAATGAAGTAAATATAGCATTTTAGATAAAAAACTTTGTAAAACTATCTTATTTGGTATCAAATCAAGCAGAATGAACTAAAGAAGGAGATTATGTATTTAGTATTACATAAAATTAAATAATAGCAAAAATATATTCAGTAATATAATGTAATTTTCATGCATGTAACGGAAGCTAGAAAGATTTGAAACAATGTATTGCTAATATTAAATTGGCTAAGACGTTACTAGAAGACGAAGGAAGTTAGAACAGTTGATTATTAGACTTTGTCGAGCACGTTTGAACGAGAGTTTGGCAAAATAATAACCTAATAGCGAAGACGAGCATGGCGTTCAACCCATAAGCCTAGTCTACTGCGAAAATCGCGAGTGTCGAAAAAATTCATTTAAACCTTAAATTCAGTGAAACTAACACCTACAAACATTAAAATAACTTAAAACAGAACAGAAAATAAGCGAATTCACAATTAAACCATTAAAACAATAATTCCGAATAACGAAACGAACAGTGCAATTGTCGACCTTATAGACAAAAGTGAAATATAACATTACACAACCCATTTTATCGAAGTGAACCACAAACACTTAACCAGGACCACTCCACTCCACTAACACCAGAAGGAATAATCGCAGCTGCAGGAACGAGAAATCATTGGAAAAGCAGCCTTTGTTTGAAGCAAATTCGTCGAGGTGCATTTCGTCAACTACATCTGAATTCGAAGCGGCCATCTTTAAGTTCCCACAATTCCAAGCGCCAGTGCCAGTATATCTTCACGGTTCGAAAAATTTCTTTACTTTCTATTATATATTGAATGATATGTTTGTATTATAATTAATAAGCTTATATTTTGTAATGTTATACTTTCAATACTATGCCTTTTTCTCTGACTATATATAAAATAACTGTTCAAAGAACCCGAGAATATATAATTTGTAAAATCTATTGATTTACCCTGAGAGAGTCGATCCATCAATCGATATAAAATCGATTACTTTATTATTTGTTAATAAAATTCCTTGAATATTATAAAATTGAATCCTATTTATTAATAAATTATACATAGAATAATATATCATCTTAGTTGAGACATAACTACCAGAATTTAACAACTTTAAAGGAAGATAACCTGCAAATAAGGAAAGTTCACCAATCGATTGTTCCTGGAGACAATCCTATTAACTAATAACAGAGTTCTAAATACACCAAAGGACAATTCGACAAAAACAATTAATAAGAAGTTCGAAACACCACGAAACACATAAAATAATTAATAATAAATTAATTAAAAAAAGAAAAAGTAAATAAATAACAATAAACATTTTTTTTACAAAGAATAATTAGTTTTTTAACAGACAGTATACAAGAGAATCAATAATTTGTAATTTGTTACAAATTGGCGACCAACTAAGGGGCTTTAATTAGTGATTGATAGGCCACTATAATTTGCCTAATTCCTAATTAGAGCTTGGCAGCAGTTATCAAGTTAGAAGGAAAGGAAGATGCAACGTCGAGCAACATCGAAGAAACGGGCGGCGGAGGCCGAAAAGGAAATCAATATGGAAGACAAAGAGGCGACGCCGGTGGAATACGTGGAAATGATGCTACCTCCGATCGAACCAACCAAACCGATGTTACAAAATGAACAACCCGAGGTTCCAACACAAACAGGGGACGTGAATATCCCAGAAAAACAGGTAGAAAAGTCCACACGAACAGAGAAGGGGGACATGCAAGAAATGTTCAGATTAATGATGGAGAAAATGGATTCTACAAAAGAAGAATTGAATAAGAAAATGGATTCCACAAAGGAAGACAACCAATCCTTAAGTAAAAAGATGGAAGGAATAAATAAGAACATAGAATCCAAGATGGAGGAGAATAGTAAGAAGTTGGAAGATTTGAAGGAAGACAACCAGTCTTTAAAGGAAGAATTGGGTAATAAAATTGAAAATACAAATAAGAAAATAGAGGAAACCAGCAAGGAACTGAAAGAGGACAACCGAACCTTGAGTCAGAAAATTGATGAAACTAATCAGAAGATGGAGGAAACCAGCAAGAAGATGGAGAGTGACAACCAACTGTTAAAGGAAGAATTGAGTAAAAAGATGGATGAAAACGACAAATCCACAAAGGAAGAATTAGGAGAATTAAGTCACCAAATCGAAAAGACCAATAAGAAAAATAGAGGAAAACAATAAGAAGATGGAGGAGAAGTTGAAGGAATTGAAAGAAGATAACCAACTATTACGAGAAGAATTAAGAGAGGTCAACCAGGAGAATCTGGATAAGCTAGATGAGAGGATAGAATTGTTGAAGGAAGAACTGAACAAAGAAATCAACGATAATAAGGAATCCACAAATAAGAAATTAGAAGAAGAAACCATAGTAATGAAACAACAAATTATGGAAGTGGACGAAAGGTGCAGCCAGAGGGAGAGAGAAGTACAGGGTTTCAAAGAAGAGGTAAACATCAAGTTCACTAATATCGAAGAGTACAGTAGAAGGAAGATGGAAGAAAACCGAAGAGAAACCCAGGAAGAATTAGGGAAGGTACGGAACCAAGTCGCGGAAAGGTGTGACGGAATGGAAGAGGCTATGACGAATATCACGGGTCAAGTACGGCAGAGCCAAGAAGAAATGGAAGTCATGAGAAATCGACCCACTAACTTTACTGGGATACCAATCAATGAAAATCGGGAACGGTTAAATTTCCGACAGTACAAAAGAAAACCAATGGAGTTCCTGGCCCGGATTGAGGAATACTTCGCCAAACATAGAGGGAGTAGGTGGAATAACAACCGGGAGATATTGGACGAGTCGTTCAGGGAAATTACCGACAATTGGTGGATGGCGAATCGAAGTGAGATCGCGGACTACCAACAGTTCAGAAACCTGTTCAAAGCAAAGTACTGGTCAGAAACCACGCAGAACTTGATACGAGACAATATTTGCCATGGACGATATAAGGCCCAACTAGGTAACACCATGACGCCCTATTTCTTAGGAAAGGTGTGTCTGGCGAAACATCTAGAACCGGCAATACCCGAGGAATGCCTGGTGAACAAGTTGTCTTATCACTATGACGAAGATATAATCAGAGCAAGAAGGGGTAGCCAGATAAAGACAGTGCAAGGCATGACCGAATTACTGAAGAGTTATGAGAACGAGGAATACTACCGTCAGAGTAGAAGGAGGAACGATAGGCCAGAAATAAGAAGTAACCAGTACCCCAGTAACAGTAACAACCAGAATGGTAACAACTACCAAGGGAACCGAAACCATCAAAATAATTTTAATGGTAATCATAACCTTCCAAATAATAATAATAATAACTTTAACAATAATCAGAATAATAATAGGAACAGCAACCACTACCCAAATAACCGAAATAACTATTATCAGCACCCTAATAATCCCTATAGTAAGAGAAACCCCCACCCCGGTAATACTGAACGTTATTACCAAAATAATAGGAATTACAATTCCAACAACTATAATAATAACAACAGGGGTTCCCGACCACGGGTAAATTTCATAAGAGCTGAAGATAATGGGCCAAGAAGGTATAACCATCAGCGAAGAAACAGTTTCCACGACGGAGATCGTCGGCGGAGGAGCGAAGAACGTGAGGGTCCGAGGTACGAACAACATAGACGGAGTACCAGTCTAGATGATCCTGGCCGGCAACCAAACCAAGAGAAAACCTTTGAACATAATACAGAGCGGCAAGAACCGACGCAAGGTTTCCAGAACGACACCTCGGTCGGCCCAAATAACAACAGCGAACACGATAATTTAAACGGGAGAAGGCAGTGATGAATTATCACGACCCTTCGCTGCTCCTATCTCCTGGGTATAAACAAGAGTTGCAAGGTGCAACGGAATCAAATAACATTACCATCATTAGAAACAACTATCTGAAAAACATAAGATCTGAACTATTGGAGGAGAACGACCCTAGCCTCGATAGTCAGAATAATGAAATATTATATATAAAAGCGGAAGTAGAAGGAATCCCCGCCAAAATCATGATTGATACCGGTGCGAATATATCAATAATTAATATAATTGAATTGGAAAGAATACAGAAAGAATGTGGTAGAACCTTGCCAATGTTGCCAGTAAATAATATTGTTTTAGTAGGTGCAACTGGCCGCCAAAACAAGACTATTAGAAACCAAGTTTCTGTAAATGTCGTTAGCCGTGGTATAGCTTTAAATATGGTATTTTTAATCGCCACCGGACTGCCATTTAATATATTGGTAGGGTGCGATGTATTAAGGAGGAACTCCGCTATTATAGATCTGAACAAAGAAAAGGTATCACTGTTTTCAGAAGGAATAACGTGGACAGCAGATTTAGTGGGAGGCGAGAATATAATTCCCAGCAGTATACACCAACAACTTCGGAAAATAAACTATGTAGAGAACAGCTCCCTGAATAACCAGATAATATATAATAACGTGGAAGAGGATTTATGGTCAGTTAAGATACAGGAAATACGGGACTTCCGGTGCGGAACCACAAACGAGAAATTACCCATACACCAAGCAAATCGTCTGATAAGGGTATATGAGAAATATAAATCAGTATTTTCCGATGAACCCGGTAAGATAAAGAATTATCAATGTAAACTTGAATTTAAGGAAACCGTGGAATTTAACAGAAGGTCATATCCCATCGCGCATTCACAGAAGGAGGCCGTGAGAGCGGAAATTAATAAGATGATCAGCAGTGACATAGTTGAGAGTAGTCAATCTCCATTCACCAGTCCGATCATAGCTGTTCCCAAGAAAAACGGACAAGTCCGGCTTTGTTTGGATGCGCGCGAAATAAATAAAACAATCATTAATGACAGAACATCACCCGGTGAGATAGAGGAGATCTTGAAACGATTCCACGGTACCAAGTTTATTAGTACATGGGACACTGTGTGTGGTTACTGGCAAGTGGAGTTGCACCCACAGAGTCGTCAATATGTGGCGTTCATATTCGAAGGGCGCAATTATCAGTTCAAGAGATTGCCTTTCGGACTTGTGAATTCAGTAGCCATCTTTGTGGCCTGCATGGACCAGATACTTGGACAGGAAGCACTCCAATTTACCACTGTATATGTAGACGATCTACTGATTACCTCAGAAACCTGGGAGGAACACTGCTACAGAGTAGAACATGTACTCGATAAGTTAGCAAAAAATAACATAACTCTTAAATTGGAGAAATCCAAATTCATTGCTCGAGAAGTACAGTTCTTAGGTTTTAATCTAGATGATCAAGGTATATCCCCATCATCAGAAAAAGTGGAGGCGATTCAGAAGTTCCCTAAACCGAAGAACAGGAAACAGTTACAATCTTTTCTCGGACTCTGTAACTATTACAGAAAGTTTCAGCATCAATATTCCGAGCTGACAGCCAAGTTTCAACCGCAATTATCCTCGAAAAACAAATGGATCTGGGGTCAAGAACAGGACGTTACTTTCCAACTCATCAAAGACAAGTTCTTAGAGATCGTTATACTTCATCACCCGAATTTTAAAAAACCTTTCTTCTTAAATTGTGATGCTAGCAACATCAGTTTAGGAACGACTTTATATCAGGAAGATGAGGAGGGTCACCATCTAGTGATTAGCTTCGCTAGTCGAACCTTGAATCAATGCGAGAAAAACTACAATGTGACCGAGAAAGAATTACTCAGTGTAGTATTCGCATGTAGTAAATTCCGGACATATATTTTAGGGTATCCAGTTATCATCCGAACTGATCATAAATCTATCTCATTTCTACGTAGGTGCAAGTTGAGTCACGGCAGACTAGCTAGATGGGTACTTGCCCTGCAAGAGTACAACCTACAATGGGAATACGTCCCGGGGAAAAGGAATGTCGTAGCAGACGTGTTATCACGCATTAATTTGGAAGACCAGACTTTTGAGGGAGAGAAGGAGAGCGTAGTCAAGATTACAACCTTATTAAAACCAGATCTGATTTAGAGGCTTTATTGGTAAACATCCGCATCCACCAACAATCTGACCCTAAGTTAAAAAATATTATTACTCGATTGGAAGCAGACGATGACACAGTTTCCAAATATTACAATATTAACAAAGGTATATTATTTGGTAAAACATCCTTAAATAAAGAAACATGGAAAGTGATTATTCCAAACCACATTGAAAAAGAAATCATAATCGATTACCATATACGGTATGGCCATATGGGAGCACTGAAAGTGATACAGGCCTTAGAGGAGAATTGTCAAATCAAAAACATAAACCGAAAGGTGAGAAATTACCTAAAATCCTGTAATATTTGCCAGTGTGTTAAGGTTAATAACGAGAAGAAGGAAGGTATAATGATACCCATAACATCTAAGGTGAAACTGGAGAAGGTGTTCCTAGACATCTGCGGACCATTTCCCCGTAGTGGCGGTCGACACAGATACAAATACCTCATCATAATCATGGACCATTTTACAAAGTACGTAAAGCTATACCCGGTAAATCGGGCAACCACGATAAAAGTTCTTGGAGTAATAACGGAATTATATGTGCCAGAAATAGGAAAAGCAACTTCAATCATCACTGACCATGGTACACAGTTTAAAGGGAAAAATGGCGGGATACATTATTATCACTTGGGATTAAAACATACAAGACCTCAGTCTACCACCCAAGTAGTAATCCGGCAGAGAGGGTATTGACAGAAGTGGGGAGAATATTGAGAACGTACTGTCACCACCAACAGAAAAAGTGGCAAGAATACCTATCAGCCACGGAGAAAGATATTTATTGCTTGCATTAAATTATTTGTCATTCGTAGTATGTATAGAATTGCATTGCATATTTCTTCTTCTTTACCTAACCCTCCTGCCTCTCAGCATCGGCCGTTCTGGCTCCATCCATCGTCTCTATCGATTCATGTCCGAACACATAGCATTCTTCTCTTATAACAGAAATAAATACACAGACTGTATGCTTTCATTAAGACATTTATTGGATTAAATTATTTGTCATTCGTAGTATGTATAGAATTGCATTGCATATTTCTTCTTCTTTACCTAACCCTCCTGCCTCTCAGCATCGGCCGTTCTGGCTCCATCCATCGTCTCTATCTATTCATGTCCGAACACATAGCATTCTTCTCTTATGACAGAAATAAATACACAGACTGTATGCTTTCATTAAGACATTTATTGGATTAGATTATTCATCGTCTCTTACAGTATGAAAAGAATTGTATATATATGTGTCAAAGATAACGATAAGTAGTTGATCTCCATTAAGCAGTGCTCAAGTTTCCAAAGTTCTAACATTATGATTGCCGTAATCAAAACATCAGAGCAGGTTACTGTATGTGTACGTGAGGGTCCCACGTGGACAACGATTTTCAACGTTCACTGTGGAGCGTTGCTCAGAGTAAAGCTGCGAATCTACACAGTGTACGTTTCACAGAACAGACAAACACGCGGAAAAGAATGGAGCGCTCCAGAGTCGCTCACATGAACCCTGAGCTCTTGCAGAGGGTTCACTCCCTAAAGACGAAACGTCTGTCTGTGAACCGTTCCACTGTGAACACGTGCAGTTACACTGGCCAGCGATCCTCAGGAAGGAAATCTCCGTCCACGCTGGACACCTATACCGCTGCACGGTATGTTCTGTCTTGTATTACGGAACTTTTAGTTTTAAAAAAGCGTGCAAACGTAAGCAAGTAAACATGAATGAGGCCAGATATAAAGCGGATTGTGTGTGTGTGTGTGTGTGTGTCCTGCCTGCCTTTTGATACCGGCAATCATAAGAATAAAGCTTTGAAAACGTAAACACTTCATAATGGAGATGATATCTTGCTGACCAGAAGCAGTACATGTTCACGTGTCGACGATTTAAATTAAAATGAAACAATTTTATAATTTTATTGCCAGGTAACAAAATTATATTAGTTTTAACAATTACCATTGTTGACAAAATTTAAGTAATTTTTATTTTTTAATTCGTCAATAGCAAAATCAACAGCAAAAGATGAAAAAATGGACATTTGGAAACCTTTTTAGAGAGTCGTTTGTTTGTAAATTCTTTTGTCATCTCTGACTATACAGCTTTGATCTCGGAAATATAGAAGGCATACAAATAAATTTAGACATTGTTGATTATGGTCCAAGTCACGTTTTTGATAATAAATTACCTTATTTCAAATCCGTCCTGTGACTTCGTTGCGTTGTTTTTGTTGTTACGCGTTTCGGGAACTATGTCCCATCATCGGAGTACTCGACCGAACGTTACACGGTGCGCACCGAGTCGGACACGTGTGTTTAAATAATGTACTTTTATGAATTTTAATATTTGACGATCTCTTTCCGAGTGATACGTCTGATGATGGGACATAGTTCCCGAAACGCGTAACAACAAAAACAACGCAACGAAGTCACAGGACGGATTTGAAATAAGGTAATTTATTAAATAAATTTAACTTATAGACTAAATTAATATTTCTGTTATAACTGTGATAAACTGAAAGAAACTTTCAATACAGTTTTATAATATAAAACTAACTTATTTTTGTATTTATTTTGAGCTACTCGTTTCAGTAGTCCAATGTCGTTCTTATTAACAAGGATGTTAGGATGCGGATGTTCTTAGCACGATGGTGAGCACAAGTAAGGATTTGTGTGTCTGGTGCAGCTGTGTGACTCCCTTAAGGATACGCCTTGTTATAGGTTCGGCGGACAGGACCAGTTGCCTTCCGTGCCGAGCAGGCGCTTGTTCCGTTCAAGGAGGCACTTGCTCACCTCGTGGTTTCCCGTGCTGGATTAGAAACACGTGGTGCCGTATGCTGTCATCAGACTGGTGCCCCCCGATTCCAAATTCAACCTTTTATCCATTATTTACATTGATAAATTGCATACACAATTTCAAACAATTATTTTACTAAACTCTCAAATTACAACGAATATTTACCTAAATAGTGATTACAATGAGTATAGTATTACTTAAGCTTAGAAAATACTAATCGATCCAATTTTCCTTGATTTTATCTTAACGAAGTCTTGTATAATTTCTTCTAAATCGTGCGATTCAAGCATCAATATTCAACCTTGCTAACGAAGATAATCTCTCATCTCGCATAGTTAAACTCAACATACCTTTAATGCTTTTAATACATAAAATGATCTTTCAGATTCGCAGTTAGCTATTGGAATCGTTAAAAGCAGACGATTAGCAATGTATATTGTAACGACACGACGTCCGCCTCGTTTAAGTCCCGCGATGGAGCGTCAATTTGTAACAATAAGACTCAGTATGGTCTGAAAGCCTCACCTTGTTGTCGTCAATTTATAACGTGTCTCTCGCTAACGATGACGATCGCGAACGCACTAATAACCAGTACCGAATGTGTATCGTTCTTCTCCTTACCTGTCCTTATTTGAATGTACCTTACTTCCCGATAGGCGCCAAATTGTTAAAAAAAAAAAACAATTAAAAGTTTCTACCTGCGTCGTCTTCTTTTCTTCGATAATAATTTAAACTTACTCAAACGGACTGGCGCGAATTCAAATCTCGAGTGGAGTCTGACGTGTTGGCAACCTATAATTCTGGTAAAAAATGTTCTTCACTGCTAAAGTACACAATTATTAAGACATATATAAAATAAAATAAAGAACGGTTATTAATGTTCAGTACTAATTTACAGTATTAGTGTCCAGATTCGCTGATTATTTATAATTTAAGTACAAAATATTGTTATTATAAAAAAGTTTGCTCCGGCTATAAATAAATTACAACTCAGCGTTGGCTGTGTTGATTGGGCCGTTTGACTAAACTAGCGTATATGCTAACATTAATTTTTTCACAATTTATTCAAAGAGTTCTTTTGATTGCGAAAAAATAAACAAGATGTTTCTGAAAGTACACAACCTTACATCAATGTTAATTAACTACCATACAGGTTTACATATTGTGTTGTGGTCTCCAAGTTGCATATAACTAATTATAGTTAATATTACCTCGTGTATCCGGGTACACTGGTGCTCCTCCTTACAACTTCATTGGTTTTAACAACTACACGTTTCGGGACTCATGGTCCCATCATCAGGTTGGTAAAAAACGAAAATCACTCACGTTGATTTTGTTCAGCAATGACGAATTCTTAAATCAAGACTGACAAAACGTCATTACTCGGGAAACTTAATTTCAACAATGTCATAATCATAATCATCATCATTCCCAGCTTAAATAGTCCTTTCGCCCTTTCAAATCGCCTTACCACTATCTTCCCGTACGCCAATTCGACAAGACCCCCCACCTCCGTTGAACAGGGGAAGGCAACAAGTAGAAACGAAAGGAGAAACTCTGTGTGTGTGTGTGTGTGTGTGGAAGGACTGCCAATTGAGATATGGGTTTTTATTATTACTTTGTGCCAAACAATAACGGTAAAACGGCATCGACGGGCAACGGAGAACCCAAAGTAGCGTCAGGGTACAGCGGGGGAACTCATTTAAAGGAGCGTAGATATCGGGAAGTGGACATGGGGTTGTACCAGATTAGGGGATTAGCGTTGATTGGTTGATATGTTGGTTGTGGTGTTGGCAAGTGCGAGGAGGCGGTTTGTGAGGAAAGATGTGGACCGGATGGTGTCTCGGATTCTAACGTTCTTGGCTTATCCACTGTTTATAGTTTGTGTGGGAAGGAGTCGAAGGCAGGGTATTCATAGAGTACAATAAACTACACAGCTGTGTTGCTGGTTCGAGTTCGGGGGGGGGGGGGACTGTATATTAGGCCAAGTGCTCGCAGTTCCAACATTCAGTGAGTTTCTCAGGGGGTCGGGGTCGGCTGTCAGCAGGGTCGAATGTACACATACGTCACTGGAAATACTCTCCTAGTGATCATATATCATGAGAGTGTAACAAGTTTTTTTTTAATAATATCATGTGGAAATCAATGCAAGTTTCATCTTGCACATTATCATATTTGTGTTTACTCAGTTAAGTTAACTTTGATAAAGTCTTGTCACCGTAACTCTAATCCGCACAACGACAGATATTGAATTGCTGTATTGTAATATGAAACAAATGAAACAAATTGTCTGCTTCTAATACACCAACAACAGTCAGCATCAAATTGTGTCTAGTGTCGATGTGTCGCTACCACGGAATTCAGTTGACTCAGTTGTTTTTCACGCGCATTGTGTTCCATTCGTTATCTGTTTTATAAAACGAAAGCAGCAATGAATAAGCAAATATTTCGTGAATGATTAACATGAAAATATTCATTCAATGTTTCAATTTTTTATTGACCACATTGTAATTTTCTTCTTCTTCTTCTTCTTCTTCTTCTTCTTCTTCTTCTTCTTCTTCTTCTTCTTCTTCTTCTTCTTCTTCTTCTTCGTCAGCTTATTCTTTTACTTTTTCTTCTTCTCCTCCTCTGCAGGATTTGGTGTTGTCACCTGTTCCGGCTTCTACAACATGCAGTATCGCTACAACACTTTTGTCTCCAAATTTCCGATTTAAAATTTGCTTACAGAGCCATGTCCATTCCAAACAGAACTAACACTGTTGCACACCAAACCCTATGCGCTGTAGGGCAAGTAGAGGTATAAACGAGTTGCCTCGTTCCATTATTGTATATTCCCGATCCGATGATGAGCTGTGAAGCTTCAATGCGCTAATCGAAAGTTTTTTCTATAATGGTGTGCAACAGTGTTATTTCTGTTTGTGATTATAACCACTAACACAACTTATTAACTAATTTATCCTCTTCAACGTCTATTTTTTTAACCCTGTCATAAGATCAGGTTTAGCAAAGAAGAAGACCATTTTCCATTAGGATAATGCACGCCCACACATATGCGTTGTGTCTATGGCAAAAATCGCCGAGTTGAAGTAAGATCTGTTGCACCATCCGCCTTATTCGCCTGATTTAATGCCATATGACTTTCATCTATTTCCAAACCTCACAAAATTTTTTTTTTGGGGGGGGCGATTTTCCTTAGATGACGAGCTGAAAGCGCCAATAAACGATTATTTTGAGGACCAAGAAGAATCGGACTTCCTCAACGGGGTAAGTGACGGGGTAAACGCTTCACTGCTGTTCGTGGGGCGAACATGGCGCCACGATGTGGTAAAAAACAGAAACGTCACACATTCGTTTCTATGGTAGGTCGCGAACTTTTCAAATCGCCCTCGTACGTTGGGTGTGTGTGTGGGTTTCTCAATTCGAGTGTGTGGAGTAGTGAACCTTTCCGCGGCCTTTGTCGCGGTCAGAAACAGAGGCGAATCCTTAGAGCAAGCAAAGCAAGCAGTGGTTGCCGAAAGAAAATTAATGATTACGAAACCAACATTATTGTTGTCACAAAAAACTGTTTCACATGCCTTCTTATCTCTCATCTTTTGAAAATCGGCGGCGCATTTGTCACCTATGTTACAGTCAGATGACATTGGTGACTTGATTTGATCAAAGTCATTAACATAACTTCGCTTCCAGCTCTGTGTGCTGTTTCAACAGCTGACTGACCGCTCCGCTCCCAAGACAATCACTTCAAAAAATGCTTTGGTCCACTAACTATGAGTTGGCCATAATTTCAGAAATCTCAGCAATTATTTAGGATTTCATAACTGCGCTTTCATTATCTAGTTTTCTTTTTTACATTAGGCTACAGTTAGAAGTACTGAAACTTATAACAATCTAACCTAAGATTACGACGGTTTGCTGGTATTTAGGTATAGGCCTACTTCTAAATACCACAGCAGCCGGCTCTCAGAGACGCAAAAACAATCACTCTATAGTAGTCCTTTAAGCCGCTAGCAGTGTCCCGGCTCGGTGAAAGTGCAGCCATTTTACTCTTGTCTAATGTTTTAATTGTCGCAGTTTGAGATTATCTTTGAGTAGAATCACAGCTTGCTAAACGCAACTTTTTTAATCCTCATACTAATTATAGCTATTTGATGAAAATTTATCAAATAATTGTTCTGTGGAACAATTGCTAGGTACCTAAAAAATGAAACACGGATGGATACCCGAATGAAGTTTTATAAAACTGTGGCTGTCCTGTATGCTAGTGAAACATAGACTCTAGGTAAAAGGCACGTGCAGAGGATTCAGGCAGTCGAAATGAGATTTCTAAGAGGGACGAAAGGTTGTTCTATCTTGGCTCGGAGAAGGAACGAAGATATTAGACGCGGTTTAAACATTGTATCATTGTACCAGAAGATTTAAGACCGCAGAAGGAGGTGGTGTGAAAACTTGAACCGCATGCCTGATATACGTCTACCTATGGCTACCTCGGGCTAGCACCCTAATGGGAAGAGAGATGTCGGTAGACCGAGGAGGAGATAGGTTCCGGAACAAGTGTAAGGCCTACTCCTTGGAGTGGCGATGATGATGATGGTAGAGGGATTGACATGCGGGAGTGAACTTACGCGTAGAACAGATTGCTTCGGAGCTGTCCGTGTTGGTCTCTACGTGCTAATTCCACAGTCAGCCCGGAAGAATGTCCAGGTGGCGTTACGTCGTTACGCTCACCTGTCGCGGGGCAGGCGGGTGTTAAAGGACATCGCGTCATTAGCGAAGTGGGACAGCGTGATTCCGGGCAGGACGTTCGAGTGCACAAGGTAGGAAACTGGATGATGACAAATCCCTGAGGAACGTATGCAGGGCGGAGCGAACCCGAGGGCATTCGTCATCGACTGTCACCCTGAAGGTTCGGTCGGTTAAGTACGACAATTTGAGATTTTACGGAGATACTGGTATATAGCCCAGTTTGTAAGCGGAAAATTTATCTAACAGCGACACAAACAAGTCCGTACCTGAATATTTTTAAATGTTTCTCTATCATTCTATCATTGGAATTTTATGTACACGTGCTTATATTGCGCTTAGAATCGATGCTTGCACTACCCATCGTGTCACGAATCGCCACTGGTCAGAAAGTGCGTCCCCGCAGACACAGCTGCCTCACTAACGTTTCCAGTGTATGAATCAACTACATGTTTGTGCGCGTGAAGAAATTCGTGTGCTCCCGAACACAGTGTCCTGAGGCCGCGTATTTCAAAAAAGAAACGGAGCATTTTCATCCGAGTACAATTATACGTTATCCGAAAACAACCGGATGAAGACTTGATAATGTTTATTATTATTACTCAACGACACGTCATTAGCAACAGTTTACGCTGCTTCCGAACAGCCGGCAATAATTATATGATAAGATAAAAAATCCGAGTTTTTATCACCCAATTATGTTACAACAGTGCTCTCTTTTCCTGGCTTGTGGTTTGGTGGTCCAGCGTAGCGTGGTTACTCAAACGTGAACTGCACCGACTGAGTTGGCAGCTCCACTGAACGTGAACTGTCTCGTAAACTGAACACGGCAAACCGCTCACTGTACTGTGAGAGTTCCCGGCTTCATCGCATTCACACGTGTGACAAACACACACACACACACATCGCCCGCGCCTACAGCGTTTTATTTGCTCGTAATTAACCTTGATTCATATTTAGAACGTGTTTACCTGTTTATAAATGACTGTCGTTATTCATGAATGGTGATGGTAATTATAACTACTTGAACGTTACGCCTGTCTCCCGTCATTCTCCGTTAAGACACGCGCGCTGATAAGAATTTTCATCGTTTTATTTACATTCTCTATCCCTCTCTCTTTCCCTTTTCTTTTCTACGGGCGTTCGTGATTTTCTACCATCAAAAGTCTCTATAACTGTTCCTACTTACTTGAATTTTGTTTTTCTCCAAGTACTTCATAGCGTTGGGTACACTGGGTAGTGTTGGCTTAGAGATGCGCGGTGTGCAGACACCGCGTTGCGAGGTTAACAAAATTTTTATTTATTTCGCACATGCGCACAAATCTTGTACAGTGTTTCATAGTGTGAACATTGGCTGCAACAAGACTGGCGAGAACAATGGGAGCATGTGTGTGACTGAGTTGGAGATAATATGGAAATGAGACAGTGAACTTTTATGTTGCCGTCTCCTCTCTCTTCTCTCTAGATAACTTAGCTATACTTGTAAGTGGGCTCGGCGCAGCTTACTGTTCAGGAATGATTATCGGGCCTATAGCACCGTGCCTTAGAGCCGCTTTAAGAATTGATCGGCAAAAACTTAAAGACGTGTTGGTGTGGCCGCTGAAGGTGGGCTGTCTAGCGGAGGCCGACAGCTTTCACAAAGAGGAGTCGCACAAGACTTTAGCCTGGACGACAACGCAGCGAGTGCGAATTTGCAGGTGCTTGTTACTGACTGGACGTCTTTTTGGTTCAGGCCTCCACGTCTGGTTGCTCCCGCAAAGAACAAGTCTGAAGCGGCAACACCCCTCCTCCTCCTCCTCCTCCTCCTCCTCCTCCTCCTCTAGTAACGGCCTCACATGGGCGACGAAACTGGTTGTTCCAACAAGATCAGGCAAGGTCTACACCTCCCGGCCGACTGCCTTTCCTGACGGACAGAATTTTTTTTAGTTTGTTTTTGCGATCTATTACAAACACACTTAGTAACATTGAGCAAACCTTATTGAAATAAAATCATGCCATGTGGAGGGTGGCATATTTCAAATTAATTTTTACACGTAACAATGATTTTATTTGCAGTTCTGGAATATATTTTTTTCAAAAATTTTCCGAGGAGGGACCCCCTGTTTTACTGGGGGATATTCCATACCCCACAGACGTTCCATACCCCCCGGTAGTTGGGAGGCCCATACCACATAATATTCAGCCTAGGGGCCCACTAACTCTAAATCCGGCCCTGCTCCTGATGTCAAAAGTTTATCTGTACCCGCTGGGTTATGGAAAGAGGGATTACAGAGAAGATCTCAACGCCACTGAAAAGACCCTACGGTCCGAAGTACTGTGTATCGATTGACTGTTACAATCGTAACAATGTAGGCCTACAATGTATAACCCTCGCACGTGTGGTGTGTGTGTGTGGCAATCCATTGTCTTGTGATTGCGCGCGTCTTGTACGTCAGCAGCAGGTCGGATAACCTTGGACATGGAACTGGGAGCGATCGCGGTGAATGTCAGTTGTCGGCACAACAAACGGGAGATTCCATGAGTCAACAACAACAACACTCAGAGAGAGTTCAATGAATCACCACGCTGTACCGTATCGTATGACCTCACTTTACGTCATACGTCAGTGCTGACTTGCAACTGTTCGTCGACAGAACGCAAATTTTTATGTGTGCATTTCCGGCCAAGGAAATTGTTACCTACTACTGGTTTGGGTTTGATTTCCTCCTGATGCAGCATTAGAATACAGGATATTACCACAAGGAAAACGCTTGTGGACAACGTGTGAACTTCCGGTTTGTGTTCGTTTATTTGTGAAGAAAATGTTGTCACCGATGTGAGTCGATTCCCTCATTTCGTAGTACATTTAGAACATGTTTTCCTGAGGTCCGATGCCTTTCTGTTTTGCAGTTTATGGACAATAAAGACACGAGTAGAAATTCCAGAGTCGCTATTTGGGCTTAGAAGCTCCGATTGATGGAATTCTGAAAGACAGGGACCGTCTTCGGCATTCTGCTACTTCACGATTCGCACATTTACTAGTTTTTGTATATGGCTTTGTGGCGCTTTCTGCAACGTTTACTCCAAATTGTGGGTTCAGGATGTATCCAGCTGTGTACAAAGTACGTTGCGTCCCCGTACAGTACCGCAGTGCGTTCCCTCCACAAGTCAAGAGCCAAACTCGCCTTCGTCACATAAGATTTTCCAGTCTTTCCTGGGCATGCTAAATTAGTCTCAGACTAAATTGTAGATTACACATTTCCCCCTTTATTACTAACGACGAGTTTCCAGAAGAAAACTAAAAATATCGGTATGGAGAATCATACATGACTTCCATGTTCTAAGATTTATACTTAAATTCATTTTCTAAATGAGGTATTTACATAGAAACTACATCTTTCTTCAGCCTTAACCACAGTACTGTGGTCTCTAACGTATACCACCACTCGTTTTTCACTGATGATGGCAGTCGACGGCACTGCCGAAACGTCTGGTTTTTCCGAAAACATTGGACCACGGCCAAACAGCCCGGGAAGGAATTTTAACAACAAACTACTTCTTTGTTGCTGATAACGTAGTACACATATAAAAAAGTATCCTCTCCCCCTTCAACTAACATTTTCATTTATAGAAAATTACCCCCTTCCTCTTCAATTACCCTTTCATTTATAGATATTTCATCCACCTTTCTACAATGGATTATTATGACCTTCTTTTCAGGATACTTTATTTATCAAAATTAAGTACTTTATTCTTGTTAAAACATAAAACGTTGCAGGTAAACTATCCCTCCCCCTTAACCGATCTTCACCAAAATCGATAGGCCTTGAGTCCTGTACAATTCAAGCACATACGCAAAACCTTATTATATTCACATATGAACTTACTTTGGTTATCACTTCCCCATACATTTGCATAACCTTATTTGATTCTGTTTGAATTTGCGGCAGTTATCGTTCGCCATAGAAATATCGGTATGGAGAACCATACATAACTTCCATGTTCTAAGATTTATATTTAAAATCATTTTCGAAATGAAATATTACCATAGAAACTACTTCTTTCTACTTACTGCTTCAGCCTTAACCACAGTACTGTGGTCACTAACGTATACCACCTCACGTTATCGCACTCGATTTTCACTGATGATGGAAGTCGATGGCATTGCCGAAACGTCTGGTTTTGTAGAAAACATTGGACTACGGCCAAACATCCCGGGAAAGAATTTTAACAAAAACTACTTCTTTGTTGCTGATAACGTTGTACACATATATATATAAAAAATATGCATAAAATTAATGGCTTGTATAAGTTAATGTTTGATCTCCATTAAGTAGTGTTCAAGTTTCCAAAGTTTTAATATTATGATGTCCGTAATTAAAACATCAGAGCAGGTTTAGTGTTTATGAGGGTACACCGTGGACAAAAATTTTCAACATTTCCTATTGAGCGTTGCTTAGAGTAAAGCTGCGAATCTACAGTGTACGTTTCACAGAACAAACACGCGGAAAAGAAGGAGCGCTCCGAAGTCACTCATGGATCTTCAGCATCTTGGAGAGGGTTCATTCCCTAAAGACGAAAATTCTGTCTATGAATCGTTCCTCTGTAAACACGTGCAGTTACACTGCCCAGCGATCCACAGGAAGAAAATCGCTATCCACGCTGGACAATTTTTCGGCTTGGACGCGTTATGTTGGTGTGGGTTTCGGCACTTTCCATTTAAAAAGCGTGCAAATGTAAGAAAATAAACATGAGTGAGGCCAGAAATAACGCGAATTTTGTGTGTGTGCGCGCGCGCGCGCGCGTGTGTGTGTGTGTGTTCCCTTCCTTTTTATTGCAGTAATCATAATAATAAAATGGAAACGTAAACATTACATAATTGAGATATGCTTGCCTGCCACGAACGATATATTTTCTCTCATACATAATTTACATTAAAATGAAAAAATTATAATTTTATTGCCTGGCAACAAAATTATTTTATTTTTAACAATTACCATTGTTTGAAAAAGTTTAAATGAATTTTCAAGTACTTTACTGTTGTTAAAACGTAAAAGGTTGCAGGTAAACGACCCTTTCCCCTTGACCGTTAACTTCACCAAAATCAAAAAGTCTTGAGATCACTACAATTCAGGGACGTATCCAAAAAATTGTTTGATTCTGTTTGAACATGCGGCAGTTACCGTTCGTCATAGAAAAAATTACGCTTGTTAAAACATAAAATCTTGCAGGTAAACTACCCTATTCTCTTAACCGATCTTCACCAAAAACAATAGGTCTAGAGTACTCTACAAATCAGGGCTGTATGCAAAAAATTATTTGATTCTGTTTGAATTTGCGGCTGTTATCGTTTGCCATAGAAAAAAATCTACAGATAGACACACAGACACACGGACACTTTTCGAAAAATGACTTTTTTTCATGTTTTGAGTGTAGTACAATCAGAATCTGCAATAATCTCGAACACGATTTTTTTTGCCATCACCATACTTCCATTTCCTTAAGGAACATGGAAGTAAAAATTCTACATATAGACATAGATAGACACACAGACGATTTCGGAAAATGACTTTTCTTCATGTTTTGAGGGTGGTACAATCAGAATATGCCCTTATCTCGAACACAGCTTTTTTCGCGATCACCTTACTTCCATGTTCCATTTTCGCAATCTAGGTTGAGACATCACCTACGATGTGAATTACGATGTTGATCGCAAGTTGGCTAAGTTTCAGTCAATATGTGGCACAATTCGTCGAGCGCTGTAAAGAAAAACAAGGAAAGAGACTCAACTAAAATCTTATAAGGTAATGGCTGTCCACAGTTATTGTATGGTTCTGAAACTGGGATTCTTGTGGAAAACATCTGAGTAGAATACGGGCATCGGAGATGAGGTTTCTGCCATCTGTTAAAGGCTGCACGTGAAGAGATAGCCTCTAGATGAAGACATTAATTGAACATGCAGCGTTACAATAATACAGCGCTGAAAATGTTTAATATAACATTTTTAATATACAAGAATGTATTACA
Source organism: Magicicada septendecula (assembly GCA_034769895.1). Taxonomy (NCBI): domain Eukaryota; kingdom Metazoa; phylum Arthropoda; class Insecta; order Hemiptera; family Cicadidae; genus Magicicada; species Magicicada septendecula. The sequence continues at coordinate 50,974,657 of CM068370.1, read as the reverse complement.
GAGAACAAAAAGAGATATGGATTGCTCATATGAGTAGGATGCGAGATAGCAGGTTGGCCAAGGAGAATACAAGTCTGTTGGATAGGAAGACCTAGGAAGCGTTGGTGAAGTATATGTATTGTAACGAGAATCGTATCGAACCGCGTAGAACAGCTGAGCGCTTCCTTCCACTCGTCCCTTCCGCTAGTAGCCAGGTGTTGCCTCAGTCAAGGCCGCGTTCAACTTTGTTCTAGATTCTTCAAGAGGCCACTTGAAACACGCATTAGCGTCAGCACTAAGTGGCGTGCACATTGAGGATGGAAGATTTCTAGAAGGCGTGCGCTACCTATAAAAAGCCATAGCAGCCGGCTTGTGAGTTTAATGGTGTTGAGCGATTTCTTTAGCGTGGATCGAGTGTTTGTAGAAGTATTGTAGCGAAGTGATGTTGTGTTATAATTAGTGCGGAATTCTTTATAGTTGACGTTATTATTGCGTGTGGACAATTTTTACTGGAATTGTTGTAAGAGACTATCTTGTTGATTACAAATTATTAATTGTGATAATTAAAGCTGGTTATTAGTGATTTCATTTGTGTCTTGCGTTTTGTTTTCCTTTGTCCCATACGACAGGACGATCAGGGAGACCGTCACATAGCCTAAATATATTCCTTCGGGGGACCGGAACAGGTGATTCGCCCAGTCCCTGATAGAAAAGTGGAGATTTGAACCACCTCTTGACCACCAAACTAGCTATGATTTCACGGAGATTTCACACTCAAAAGACGGCTACAGCATTCCACAAATTTTATACTCATGTAATAAATTTGCTTAGTGAGTACTAAGCTAATAGCTAAGGTAAGTATATTTACTTTAAGTTATAATATTATCTTATTATTATTATTTGACTTACATGACTACATTCTTGCCGACACACATAATAATAATTTTAATATTATAATTTCTAATTTTGTAGTGCCCGTCAATCAACGAATTTTAACGATGATTACTGCTTTTATAATTAATTACAAATACCATTAAGGAAATTTTACATTATCAGTAATTTAAATTGTAATAGTGTATAAATTATGGTCTGGGGTATTATAATTTTCTCGATTTATTTAAAGAAAACAATATGTAATAATGCAATTATTTTTATGATGCAAAAAAACTGTTTCAACTCCTTCACACATTCGCGCACACTCACACACACAAACACATTCACTCGACTAACTTATCTGTTGTGTTTGATATATTTTCTCTTGTGTCCATAAAATGACAATAAATATTGTCGAAACGTCGACACAAATAATTTAAAATTTGTGTTATACTTTTTTGACCGATCCTCGTAAACCCTTCATCGTTAAATTTTAATGTTATACATTTCTTATTTCTGTCTCCGACTGAGGACGGAGAAGCCCCTCCGCAAACCTCATCCTGATAAGAATCAGTATGGACGTAATTATAAAACGACATTGACACTAATCTTTGGTATGCACCTGCTTGCTGCATTACATACCTCAGTACACACGCAGTTGGGAATTGTATTCCAATTTTTAGAAGTGATAATTCGTTATGGTTTCCTGTTTACTTGCAGCACAAACTGCCATCAATGTCTGCTATCCGGTCCACATTGACGTTCGCTTTTTATGGGCGCCAAATATGGTGTCGACTCTCGCTTTGTATGCAGCATTTCGGTGCAGTATGACTTCCGGGCCACATTGTTCTTGTTATGAAGAAAACGCCGCAGCTCGCATGAATTCTAATACCCTTATTTACGACATTTAAGTGTTTAATCTTACTCGCATCCTCTTCTACAGAGGGGTGTCGAGGAGTTGCACTGTTGCCTCTGGAGAGCAAGCGCTCTTGCCTGATTCCCCTGTCTTCCAAGAACCCTTGCCATTGTCTTGCCATGTCGTTCCGGGCCTTCCTCCAGATCGTCGTCCCGTGCTTCTTGCCTCGTACAGTTTCCTGGGAAGTCTCTCAGAACACCAAAGGTGTCCGAACCATCTCATTTGGGATGTTTTGATTGTGTCAGCCACTGGTCTTAGTTTTAATGCTGCTCTTATTGTAACATTTCTGACTCGGTCCCTGCGAGTTTTACCCTCTAAACTTATCTCAAGTATCTCATTTCCTGGCGTGGGATAGCACTGAAGTGGCTTGCATTTAGTGCCCAAGTTTCACTCCCATAGGTAAGGACTTGGACATACGTGTTCTTAAAAATTATAACCTTTGTTTCTTTAGAGATTTTAGTTTTGGAGATCAACTTTTTATTTAAAGCATGGTACAACTTCCTACGATATTTAAGTATAGTATGGAATTCCTCTGCGTGCTGAAGCTATCTTAAGTGAAAAAACAGGATTTTCTTGCGTGTGTTATACAACTATTTTGCAAATAATAGATACCGCAGTCGTTTTTCTTTAAGTTTTACGCCATCAGACTGGGAGTACCGCGCGCCGTTACAAAGATTCTCCTTATCGGACCCTACCTCCTGCCCTCCGCCTTCATTGATACATCCCTATGCCGATCTGGATAAGAGTCACCGGGCCATCGGTGAGAGTCCATCCTAATCACATGTCCAACCCATTGCTGTCTCCTGCTACGCATAAGTCCCACAGAGTTCGAGTCGTTGTAAAGTTCTTGCAACTCCCGGTTATGTCGAATCCGCCATTCACCTGTTACTGTATCCTATATTGGGCCGACGATTCTCCGCAACAGTTTCCGTTGAGAAACGAGAAGTGTGTTGAAGTCCTGTGTCCTGACACTCTCTACATGTCACATCCGTACTGCACAACCGGTCGGATTACTGTCTCGTACAGCCGGTAGAGTGACTAGAGTCTTGAACTGTCTAGAGTGGCTCCGGGCTTATGGAGTTGATTAACAGTGTAGTAACTGCGACTTCGTGCACTGATCACCATTTCACACGATGCGTCCTCCGTGAATATCGCTCCAATGTACTTAAACTTACTGATTCTCTTATACAAATGGTTTCCAGCTTGCAACGGCTGTGGCATGGCCGGTTCTAGTAGAAGGCCGGAATATTAAACGTGGCAACACTGGAACAAGCTGATATTTGAGGCCGACTAGACTACCTCTATTTATGTATTTCAATAATGAAATCGCGTCATTTTTAATTGCCGGTTACCAGTAGTTTTATAATTATTTGTTGTTTGCAAATTAAAAGTTTATTATGTAAAATACTGTTATGTTATTTAAGAAATATAATAATTAACTCATTCATGTGGTAACGAATTTAATAATTCGAACAAAATTAATTCATTAGGTCTAATACTAATTTCTTCAACTTAAACCTATAGTACTCAGTGGGCACAGACCTATAATTTAGGTTTAGATATAAATAGAGTTTCTCATCACTTTAGTAACGCCACGAAATTAAATCAGAATCTAACATGTACAATTTAGCTATTTTATTACACAATGCTTATAGGCCTACTTAAAATTATTCATCCTTTTCTTTTTAGATGATGAAAACTAACAATGCACTACTTTCAGACAATAATAACAATAAATGAAAAGTCAATGTTGCAATTTTATTATACGTATCATATGTTCTATTTAAAAAAATGTTAATTACTTTGGGTACAGAAATGACATTCGGAATGTCTTAGAACACCATTTAATTATAATAGTTGTGTCTCGTAAATATTCATTACTGTCAGCGAAACCAAAAGTCAAACATTTGGTAAGAATTAAATATATACCTTACACACAAGTTCATAAAATCTTCGGATTTGTAATTACTTTTACAACCAGGAACACAACACTTAAGTAACTGTCACTGAGAAACCTACACTAAATGAATTGTGTAGAATTTGTTGTTTCCGTCGATTAACGTTTTGTTATAAATTAATTTCAGAAGGTTACTGTAAGTTAAAAATTCTAAGCACCTATCCTAGTTAAGCTTTACAAACACGTGGAAATTTTAGTTTAGTCTGTGTTTCAATAAATACGTGGGTTGACGACACGTGTTTAAAAAACACAACAAGCACTACTACACTACCAAAATTGTCACTAACAACAAACTGTAACATGACGTTTGTAAATTTTACTAGGAAGTTATCCGCTCACACGATACAGATCACATTCCACTCAACTGCCGCTTCGGTCTCAGACGCAACTTTGCCACGTTTAATATTCCGCCCTTCTACTAGAGCCGGCCATGGCTGTAGTCGCCTATCAACACCTTCTTGGTTACGGCTCAAACAAGCATACTGGGTCTTCGCAACATTCACCAGCAAGCTAAACTTGCTCGCCATAGTCTTCGGTACATTGCATATCCGTTCCAACTCGTCCTTACAGGAGGACAGTAAGATCATAAACCAGACGCGTCATCTTTGATTTCCATCCACACGTAATGTTTCACGTAAGATCTTCTCGAGCACAACGTTCAAAAGAATGAAGGACAGGCCGTCTCATTGTGAAAGCTCTCCGCAGTTCGGTTACCGAGCTTCAGTTTAACTCGCGTCTCACTCGGGCAGATTCTCCCCTTGTTAACGAGCTTCTCGGCTGCTACAGGTTCCTTCAGGAAGTTGAATAGACTCTCTTTGTGGATACTGCCGCAGTCCCGCTTATAATCTACAAATAGCATACGTAGGTCTCCACCATAGTCCCACATCTTCTACGTGACATGGCACCGAAGACACTGGTGATAATTCATGAGCACTAATGCTAGTGCCACTTACGTTCCAGGCGTAACCGTTCCCTTGAAAATACACTACGCACCTCACCAAAATCTGATTAGATGTTCCTGTTGTCTCTCTATTGGGGTCTTGCGGGCACGAATTTAGTGGCTGGCTGGCAAGCCCGTCCCCCGCGATCACGTCACGTTCCGAGCTGTTGCTGCGTGGACAAAGATATGGCGATTTTTGTTGTTGTGGCTGGCTACCAGCCGTCTGGGTTATACTTAAGCTTAGACGGTTGAGACGCAATACAGAAGACACGCTCCTGCTGTCTATCAATCGTCTTGGAATTTGACCAAGTCAGTGACAGAATTCTATAGGCCGAACAAAACAAAGTGTAGGATTTTGCCTAGAATAGGCAGAATCTGGGAGAACGGTTATTGGCTAGTCAGTGTCTACTGACCAATAGCGTGTTGACAACTGTCGGCTATCTGTTGCGAGAACCATTGGCTTGTGTCAGTAATTGTGTACTTGAGGCCCAGCCGATCTGGCAGTGACTACTGCAGTCCTATCATAGGTTTGTTATCATCATCATCATCTTCTTCTTCTTCTTCTTCTTCTTCTTCTTCTTCTTCTTCTTCTGATTCTCCTCCTCCTCCTCCTCCTCCTTCTTTTTCTTTCTTCTTCTTCTTCTTCTTCTTCTTCTTCTTCTTCTTCTTCTTCTTCTTCTTCTGATCCTCCTCCTCCTCCTCCTCCTCCTCCTCCTCCTCCTCCTCCTCCTCCTCCTCCTTCTTCTTCTTCTTCTTCTTCTTCTTCTTCTTCTTCTTCTTCATTGTCGTCATCAAGGATTAGTCTCTAGTTCACCTGTTCCGGAACCCGTCTCCTTCCTCCTCTCTCTTTCCCGCAGATTGATGTCTCAAGAGTGTCACTGGTAGTCTGTCTGTTCGCAACATCTCCTCCTATTGTCTCTCCATCTTCTTCTCTATTCATTCGATTTTCAATTATCTTCTAATGTTCTTAATTCCTTTTCCGATCTAGGACAGACTATCCTTGTGTACTTCGTGAAAATTTCGTTGCAACACCTTCAATTTTCTCCTTCTCCTTCTTTCTCGCCCGGAGTCATGTTTCACTTGCACGCAGGACTGTGACAACGGCTAGTATTTCATAAAACGTCACGCGGTTATCCATTTTTATTGAAGTAGCGAGGCGATTGACAGTTTGGACTCGACCGTTTGGCATTTGTCTGCCTGTTGTCTATCTATCTATCTATCTATTTATCTATCTGTTTAGGTCATCTAACGACAACTTTGAACGCATCAAAGGATTTTTGTAAAATTTGGAACGCGTATCCACGCTTTTATCCTACAAAACCCTATCATTTTTTACCCTTCCAAAAAATGGAGGAGTGGGAGGAAACAATCTGGAGGCCAAAATTGTGAAAAGTCGTAAAAGTCCGTACGGAATATCTAATTAAAGGAAATTTAAACCGCAATCTGAACATAGTGTTCAATTTTGAAATTTCAAAATTTTTGGACGTCAGTGCCTAAAGTGGGCGATAATTTTGATAAAACCTCAAAACTTCATGTGGGGTGTCAAGTTAAAGGGAATTTTAACTAACAGCTGAATGTAATGTTAAGTTCTGGAAATTTCAAGATTTTAGAAACCCGTGCCCAAAAAAGAGATCAGATCTGGATCCTATAATTGATCTTATTGAAGTTAGTGAATTACAGCTATTATTTGCCCATTACTTTTAATTTTTGGTACAATTTTCATTATAATGTGAGGAAGACAATACTCTAATAATATGTGGTTGAAAAAAATCCTAAATGAAATCCTAGGTTCGCCCCTGACTGTCGGTTAACGTAATCGCTTGAATACTGTACAGTACCTTTGTACGTTAGTACGACCGTTGTATTATTCAGTGTCGTCTGTAAATACATAAACAAATGCAGATTAAATGACGTTTTATTTTAATTTATTTAATGACGTAAGTGGTAGTATAGTTTGTGTAGAATGGTTGCGTATGCGTCATTTATTTTAATGACGCAAATAGTGACGTACACAATGCGCCCCACACACAAGAACGAGGAAAGGCTAAAACATAACATTCTATAGGAAAAACGATATAAAACGATTCTATTTAAACTGACGAGACGACAGAGAATTAGTGCATGCAGATTTAGACAAATATTAACAGAGGAGAAAATTAGTTTATGTTTTTGCTATACACAAAGATTGTATATATGGAAAAGACTGTAGAAAAGAGCAGTCGCGAATAAAAACAAATTACAGAGTGGAAAAAGGAAGGAAAGAGGACAATAGGAAGGTAGAATTTCAAGTTATGATCGACATCAGCCACGGGACGGGAATGGAGGGCTTGAGAAGAAAGTTCCAACACCGGAATACACATAGGCCAAGGATAAGTTGAGCAGGAAAGGGGTGAAAGGAATAATAAATCAAGTTGTGCAAACGAGGAGTGGACCAAGAGGAAGATGGGAGGACCGAGTTAGGATGGATAAAAGGACGATGAAAGTAGATGACTGGAAAGATAATAGAAAGACTGGAAGAAATAGAGACAAATTACGTGTGGGGGACAAAACATAACGCGTACCAGTCAGAGAACGCAAATACAGAGTGAACAAAAGCAGGCTGGTATAGGCATTGATGACTTCATCTTTAACGTAATGTGAAGCCTAAAATAAATACGTAATTAATTTTAAGGTATTGCACCATTTATAATTTACGGTACTGCACCGTAAATAATAAATTTATTTTAAGGTACTGCACCATCCCTTGTTGTGTAGGCCTGTTAATTGTATAGTTCCGCTGACCAATACTGGGTACAGACGTACGTTTTTACGTCCATAGAGAATTATTTGGCGCTTCCGTGCTGTCGATTCCCTCTGGACATATATGAAACCACGGCCGTGACAAAACGTATTATGTTGTGCAGCCTCTTTCCGGCTCGTGTTGACGACTATCTGTAGATTATTTGAAACTGCCGTGCTTCGATACCCTACTTACACGCCCTATTCATCACACGATTTACCGTCCTGACTCAAGTTCTATGTTTATCTTGCAGTCTGTGAGTTATTAATGCGTTTCTCAACACTGAGAAATGCAGTTACTATTAGAACAAAGAAACATATTTTGTAAGTCACTGTGTACGTAAGGTCAGTCGACCGACGTCATACCAGGCTAAATATGGCTGTAGATGACTGCAGTGTTTTTTAATAAGCAGTAACGCACAACTATATTATTGTCATAATTTGCTTACTCTCCTCTCTCTCTCTCTCTCTCTCTCTCTCTCTCTCTCTCTCTCTCTCTCTCTCTCTCTCTCTCTCTGTCTATCTATCTCTCTATCTCCCCTCACTCTCCTTCTTCTTCTCTTCTCTCTCTTTTACATTGGTTCTGTTTGTTTTCCACAATACGTTTATTGCCGTTTCGATTAATAACGACGATGCCTCACCGTTTAGGTGGTCTACTACGTCGTCTTCGTACAGTGTGTTTTAAAATTGTTGACATTTTTTGAACCGAGCGAAGGCGGTTCTCAATTTTAACTCGACCGTTTGGAATTTGTCTATGTGTCCGTCTATTTGGGGTAGGCCTGTATATCAGGATAACTTTTGAAAGCATCAACCGATTTTCATACAACTTGGCACGCGTGACAGACGTGGCATACTTTTACCCCTCAGAGCTTTATCATTTTTGCGATTGATCCCATAAAAAACAGAGGCGGAAGGCAAAAATGTAAGTGGTAGAAATTTTGAAAAATTCGTAAAAATCTACGTGGGTGTTAAGCTAACGAGAATTTAATCCAGTATTTGAATATGGTGTTGGGTGTTGGTAATTGAGATATTTTTGAACACCGGGGACCAAAAAGTGGATTAAAAGTTTGTAAAAAGTGTAAACAAGCGTGCTAGGTATCAGACTAAAGGGAATTTTAACCTAAATCAGAATGTAGAGTTTACACCGAACATTTTTAACTTTTGAGCCAAAAAAGGAAGTCACAATTTGAAAAAAAATTGTAAAAGTCTACGTGGGGGACGAAATGGCAATTTTATTACAATTTTATTGAAAATAACACTCGATCTCTTTAATAATTAGAGAAAATTTATATCTGTTAGCACCATTTGAATATTTTGGGCTGTCTTCAAAGAGTTGACAGCTGTGTCTGTAGAAACCTTTACATGGTGTTATCAGTTATGTATAATTGTTAAAAATTATTAGATATCTATGAGCACATACATAAACATAAAAGCTAGGACTAAATTGTTTGTCATTTAAGCACTGTGGTTATAGATTTAGCTAAAAAAAAAACGATTTAGTAGCAGGCGTTCTGCAGGCATTCTAATTTATTATCTCATGTATCATGACATCGTTATTGTTTACTCGGATAATCTTGATATTGTCGTCTTCGTTATGACGTAGTCGCCTCCCCTGTTCCCATTTCCATCGGCTTGGAATGTTTTTTTTTTAACATTAATTCTCAACCCGACATAGCAGTCATTTCCTTAACCTCTCCGAATGTCTCTCTCTGAATGATCCCTTTGACATTCCGGTTGTGCCGATATCATCTGCGTAAGCGACTACCTGTTACACATGGTTCTTTGCATTGATCGTGACGAACAGGAACCCAGTTTTAATGGCATGGTATCTTTAACGCGTTTTTATTAATTCGTGCCATTTTTTTTAATTTTCAGGCAATTTTGCGTAATTACAATTTTTCCATTCTTATCTAGAATCTTCAGAACTGCGACACTGCGTTTTCCGTGGCCTTTCTTTACATCCCTTTATTCACATTTTCACCTCCCATATTCACTTCGTCTGCTTGTTATCGTTCATTCTGTGTAGATGACCTCAACGTAACTGCCTCTGTTTATCTACTCCAGTATCAGCTGTACACCCAAATCAATTTTTATTTATTCATTTCTGACTCTTAAATAATGACTAAAGATACTAACTAAATACATTTGTTTCTATTCACAATTGTCTTTTAATCAAACAGCACTCCTCCTCCTCAGTCCTACTAGTCTAAAAGAGCATGGGTGACGCCATGTGACGATGGGATTAACTTATGTTTCTGCAGGCCTCTCGATAACTTCTTGCATGCGACGCTCAGTAAGTGGTCCAGCGAATGGGATGTCTCCTTCTCGGACGTTTTGTCAGGGCAGCCTGGAGCTCTGATTCCCAGTGTGGCAGGATGGTGCACGTTGGCATCAGGATGCGCATCTGATGTGGAGGGGAGAAGCCTCGATTAGGGCTCCGGCTTAGAGGTGTGCTAAACTAGTATTTGAAAATAACAGGTACGAACGGAACCGTTCCAAAAAAATAACACGTACAAATACCTGTTATGCCTATTATACATATACCTGTATTATATAATTTGTTATAAGAAATAAATTGAAACTAAAAGTATTAACAGTGTTACTTTACACTGTGGCTTTATTAAGCTGTTACTGTTTAAAATAAAATAAGAAACAAGACAATAGGCCTTTCTCCCTTTGGGAATACTAATTTTTCACTAGGAGTAAACAAACTCACATAGTTTTAATATTAAATTATCGATTCCATTTTGGTTAGACAAATCAGTTGCGAAACTCAGGCAATGAAATTTAGAGTGCACATAATAGCACAACAAATAATGTCAAAAAAATTTACGTGAGATGTGCAGTGAAGTTAAAATCATCTCCGAAATCACATTAACAAAAAGTACTATATGGCCAATCAGCCACTCTGTAGGTTATAACACAATATAATTCGCTTTTTCATAATTTTCCAAGTTGGTGACTAGTATAATTTATAATTTGTTTATTATAATCTGTATTATGTATCTGCATAACTCACGAGAATAAATGTAAGATCAGTATGAATTGTTTTCATTTATTAAAAACAGCTTCATCTCTTTGGCATAGAGATATTCTGAACCTAACTGTTTTGCTTCGTTTCGTACTTGTATGGCAGAATGAAGTATTCAGCACCAATAACTGTGACTTTCTACTCGTTTACTCGTTAGTTGCGCAGGGAGCTCCCGCGACTCGGAACCGCGAGGCCGCGAGTAATCGGAACGGGTATTTCGACTTTACAGTTACCGTTGAATCGGAGCAGGTATTTCAAACTTATCAGTCATTGTTATATCCTTTTCCACCTCTAATACGGCTGCAAATATGGGCTGAGTTGGATAGCCTACTACGGCTCGGTAGAGACGCTCGTTAGCCAAGGTCTCTTGGGAAAGAACAGACCGAAATAAAAGTTCCTGGTCCTTCAGGTTAGAGGTTGGTGTTAGAGCTAGCATCCCCGTCTCGGTAAACAAAAGCTGCTACAAAATCTCGTAACTATACGAAAAACCACGCCAAGCTACAACGTCTAAGTTGGCCAGGATATATAGAGCGAATGAGTGACGCCAGAATATCTAAGAAATAATAAAGACACAGATGGAGGCGAAGACTAAATACTCGTTGGAGGACAAGGTTTGGAGATTCTTATGGCGAAATCGGGACTGCTGGAGTATTTCAAGGCTGTACAGTATTGGTTCTAACTCCATGGGGAAGGAACGCAGGAACAGTGAAGAATAGAATCGACTCTTGGACCCATGAAAAGTAAATGGAGCCACAGATGTCAACGGTAATCGGAACTTTCATAAACAGCCGAGCACTGAAAGTTATGAAATTTCAGTACGGCTGTCGAACTGAGATACAAAGTAATCTGTACATAGTTTTCATCGTTCATTTATAGTAATATTAAATAGACATGAAGCAGCGCGCAGGTTGTAGTGGGGAGGAGTCTGGAACAGTGGAAGCTAGAGGTGGGCCGATATACCTGTAACAGGTATTTTGGTACGATATTTTTGTGGAACCGATGTAACAGTGATTGAAAAGTTGAAATACCTGTTATTCGCGGTGACGCTGTTCCGAGTCGAGACATGCCCCCCTCGCTGTTCCGAGTCGAGGCACGATCACCGATACACAAAATACTAAGCGTATCAGAGGAACAGTAGTATTTTAGGAACAGGTAGTATCAAGGGTATTTCGAGTAGGAACTAGTACGCAGCCACTTTTTCGTCCTGAATACTTCATTCTGCGCAAAGAGACGAAGCTGTTTTTAATAAAGGAAAAAATTCATCCTGATGTTACATTTATTCTCGTGTGATATGCAGATATATAATACAGATTATATGCTAATAAATTATATATTATACTAGTCACCAACTTGTAACTAAAACCGGTTCAGGTTGTAAGGTAAAACTTTATGTTTTTACTCATAAAAAACTTTGTGTTCCGAGTCGTTAGTGAAATAGTTGTATTTAATTATATTGCGTTATAACCTATAGAGTGGCTGATGTTGAAAGGCTATATTATACTTTTTATTAATGGGATTTTAACTTCACGGGATTTTAACTTAATGGGATTTCGTTCCTTAAATATCTGAACGAAGAACACGAACACGATTATCATCAAGGAAAATCCAACAGTTGATATTTTTGAATGCGAATTTAAAATAGTGTTTGAATAACTGAAATCCCAGTATTTTAAAAACAATTCAATTGTTTAATTTTATTTATAATGTGTAAGTGAAGCAGATTGTAATGTAAATAGGTGTGACATTTATTAACTTGTATATTCTGTGTACATTAGTGAATGAATCTGAAGATTATCCAGGTATGTAATGCATTTAATTTACTTTTTTTGTTGCTTATTATTTATAAGTTTTTATTTATTTATTTATATTTATTTTATTACAGTTGTTTTTATTATTTTATTTGTAAAATTTTGTTTATTCTCATTCACTCTTGTGGCTTACTGTTATGTTTTTATTATACGAGTATGTTTCTTATGTTTTCATCACATTATTTGTTGTGGTATTACGTGTACTCTAAATTATTTCATTGCCCCGAGTTTCGCAACTGATTTGTCTAAAGTCTAACCAATGTTAGTTTTACTCCTAGTGAAAACTTAAATTGGTATTCCCAAAGGGAGATAGGCCTATAAATTCTCTTGTTTCTTATTTTCTTTTAAATAGTAATAGTTTAATAAAGTCACAGTGTAAAGTAACACTGTTAATACTTTTAGTTTCAATTTATTTCTTATAACAAATTATACAGTGTAGGTTATATAATATCTTCAAATAAATACACTGCAAGTAAGTTTATTAATATATTAATAGGTTTATCTAGGTGAAAATAAACCTACTTGCAGTGTATTTATTTGAAGATATTACATAGGAGACCTGCAGGAAACTCAAAAACGAGTTACTTACAAAGGATAATATAGGTTATGTATATGAGTCGTCCAGATGCAAACCCTGCCATCCTCAAAAATTTTTGGTTTTGGGGTTTTGGTATCCCTGGATTCTTCTCGACTCCAGCTACAAGAATATTAATAAATTGGGATGCAAAACCCGTCCAAAAGCTTTTAAAATTAGATTTGAAAAACTCAGTCGAGTGCAAAACCAGCTATATTTCTGGTGAGCTCGGTTGCAAAAGCTGATATATTTGGTTCGGCTGCAAAACCTGTCAAAAATTACACAGTATTCAAATCTCACACCACGAGTTCCGATGCAAAACCAGTCATTATTTTTATCTTCTCCATCCCAGATTTCATTCGACAACACTGTTTTCTTTGGTTTTTAGCAGTTTATTTCAGTTTTTTTATGTTTGATGACGTTGGCAACCATGACAGAACAAACAGCTGTTTTATGTTTGGTTGGTTGCACTTTCCTCGTGTTGTTTTGAGCTGTTTTGTTTGATTGACAAGTCGTGCGTCCTGTTTGATTGTTTTAAAATTTTATTGTTTTAAATGTGTAGAGTCCAATAAAGTTAATACCTAGTGTGTGTGTGAAAAGCAGAAAAATGGAAATTGGTGACAATATTGAGATTGTTATACTACCAGGAGAGTACGGTGTTAATGAAATCGAGGAAGTGCCGTTCGAGCCACAAGAAGAAGAATTTCCTGTTGAGCCACAACAAAGTGAGGAAGATAATGTAGTTAAGATTCAGAAAACTACCTCTACTATGTCCAGAAAGAGAATAGGTCTACTTGAACAATGGAAGAGAAATACTGCAAAGAAATCAAGGTAAGTTCTGTGTTATAGACTGATTAGCTTGTTGTTTACCAAAGTGTATTGAAAACTATCTGAATACGATACGTTATGTACTTATGTTTTCAACTACCTGCTTATCTATTTACATGATAGTACTGAGTTTTTATTAAAGAATATTTTTTGAATACATGGTGACGACGTAAGAAGATTATTAGCTACGATTTTTTTTTCTGTTCCAGATATCAACCAAAAAAATTTCCCAATATGCCACAATGCAAACACTCTGGCAACACATTCAAATGCAAGAATTTGTCCATGCAGGATGTTCGGAGAGCCCATCAGAAATTTTATGAGCGACCAAATCGGGAATTCCAAACTAATTTTATCCTCCAACACATCACGGTAAGCTCACCCAAAACCTTCTGACTCCAAGAAGCAACTAATCACAAAGTTCAATATTTCTATGCGTCGGGATAGCAAAACCGAGAATGTTCGCGTATGTCGAGAAGCATTTCTTTCGATTTTGCAGGTTGGAAGGGATAGAGTTCACAGACTTTGTGAGCAATTTTTTAAAACTGATTTAGCCCCTCTGGAGAAACGAAGAGGTGATCGGCGAACCAAAAAGTACAAAGAAATGAAAGAAGCAATAATGACACACATCAAGACTTTCGTCCCTCTTCAGAGCCACTACTCTAGGGGAAGAAAATGTATGAGGCAGTATCTAGATAGCGATCTGAGTATCAAAAAAATGTGGTCCTTGTTTACTGTTGCCTATCCCGATCTCGTTGTTCCATACGACTATTACAGAACTGTATTTTGTCAGAATTTTAACATTGGCTTCGGGAGCCCTGCCGTAGATAAATGTTCTACCTGTACATCCTTAGAAAGTCGGATTAATGTTGCAACCGGTCAAGAGAAAAAAGAACTGATCGTTCAAATGAATGCCCATAAGGCTCGAAGTAATGTATTTTTTGAAAAATTAAGGCAAGATAATGAGTCGGAGCTTACTTTAAGCTATGACTGCCAAAAAAACCTGGTACTGCCGAAGGTGCCCGACCAAGCTGCTTACTATTCAATACAACTGTATCTATACAATTTTTCAATTTGCCAAGGTTCTTCTCATAGCCCACAGAATACCACTAACACATTTTCTTACTGTTGGACTGAAAATGAATTCATGAAAGGATCCAACGAGATAGCGTCAGCACTTTACCACAGACTACAGAATTCAGAAATGGGTGAAATTAAAAAAGTTAGATTGTTCTCAGATGGGTGTGGGGGGCAAAATAAAAATAAGGCAGTAATAACCATGCTTTGCCACTGGTTTCTGCACGAATGCCTTCCAAACGTCAATCAAATTGAGGTATGGTTTCCCATAGTTGGTCACTCTTTTATACCGTCCGATCGCGTGTTTGGAAATTTGGAGAGACAGTTCAATAAAAAAAGTGTCATCGAAAACCCTGATAAATATATGGATGTAATAAAGAAATTTACTACAGTAACCCATCTTCGCGAAACTCCTGTTCGTAACTGGAAGGAGTACGCAGAAGAAATTACAAAAAACCCTGGGCAGTGGCACTTCAAATTTCAAAAGTGCAAAAAGATTATCCTGACAAGAAGTAATAACAAAAAACATTGCCTTGTACAAGGTGAACCTTTTTATAATTTCGAATGTGGATCACGTAAAAGCATCGTCAAAAGAAACAAAAACTTAAAAAAAAACTATCTTCCACCTGCTTTACCGCAAGGAACTGTAGTAAAAGAAGCTAAAATCAAGGACGTGAAAAAACTTCTCGAGTTACATTTTGGCGTAGAGTGGGCAAATTATAAAAATCTTGAATTTTATAAGAAAGTTTTCGAAGAGCAGGAAGCGGTAACACCAGGATCCGATGACAACGATGCATCCGATTTTGAACTTTTTGATGATGTGGAAGTAGAACCTCAGTAAATTTCAGTTTTTAAAATTTAATATTTTTTAATGATCTATATAATTAGTTTAAACAATTTTTTTACCTAACCTAAGTTATTAGGTATTCTTAGAAACTTTTTAAAATAAATCTTTCATGTTTTTTTTATAATAATTTTATTTGGTACCTATTATTTTAATTTTGTATGTACAATAAAAAGGTATTTTGCTTTATAGTTGTGTGTTATTATTATTATTAGCCAAAAAAATGGCATGTTTTGCAGCCTGACTTAAAATATGCCAGGTTTTGCAAACGACAATATTTTCAATATGACCGTCGATAGAATTGCAAGATCTGTCATTATATAGTATATAATAACAGGTATTTGTGCCTGTTATTTTTTTGGAACGGTATTTTCATACCTTGTATTTTAAAATAACAGTTTAACCCACCTCTAGTGGAAGCCACAAGAGAGTAAAATCTCTACTAACGCAGTAGAAAATATTGGCCTACTCTCTGAATGGTGTATAAGACGCATGTATAAGTAATCTATTTTGAGACGGATTAACTTTTTATACCTAATGCGCCGAAGTTACGCATCTTTAATTAAAGATGAAAGAACATAGTAAAAATTTACGTTTTCCCCTTTAAAAGTACTCAAACAAATTTAAAAATTGATATCGCTTGTAATGACAGCTGAGATAAAGCAGTTATACTGCCTAGTCGATTCACCATTATTTTCTTTTTTTTAATTTTATAACTTTATTTGCTTAATTTTCTGTTGTCTATGCATTCTTATAATGTTTTCAATTGTTTCATTTTTTAATTTTTAACGTTTTTATTGTGTTCGGAAACATTCATTGTTTTCTATATTTCATTAGTTACATTTTTAACCACATTACTAAATACTTTACCAAAATAAATTTTACAGCCCTCCCAACACCCCCTTATATGTGTGTACGCGCGCGTGTGTAACTTACTTTTTACTATCCAATTATTCATATAATTTTAAAATCATTTATTTTTTAATTATTTTTCAGTTTTTTACATTTTAGTACATTTTATATGTAATTCACTACTTTTTTACTTCCATATTCCTTAAGGAATGGAAGTATGGTGATGGCAAAAAAAATCGTGTTCGAGATTATTGCAGATTCTGATTCTACTACACTCAAAACATGAAAAAAAGTCGTTTTCCGAAAAGTGTCTGTGTGTCTGTCTGTCTGTCTGTCTGTCTGTCTGTGTGTCTGTGTGTCTGTGTGTCTGTCTGTCTGTAGATTTTTTTTCTATGGCAAACGATAACTGCCGCAAATTCAAACAGAATCAAATAATTTTTTGCATACAGCCCGGTTTTGCAGAGTTCTCGCGACCTATTGTTTTTGGTGAAGATCGGTTGAGGGAAAGGGGTAGTTTACCTGCAACGGTTTTTTTTTAGCAAGGGTAATTTTGTTTGTTTGGCAAACGATAACAGCCGCAAATTCAAACAGAATCAAATAATGTTTCGCATACAGCCCTGAATTGTAGAGTTCTCAAGACCTATTGTTTTTGGTGAAGATCGGTTAAGGGAAAGGGGTAGTTTACCTGTAACGTTTTATGTTTTAACAAGGGTATTTCCTATGGCAAACGATAACAGCCGCAAATTCAAACAGAATGAAAAGATTATTTGCATACAGCCCTAAATTGTAGAGTACTCAAGACCTATTGTTTTTGGTGAAGATCGGTTGAGGGGAAGGGGTAGTTTACCAGCAACGTTTTTTATCATGCGTATTTTCTATGGCAAACGACAACTGCCGCAAATTCAAACAGAATCAAATAATTTTTTGCATACAGCCCTGATTTGTAGAGTACTCGCGACCTATTGTTTTTGGTGAAGATCGGTTGAGGGGAAGGGGTAGTTTACCTGCAACGGTTTTTTTTATCAAGGGAAATTTTTTTTTTTTGGCAAACGATAACAGCCGCAAATTCAAACAGAATCAAATAATGTTTCGCATACAGCCCTGGATTGTAGATTTCTCAAGACCTATTGTTTTTGGTGAAGATCGGTTGAGGGAAAGGGGTAGTTTACCTGCAACGTTTTTTTAACAAGGGTATTTTCTATGGCAAACGATAACAGCCGCAAATTCAAACAGAATCAAATAATGTTTTGCATACAGCCCTGATTTGTAGAGTACTCAAGACCTATTGTTTTTGGTGAATATCGGTTAAGGGGAAGGGGTAGTTTACCTGCAACGTTTTTTTATCAAGCGTATTTTCTATGGCAAACGATAACAGCCGCAAATTCAAACAGAATGAAATAATTTTTTGCATACGTCCCTGAATTGTAGAGGTCTCAATGACTTTCGATTTTGGTGAAGATCGGTTAAGGGGAAGGGGTAGTTTACCTGCAACCTTTTACGTTTTAACAAGAGTAAAGTACTTGAAAATTTATTTAAACTTTTTGAAACAATGGTAATTGTTAAAAATAAAATAATTTTGTTGCCAGGCAATAAAATTATAATTTTTTCATTTTAATGTAATATAATAGTTTTCATTTAATACAGCAATAAAAAGGCAGGTAAGACACAGCCTGGTTGTTTGGCTGAAAATGATTTTAAATATAAATCTTAGAATATGGAAGTCATGTATGGTTCTCCATACCGATATTTTACTAAGTTACTAAATACTAAAAATTTGGTTGTAGGTAAGTTTTGATTTCGATTACGACACAAGACAGTAAACATGGACATTTGGTAAGACGAATCAAGCGTCAGACACAACAATAAGAGACAATATAAAGATTTCATTGAGTTACAAAATGTTTAATACTGCCACTATTTTGTAAACAGTGACTTGCCATGTTGTGTCTGTTGCAAGGTTTCTCCGAAGTCGAGCCTAGACATCAACAATCATTGTATATTTTGGAATGTGTAACATTTTGTGTACATGTTATGATCACGAAAAAACGTAGTAATATATGATCCACATTGCTCTGGCATCGTAATTTGTTTGAGTAAGTAACATCAACAACAGCCTCGCATGTAAAATGACTGCGCGTGTGTTATTTAAACAAGCAGATGTAAACTATCCATAAATAACAGGAGAGACAATATTAATGCAACAATTAGACTAAAACTATATAAGTAATATAGAGCTCATTTACTTACGTGCAATTACAATTATTTAGGTCAGTTCTTCCACCCCATTAATATTTCCGTCACTGTTACTATAACACTCAAATCGTCTTCACTGCTGCTATCCCGTCCAATATTAATTTCTAAGCGATCTGTGACAGTATCCATTATTTGGTCCGATCTCACGTAGTCGTTTTCAATTTTCATGACGTGGTCACATCTTGATCTCCAGTATGCGGGAGAAATACAATCAAATTCTGTTTTCACTAAGTTTATGACACTGTCTACAGAAAAACGCACGTTCTTTCTTTTAACGCGCTCCTTCACGGTTGCCCAAATCAGTTCAATAGGATTAAGATCCGGGTGGTAGGGTGGAAGTCGTAAAACGGAATGTCCATGGTTTGCCAAAATAGCATCTATTTTAAAAGTTTTGTATGTTGGTTTATGTTGCTTAATTAGTGCATAGAGCTCAGGTTTTGACATAGATGGACTACAAGGAATGTTATGGTTCTGTAACCAGTTAATCATGTCTCCCTTTTGTGTTAATAATGTTGGAGGTGGATTTATTTGTACATTGTGGTAGGAGGCATTGTCTATTACTACTACACTGTTCTTATTCAAGTTCGGTATAAGCATTTCACTCACCCACTTTTCATAATTTTCGTAGTTCATGTCGTTGTGATAATCGCCTTTTTCGAAACCCGATTTAAACATTAAGAGAGCATTGGATACAAACCCAGTTTCACCACCAGCATGAACTACAACCACCCGCTGTCCTTTATTTATTGGAGTTTTTAGGCCACTTTTATCACTGTCTGTCCACGTTTTTGTAACTGACGTTGAACTGTGAAAATAGGTTTCGTCCGTGTACACTATGGGCCGCCGGCGCCGTTCTCCTCTGTCCTGCTGCATTTTTCTTATAAAATCTACTCTTCAGTTTATAATGTCATGTTTCTCTATTAAAAGTTTTCTATTGTTTTCAGCACGTTTCCACCGAAATCCCATTTGTCGAATAATTTGTCTAAGACTAGATGCACTACCATTATAATTAATTCGTTCTCGTAAAATTCTTAAAATAACTTTTAATGTTGGTCTTTCCCCTTCCGTTGTGTGACAGTCGTGAATAATTCGTCGAATAGTACACTTGTCAAAATCGTCTATATCGGTTTTTACTTTTTTTCTTGGACTTTTTTATGGGGAGTGCTGAAAGATTTTGTATCACCTGTATACGCGGATGCTTCTTTAATGATTCTAAAAACACTACTTAGCGACACACCACACGCCTGAGTTACCCGTTCCTGTAATTTTCTTTCTGATGTTTCTTTGCCTTCAGATTTCATAAACTTATAAACATTATAAATTATTTTCCGACTCTGACTATGTATGACTTTCCTTGGCACAGAAGTCGACGGTGAACCAAACTGATCCATTTCACTCGACAAGCCGGAAAAAAAGCAACAAACTAAATGAAACTAAACGCTACACTTTTGATGAATACTGATGTTTTTTTAAAAGTACGCACATAATAATCTCCACAGCGTCTCGGAGGAAACTGAGTTTTGTTACTCTGCTGATGCATGCGCAATTCGTAACAAGCGGCGTTAGCACGAAAACGGTTGATTCATGTCTAGTGAATTTTACTATACCTGACTGTAAAATTCTTCGTTTTCCTTTCAGATATTTTTGAGTTCGAAATTTTATAACAGCATGAGGTCATAACATACAAATGTATTATTGGACCGCGGTCAGTTGCGACCGAGGTGAAAATTTGAACCCGCCCAAAGGCGTGCGAAGAGATGACGACACACCTGGAATGGTAATGTGTACACCTGTAATACTTCCAGCCTGCGACCTGCAGACCGTTTCCAATGTTTATGTACTGTTGCGAACAGTCAGCTTTCTTTGGACATATTTTTGCATATTTACACTCTACATACTGAACCCACCTGTGACAGACCTCATCGCTCGCCCTACATTGGCATCGAAACAGCGGCGTGGCAACACTGGAACCAGCTGATATTTGAGGCCGACTAGACGATCTCTTAATTTATGTATTTCAATAGTTAGTCGCGACATTTTTAATTGCCGGTTAACAGCAGTTTTATAATTCTTTGTTTTTTAGAAATTAAAAGATTTTTATATAAAATATTGTTATATTATTTAAGAAATATAATAATTAACTCATTCATATGATACGAATTTAATAAATCGAACAAAATTAATTCATTAGGCCTAACACTAATTCACTAGTTTATTCAACTTAAATATATAGTACTAAGTGCGCACAGGTCTATAATTTAGATTTAGCCATAAATAGGCCTAATCGTGATTTTAGTAATGCTATGAAATTAAATCAGAATATAACATGTTCCCTTTAGCTATTTTATAACACTATGCTTACAGGCATCAGACGCAACGTTGCCACGTTTAATATTCCGCCCTTCTACTAGAGCCGGCCATGGCTTGCCTCTAAACGAGCCGTTTCAGCTCGCTCCGCTCGCAGCTAAGACGATATCTCACACGTGGATCCACCGCTTAACAAAACTTATAATCACGTACCGTATACCAACAATAACACACGTCGTCACACCATTACCAGTTACGTAACTCAATAATTTGCTACTGATTGGGATAGATTAAATAAGAACAGGCAAAAACGTCGTTTCGACACAACCGACCGAGACCCATATTAATTTGCCTGTATGAAGACCGCAAATTATTAGTATTACTACACTCGTTCCTATGAGTCACTATGGACTACGTTCATTTCAACTGATTTTTTCCTTCCTTCTTCCTTCTCTCCCATACCTCCTTCATTCTCTCTCAACGTTTTCCTCTTTTTCCTCAGTCCAAACGATACCGGTCTTCTTTTTGCGCTTTTCATGGAAGCCTGCAGAGTTATAAAAGTTTTTCCTGAATGGTACGTTACTCGATATCCTCTTATGAGTTCTGTGTGTTTTTAGGTTTCTTTAATCCATATATTATCCATTTTCAATTTCTGATATATTTGACGAGTCTTCCCGTGAGACTGTTGAAATTCATTCTTTCAAGATGTCCATTAAAAGAAATTCTTCGTTTCCTAATTGTGTCTGTAATTTTTTCAACACGTGTATACAGTTCACTGTTGTGGCATCTTCCGTATATTGTTCTCCATCTTTAATTGGCCCCAACATTTACCTTAATATTTTTCTTCCAGTGATTTCCAATTCTTCCGTAATCACTTTCTTGTTCAGAGACGGACATTCGGCAGTATAAAGCGCTTCTTCGCGAATTACCGTTGCCTAAGCTTAGCATTAATGAATATTATGTTTTTGAAGTCTTCTTCCGGTATGGATATGGACCTCGTCAAAAATAACTTGTATGACGTTTCACTCATGTTACAATGAGGTATATGTGACGGTGAGGCTGGTAAGCGAACTCATCATAATGATACAGTGTAGAAGTGGCGATAGGTGGTCCGTTAAATCGGTCCATACCGGAAAAAGACTTCAAAAACATAATGGATACCGGCCACGGGGGCCTACGTGAGAATATTAATGGATATTGATTTTTTGTATAGACGTTCTTTGTTAAATACTAGGCTGTTTTCATTTTGTTAACACTTGATAGAATGGCTTCTTTTTCTGAGACGTTTTGTTCAAACTCCGAGATACTTGAGTTTGTCACCTACGTTAACCTGAACATACTTAATTGTCATTTTCTTAGGGACAGTCTTGACGCTTGTCATGAATTTGATTTTCTCGAAACATACTTGTAAACCCGTTTTTCAGCTATAGTATACCATTACAGTTTTTTCGATATTATTGTTGTTATTATTATTATTATTATTATTAATTACAATAATTAATTAATTACCATTTTTTTATAGTTAATTACAAATAACATTACATTATGAATAATTTAAATTGTAATATTGTATAAATTAAGCTCTGTGATATTATAATTTTTGTCGTTGTCTTTAAAGAAAACATTTGATGATGTAAAACAGACTGTTTCAACTCCTTTACATATACAAGGATACACACATACGCGCGCGCGCGTACACTCACTGACATACACAAACACGTTCACTCAAATAATTGTTCTGTTGTGTTTGACATGTCTTTTGTATTCTTACACAGGTCCTGTCATTGTCTTAAACATTTCGAAACGTCGACACAAATAATTTAAAATTTGTGTTATATGTTTTTGACCGATTCTCACAAACCCTTCACCGGAAAACTTCATTGATTGACGCTCACTACGAATTTAAGGAATTCGATAAATAATTACGAATTTAATAAATAATAATAATAATTATTATTGTTGTTATTTTAATGTACGAGGGTCATTCAGTAATTAAAGAGCAAAACGTTTACGCGGGAAGACGTTTCATGGAAATGACAAGATACTATGAGAACTGTGACTTGACATCCTAAGCAGTTTTTAACAGCTGTTTGATACAGACTTGTGCAAACGTGTCTTCATATTTACGACGGTACAGAGTAAGTACACTTAAAGAACAACTTGCACTCGCAGTGATTAGTTTTTGCTTCCTGAGGAAGTGCAACCGTAAAAATTCTACTTTTTAATGACTAAACAATACGGAAAAATTAGCAGCCATCCTTATTATTTCTTTTATGAACCTGGTTTTTTAAGACCTGATGATGTCAGTGATGACGAAAAGCTTAGTTGAACAATAAAAATTATATCAGTTAGCAAATTCATAAAGGAAATAATACGGAAAAAGTTTAATGAATCACGCAGATTTTTGTCGAACGGTTTTAAAGCGGCCGAACACAAAATAATGACTCATGAGCCGAGGACGTCCACAGCGCTGGAAACTCGTATAAACTCGCCATACGCGTGAATAAAACCACCATATCACGATTGAACAGATCGCTAATGTGTTTTCACAGCTCATTCCGTTGTTTACAACAAAGCTTGACTACCATAAAACAAATAATGCAAGTTGGGTTCCAAAACAACTTAGGCTACTGAAAATCACAATAGCTTCGCATGTGGTGTACCGACCTCAAACGACGCTATTTGAAATAAGGTGACGAATTTTGATTTGTCATGAAACTAGGCCTAGTTGTGATGAAACCTGGTTCCTTTTTTTCATCAAAAATCCAAACGGCAAAACCTAGATTGGAACCATTCAAGTTTACCTGTCAGGAAAAACAAAATGGGTGTAGGTCTACTAGTTCGCAGAATCCGCAGGTTTGGTAGTGAGGCGTCTTTTGCTTGCCATCAATATTATTTTAATTTATAGGTTTATCTATTCATAATTGTAAGGTGAATCATAGGATGTATCGGCGAGAGGCATAATCGAATTAGAAGTAGTAATTCACAAAATTTAAGAATGTGAGTTTATACTTTCGAAGTAGGCTATATTTTATGTTTTTGATTAAGAAAGTTGTGTTAGCGGTTATAATCACACTCATCAGATCGGAAAAATTTGATGATCTGATTTTTCCGATCTGATTATGTGCTGTGAAGCTTGAAAGCGCTAATCGGAATAATTTTGCTGTAGTGGTGTGCAAGAATGTTAATTCTGTTTATGTTTTTGATTAAAATATTTTCGTTATTATTACTTTTTATGTCACTGTCGTTTTGTTCATTATCAGTTACAGCGTTTACAGAAGAACTGTCTGTCTACAAATAAAACATCTTTGTGACAGCTAAATAATTCTCGCACACGATATTCGCGGGCTCGTTCCGCGGGACGCCTTGGAATTATTTTATTAACTACATGTACAGTGTTGTTCAAATTGGACACATTATTTTTGACGAAGGTGCGTGTTTCTTTATATTAAATATCGACACAGGTACCTTTTTTATAAGCAGCATCTAAATGCTTAATACTGCTGTGTTGTCACTAGTCGATTTTTGGATTCAGTGAGTAATTCCGACGTATTGATAAAAGAGATTGTTTCCTGACACTTCGATTACAATTATCGTCTTTAATTTATGTGGTACTTTGCCATTATCCGTACTCCACTACATTTTCGATGTTTTGGACATGCGTTTGTATCGTTATACTCCTATGTGAAGAAGAAGTTTACTAATTATAAATTATTCTATTGCTTAATGTAACGGAAATACGTGGTGTTTTCACTTGTGAGGTTAGGTAATAATGGTTTTAGGTTTTTAGCTTACTGTTTAAGGAAATAAAAGCCATGGTTAGGAAAGACATGACGTTTGATGTGTCTACACAACGTCATACTGCTTGAAAGATAGAAACATTAAAAATAAAAAACATAACCTATTTTTAACAAAAACAACAACAGCAAATGTGAAGTGAAAAATGAAATTAATCTAAATAGTGAGATTAAAACAAATAAAATAAAGTATTAACAAATGAAAACAAGATGTTATTCGTTAAGTGTTATTATATTTATGTTATTCTTATATGTTATTTAGTAAAATTTCGAAAACTTGGCAGAATTTTATGCGAAACACAAAAAAGTGGGAGACATGTACTTCGAGTTGTTTTTTACATGGCTTTCACAAAAAGCAAGTATTATTTTAAAAGCGTATTGGTTTTTATGTGTTCTTTTAGTTTAAGTGTTAACCTAACAACACCAACTTTTGGCGTCACAGGCACACATTGCTAAAAACGTTTTTCGTAAAAAATATGACAATGAAACACAATTGAAATCGCCAGAAAACTATCTTATAACTTATACAACATAAGAACAACTTTATGACATTAATATTAAAAATAAAAAACAACGTATTTTTAACAAAAAAAACAACAGAAAATGTGAAGTGAAAAATGAAATTAATCTAAATAATGAGATTAAAGCAAACAAAACAAAGTATTATCATGTTTTATGTTGTGTATTTATGTTATCACTATAACTTAAGTTTTTTTATTAAGTTTTTACATTATCTAACTAAAATTATATGCGATATTCACTACATATCGATGCCAATAATCCCATAATCGAAATATCGAAAATGAATGTAGAAAAGTACAATTATTTTTTACGAAGGGGGATGTTCCTTTTTGTCACATCGATATGTGGAATTTTTAACATATAATATTATGGTGCTGTCACTAGACGATTTTTGGATTCAGTGCGTAATTCCGACGTATAGATAAACGTGATCGTTTCCTGACGCTTCGATTACAATTATCGTCTTTAATTTAAACGTTAGTGTTACTGTTTTTCTTTCTTGTTATATAACAGTTTTACATTATTTTGATTAAGTTACTGGACTACATAGCGTTTAAATCACTTTTCTTATGTGTATTTATGTTGTTGCCTGGTAATATTTTCTTTAGGTTTATATTGGCATGGAGGTATGTTTTTAATTAGATCGCAGATCAATGCCTCATATTGACTTTTAAGTTCTGTTTCTTTCAAGTATTTCTCATTCTTAATACTGTAATCTATGAACTAATTCTTCATTTCCAATGGTGTTTTTGAATTAATTAATCTTTTATCACTTTTTATTTATTTATTTATTTTTGTTAATAAATGCACTTATTAATGAAATAGAAAATTACCGTTTGGCTTTCTCGATTTCCCGTCCGCGTTGTGGGTCACTTACGTTACACATTTGTCACGAACAGCAATTTAAGAGAAGTTTCTTTTGAAAAATTGAAGTCCCAAGAATCGGCTGGTAAAGCGATGTTGAGATGTTTGGGGAACGCTACAGATCTGTTTTATGTATTTTTAGAATATCACCGTGTAATAAATACTGTATATTACTTCAGCATGCTTGCAAACAATGTGAAGTACTGAAACGCTCTCGTTTACAGGGAAAATGTGTTGATATCCTTCACTGTGATATCATATGTGATTGCTTACGTTGCACGTTTGACGCTTGAAAATGGGTTGGGAGACTCTAGACACCCTCTTTCCATACAGCCCAGATCTTTCGTCATCGGATTTTTTTTTTTTTTTTGATCTTGCCAAGGAGGTATTACATTGTGTCAAATTTCAGAGCAACGAAGAAGAACTGAAAAATGCCCTAAACTGGTTACAGCATCAAGATACAGAACTCTTCGCTGCAAATAAGAAAACGTTTGTAAAGAAGTAGGACGAGTGTATCTGAGGATTATATTGAAAAATACGAAAATTATCGCACTAATTAAATACATTTTTTCTCCGCAGCTGTCTGTCTCTCTAATTACTCATTGACCCTATCATATGGTGATACGTAATTTATTTTCATGTTACTATTAAACTATCACCAAATAGTTGAGGTCGGATACGTACTAAGGACTTTAAATGTAGGGTTTTAAATTGTAATTTAAAATTTTTGAAATTTCCCTTTATTTTCTAATATGTCGGCCAACTTTTTTTATGTTAATAGTAACCTCTATTTTTAACACATTTTCAGATATTACACTCAATTGTAAGACTATTTTATTGTAGGAGAAAATGTTTTTGTTAACTTTAGCGGTAGGCCTACTTGACTGTTAACGAAACCCCACCCAATACTAAAAATGATTGTATCGATATATTTAGATGTGAAGAAGAAGAAAGGATTATGTAAATACAAGACAAATTATAAATTGTTGTATCGATGTATTTACTTATGAAAAAAGAAACAGAAGTGTGGGTATTATTCTGTGCTCGGTTAGGAAAAGTAGTTTTGGTTTTAATTTTGTTTTTGTGAAAATTTTGCTTGCGTTTTTATGATATCGGCATTACCCAGTATTATACAAAATGTAGTTGGTACACATTTTTTCAAACACTATTTTTTAATTACATTAAGTTCTAATGAACAAGTAATTCAAGTAAATGAATAATACGTTATTTATTCAATTGAGAATTATAATGCCTATGAGAAACAGTTGCACTCGTTCACTAACAGACGTACAGTAGGCCTACATTTCACTTTGATTGTTTAATAGAACGTGTATTTGCTCTAGTCTTGTTACGAGACCCAGTCTATTCCTTTCCATCGTTGGGTTAGACAAAACAGACGCGCTTGTCCGATGTTTCGTAATCAGTCGCTTCGGTTAATCAAAGTTACGTTCAAGTGTTTTCACAAACTATAGCTCGACACACAGATAACACACTGTGTGCTGGCAGCTGATCGACCTCGATTTTCACACAGAGGAGTTTTGTCGGTATTGTACGCGAGCTCAATAAAGAAACGCGTGTAGCTTTCGTCGACTTTGAGAAGGCCATTGATAGAATAGATAGGCATTTATTGTGGCAAATAATAGAAGAACAACCCTCACCAACTTATGAGAACTACGCAAGGCCTATATAACGAACAAGTATAGCTGTTAAAAATAATTGTAATATATTTCGACAAACGTCTGTCAATCAAGTTGTTAGACAAGGGTGCAGTATATCCAGGGGCAGACTGGCCAGGTCAGCTGGTCGGCGATCGCCGAGGGCCCCGGGCTCCGAGGAGGCTAAGGAGGCCCCCGAGCCATGTAAATGTTATTTCGAGAAAAAACGAGAACTACAGTATATATATATATATTTTTACCGGTACTAAAAACCTTTTCTCGTCTAAATATTGTTGGAAATAAATCTTCAGGATTTATTTTGGTCTGATTGGAAGTGATCACTTCTCAGCCATGTTTATATACAACCTATTTAGTATTTAGTAATGGAGGAAAGCGAAGGAGGTTACTGTAGAGGCGCGCCGCGCGGCAACTGACTGACGCGACGAGTAGTAGGCTATTGTCATTTTTCTTTGATTGTCATTGCAGTATTCAGGGCTGGGGGGTCGAAGGCCTCGGAGGCCCTCAGGGCCTTATGTCAAGATTCAAATGGGGCCCCATGGGATAAATTTGCAGGAGGGCCCGGTTAACAAGGGTATTTTTTTTATGACGAACGATACCTGCCGTAAATTCAAACAGAATCAAATAATGTTTTGGATACAACCCTGAATTGTTGAGTTCTCAAGATCTATTGGTTTTGGTGAAGATCGGTTAAGGGAAAGGGGTAGTTTACCTGCAACATTTTATGTTTTAATAAAAGTAATTGTTTCTATGACGAACGATAACTGCCGCACATTCAAACAGAATCAAATAATTTTTTGCAAACAGCCCTGAATTGTAGAGGACTCAAGGCCTATTGATTTTGGTGAAGATCAGTTAAGACAAAGGGGTAGTTTACCGGCAACATTTTATGTTTTAACAAGGGTAAAGTACTTAATTTTGATAAATAAAATATCCTGAAAAGCAGATCATAATAATCCACTGTAGAAACGTACATGAAATATCGATAAATGAAGAGGTGGGGGTAATTTTCTATAAATGAAAGGGGGTAATTTCCTATAAATGAAATTGATTGTTGAAGGGGGAGGGGATAATTTTTATATATGTCATGTGTACTACGTTATCGGCAAAAAAGAAGTAGTTTGAGGTTAAAATTCCTTCCCGGGCTGTTTGGCGTGGTCCAATGTTTTCTACAAAACCAAACGTTTCGGCTGTACTATGGACTGTCATCATCAGTGAAAATCGAGTGCGCTAACGTGAGGTGGTATACGATAGTGACCACAGTACTGTGGTTAAGGCTGAAGAAAGAAGTAGTTTCTATGAAAATATTTCATTTCGAAAATGATTTTCAATATAAATCTTAGAACATCGAAGTAATGTATGGTTCTCCAAACGATATTTTTCTATGGCAAACGATAACAGCCGCAACTTCAAACAGAATCAAATAATGTTTCGCATACAGCGGTGAATTGTAGAGTTCTCAAGACCTATTGTTTTTGGTGAAGATCAGTTAAGGGAAAGGGGTAGTTTACCTGCAACGTTTTATATTTTAACAAGGGTAATTTTTTTGACGAATGATAACTGCCGCACATTCAAACAGCATCAAAAGATTATTTGCATACAGCCCTAAATTGCAGAGTACTCAAGACCTATTGTTTTTGGTGAAGATCGGTTAAGGTAATTTTCTATAAATGAAAATATAGTTGAAGGGAGAGGGGATAATTTTTAATATGTGTACTACGTTATCGGCAACAAAGAAGTAGTTTGTTATTAAGGTTCCTTCCCGGGCTGTTTGGCCGTGGTCCAATGTTTTCTGCAAAAACAGACGTTTTGGCAATGCCACCGACTGCCATCATCAGTGAAAATCGAGTGCGCTAACGTGAGGTGGTATACGTTAGTGACCACATTACTGTGTTTAAGGCTGAAGCAGTAAGTAGAAAGAAGTAGTTTCTATGGAAATATTTCACTTCGAAAATGATTTAAAATATAAATCTTAGAACATGGAAGTCATGTATGGTTCTTCATACCGATATTTATCATTACGTAATGATGTATTTTAAGAGTATACATTATTTGGATAACTGCACAATAGAGCGGTGATTCCAGTCAAGAATGCACCGAGACCAGTTAAGAATTGCATTCAAGTAATGTTTTGAAATACAAAAATTCTATTTTTGTAAAATAAAATATCTCTATGTCAGAATATTTTTCTTTAACTTCAGTGCTAATACTGGTCTTATACTAAAATTATTGCAAAGCTATAAGCAGATGACAGTAAATTTTAAAGGTGATATAGATTTTTAATTTTGTTTTAAAATACGGGATTAGTTAATAAAGTGTACGATATAAAATTTAACATACTTTGTTCTTTTTTCCAGGATGCTTATAAGTTCATAAATGACAAAATTATAATTGGTTACTAGCGACATGTATGATAATCAGTTTTCTTTTTACGTTGATCAAAGATATAAAAGATACTAAATAACAAATCAATCTATTGAAACAATTTCTGTACTTTCTTAGTTGAATATACATCATACAAGAAAGAATAGTTATTCTGTTCACGGTATATAATTTTACTAGTTGTCACAGCTATGAAGAGGGTTTACTATTCAACAGGGAACAATGGGATGAAATAAGCAAAAGGGGCCCGAAAAGATTCCTGCGGTGGGCCCGAGAAAAGAGTTACGCAACTGGTTTTTTTGTGGCCCTCAGGCGTTTTGAAGTTGGAAAGCATTGGTCATAACATAGCTTTGTAGCGTTGTGTAGTATAGCATTCGATGTCAGGCGATTAATACGAAGTGTGCCAGTTCCAGCAACAATAATTGTAGTGTCGGAACCGCGGCGGCCGGTGTTGTCCTCCACTAGTAATTTACGCGTATCAAGAAGGCATCACCAGAGCGCGCTATTCACATTGTAAATTCGCTAAATTGATGTGATCTCATTGTGTATACGCGTAACTGACATAATTGCTCCGTGAATGACGAAACACTGGGTGTACAGATGGGCTCATCGTCAACAGTTGACGCGCGTTAAACGGAAAAACTGAGTCTAACGATTCTTGAAACGTTTACAAGATGTTACGTGTACACAGACCGGCCCGTGAAACCTAGATGTGGCCTCACTTTTGAAAAATTTATGTAACTTACGGTGTTATTTTTTGGAATAATTTTGGTAGATACAGTAGAATCTCCATTAACCGAAACACGCTTAACCGAAACGACCGAGTAAGAAAAAAAAAACATATACTTATATCCGATTTTTACAATGAAAATTTGTTCCGGATAATGTAATAAACATTGTTTGTTAAGTGTGATTTGTCATGATACCTCTGTTCAAAACAAACAGGTTTCCTTAATTTGAGATAGAAATCAAGCATACAGCGACATCTGTCAGGTCGACCAAAGACTTAAAAAATAAATCATATAACTAGTGATAAAAAATGAGTTTATGTAAATAGTTTGATTTTTATTAAAATCTTTTGATAATATTGTACATTGCCTTCATTGATTTTACCTCAAACTATAAAAAAAACATCTTAATTATTATCAGAAATAGTGGTTATCCGAAACCGCCTCCCCCCCCCTTTGTTTCGGTTAACAGAGCATCTACTGTACTGTCAACGAAAAGCAGGTATAAACCAAATAATTTTATTCAATGTTGCATTAACCTGACCCAGTGTTAAATAATACAAATACTATTAACAGAATTAATTAAAATATAGTCTTTTTGTATGACTGGTTGATTATGAACATAAGAAAACCCAGAAATGACCCGTGGCAGATCAAGAGAGTGAGCGGAGGAGGCGCAACCTCTCATAAAGACAAGGACATGTAATTATCCGCCATTTTTTCTTTGTAACAAAAAGTGCGGATATTTCTGTGATTAAAGAGGTTCCTGGAGAGTTACATACGTAGCATATCTCCGTATGGATGTGAGATGTAGACAACTGGAACAGAGTAAAGGAGAAGAAGCAATGGAAATGTGTTATAGGAAATTGCTGAAAGTAAGATGAATTGACAAGGTTAGTAATGGCGACATTCTGACTAGAGTTGGAGAAACAATAAGTTTTTGGCAAAGTATTGTGAAGCGAAGGGTTGAACATACTGGTCATATTACGCGTCACGATAATTTGATAAAAACAATAATTGAATGTTATACTGAAGAGAAGAAAGGAAGAGAAGACCGAGACTGTAATATATGAAACAGATTATTTGCGACGTAAGTTGTAATTCTTATGAAGAACAGAGAAGATCGGTGTGGAGAATTGCTACAAACCAATCTTCGGATTGCTGACTAAAGAAGATTTCTGTGGTTAACATTGTAACATAACAAAATTATCACACTAAACATTTGAATTAATGCAACATAAATAAAAGAAAAAGTTCCATAGTGAGTGAGAGGAATAAATTGTTTAAGGATTACACTAGAAACTGTATATTAAGTCTATAAAATGTTAATAAAAATGGAAAATAACAAAGAAAACCATTGATTAAAATAACCTACTAAGTAAAGACCAGTTAAACCAGCAGTATACCCAGTAGATTGGGGAAGCAGTACAAAAAGGGAAGGACCATAAAAAAGGAAATAATCTGTCATGAAACCATTTTAATAAGGGAACAATGAAGAAGGGACAAAACATATCAAGATTCCAACAAAGAGACCAGAAACAGGAAGAGATATGCCAAAACAAAATGATAGTCATATAATAAATACCATGAGACAAAATTGAAACCGATATATGTAAACCCAAACAAGTTACAAGATACAATCCTAGAAAACACAAATTGTATATTAGTTATAAGAGTAATATGTTAAAAAATATATCAAAAGAGACTACCATAGTGTAGAACTCACTGAAAAGACTACCATAGTGTAGAATCCAATAAAGTGAAGTGAGATAACAAAAATAAGAAACTACAGTGAGTATAGTGAGAAACATAGCTAAAAAATCTATGAAAAAATATTCAATGAAGTGTAAATATTATAAAAAGACTACCATGAGTGTAGAATAATAATAGTAAAACCATTGGAATCAAAGACAGTCTAAGGACTGACAACCTTATCAGTAATAAGAGTTTTTTAAATTAGATATAAGAAAAACTATTATCCATAAAATGTTTTCTTTAATTACAGTTAAGTAAATTGTGAGAAGGACAAAAATACCAGAGGACAGTTCATAACTGAGGGTATAACTAATAATAAGATGTTTGTTATTTATTGTTAATTAGATAATATTTTAGATGTAAGGTGTCAATAGATACAAGATGTTTTTTAATCACAGTTGAATTGTTTTCAAAAGAAACATAAATACACAAGACAGTTAATGACTGACAGTATTGCTAGTAATAGGAGTTTTTTATTTTTTCTAATTAAATTATGTCTAGGTAATAATAAGGATAAGATATTTTGTTATCATTTGATGATACAGTTAAAAATAATAGGAATAAAATGTTTTTGTTAAAATTAGGTGATATAAAGAAAATTAGGCATAAGATGTTCATGTTATGGTTCAATGATGTTATTAGTATAAAGAAAGTTTAGTAGATACAAGATATTCTATTGTATTTTAAAGTCATGTCATTTAATTTTCCATTGTGTAAGTCAGAGAGGCAAGTAGGACATAAAAATGTAATAATTTTATTCAAATCAGTAAACCATGTATAATGTACAAACAGACCAGCCAAGACACCATTTTTGTAAACACAGATTGGCCTATAAACCAAAAAATTATCTATCAAAGAATTAATCTATGTAATAGGAATAGAATTCAATACATACAATACAGAAATTGAAAATATAATTAATACAGATACAGTTAATAGCAAATAGAATGACAAAAGAAAGGAAATTAACTTCTTTTGGAAACAGTCAATAATAAGCCTATGATAGTAATCAAATCAGGCTAAACAGCAAATTAATCAATATTGAAATGTTTTAATAACCAAATTATTAACAACAAAGTAATTACGGAGTTATTAAGTATATTCCATAGTAATATTATAAGAAAAAACAAATAAAAACCTTTAAAAACACTGAATTTGTACAAAATATGGGGCATACAATCATTATGTAAAATTGTAATTTTTGGGCTTAAATGAGCTTGAAACAAACCCAGCTATATATCAAAAGATGTAAAATTAACTAATCAATATTACTGAATAGTTATATTCATGTAAAATTAAGAAATATTTGAAATACAGTAAAAAATAAGAAAACTTGTTATGTATAGTTAGATAGTGAAACAAGACTTAGACAGATATTTTTATAGTTAAACAATATGAAGAGGAAAAAGACATACCACAAATTGCCCTAAAACGACGACGTTGCGTCTATTAGTCTATTGTTAATCGCAAAGCTGAATAGTTGAAAATGTGTTAGCGGAGTATTGAAAACAAAATAATTTGTAATAAAACCAAGTGTGGTTATGTGGCGTGTGACGGAGATGATCTAAAAAGTGAAATAACCTTAACTATCTATTTCTAACACTTCACAAATTTCCAAAACACAGTATAACACCATAAAACTCAACACAAGAAATCGACAGCCATTTTGAACAATTTTTGGACCGAATTCACAGAAAACCAACACATATAATTGAACACCGGACACTACACAAGAAATCCATCCAGAATTCGACATCGCAGACAACGAGAGGACATTCCACAATATATTCCTGGACCAACACCACTTCGCAGAAAAGGGAACATCGTTTTATTTCTGTGGGAGAAGATCATTCAATTCCACCAGTAACGTAGCTGTTAAAATCGAGCAGACGGCGGCCATTGCTGAATTTCTCATAAAGACGATCAGCCAGTGCCTGCTGGAGAGCAGTGACGTCATTTCTTCGACTTGGTTCGCAATTTAATTTCTTTCTAATTGAC
Organism: Magicicada septendecula; assembly: GCA_034769895.1. Lineage (NCBI taxonomy): Eukaryota > Metazoa > Arthropoda > Insecta > Hemiptera > Cicadidae > Magicicada > Magicicada septendecula. The sequence goes on along the minus strand of CM068370.1, from coordinate 50,939,921 downwards.
AATTGTAATAATAATTTTGTTCTATTTCAGATATTAACATTTAGTTTAAGAATACCTGTTAAATGTATCTTGTTCCTTGCCCTCTGACCATTTCGACTCGTTAAAAGAACCAAAAATCTAAACTTGTAAAAATATATTTGTTGATTTTTCTCACTACCGACTGTAGCGAATATCAGCCAGTGCCTGGGACATGCGCAGTTTGACTGGCGCATAATTTTGAATGTTAATAAACGCAAATCATTACTCAGTTACCAACATTGTTTTTATTTCTACAATTAATGTTACTATTATTTTTTATTAAACAGAAACATAATTTACAGTGAGAGAATAGATATAGAAGGAAATCAAACTCAATTAATTAATTAATTATTGATTAATTAAATTAAATAATTCAATCAAGCTCAATACAAGAACAAGAAAAAATATTTTCACAATTTTTAAAGTTTGATTTATTTGATATTTATCAATCAATCACACCCAGTTATAACCTATTTATATTAAATCTATTCTTTGTATTTGGTAATTTCAAAGTGGAGCTGTATCATCGGGGAGTTCAATACCGAGATCCAGACAACATACACAATTCTTATCATCAATATCTTTATATTTTATTTATTATTACACTTGAATTTATATTACAATTTGACTAGCCTAACGAGTGGGGCTAAAAGGAGGGCACAATACATTGCTGTCACAAAATCAACACACAATATATCTGAATTTCTATTTATATATCTTTATTTTTCTAGTTTATATTTGTAATAACATTATATTACAAATTGGCGTTTCCAACGTGGAGATTATTGAAACGTTCATTAATTATTTTTATTTTTATTCTATATTATATTTGTAATATTATTTATATTACAACATTCACAATTCTTATTGAAGCCGGTGCAAAATTTTAGCTCAATTTTTCCTGCATGCGATCAAAAGCATAATCCTCTTTGTAGGATACTTCTTCTCCTCCTCCTCCTCCTCCTCCTCCTCCTCCTCCTCTTCCTTCTTCTTCTTTTCGATCCCTTTCTGCCGTCAAGCGTCAGAATCCGACAGTCACTTTCCCTGGGTGAGATATCTGCTCTCTAGTAGCCGGCCTCCCAACGTAGTCGACCCATTCCAATTGTGGACTTGCTGTTTCTTTCCCTCCGTCTGGACGCCCCTTCGATGATGAGTTTCGATTTCCTTCCGCCCATCCTCATTACGCGACCACACCATTACGGCGCTCTAGTGCCGGATTTACCACTAGGCCGACTAGGCCGCGGCCTAGGACTGAGGGCACAAAGGGGGCCGCAAGCTACAGATATTTTTTTTTTTCTTTTAACAGAAGTATTTTTATAAAAGTAGAAGGGACTGTGATTAACTTAAGTAAGATTTTTTGAAATTAAATGATCAATTTTTGTTAATAATACAAATGGAAGACAGTTCTTATTAAAATATTGCGCGCTTATTTTTAAGACGTTGGCATCCTTGAAAACTAATACGCATGCAAATTTTGAACATCGCAACATCGCTTTAGTTCCAATAACCTTCATAGTTACTGAATATTAGTTTACATTAGCTTGTTGTATCTTTAGTCAAAGAATAAAAAATCTAGACCTAGTTTTTTAATTTTATAAAAATTATAAGAAAAAAATTACTGTCTTATAGCTTGACAATAAACAAGACTTTTTTAAAATTAAATTTCTGAATAAGCTTAGTTAAGTTACTCTACTTAAAAAATAAATTAATTAGTTCAATTCTTTTGCATGGTTCTTAATATTTTGAAAAGGTTTGCTAAATGAAAGCATGCTTTTTTATAGCAACCTACTGGTTTTAAATTTGATAGTATTAATCTGACATCAAATTACTTCTGCAGTACCTACGTATATTACTTCAAAGTCACAGCCGCGGGGGGGGGGCTCAGAAACTTGGTCTAGGGCCTCAAAAGTCTTAAATCCGGCACTGGCTCTACTCTTTACTATCTCGACAACTGATTTCTGCTAGAACACATTTCTGACGGTCATATTCCTAGTTCTTCACGCTGTCCGTCTCAAAAATCCCATTTCACTGACTTGCAACAATTGGCATACGTTGTATATTATTTCATTTATAAAATTAGGCATCATTCGTTTTAGTAATAAGGACAATTTGTAAACGAATGTAATAAAAATATTTGACTGTTGGACTCAAGTTTCATATTTCTGTTTTGCGATCGCAAATTGTGTATTACATGATATACATTTATTACTTACACGTATATTAATTAAAATATATACAAATAAGTTCAGCGCAAAACATCCACCAGTGCATGACCGGCTATAGTAGAAGGCCGGAATATTAAACGTGGCAACGCTTAATTCGAACAACGTGTTCAATAATTCGAACAAAATTCATTAGGCCTAACACTAATTCATTAATTTCTTCAACTTAAACATATAGTACTAAGTGCCACAGACCTATTACTTTAGCTATAAATAGGGCTACTCATGGTGTTAGTAATGCTATGAAATTAAATCAGAATATAACATGTTAACTTTAGCTATTTTATTACACTATGCTTATAGACCTCAGACGCAACGTTGCACGTTTAATAACCCGGCCTTCTACTAGAGCCGGCCATGACCAGTGACCAAAATTATAATTGATGATGATTCTACCATTGAGCAAGTACAATATTTAAAAATGTTGAGTTGTGATAACGATGTCATATTCAATAAAATTATCTTTTCTTTGTTAGGTAACTCTTGAGTGTTTCTTGCAGGATTTCCACATAATATATATTTTTTCAAATAACAAATACTTCTGCAAGTGTATTTGTTAAATTATTATCGTTGTATTTTTACCGGTCTCACGTTTCACATAATAGATCTTTATTATCAAAGGTTTCTTTATGACTTAACGAATAATCGATGTGTTTCGATTACAGTATAAATTAACTTAAAAATATTCAACTGTATATACTTATACTTATACTTTAAAATATTTACAGTATAATTTAACTGTAAATAAATCAATTTTATTTCGATATAAATTTTCAATTGTTGTAATGTTTGTTTACATAGTCAGCTGTTTTGATAGTTATATTAATATAGAGGCAGGCCCGCGCCGTACATAAGTGCAAAGTCGTGCGGTGCACGACGGCGCCGAGGTGCCGGGGGCGCCGAAAGGCCTCAAAACCCAAAAGTAAAAAAAAGTAATATACCTACCTAACAAACAAAAAATCATTCGTCAAAACAAAAATTTAGAATAAGAAAAAAGAATTGCAAGCTATTACATTGTTCTTTATTTAGTTAGTTATTTGTTATTTATTACTTAGGAAATACACTTATTCGCTAAACCTCAGCGAAACGCACCTACAAATGCGAAGCTATTGTTGTGTCGCGCACCACCTATCAACGCGCAGCGCGCGAACCGAGGCGATATTACCGGGGGAATAAGGAGAAATTCAAGATAAAGAACTACGTGTTTATGTCTGGAGAATGCCGTAATGAATACAATTCTCAGAATGAATTGAATTCTGTTTACGTTTGCGACCGTAGCCTGCTAAGCCAGTCTCTACTCTCTAACCTTTAAGCAAATCGCGTCCAGTATGAACGTACCCTGAGCGCTACATCGGTCGCGACTTTATTGGTTGCCCAATGCCCAATAATAAACTTAACGTCAAACGTGAAAAGGTGCATGAGTGAAAAGATATTTTTTTTTAAACCTTATTTTTTTGTAGTTTTACAGACTTTATAGTTTTGTGCTCTGAAAATCTTTTATTCATTAAGGTGAGTTCAGCTACAATTTATTTTTTATTTTAGATTTAAGTAGACTATTAAAAGCCAAAAACTTTCATCTCAAAAGTCATTTTATTATTGACATTTTTTGTTTGATTATGTAAACATCATTGTTGATTGACGCAAGTTCATTAATCGATAAGCACTAATAACAATATTTTTAACAATTTTCATAAGTTTTAATTTTTATAAATTTTGAAATAAGTATAATAAGTTGATACAATACTTTCCGAGTTTGAGACGTTGAAACATTTCCATAAACAATTGAGAGGCGTTTTACGTACATTTTTTATATACGTACTTAATAGAAACAAATAATTCCACGATCATGTTAAGTAGACTTTGCGTACATTAGCTCCAAATTATGTTTAAAACACATAAACGTATGTCAAAACAAATATTTTGTCAACAGTTGTAACCTTTATAATTTTAAATATTAACTAACTTTAAGTATTAACTTTTGTTAAGTTTTCTTAACGTTTTTCGATGTATCACTAAATTTATTACAAGACTGTATGAAAAATTGTAGATTTGCAAGAAAATTTTGCAAAAACACCCCTCAATTTATCATTTTGTTTACTTATGTATTAATTTTTTTACAGTCTATAGGATGTCAGAAAAAAAGAAGAAATTGTCAGGACACCAAAATTTGTTGAAGAAAATAAGAAGAGAAGAAGAATTAGAAAAACACGTCAAAATTACGCAGTTTTTTTCAAAACCCGAATCTACTTTGCCAAACATTAATGACAAAAATGATACAGCTGAACCACAACATTCTGAACCTGTACATCTTCTGGAAGGCATACCATCAACTTCTTCAAGTCCCGCTGATAATGAGGAATCAACACCTTCAAAAATTACCACAACAGAAAATATAAGTGAACTTTCCAAAGATGGTGCAATGTGGCCAAAAAAATTACGTCCGAATAATATTCAAGAATTAGTAGAACGTGGCCCTACTTATTATCAAAACAAAAAGGATCTTTATCCGAGAGATAGTTCGGGGCGTAAGTATTCCAATAATTATTTCTTTAGAATTCTACCGAACAAAGAAAAAATTGAGCGTTTTTGGCTGTTGTATTCCGAAACAAAAAATTCGCTTTACTGCTTCTGTTGCAAAGTTTTTAATGATAGCGATTTGAAATCTGTTCGCCTTAGTGATGAATCTGGTTACAACGACTGGCAGCATTTATGTGAACATTTAAATATTCATGAAAAGAGCAAGTTACATATCGAAAATGTTCTAAAATTGCTAGATCTTTCCAACCGTTTTAATAAAAATCAAATAATTGATTCTGAAACTCAAAATGTAATAAACAGAGAAACTAAATACTGGCAATCTGTTATAGAAAGAATTTTCTACGTGATTCAGTTTTTAGGTGAGCAGAATTTAGCTTTTCGTGGAAGTAGTAACAAGTTGTTTGAGAAAAGTAATGGTAACTTTTTAAAATGCATAGAAATGATTTCTAAATTCGACCCGATTATGTCAGAACATACACAACGGTCTCAAAGAAAAGATTACAAAAATTATCTCGGGGATAAAATACAAAATGGATTTGATGGGCGAAAACATCAAATCCAAAATTTTAGAACTAACTAAGAAGGCAAAATATTTTTCAATATTATTAGACTGTACTCCTGACTCTAGTCATCAAGAACAAATTTCAGTTTGTATAAGATTTGTTAACTTAAAAAGCACAGGAATTAGTATAGAAGAACATTTTTTATTATTTTGTCCTATAGACGATCCGTCGGGCGAGGGTTTGACTAAATTTCTTTTATCGGCGTTAGAGAAACAAGGCTTAAATATCAACGATTTGCGGGGTCAGGGTTACGACAATGGGGCAAATATGCGTGGTAGGCATAATGGCCTACAAAAAAAAAATTTTGATTTGAATCCGCGAGCTTTCTTTGTTCCTTGCTGCAATCATAGCCTAAATTTAGTCGTTAATGATGCCGCAAAATCAAATACTTTGAGCATCAATTTTTTTTCTTTAGTTGAAGAACTGTTTGTATTTTTTTCAGCTTCTACTAAACGATGATCAATTCTGAAATCTAATGTTACAAATTTAACTTTAAAACCTTCATCGGATACTCGATGGTCTAGTAGAATAGATGCAATAACTCCTTTAAAGTATGAACTTGGAGAGGTATACGATGCTCTGTTTGAAATAAGCGAAGGAAGTTTTGAAAATAAAGTAAAGAATTTGGCTGCATCGTTGGCCAAAAAATTGCAAAATTTTGAGTTCATTTGCGTGCTTATTTTGTGGTATAATATTTTAAGTAAAATTGACATTGTTAGTAAAATTATTCAAAAACCGAACTTTGATGTTGCTCAGTGTTTTACTCATTTAAATAATCTGAAGAAATTTTTGAAAGCTTATCGCTCCGATGAAGGTTTTAATGATCTATTGATTGATGCTAAAGAAATAGCATCTAGCTTAGACATAGAACCTAAATTCATAAAACAAAGAGGCTTAAAACCGCGCAAAGTAAAAAAACAGTTTGACTATGAATGTGACGATGAACCGATGTACGACGAAACTTTAAAGTTCAAAGTTGATTGTTTTTTTAATGCTCTAGACGTAATCATCACATCAGTGGATGAACGATTCCGAATTCTTTCTTCTTATTCTAATAATTTCGCGTTTTTATGGAATATTGATAAATTTAAAAATTATTCTGAAAACAAACAACTATAATTATGTCAAAAAGTTGAAAATGTATTAAACGACGAAATTCGCAATGAACGAGATATAATTGCTGTAGAACTTGTTAAAGAATTGCAATATTTACAAAATTTTGATGAAAAAGTTATTACGTCTCCAGAAGAAATTTTAAATTATATAACAATTAACAACTTAGTGGATTCTTTCCCTAATACGAGCATAATACTTCGTATTTTATTAACAATGCCGGTTTCTGTTGCTACCGCAGAACGTTCTTTTTCAAAACTCAAAATAATAAAAAATTATTTAAGATCGACCATGGGGCAAAACCGACTAAGTAATCTTGCTATCATCTCAATAGAATCGGATCTATTAAAAGAATTAGACACCCAAGATTTAATTAAACAATTTGCAAAAACCAAAGCACGAAAAGCTCAATTCACTTAGTTAAAATAATAATACGAGTTATAACTGGACATTAACCTTTATCTTTAAAAGATGACGTATTGCATTGTTAATATAATAGATTGTTTTTATTTGTTGATCAGTTTTGTTCTATATGATGCATTGTATGTAAACAAATATATCTAATGTTTCAAATATATTTTTATTTCTGTGTGTAAATGTATAATTACATACCTCAATGAGAAAATACTTGTTCGGCTTGTTCGGTACCAGTTTAGTAAGTGCCTGTTGTAAAATATAAAAATGAAAATAAATTTATGAAAATACTTTTTAAAATTATTTTTGGATAGTTGATAATACTTAACATGTACCTTTACCCATATATTAGCGTTATAAAAATTGTAGGCGACATATACAAAATTGCACAAGGGCGCCAAACACAAAATTGCACAAGGGCGCCAACATTGCTAGGCGCGGGCCTGTATATAGGCTATGCAACGTTTTTATTACTTCCACGTTCCGTAAGGAAATTGAAGTAAGGTGATCGCGAAAAAAATCGTGTTCGAGATAAGCGCTAACTCTGATTGTTCTACCCTCAAAACATGAAGAAAAGTCATTTTCCGAAAACTGTGTGTGTGTGTGTGTGTGTGTGTGTGTGTGTGTGTGTGTGTGTGTGTGTGTGTGTGTGTGTGTGTGTGTGTGTGTGTGTGTGTGTGTGTGTGTGTGTGTGTGTGTGTGTGTGTGTGTGTGTGTGTGTGTGTGTGTGTGTGTGTGTGTGTGTGTGTGTGTGTGTGTGTGTGTGTGTGTGTGTGTGTGGCATTTCTATGGCGAACGATAACTGCCGCAAATTCAAACAGAATCAAATAACTTTTTCCATATGTGCCCGAGTTGTAGGGGACTCAAAGGCTTATTGATGATTTTGGTGAAGATCGATTAAGGGGAAGGAGTAGTTTACCTGCAACGTTTTAAGTTTTAACAAGAGTAAAGTACGTAATTTTGATAAATAAAGTATCCTGAAAAGAAGGTCATAATAATCCACTGTAGAAAGGTAGACGAAATATCTATAAATGAAAAGGGTAGTTAAAGGGGGAGAGGCTAATTTTTTTGTACTGATGTTATAAATTTATTCGACCGAAAACTTAAAAATTTCAATAAAATATTAACATTTGATATCGTTCCATGCTATGTAACCACGGATACGTAAGCAAAATAATTTTTCGTTTTCAGAAAGTGACAGAAAACAAACGCTTGGGCGGTATTCGCTTTCTTTCGCGTTGTCTACATAAAAGACAATTTAATCAAATTAATTCTTTATTTTTAAAATATTAATAACTAGGTACAATTCGTATTTTGATTACTTTTCTCAGCGTTTTACCAAAAGTATGCTGATATATTTGGTTTAGTTCTGAGTTTTGTGTACGTATTAAACACAATTTTATAATTAATTAAAAAATTGAAGTCATGTATTGTTCTCCATACCGATTTTTTTCTTTATTTTAATAAATGTATAATTTTAAATAAATCATCTTGCTTTGTTTTTATTCGCATTTGTTTTTAATTAGTAAATTTAAGGTAACAAACTGAGTACCTGGCAAAGTCCCAATATTTATACACTGTTTAAATAATAAATATCGCGTCAAATCAAACTTCAAAACGTCAGATTAATTAAAAAAATACAGAAAGGTAAAAAAATGAACATCTTAGAAAATTTTAATATTTTTACAAGCACAATAATAATAATAATTAAAGAACAAATTCAAATAAAAACAAAGCAAGATGATTTGCTTAAAATTATACATTTATTAAAATAAAGAAAATAAAAACATGAAATATTTTAATATAACTATCAAAACAGCTGATTATGTCAGAAAACATCACAACAATTAAAAATTTTAAATGAAAATAAAATCGATTATTTGTTAGTTTATACCCTACTGTAAGCGAAACAAATCGATTATTCGTTAATTTATAAAGAAACCTTTGGAGATACGATCTATTATCTAAAACGTGAGCCAGGAAAAATACAACGACAATAATTTAACAAAATACTTACAGAAGTATTTGTTATTTGAAAACAAATTTATCAATAAAGTTAATAGATTTAAATCTATAGATGGGTCAATAAAAAGAAATTTAAAGAATAAAAAGGGCGAGAAAATATAACAAATTATAGAAATTATAACAGAAACGATGAGAAAAAGAAGACTATTATTTTTTGGACATTTATATAGAATGGACGACAATAGGTTAACAAAGCAGATCTTCAGATATCTGTGGGGGAAGAAGTCAACATCAAGTTGGATTAAAGAAGTCCAAAAGGATTTAGAAAAAAATAATATACATGCAGAAGAAGAAACTGAAAGAGACATTTTTCTGGCAAAAGTATTAAAAATGGAAGAGTTCCCAGGGTAGGAGAGAGAAAAACGCAGGTTCAAAGTAGACTGAAGACACGAAGAAGAGACACAGTGAAAAGATGAAAGAATACTGAAGGAAAAGAAAAGGACAAAGAATAAAGAATTTAAATTGGCATGTGGTCCTTAGATGGCCGATACAAAAAACAAACAAAAAAAACGAGATGCTAGACTGAAGCTTTACAAAGCAGTGGCAGTTTCGATTCTGACGTACGGTTGCGAGGTATGGATTATTGGGAGAAAAGACAGGAGTAAGATACAGGCAGCAGAAGTAAAATTTTTTACCGAGTTGCTAAAGACTTCACTAGAAGATAAACGCGGATACAATAATCCGTGCGTAATCCGTGATGTGCGCAAGTGATTGTATCCAACCATTGTGCGGTGAATGGAGGACTACAAACTAATGTACTACCGCGCAGAGAGTCAAAAACTATACAGTAGAGGTGTGCTAAACTATTATTTGAAAATAACAGGTAAGAACGAAACCGTTCCAAAAAATAACACGTAAAAATACATGTTATTATACATATACCTGTATTATATAATTTGTTATAAAAAATAAATTGGAACTAAAAAAAAGTATTAACAGCGTTACTTTACACTGTGACTTTATTAAGCTGTTACTGTTTAAAAGAAAATAAGAAACAAGAGAATTTATAGGCCTATCTCCCTTTGGGAATACTAATTTAAGTTTTCACTAGGAGTAAACAAATTGACAGATTTAGTATTAAATTATTGATTCCATTTTGGTCAGACAAGTCAGTTGGAAAACTCAGGCAATGAAATTTGGAGTGCACGTAATAGCACAACAAAGAATGTCAAAAAAATTTACATGAGATGTACAGTGAAGTTAAAATCATCTCCGAAATCACATTAACAAAAAGTACTATATGGCCTATCAGCTACTCTGTAGGTTATAACACAATATAATTCGCTTATTCAAAATTTACCAAGTTGGTGACTAGTATAATATATAATTTCTTATTACAATCTGTATTATATATATAGCTGCATAACACAAGAGAATAAATGTAACATCAGTATGAATTTTTTTCATTTATTAAAAACAGCTTCGTCTCTTTGGCATAGAGATATTGTGAACCTCGCTGTTTTGCTTCGTTTCGTACTTGTATGGCAATTGGCACATGCGCAGAATCAAGTAGGCCTATTCATCACTAATAAACGTGACTTTGTTATCGTAGTATACTCGTTTATTCGTTAGTTGCCTAGGGTGGTCCCGCGACTCAAAACCGCTAGGCCCCGAGTAATCGGAACGGGTATTTCGGCTTTTCAGTTATCGTTGAATCGGAACAGGTATTTCAACTTTAGAGTCACTGTTATATCCGTTCCACAAAAATAATCGTTCCAAAATACCTGTTATAGGTATATTGGCCCACCTCTACTCTGCAGGTAGTCCAAGAAAGCGGTGGACATCGGAACAGGTGCATTTCAGTTAATGATGGAGCTTTCAGTTGATGATTATCAAACCAGTCTGTGCTTGATTGCAAATCGAGTCACGCATCACGCAGTTACATTTTCTAACGCCCAGTTAGCTCAACTTTCCCGGATACTTTACACTCAGGATACGATCAGTAGCGATCGATCTTGGCACTCCACGTATAATTCGCCGAGGAAATGTTTCCTGTTTTGGCAGTAACAGGAAACTTTACTAATTAGGAAGCTGTATTAATTAGACAATACGTATTGAACAGACTGGTTGTTTTGCATGCAACACTGCTCATTATACTTTTCGTATTTTTCCTAAGTGTTTCCTTTGTATATGTCCAGACTTGTAGTGATAATTATTATTATTATTGAGTCCTTCAGTCTTTCGACTGGTTTGTACCCTCTCCACATATACCCGTGGTGCGTGTGTTACGGAGTCTCTCACAGGTACATGGGACCTACAGTTTAACGCCGGATCCGAACGGCATAGTTGGGGAGGGTTTATACTAGGCAGGATACCTCTCGCTGTTTTGCCATCGCCTTGCGAGGGGAAACGGTCGTATCTAACTCAGATGGCCCTGTAGTGATAATACAGTGGCGTAACTCTTTAGTTCTGGGCCCCCCCCCCAGGATCCTTTGCGGGCCCCCCTACTACCCTTACCTAAGTCATGCAACTGTTTCCTCTTGAATACTAACCCCTCCTTATAGCTCCTTATAGCTGTGACAGCTACTAAAGTTATATAACGGAAACAGAATACGTTCTTCTCAAGAATGTTTAAAAACTTTCTTTTACGCCTAGGCCAGTTTCATCGGTTACTTTTATAAATCCTAAAACGCTGTAATTAATTGTTAAGACACCGGGCCTTCCTGCTTCAACTTCAGAAATTGAGACATGTCTGAATATTATCTGACTCAGTTCATCTTTTCTGTTAATCTATTGTGTAGTGTCCATTCTTACAGAGAAAAACTAAGCAGACTCAATCTGTTTAAAAATAGTGTTTTCAAATCTTATAGATAAAAGCTGAACGAGTTTATTTGAAATTTGAGCCTCATATACTTTTCCCCTGTTCTTTGGATAACTGATTATCTCTTGCAACAGTGGATTGCATTTACTAAAAAAAATTAATACTAGCGAAACATTTTCTGCTACTGGGCTGGCCTATCTTCTCTTTATGGCCTCTGAAGGCTAAATTTGAAGCTGCCAATGTCAGAGTAACATTTACAACGCGATCCAGTACTTTGGCACATTTATTAACATCCTTTCGTACCTCGTATAGACCGGGCCGGTGGCCTCAGTTCATAGAGATGTGATAAACTAGTATTTTAAAATAACAGGTACGAACTAAACCGTTCCAAAAAATAACACGTACAAATACCTGTTATTATATAGTATATACCTATTATACATATACCTGTATTATATAATTTGTTATAAGAAATAAATTAAAACTAAATGCATTAGGCCTAACAGTGTTACTTTACACTGTGACTTTATTAAGCTGTTACTGTTTAAAAGAAAATAAGAGACAACAGAATTTATAGGCCTATCTCCCTTTGGGAATACTAACTTAAGTTTTCACTAGGAGTAAACAAACTGACATAGGTTTAGTATTAAATTATTGATTCCTTTTGGTTAGACAAATCAGGTGCGAAACTCAGGCAATGCAATTTAGAGTGCACGTAATAGCACAACAAAGAATGCCAAAAAAATTTACGTGAAATATGCAGTGAAGTTAAAATCATCTCCGAAACCACATTAATAAAAATTACTATATATATATATATATATATATATATATTAGCCACTCTGTAGGTTATAACACAACATAATTCGCTTTTTAAAAATTTGCCAAGATGGTGGACTAGTATAATATATAATTTGTTATTATAATCTGTATTATTATAACCTCGTATATATCTGCATAACACACGAGAATAAATGTAATGTTAGTATGAATTTTTTTCATTTATTAAAAACAGCTTCGTCTCTTTGGCATAGAGACATTGTGAACCTCGCTGTTTTGCTTCGTTTCTTACTTGTATGGCAGTCGGCACATGCGCAAAATCAAGTATTCAGTACAAATAACAGTGGCTTTGTACTCGTAGTACTTTGTACTGTATATATTAGTACCCCGTGAGTACCAGTACTCGTTTATTCGTTGGTTGCGTAGGGAGGTCCCGCGACTCGGAACCGCGAGGCCGAGAGTAATCTGAACAGGTATTTCGACTTTTCAGTTATCGTTGAATCGGAACAGGTAGTTCAACTTTTTAGTCACTGTTATATCCGTTCCACAAAAATAATCGTACCAAAATACCTGTTATAGGTATAACGGCCACCTCTATCAATGCGTTCTTAACTAGAATCACCGCTCTGTTGTGCAGTTAACCAAATAGTGTACTCTGAAAGTACATCATTAGGTATTGGTAAAATTACACAAATAATAAATGTATTTCTTTTTTATATCAAATACATAGGGAAAATTTAGTTTTACTTTACGTTCAATAGCTTATACCCATTCTTAACAAAATGTCTGCGCGGGCCCGACAGTTACGCCACTGAGTGATAACATATGCAGCAGATGCATGGACTCTCCGCAGCAACGATATAAACTTAGAATATTTTGACCGTGTGTGGGACAACAATCGTGATGATGAATAATGAAAAAGCAAAGACGTTTTAGTGGCTTAGTGAGCTACTTATGTATGTCACCTGGCCACTGATCCAGGGTTAAATGCCGCGGGATGACCATAAATTCAAGGTGCGTTTATTAACCCCCAGGTCAACTACGCCTGTGAAAATAAGTAATGTACCTGGGTTAATGTCCTGGGGTAGTAAGAATGGCTCACATAAGGCAGCCCACCCGGCCGCCTACTCCTAGACTGCTTGGGTGGTAAGAAAAAGAAACAACCTAAGCACGTACATAATAAACTAAACACTATAAGAGTATCTATAATTGATTCTTAAAAGCTTACGTAAAAAATGCGTCCAAGAAGTAATCAATGACGGTGATGTCAGGTAATTAATTAATCGTTTGTACTGTATGTGACGTTGCGTCAGAATCACGTTTGATAACACGCGCAGCCGAGTGAGTGATTCATAACCGCGAGTTAATTGCCTGACTGACTTTACGTTTGATAGCATTAACGAGGGAGTCAGTCTGCAACGGAAACGCTCGCTGTCCCATGTGTGGAAAACTATGCGCTCCTGTGCATGCTAATCATGTGAAGGTTTCACAATACACCGACCGGCGCAGCGTACAGGTTATGAAATCTGTGTACATTCCTTTCATTCAAGCAGTTCAGCTCTGTATAACTTAACCATTTACTGACTTCGTTTATTTTTCCTTTTCCTTTTTAGATCTTAGCCAGCTGTGAACCTCGTGAAATAAATTACGATCTTTGTTTTTTGCGTCTGCATACTTTCACTAAGTTCCTTCTTCCTTGCTTCTGGTCGGCTCACTTGATCCGCGCCTCAACAGAGACTGTGAGCCAGGTATTGAGTATGAAGTGCGCCTCAAGCGGCTTACCGCTTATAAACAACCAGTTCCTTAGGATTATTTCCTTTTCACACATATATTTCAAATTAGATTCACATGAAAACATAACAATTGAATTCTAATTGAACATCAAAAGATCTTCATTTCTTTTATTGTTTTCATTTCGATTGCGTTCAAAGCTGCTTGCACTTCTTCCGTTGTTTTTGGAAGATTTGGATGAATTTTAAAACTTGAATGTGTAATATTATTACTGACTAACTTCACATCTTTTTGAGTCAACTTGTCAGCAGCCTCGGGGTTTTTATTTATCTCTAACCGTACGAGTTTTGACGGTCTTTCGTCTACGCTGTCAACCTTTTTAATGCAATTAGATATGAATTCTCTGTTAATTACACTCACCGGCAAAAGATCATGATTATACTCGTTAACTGGTTTTGAAATAATCTTCCCATCTTCCAAAGTATACAGTCTCGCCTTGCACTTCTTGTTTGTACACCTCCAGCAGTCTTCCTCGCTTCGTTTCACTGTAAACACTTTTCTAAATTCGAAATTTTCGTTTAGACTATTAGATCATTTCCTCGCTGACTTAACACATTTTTCATCGAGGAAGTCATCGTTCACTACACAAACTTGATATACAATGGCCGAATGTCAACTCAACAGTGACTGCTAAAATTCTAAACTTTCCCTTAAATATCAGGTGTTTAATCAGTTTTGTGGGTTTACCCTGTCGCCACTAATTCTTGAAATACGAATTACAAAGAGGAGCGTAGTCTTGAAACAAGGAGGTTGTTGAACTCCCCCGATGGTCAGAAACAAATATTTCTGCTACCTGCTATGTACGAGACGCAGATCATGCTAAGGATTATTGATCAATGGGATTATTCGACCCTTTTTCGAACCTTTCGCCGGCCATAAACATGAGGCGCAGATCGAGCTTGCCCCTTCTGGTCACACAGCCTTTATTTATTTGATCTCTAGTTTATAGGAAGATTACTTCAGGCCAGGAAAAGGACGGTTGCCGATAAAGACACTGGGAAAAAAGAAAAAATAGAATATTTAGCTGTGTGTTTCTAACCAAATATAATATAATATTTGGAATTTGTCTGTCTGACTATTATCTGTGTATCTATCTATCTTTCTATCTGTTTAGATTTCGCCTCACGATAACTTTTGAATGTACTAACCGATTTTCCTAAAACGTGGCATGCGTATCCATAGATATATCCTACAAACCAACATATAGTTTTTTTAGATTGATTTCTCACCAAAAATGTGGTGGCAGGGGGCAAAAATATTAGGGGTCAAAATTTAAACAAAATTCAACATGTGGGGTAAACAGACTGTTAACCACAATGCGAATATAGTGTTCTGTTCTGGGAATTTCAAAATTTTGGGGCGCCACGATTTAAAAAGTGTACCAAAATTTTGAAAAATCCAAGTGCGATATCAAATTTAAAATAATTTTGACCTCAAGCTGAATATAGAGTTTAGGTTTGAAAATGTAAAATTTTGAGAACACCAAAAAAGTGTATTAAGATTTTGAATCTTAATGACAAGATGTTTACAATATACTTTGCTGACGATCAGGCTATGATTGTAGAGGACGAAATTGATATAAGTTATATGCTTAGGAAACTAGTAGAAGAATATGCGAAACGGGGTCTCGAAATAAATACCTCAAAAACTGAGTACCTTATAGTAGGCGGTGAAGGTCAAGTCCTAGAACTAGGAACAAAAGTGATAAAAAATATTAAAAACTTCAAGTATTTGGGTATAATAATGACATCGGAGGTGACAGCAACCAAGAAATAAAAGTAAGAATAGGACAAGCTAAGACAGCAACAAAACAATTAAACAGTCTGCTTTGGAGTCCAAGAATAACAAAAAACATTAAAATCAGAATATATAAAACTATAGTCGAAAGTATAGGCCTACATGGAGCAGAACTGTAGGAAATTAATAAAAGAAATAAAACCAAAATAAGAGCTATGATTACTGGTGGAGGTGCTGTAGACTAACAAGACTATATAGAGTGAGAAATGTAGAAATACGACAAGCGATGGGAATCGACCTTGACATTATAGAAACACAGGTGCCAGTGGAAGCTAGGATGCGAGAGGCGGCGTCAGCCGTACTTAAATCGCAAAAAAAGATTTTGAAAAAAATTTAAAACTTCATGCCGAACATTAGAATAAAGGAAATGGTGTTATGCCAAGTCCGAATATACTGTTTGCTTTGAAATTTTATATCTTTAGGGGCTGAAGAGTATGGGTATAGCTTAGGGGCGAGCTCAAACAGGATTCAAAATTTTTTGAAAAAAGTTGTAACAGTCTGAACAAAAGTTCTATAGCTCGGGGGGGGGGGGGGTGCACTAGTGTAAGCAGTATTTTCTGATAGATTTGTGTTAAAAAAAAGACACGTTTAGACACATGTATCCAGTACCCATGGTTCATTATAAACTCTACTAAAACTTATTCTGACAGTTAATCAAACCTCCCTCAGTTGTACGCACCGCTCACTGTTGTAACGAAGTAGCCAACACTTATTAGAGACGTTTCAATATTAGTGATTTTTAATTATCAGAAATAATTACCAAAACCCCGATTACTCTACTGTTTTGTAGTACACCAATAAATATAAAGCAAACACTCAAAATAAACACTAAAAGTTCCGACTACTGCATTGTGTTTCAATTATATTTATGTGAGACGGCTGAGGATGGGAACACCAAGTGACCCGAAACATGTTCCAAATAAGAAAAACATCTTGAGGTAAAGTTATTATAAATATTAAATATTGTATATATATATATAAACTAATAAAAATAATTTACAAAAACTAAAAAACCCACACAACAACGATAATAATACAACAACCAATGGTATATACAAAATTGAAAGCCAACACTGCAATAAATGTTACATAGGAAAAACAAACAAAAAAACAACTGAAAAAACGTTATTTTGAACATCTAAACGCATACAAAAACCAGAAATATATAAATCTTAATTTCGCCACACATGCAATAAACACAGGACATGAATTCCCAGACATAACCAACATGACACTAATAAAACACAAACACAAAAGCACCATAATAAACATATGGGAAAATTTACAAATATAGGCCTACAAACATAAAACAAACTAATACCTGAACAAATACAAATCAATACAAAACATGACACAATTTTCAAAGCACTCAACATCGAAATTACTCAAAAAGCTAATATATATATATATACCACAATCACACACAATAATACCAGTTTAAAATACCAAAAGCCAACAGGAAACCATAACAACAAGCAACCAAAACACAAGTACAACATTATACAACAAGATACAAAATTAAAAAGGCTGAGGATGGGAACAATGGGATTCCCGAAACATGTTCTTAACCCTGCTGAGGTGTTCGGGTCCTTTTTGACCCAAAAGATTTTGTTTTACGCTGCTGTTTGTTAAAAAATTATTAGATCAACTTTCCGTTTTGTGACTTTGTCAAATACCTATAAATAAGTATCATTCTCTAATATAAATATTTTAAACCGCTTATAAAATTTTATGACACGTTTTTATACATAAAAGTTGTTCGGGTCCTTTTGGACCCATAGGTGAAGTAATTATTTTATTAGTATTATAAGCTGTACTTTGGATTCAAAAGCTTCATTACTTTGTCTCGTTTGATGATTCAATGCATAGTCTCATAGTACAAGGTCACACTGGTTGCTACATTCTCTCCCACCTACTCCACTTAGCAACAGTGCCTGCCTCTGTTGGGAAGAATGTTTTCCCTCTCCATCTGTCAGTCAGTGCTCCTTGAGCAGAGTGTGAGTGAGGTTGTTGTTATATTATACAGTGAAACATTCTTTTTTTCAATTGCAGTAATTTTTAGTGCTCTTTCTTTGGTTTTATTACCATACTTGTGTTTGACCTGAAGTGGCTTTTGTATGAACAATGATGGACGTTGAAGAAGTGTTATCGGAAAACTCCGACGAAGGAGAAGTTGCTTCAGAAATTGAAGAAAATATTTCTGAATGTGTGTCTTCAGATTCAGAAGATGAAGAAGTACATCGTAAACCAGGAAATAACATTTTATTATCTACAAACGGTGATATTCAGTGGAAGACCAAGCCTGAGCTCCAGATAGGAAGACGTCCTTCTCATGATGTAATGACACTTACGCCAGGACCAACCAGGTATGCAACTGCACGTGTTACTGATGAATATTCGCCATTCAAAGTATTTTCCCCCCTCCAATTGAAAATATAATCCTGACCCAAACAAGTGAAGAAGGCAACCGTATTTATGGGGAGCTATGGAAAAAAATTGACTCAACAGAACTAGACGCTTATATTGGACTTTTGTTACTGCCAGGTGTTTATAAATCACATAATGAGTCAAATGAGAGTTTGTGGGATGAAACAAAAGGAAGGCCAATATTTCGGGCAACAATGTCACTGGAAAGATTTAAAATTATTTCTCGTATTTTCCGTTGATCATCAAACTCGACCAAGTAGGCTAGTGATAAATTCGCACCTATTAGAGCTGTGGGAGAAATGGGTTGAAATTTTGCCAAAACATTTCAATCCTACCGAATGTGTCACAGTGGATGAAAGGTTAGTTGGTTTTAGAGGAAAATGCCCTTTCCGTCATTACATGCCTAAAAAACCAGCTAAATATGGCATAAAGTTTTGGGTTGTATGTGATAATGCCACTAGTTATGTTTGGAATATCCAGCCATATTTAGGAAAGCCACAAGGTGCACTACCAGAGAAAAAGCAGGGTCTTAGGGTAGTTCTGGATTTGACAGTTGGTCTAAAAGGCCACAATGTTACTTGTGACAACTTTTTTACATCGTATGGATTAGGCCAAACGCTTCTCAGAAGAGGTATTACAATGGTAGGAACTATCAAGAAAAATAAGCCTAACCTTCCTCCCCAACTTCTAGAAACAAAAAATGTACCTGCACTGACCTCAAAGTTTGCATTTACGAAGGATACTACACTGGTCTCTTACTTTCCAAAAAAGAATAAGTGTGTTGTACTACAGAGTACTTTACACCACGATGACAAAATAAGTTGTAATGATGATAAAAAATCCGCTGCTTATTTTAGATTACAACAAAATTAAAGGGGCTGTTGATACTCTAGATAAGATGTGTGCAAACTATACTTCAAAAAGGAAAACAAATCGTTGGCCCATAGTTGTCTTTTCAAATATACTTGATATTTCGGGTGTCAATTCTTTTGTTTTATTTACTTCCATCAACCTTCAATGGAAGCCAAAATGCAATGACCGGAAAAGAATATTTTCAGAAAACCTTGGAGAATCTTTGATCAAAAAACACATTGACAGACGACAGTATATGCCAAGAGGAAAAGCTGCAAGAGATGTAGTTGAACGCGTACAAGCTGAACGTGCAGTACCAACTCAGTCTATTATGAAGAATCCAGATACAATGCAGAGAAAAAGAGGGAGGTGCCAGTTGTGCCCAAAAACTGACAATAAGTCTTCTGTGAAGTGCTCAAAATGTGACAAGTTTACTTGCAAGAATCACCTCACCAATATATGTAATAAATGTTTCAGTGAAATTGTGTAAGTTTACGTAACAGAAACAGTTTACCTGACAGATAGTCTCGTAACATACAAATATAAGATTTTCCATTTTGTTTTTTGCCTGTGTTATATAATAATTTAGAAATGACTTTAATCTTTGTCGTATAGAATAGTATTTCATAAAAATTATGTTCATGAAATAATGTACATTTTTTTAATAATACAGATTTTTAAATTTCCAATAAACAGAATTTTAATAGCTAGATTATTAATAAAGTTTTTTGTTTCAGAATATAATAATGTGTTCGTTTCGTGCTTTGAAATCTTTTACTGTATTCATAACAAATAAAAATACAGAATTATGTTAGTTTTAGTACACAAATAAATATATACTTACATATATAAAAATAAAATATGATGAAATGTGCAAGGCAACATATATGATAAAAATGCTGATATACTGCATTGTTAGGTGATTATTTTGGTCATTCATTATCAGAACTTAGGCCTAATGTATAAAACATAAATGTGCATAGGCTACCAAGAAACTTTTTTTTTGAAAAAAATAATTTTTCCCGGATGGGTCATTTTGGACCCGAACGTCTTAAGTGTTGCTAAAATTTGAACACCCCAGTTAATAAGGGAAAAACATCTTGAGGTAAAGAAATTATAAATATTAAATAAATTATATTACATAGTTTAAATAAATTATATATACATATATGCTTATATATAATACTTTAAACAAATATACATAACTAATAACAATATGTAAAGTTGTTTTGCAACATATTTCACAAACTTTTCGAAGGCCTTCCAAAGTTTGCAAAACCGTTGAAATATATTCATCTCGTCAAATTATAAAAATTTGAATAAAATTTCAAATAAAATAGAAAACCAATAGAAACAATATTTTGTATTTTCAATAAAATTTCTCATATATTGCTTAGACTTTTACAATTTCCATAAAATTTTGACTTCCATTTTTGGTCCATGATGCCAAAACATAACGTTAAAAATTTTCTGACTAACGTTACAAACGGATTTGGATTAAATTTACCTTTAGTCAAATTTGCAATATAGATTTTCACAACTTAGAAAAAATTTTAGTACTCTTTTTGGGTTCTGGTGGCCAAAAAATGTTTAATATCCAAAACTGAAGGACAATAGGGTCAAAAAATTTCAAAAGTTCTAAAATTGCACACTATATCCATATTTTTGTTAAAGTTCTTTTAAACCTGCGTGGTTTTGGCAGGATTTAAAACAACTTTTGACGCCACAATATTTTATCCCCGCCCAATATTTTAAGATATATCGAACTCAAAAACAGCAGGGGTTGCCCTTTTTCTTGTGAGTCTGGTAGACAGACAGACAGACAGACAAATACCAAACGGTCGAGTTAAAACTGCGAATTCACTTCGCTAAAGTCTGATTGCGAACTGGCTTAGGAATTCTTCCATCTTCTGACGTAACCGTGATGTAGCATGTAGCACTGTGGTAGCGGGGCGTCTCTGCACCCGGTGCATGACTGCAGCATCTGGGTCGAGTCCAATGGCTGCCTGTTGATTGGCATAGTGCTGGTTCATTCGACTGGTGCCTAAATCTGGAATGGACAACCGCCAACCAGTTAACTGAGAAGGCGGGGGAGAAAGGTTTCATTTTATTTATTTAAAAAATTTTTGCAATCGTTGGGCACTGTCGCGTGAACGGGTTCAGGTGACAAATGTCACCATTCCCCAGTCCAGCGTGCAGACGCCATGAGGCATCGGTCGCTCCCCGCGAGGCGTAGAGCCTCCGTGCCAGTGATAGCTCGTAGCAGCGGCAATCAGCGCGGTCGGCGTACTAGGAAGGGAAGAAGGAAACAGCTTTACAGGTAAACTCTGGGGCAGGATCAGATGTTAAAGATGGTATGTGTTTTAATTAATTTGTTTACATTTATGGCTGGTCATCGAGAATCGCCCGAGGGCGTTTGACCCAGACAGGGGAGGCGGTTGCGTGGTGCTGATGGTCCTTAGGTAAGGGAAGGAAGAGGTCTCAGCTGCGGCGAAGAGAGTCGCAGCTAACCACCAGACAAAGGCAGAGAGAGGAGGAACTAGAAGACCTCCTCGAATTACACTATTTCTCACAAACCAAGGAGATCCCGACAAGGAACGGAGGGTTCTGGATTGGAAACTTTCCAGCCTACGCCTGTTGGTGGTGGAGATAAGTGACCACCAAACAGGTGCCGCATAGGTCAATACAGACCGAAGAAACAAAAGATACAGGGTGAATTTAGTGCGCAGCGCCAGGGGGCTGCGACACGCGAGGTATGGGTAAAGTTTGGCTCGGACGCCGCGAGCCTTGGATTGGGTATCAGTCACGTGGGCGTTGAAGCAAAGACGCCGGTCGAGCCGAACGCCTAGATACTTCACCGACTCTTTGTAGGCGATAGGCCTCCCTTCCAGGGAGAGCGGCTGGCATCGGGAGATAGACTTACGAGTGAAACAGATCGCCTCGGATTTCTCCGTGTTGATCGTCACCCGTCATTTCCGTAGCCAGTCCGGAAGCTGGTCCAACTGACGCTGTAGCTGTGTACTCGCAAAACGCGGGGACACGGAGCTGTAGTGATACATAGCATCGTCAGCGAACAAAGACAACGTGACACCGGGCAATACAGGCAGGTCGTTCGTGTACACAAGGTACAGAACAGAGCCGAGGACAGATCCCTGGGGTACGATGGCGGCGACGGGACGAACTGCAAAGCAGGTTCCGTCGACGCTCACCCTGAAGGTTCGGTCGCTGAGATACGACCGGAGGAAAAACACTATGGACGATGGTATGGGGAAGTTTGAAGAGAAGACCTTCGTGCCAGACTTTATCGAAGGCCTTGCTCACGTCCAACAGTACGGCGGCCGTAGCCGCTCGCCTGTTGGTGGCGTCAGAGAGTTGCGTAACCACGCGGACGAGTTGAAGAGTGGTCGAGTGTTCTCTGTGAAACCCGAACTGTTCGTTGCGGATAAAATTATCCAATAACGGCGAGATGCGGGCCAGCAGGAGACGCTCGAACACCTTCGAGATAACTGGCAAGAGAGAGATAGGCCGATAGCTTTTAGGAAGCATGCGCGGCTTGCGGGGTTTGGGAATCATCACTATGTTGGCAGTTTTACACAGGCGGGGAAAGTACTGTAGCCGGAGACAGAGTTGAACAGCTCGAGCACGAGGTCAACGCCTGAGGCCGGGAGATATTGTAGTGCAGCGGCCCCGATCCGGTCAGGACCGGGGGCGCGACGGCGGTTTAGTCGGCAGATAGACGAAACGGGTTCGTCTCTGTCGAACGGGAGGTCTGGGCCAGCGGGAGGGTGAGAAAAATAACCAGATAGGAAGTCCCGAACTTCTGCCGAGTGGGCAGGGTCCGAGACGCCTCGTTGAACAGTAAATTATGACTCCATGCAGTTGGCGAAGACCTCAGCCTTGCCTTCTGCCGAAGACACAATCCTGTTCGGAGTTTCCAGCGGGTTGCGAGTTCTCTTCTCGCGGGTCAGTCTACTCACTGCTCTCCAGACGGAGGCGTGGTCGATTTCAAGGGACTCAAGGTATGAGTCCCATCGATCAGAGCTTACGTCCCCCAGAAGCTGCTCGACGTAGAGGGACTGTTGTTGAAATCGTCGCTTAACAACTGGGTCACGGGTCCTTTGCCATCTGCGGCGGAGCTTGCGCCGAAGCCAGATGGCGTGGAGTACTTCCGGAGGAAGGGCCAATTTACGATGGTTCACCTCGAGTGCATAGGTGTGTCGATCCATGACGCCTTGGACCAACTCCTGAAGATTTGTGGTGCGGAGATCCAGATCGTCACCAGTGACGATAGGGTACGCCGGGAGAGATGGTAACCGTCGAGAGAGCTCATCATGATAGGAGCGCCAGTAGACTCTCCTAACAATCTGAGCGGGAGGTCGGGGTGAAGCCGACAGCTCTCGAACAGTTATAACAAGGCGATTGTGATCGGACGAGAGATCCGACACAGACGAGATCTCGATGTGACGGCCCACGTTCTTGACAACTCCATCAAGAACGTCCAGCCGATGGCCGTGAAAGGGGTAGTAGGTAGGGTCTTCAGGGCCGATGACATTAAATGCCGGGTTGTCAGAGACGAACAGGTACAGAGAATTTCCATAGGCGTTGGCAACGCGGCTGTTCCATGATGGGTGTTTGGCGTTTAAGTCGCCGGCTACAATGGTAGAGAGGGGGTGGTCGAGGAGGGCGTCCCACTCCTCGGGCGGTAGCGGATTTCGCCGGCCAGGCCGGAGGTACGCAGAAACAACGCGCTACTCTGATCCGCCGGCGTACACCGCCACCACGCAGCCTTCAATAATAGATGTGTCTAGAGGAGGCAAAGGCCTGTGGGATATCCGCCTGTGGACTAAGACAGCTGTACCCCCGAGGGGGTACAGCGAGGCCGTAGGGGACGATCCTGACGATAACAGACGTAGGCAGGAAGGAAAAACGAGTGGTAGTGAGCCAGATGAGTCTCGGAAAGAAGTATGACATCAACATCATACTCCGTCACGAAAGTCATCAGTTCAGATCGTCTGGGGAGCAACCCAAAGGCCTTCCACGCAACGATCCTCAGGCTATTAGCCATTCAGGGGAAGTAGGGGAAAAGGGTAGCTAGAGACTGGAAGACCAAGGCAAGCACTGTGGTCGTGTCACGAGCAGTCCTTATCGATGCAACAAGATTGTCTGCCTAGGCAGTCAGGGGATCAGCCGACGCCCGAGAAGATTCCCGGGACACCGGAGGACAAGCCTGACTGGCCTCGGCAGGGGTAGCAGATGGCGCTGGGCTGATGGACTGAGTATTAGTCTGCTCGCTGGGAGGTTGAGGTTGATGACTGGGGGCGGGTCTAGCTCGCGGAGTAGGTACAGGAAGAACCTGTGATGTAGGTCGGCCGGCGGAGTTCCGGCGGCGACGAGAGCGCTTGGACTTGCACTATCGAGCTGGAGGCGGGACAGATTTAGCGGCCATGGCCGCGTAGGAAGGTACGGCCGCTCCGGCAGGCGCCGGGGTTGAGGCCGCTGCAGGCGGCGCCGAAGCGACGACTGCAGGCGGGACAGCAGCACCGGAAGCAACCGGAGTTGCTGCAGGAATCTTGGCAGATGAACCAGTGAGAGGTGGGAATGCCTCTCGCCGGTTAGGGCCAGGACCAGCTACACGGCCAGCCTGTGCGCCAGGGCGCACAGGAGGTCGCTGCGGTTTCATGGCGGCGATAAAGTCGTGGCAGCCTTGGTAGGTAGCCGGGTGAGCTCCACGGCAATTGCAGCATTTAGCTGTAAACCCCGTCTTTGCCTTATCACAGCCGCGATGGGGCTCAGCACAACGCACACAATGCGGTGGCTGGTGGCAGAAAAGTGGCCGGGCCGCGGGTCAAATTTGCGGACTTGCAACCGGAGGTGCAGAAGATTCTGGAGAGTGTAGATCTCCTCGAAAGGTACTACTTTCAGTAATTTAACAAGAAAGCTGTTGACAGGTTTCCGGTCTTCGCCCTTGCCAACATGCAGGACGGTTACCGCAATCGGCGCATAGCCGAGCGCAACAAGTGCCTGCCTGATGGCATCAGGTGCAGTGAAGGATGGTATTCCCGAGAGAATGACCTTGATTTTGCGTTCTGATGGGAGACCAAAAGTATGAAAAGGAATTTTGCGCTCTGTCAGGAATGCCTGAGCAGAGCGCAAGTCGGGAACTGTAACGGTCGCCAACTTCAACGAGGCACCTTGGCACCTCGCCTCGACCTTGACCGAAGGGAGAGCCAGGGAAAGAGAACGAAGAAGTTGAGAGTAATTCCTGTTATCAGGAATTACAATCGGAGAAAGGCGTGGGGAAGACAGAATTTGGTGTAACAGACGCGTGCTGAGTGCCGTTGTTACCTTGACTGAACTGCTGCTGTGCAGGAGAGGCGGGCGGCGGAGTTAGGGCCAGCTTTCGCTTGAACTTGGCAGATTTGCCTTGTACAAGCGAGAACTGTCCGTCCCCCGACCCAACACTACACACTGACACAGCACTTATGACTGCCTTTGTCCGGTCGCTGGCTCTAACTCTCTTTGCTAAAGCCTCGACCTCCACCTTCCCATACCTACGAACCATCAGTGCATCAGAACCACCACCGCCCATTCGGGTCAAGCGCCCTCGGGCGCTTCTTGATGACCCACCATAACGCCATCCTCTTTAAATTAAACTAAAAAATGTAATCATCAGTCCCAGACCAGAGTTTTTCACTTAAACTCTCCTTCTCTCCTTCCTGACCACCTCCTAGCACGCTGAGTCGGCTGCTTGTCGCTGTCATCAACCATTGGCACGGAGGCTCTCCGCCTCGCGGGGAGCGACCGACGCCCTCAGGGCGTCTGCTGACTGGACTTGAAACGGACAACATCTGTTGCTCGAATCGGTGTCAGCGGCAGTGCACAAATCAAAATAAAGTTTATACTTCCCCGCCTTCACAGTTAATTGGTTGGCGGTTTCCTTTTCCAGTTTTAGGTCACCAGTCGAAAATGTACCAGCACTATGTTCACTTCTGGCAGCCATTGGACACGTTCCAGATGCTGCAAATAAGCCACGGGTGCAAAGACACCCCGCATCCATAATGCAATGCTATGTCACTTTCACCACTATCGCGGGGAAGAGGCGTTGTTCATTTGCGTGTACGTTTGAAATATAGGAATATCAATTCAGTCAATAAGTATCTTTCAACAATTTTTAATACCGCGCATTTGATTGTGTTCTTACCGTTTACTTTAATGAGACTGATTTCAGAATGTTGTCACGCGTTTTTCAGCCACTTTAAAGATAGTAATGTTGATTAGTCTTAACCAGTTTTTTCTTTTTCTTTTGTATGAAGCTGACCCAACCCCGGACCCTCCAAAGCCAAATTCCAGATACGCCACTGACTGTATGTCTGTGTTGAAATTCTAACGTTTTTTCACTTTTAAATTTGTGTTCATTGTTTATGCAAGAGAAAATCTTTAGAATTTTAAGTAATGTTCCAGAGCATACTTTAAGAAATTTGCACTAGGCGTCACTAAACCAACCAATGCGTGCGCGTGCGCGTGTGTGTGTGATTTTTATACAATATTGAAAATTATGTTTGAATTTAACTTGACCATGGTCATGTTCATTCTTTACTCGTGTAAAAAAAAACTGAAATGGATTCATTATAATTAATTATGTAATATTCAATATAAGTGCATTACAGTGTGATGTTCACATAGGCCTACTATTACATGGACGCCTGTTACAAATTCAAAGCCTTTATCACTTGTCCACTTAAAAATGTATAAAATTTGTTTAATTTTAAGTAATTTAAAAAAATGAAAATGCATAAACATTTAACATTCATACTAAATTGCTTTACAAGTAAATAAGTTACTTAAGAAAGAAAAAGGATAAAGTATGCTAGTAACAAAATATTTCCTTAATTTCCTTCCTTCTCCCCTTTCATCTCGCATTTCGGCACCGGCACAAATATTTGCCACTAGGCGGCACTAGTGCCTTCTAGTTTATTGCTTAAAATATGCTCTGTAATGTTCAAACCAAAAAAAGTAAGTAACAAGAGAGAAAAGACAGTAAGAAACTTCCACACCGGCCATCTCTGCATTCCGGCGAATGTCTCGTAACATTACGAGACAATCTCTTGACACTACGCGGTTCAATTATTCTCCACGATCAGTAGCGTGGCGTCCATGTAACCGCTGTTGCCGGCGGCAACAGTACAGGAAACGAAAGAAAATAGTATTAATTATATCACCGAATAAATATTTTAGTTACTGAATCATTTGACATCCGAACGAAATTGGAAGGGAAACTTGAAGGAAAACAACATTGCTTTCGAACTGCTGTGCACTTGCGCCGTCTTGTGTTGCCGGCTCAGACATCGGCAATGTTTTACGGCGTACGGTCATTGACCTCGTAGTAGTTGTCACTGTACAGACTGGAGGAGAGGAGTCTCCTCTTCTCCATCCAATTTATTGCCGCTGTATAAACCGGCAAAATGCTCAGTTAGCAGCTATGTTTGTTTTCGGAACCAACGTTCAGCCGTTACTACATAGCTCTTTGTGTTTTGTTCGTTTAGTTATCCGTTTCTCTGTTTGTCTTTATTACTTTTAATTCGATTATTTGTGTCCTGATTTTGTTCTCTGCAAGTATAATGGAGTCAGATTCCGTTGAACCGGGACCCTTTTCTTCTGCCAGCGAATGATAGAAAACACCCTAAAAAAGTATTTTGTCTCTAAAAAGAACGATTGGTACTAGAAAACATTCGAAATAATTTTTTGCCCTTTGTTTTAGACCTATCACAACCGGCAACGGCTGTTATGTACCCACGCCACGCCACTGCCGACGATCAACTCGTTTTCTCTTTGTTATTTGATTGTCGGGCTACTTTAAAGATGCAAGTAAAAGTAAAAGGACGTTGCACTTTACGTGTGTTACACCGACTTATTGATTCATAACGAACTGACTGTAAACGAAATCGTTGAGATGGAAAGGAATTTGAAAACTAGTTTGTCTGGCGATACACTACTTATACATATTACTCTACTTCTGCTACCCACTAAATTATATAATCGCATAGGCTCTTGCGGATTTGTTGTGTTTTGCAAATTGTTGCCAATACTATGTGTTACAGCTTATAGTAAAATAAAGGGGAAAGGGTGAACGGCAGATTATACATATTATTTATTATTTGGTGTTCTGCCATAAGGCAGGTCTTCAAATGGTAAGAGCTCTACAAGCTCTCCTATCGCGTGCCAGTCTTTTCGTTTCTTCGTAATACCCTCTGATTTTAATGCTATGTATCAACTTCATTCTTCTACGCCCTCTCCTTATTCATTGTCCTCTTCTTCTTTTTACTCCTTCTATGACACCTTCCTTGCCAGTTGTAAGCAAGCAGTCTCTTCTTAAACAATGACCTAACCAATTCCTTTTCTCATTTTCTATTACCTTCACGACTCTTCTCTCTTCCCCTATTCTTCTTAAAACTTCATCATTCCTTACGTTCCATTGCTCGCCAAACCCACATCTCAAATGCTTCCAATATCCATGTCTCTGCACCATATAAAGCAATGCTCACCATATGACATAACATTTGGCTAACCTTTTTCTTAAATTCTTATTAATTTTACCACACAGCAGTCTTTTCTTCCCACTAAATGGCTCTTTCTCTATTTCTCTATTCTTGCTCTAATTTCACGAGTGCAGGACTTATCGAGCTTCCAAGATATCTAAACAACTCCACCTGTTGTATTTTGTCTTGCCTTATCTTTATGTTTGCCCTTTTTCCTCCTCTGCTAATCACCACACACTTAGTTTTTCCTTATTGGATTGTCCAATTTCCATTATTTTTACCCTCATTCCATATTCCTCGCATACTAAATTCTCAAATCTCTCACCATTTCATTCATTGTCTCTTCCTTTTCTGCTAAAACAGCCATGTCATCAGCAAACCTTATACAATTTGCATAGATGCATATGCATAGATGGCATCTTTACATTTGAATAATTGAAACTGAAATTGAAAGGAGTTAATTTGATAATTGAAACATAAGTTAATAATTGAAAGGAAAAGGGAATTTAACTTGGAAACGCGCCTTGCATTCATAGATGTGTCGAAAGCTTTTGATAATCTGAAACGTTCGCTACTCTGGAGTATAATGGAACGAAGGGGTTTCCCTTCGCAATTAATTAAAAGTTCTTAGGAGCTTGTATTACAAGACAGCGGTTGTTGTTATGGATTCGAACGGTAAATTATCATAAGATATTCCAGTACAAATAAAGGTATGAGACAAAGGTATTAAAGGTTCACCGACACTTTTTAATATCTGCATGGACGACATATTTCGGCGATGGATAGCTAAATTTGACTGGGGAATATCACTTCACGGAATATTCATTGCTTACATGCAGATGACAAGGTAGTGATACAGAAAACAGGAGGCTAGTTACAAAAGGCGATATTTACGTTCAGTATCATCATACAAGACTATGGGCTATAGACGTCTGCTGCACAACATAAAACGATGGCATTTAAGGGGAAGTATTCTATAAGATCTAACATAGTCGTGAATAATCAGATTTTGAATCAGGTTAATCATTTTAATTACCTGGGTTGTGTTACTTCATATGGAACTGATTATGATTGGGATAGTGAGCTAACAAAATTTAGACGTATCTGTGGAACGATTCATAGGTACCTGGAAAATAAAGCACGGAAGGATAGCCGGATGAAATATTACAAAACTGTGGCTGTACTCGCATTCCTGTATCCTAGTGAGACATGGACTCTTGGTAAAAGGGACGTGCAGAGGATTCAGGCAGCCAAAATGAAATTTCTAAGAGGGGGGAAGGTTGTTCTCTCTTGGATCGGAGAAGGCACGAGGATATTAGACGCAAATTGGATATTGTATCGTTGCACCAGAAGATTGAAGACCACTGAAGGAGATGGTGTGAACACTTGAACCGCATGCCTGATATCCGTCTACCTGTGGCTGCCTTGGGTTATTGGGTTATCACCCTATTGGGAAGAGAGATGTCGATAGACCAAGGAGGAGATGGGTTCCGGAACAGGTCTAAGGCCTCGGAATGGTGATGATGAAGCTTATAATAAATTATGATTAACTCAGTGTAATCAGGAAAACAAAACTCTCTCTCTCTCTCTCTCTCTCTCTCTCTCTCTCTCTCTCTCTCTCTCTCTCTCTCTCTCTCTCTCTCTCTCTCTCTGTCAGTCACACACACACACACACACACACACACACACACACACACACACACACACACACACACACACACACACACACACACACACACACACACACTTACTCTCTCGGTCTCAGTGACACCACTTTGGGGGGAAGTCTCTAAATCTAAAGTCTCTGAACATCGTACTAGCGACAAAAATTTATATTTAGGATTAGCGGCTTTTCTGGGATCAGTTCAGGGATTTTGACGGAAAATGTGGGGATTTTTATATCAGACTTAAATAAAATTAGGTACAAACATTATAGCCCTCATATAACATTGAGTTTTTGCAAAGCTAACAAAAGAATTACCTCCACTTAATCAGTATTGTATGTGGAGAGCAATGAGAGATCACATAGTAATGGTTTACTCTCTCTCTCTCTCCCCCTCCCCCTCCCACTATATCGATAACACATTTCGAATACCTACGCAAAACGTCTGTGCATGTGGGAAATAAATATTAATTTTATTACCCTGTGGAGGAATTGATTTCTTAAGCTTCGTTTGTCACAGTACTGTGGTGTTACTGACGGACACAGTTTAAGTCCTGCAGACACCGAAGATGGCCTCCACTGGCGACGTTGAAACGTGTGTGCTAAACAACAGAAGACCACGGCCTGACAGCCCGGGCAGTAGTTGTTCTCTCAAGGAGTTTTTGTGTTTCTAAACATGATTCAATTTCAGTTTCATAATATTTAACGTTTTTTCAAGTTATTGCTTCACTGCCATTTCGACGACAAATTGACAGTTAAAATGGTAAAAAAGTGTCCGTTATTCTGTACTGACATAGAGCTATATTCGGAATACTGTGGCAAGCGTTGCACAGGCATTATCGGTGAACTGATTTGTACAACTTCATCAAAACAAGTGGTCAACCACGTGGCGCAATTTTGGAATGTTTATTTTTTCGCAAGTTTATATATTTTTTTTAAATGCCTATTAATGTAACCCTTATGTTTTCATGCTTACATTCGTCGTTACAACAAAATAAATAGCAAATAACAAGCAAAGTAAACAGTAAACAGTTTTCTTCTTCTTCTTCTTCTTCTTCTTCTTCTTCAGGACCTCACGGAGTAGGCACTTTGCCTGTTCTGTCTCACAGAGTACCTCTCCATCTCGCTCTCGGCCTTCCTGCATCTCTTGTACCGAAGGGTCTATGTCGAAACGCAACCTTAGGTAGGCATCCATCTCCATTCTGTCCAGATTCTGTAACCATCCCGTGCGATATGTCTGGATCTTATCGTTTATGGAAAATACCTGTAGCTCTTCTCTAATATCCTCATTGCCCAAACGATCCACGTGCAACCCTCTGTTCTTCTCAGAAACTTCATTTCCGAAGTTCGAATCTGGTTTTTAATCTTCTTTGTAGGAACCCATATTTCACATCCACATAGAAGAACAGGCACTGCCATTGTTTTATAAAACGTAACCATTGCCTCTTTCCTTGTCTTTTTCCTCGACCTTTTATGTATGACGCCACACGTCATTTGAAACCTCAATATTTTAAGATGTGTCTTTTTCTTTAAAAATTCAGTCTTTTTCTTTTATTTTATTTTGTTTCATCCACAAAACTCTAACTGCCCCCTCCCCCCCCGAAGAAGAACCTGGCTGCGCCCCTGTATAATCGTATCGTAAAGTATAATAATTAATAATCATCAATCATGCATAATTTAGTTAAAAGTCAATTCATTTTTGTCAGGCACAAATCCGGAGATACAAAATGTTGGAGATCAGAAACTATTTTGTGAGAAATAGCCTATAACGCCACCTCTTCCGTCACCACGTCTGACGCTCTCTCTCTCTCTCTCTCTCTCTCTCTCTCTCTCTCTCGCTGCCTGCAGGTTGAGTTTGAGGAAAACCATTGCGCGGAAATTAATTTTCGGAACTGACGTTCGTTCGTTCGTTCGTTGAATATCCACACGGATCGTTTCATGTTTAGCCGCTACTTCTATAATATACACACACGGTGACCGCCGATTGCCGGTTAGCGATAACTTTGTTGTTTCTCGGACCAAAGCAATTTCCTCTCCCCATGTGTCTAGCATATCTATGAGTTACCGAGAAGCGTAGGAAGTGTTTCCTACTATAGTGATCCGATTGAACGGAAACACGTTCGTTTCCGCATTCTAAAACCTACACTCACGTCGATTTTATTTGACAGCATGTAGAACTGTTTTCCCATACAAATGTTAATTAAATTTTAGACAAAATTGATGTACACCATTATTTGTTTCGAGAGCTCATAGG
Source organism: Magicicada septendecula (assembly GCA_034769895.1). Lineage (NCBI taxonomy): Eukaryota > Metazoa > Arthropoda > Insecta > Hemiptera > Cicadidae > Magicicada > Magicicada septendecula. The sequence goes on along the minus strand of CM068370.1, from coordinate 50,907,167 downwards.
TTGCTTTATAATAGTTTAAATCAAAATTTTAGTGTCTTTTATACACACGTTTTATATAGAAAGTACATGGCAGTATAGTGGCGATTCCTGACCCGACGGGTAGGGCAAGCATCAACTCCAAGCACAATATAAGCACATGTACATAAAATTTCCAATGCTATAAAATAATTTTAAAGTATTCAGCTACTCACTTGTTTGTGCCACTGTGAGAAAATTTAGCAAACTGTGATTCTACTTCCTAGTTTTAAAAACAAAAATATAATTTCATCAACCAGTACCCAGGACACATCGCGTGGAGCTAACCTCAAACAGCGACAACCAAAACAAAAACAACAGAAAAAGTGGTCACATTTTCATCGAGCCGGGAAACTATTAGCGCTCCTAGCGGCGTAAAGCACGATTAAAGAGTGCTTGCTTATTGCGTCCATGAGAGCCAGACTGTAAGTGTTGTTACGACGATCTACTCGTCATATGGTACAGTGGAAAACATAATACAAGGCACCAATTAAGTCACTAATCAGCAGCTTTAATTATCACAATTAAACAGTTTGTAATCAACAAGATAGTCTCTTTCAACAAATCAAATAAAAATTGTTCACACGCAACAAAAATGCCAACTAATATAAAACAAAATTGTATTACAATTGTCCCGCACAATTATAAAACACATAACACTTCGCCACAATACTTCGAACCGCACTGTGTAAATCGCCCGACAATAACTGAACTAAGCGCCGCTGAATGCCTATAATTGTACCCCGCTGAAATTCCAGAATCATCCATACTACGTATCAGCGCTACACTAGAGCGTGATTGATTGCGGCCTTGACACAGTGCGCGCGGCCGGCGAAGTCTAGAAAAGTCTCGCTAACGCATGTTGAGATCACGTACGCACACAACATTACAGCCGACAAGCACGTAGCGTGTTGTGTAATGTCGTAACACTATGTTTGTAGGTACCAGCAGACCACCTTACTAATAGGTTAGAGTGTTGTAAGTTTGATCATTTTCACCTGTAGCTTAATGTAAAAAAAGAATGCTAGATAATGAAAGCGTAGTTATGAAATCCTAAATAAATGCTAAGATTTCTGAAATTATTGCTAACTCATAGTTAGTGCACCGAAGCATTTTTTGAAGTGATTGCCTTGGGGCGGAGCGGTCAGTCAGCTGTTAAAACAGCGCACAGCATTGGAAGCACAGTGACGTTAATGACTGATGATCAAATCAAGTCATCACCATCATTTTGACTGGAAGACAGGTGACAAATGCGCCGCCGATTTTCAAAAGATGAGAGATAAGAAGGCATATGAAACAGTCTTTGGCGACGTAATCATTTATTTACTTTTGCCTGATTTCCTTTAGGCAAGCACTGCTTGCGTTGGTTGCTCTGAGCATTCGACACTGCAGTCAGTAGCGTTATGTATACTGTCTCCGTTCTTAGCTTATTCCCGATGTAAACAAACCCACGTGGCTCATCTGAAACGCTATTGGTCAGGGGCGTTGACATTCTTCACACAGTAGTCTGTTACGCGCACGTGCAGAGTGTCTGTATAGTCATGTTAGAGTTGTAATTACTGCGACAAGTGGTTTTGATTACGTGTACTCATCTTTATGAATACACAGTAGAACTTTATCGCTGCTACCAAAATGAACATAAATTTAAAAAGTTTTTAGTAAATGATATTGACGAAAAATCGAGGCACGCCGTTTTAAAACTTCCTCCTTATCACTGTATTCTGAATCCCACTGAATAAATACGAAAACAGTTGAAAGGATATGTTGCCCGTCACAACACAACATATAAGCTGCATGATGTAAAACAACTGATAGAGAAGACGGTAAATGAAATAACGACGGACAATTGGAGTCGTTGTGTCGAGCATGTATTCAAGGAAGAAGACAAAGGAATTGGGCCAAATTACAGCAGACACCGTCGTGGACAATCTTATCATTCACACTGCTGACTCAAGTTCCGACACAGACATGAAAGGCATTGAATTACTCTCTGACGGTAGTTGATAACATACAGCAAAGTGGCAATTATCACAGCTTCTACTTTTGCTTTAAGTATAGGCCTACTTTATTTTTTTCTTGCGATATTAAAACAGTGAATAAAAAAAGCCAATCGTATTCACTCCGTCTTATAAAATATGTCATTGTCGCTCTGACACAGTCACACAAATATGACTTTAGTCAGGAAAAATTATGACAATTTACGTGTGTTTATAGCCTACAGTATCAACATTATACTGTATGTACCCTGTCTGTACTCCTTCTGTCAGAGTGACACGCCTCTAATTCGAGCAGCAAATAGCGTTTCAGTTGTGCCACGCCTGTTTGTTTACATCAGGATTAAGCTAAGAACGGAAAGAGTATAGACCACTGGAGGCCCGGGGCTGGTTGATTTCTGAGGCCCCTCCCATAAGTCGGGTTTTTAATCATCCAATTTCGCTTTAAGTAATACAAAGAAAAAACACTTTACTGTTACACATTTATTATCTAATTACTGTTTTGGTACATCTATACTTAGAAATCTTTATAAGAAGCTGTAGTACTGTTTGAAATTAAAATCCACTTTCATATTATAAAAACAAAGTTTAAAGAAATAATAGAAGTAGGCCTAGTATTATTTATAGACTGCATTAAATTTATTACAATACTTTATAATATACAATAAACTTATATACTGCAAAACAAATTTATCATTGCTGGAAACAATACTTGGCAATTTTTTGTCAAGTCAGTTAGCAGTATCAGTGCAAATAAGGTGAACTTTCTAAAATAGCTTTTTTATAGTTTTGGCCTCGGAAAATTCAAGTAATTGACCCGATTTCCGCAGTCCGAGTTATCCACTATTCGGTAAAAATTCTGATTAGAGATTTTAAATAAATTGTTGGTGTCCCGAAATGTTAAATATTGTTCACTGGTATAATCTTCTTTAGCGTAGGCCTCCATGTTATCGCCCGGTATTTCACTCCGCCGTTTACGTTTTCGTACCGAGCCACGGCCTTCGTGAGTCGCTGCCGCTGCCGTTGTCGTCCGTGCTGTTTGGGGTTCAATTTGCGACTTCCGACTGCGTGGTGAGGCATTGACGCTAGGTACAGCTGACTCTTCTTTTTTAATATCAATATATATTTCTAATAATAAACTTACCTTTAGAAGCTTTTTTTTAATATCTGTAAACAATTTATGAGGCAACGTTGTAAGGTAGATTTCAAAATAATGTGAAAAAATCTTTGGAATCGACTGATTAAATCCTGGACCTCTCCTAGTGTTGCGTTTCAGGGCGTGACAATAGAACATTAGCAAATAAGTTATAAAATTTACCAAAAAAGCTTAATTTTCCAAATCTGGAGGCCCCCTAGTAAGTGGGGCCCGGGGCGGTCAGCTACTGAACTGCAATATCTAATCATACAGTATATTTCACTTTTTCCAAAGTGGTACGAATTCAAACGTTCTCTACACGGAGTATATGTTAGTATACGTTATCTGGGTATACGTAGTACACAGTGTACAGACTATTAAATATTTTATCTATGGAGTAGTAAATATTTATGCCAGCGTAATCTACCGGAAGTGTCACTGTTACATCAGTCAATCATCGTATTCGGCACGCAGAGATAAGCGGTTGTAGCTGACTCATGTCAACCGATCTAGGACAGCGTCTCGCAGAACACTCACTTCCAGCCTGACTACAACAAATACATAGTTTTACTTCATTTTATAATCTATTACATGTACATTAAGTACCGTATCCATTAAACAAAACTTATGGTAACGAAAAAAAGCAAAAAAAAATTTCATGTGGAGCAGTTTCTGGGAGGAAGAGAAGAGTCTAAACTCTGGGAGCGGGTTGAGTCTAGCTTGATGATTGGGCTCCTCCCCCCATTTTCCTCAGGAGAAATTAGAAATTCAGAATTCTTCACATACAATTTTACAAATAAAGGTCTTGCAAAGTTATTGAGCAAATCAACGTAAAATATAAGAGTTGAAAAAAATGGAAAAGCGATGATTTAAAAATATTCTATCTTGAATAACTGTTATAAAGTGAAAGGTAATAAATAATAAATCTTTTAACATTAGGAATCGCTTTAAATCTAAATTTGTACTTTTAGTAGATCTTGTGAAAACGAGTTTGTCTGGAGATATTTTGAAGAAGCCAATTTTATTACCATTTTGCACTTTGTTTTCATCACCATGATCATCATCGTCTCCAAGGATTAAGTCAAGGATTGTTTGTTCCGGCGTCGAACAGGCAAAGTTTAGAGCCGGTCACTCCGACGCTTCCTCGGACGTCCCACACCTCTCCGTCCCCTAGGCTTATAGTTCCAATAGTTGTTTGGGGATGTGGTAATCATCCGTCCACCAATTCAGCCGACACGGGACCGATCCTGTCGAGTTTACTCATAATATTGCTACGACATTACAGGAGACGCGTGCTTCTCGGCTATTCCAGCGGAGCCCGGCTGTAACGTTGTGTGCGGACATATTGCTGCTACTTTGAGTTGGAGGACAATTACGTGATACTTGTCACGCGTCCGCAACGAGACTTTTCCAGACCATACCGGTCCGCGCGCGCTGTGCTAAAGGCCGCAATCAATTATGTTTTAGTGTTTTCCAGTACACGCCTATTATGGAATATCCAGGAACCTCAGCGGGGTATAAATCAATTACTCAGAGACGCTTAGTTCAGTTTGAGTTGCGATTTATTACAGTGCGGTTCGAAGTATTGTGGCGAAATGTTATGTGTTTTTATAATTGTGCGGAACAATTGTGTTTTATACTCGTTGACATCATTATTGCGTGTGAACAATTTTTATTTGATTTGTTGTAAGAGACGATCTTGTTGATTACAAACTGTTTCATGTGATAATTAAAGCTGGTGATTAGTGACTTAATTGGTGTCTTGTATTTTGTTTTCCACTGTACCATACGACGATCAGTAGACCGTAGTAACAATATTCAGTTTCTGCCGTATATCTGTGTTTCCTCTATGATCACGGAGAGTATACCCTGCCGCGTGCCTGAGAAATCTCATTTTTAAGGATTTCACATTTCACCTTATTTTAAGGATTAAAATCGTTTATTACACACTTTAATCTTTATGTAAAATCCAGCAATAAAATCTTCTAATTTTTCTGAATTAAAGTCATGACACTTCTAGTTTAGCTGTACAACGACGACAGTTCAAACCATAGAGATATTAGAATAGAGAAGTCATGACGTAATTTAGCCCGTAAGGAGAAGTGTGTCCGGGCGACAAAGATAAAGGTAGATGTTTGATGCATAGATAACTGTTTGCTTTTTCTTTAATATGTACGACATTTACCAAATTTTGAGTGATTGTCATTATTGAAAAAACTCTAACTTTACTTTATTTAATTATAGGTATAATACTACTGACTCGGAACACAAAGTTCTTTATTGGTAAAAATGTAAAATGTTTACCTTATAGCCTGAACGAGTTTTCGCTTATTATAAGCTTCGTCAGAGGTTGCCACTAGGCTTTATATCGTGCGGGGCGACGCTGTCAGATTTTTAGACTTTTATTCCCGTCTCGCTCCACGTTCCTTATAAATATAATTAAATCACTATCGACTCGGAACACAAAGTTTTTTACGGGTAAAAACGTAAAAGTTTTACCTTATAGCCTGAATCGGTTTTTGCTTTTAAAAAGCTTCTTCGGAGGCTGCTGTTGGAAGCACTGTCCGTCTTGTTCTTCGTGACGGCGCCGTTTTTTGAAAGATTTATGTTGTGTGTTTGCGGTGTGATATGTTCGAATAATACGTGTGATTTGAATTGTTTTTGTTCGTTCAGGATGTCGGCGTTTTTATGTGTTTTTGTGTGTTTGTATATTTCTAGTAGTTCAAGAGTGTCTAGTTTTTGGCGTTTTGTGTGTACGTGTACAATATCCTTATTTCTGTTTACGTTTGTGTATGTGTGGTTTGCAAAGGTGGATTCGGTAGTGCAGTGTAGTGTCTTTGTGTCTTCTATGTATCTCTGAAGCAACGTCCTGTCTGGCCTATGTAGAATTTGTTGCAATCTGAGAAATTTAGTTTGTAAACACCAGGTAGATCGAATTTGTTTTGTTCTTTGTGTGTGTTCTGTTATGTTTGTAGTTTTTTATACGATTCTGTATCCTGCTTTTGTTTTAATTTGTGGGCTATTTTTTCAGTGTGGTTATTGATGTATGTTTGTGTTATGAATTTGTTGTTTTCTGTCTTTGTCTGTTGTTTGTTTTGTGTTTTGTGTAGGGGTATGTTAATTATTGTTCTATTGTATCCATTTGCTTCTGCTAGATATTTGATTTGTTTAATTTGTCTTGATAGTCTTTTTCTTCTAGTGGAATGTTTTTAGCCTACGTATCACGGTTCTGAAGGCAGCTAGTTTGTGTTGTATTGGGTGATTGGAGGAGTTGTGTATTAGTGTGCCAGTTGTAGTGGGTTTTCTGTATATACTGAATTTGTGTCTGTGTTCAAATTTTGTGATGCTGAGGTCTAGGAAGTTTATGCTATTGTTGTACTCGTATTCAGCAGTGAAGGTTATGTTTTTGTGTATTTTGTTTATGTGTATTGCTTTTTTTTATTCCGCAAATATGTAAGACATTTACCAAATTTTGAGTGATTGTCATTATTGAGAAAACTCGCACTTTATTTTATTTATTTACAGATATTATTGTAATAAGTGGCTGTATTATTGTATTACTGGCTTAGAAATATTCTTGCGTAAAGTGATTATGGATTTTGCTGAAATTTTTAGTAGCCCTGGGAAGGATAAATATCTCTCCGCCCCCCCCCTTAGTAATGCCACTGATGTGGAGAGCGGTTTCTCTTATCCAAGTCTAAATCTTCTTCTTCTTCTTCTTCTTCTTCTTCTTCTTCTTCTTCTTCTTCTTCTTCTTCTTCTTCTTCAGCGGCGCAACAACCCATTACTGAGTCAAGGCCTCCTTTAACAGCCTCCGCCAGTTGTCCCGGTCAAGTGCACCTGCTCTCCAGTTCCGGGTCCCATGGCGAAAGAAAGTGACAGGTTTCTGCACATAAAGTTTTACAGGTGGGCTATGTGAATTCTCCGATTTAACCCCCAACCTGGAGGACCAGGAATTTTGATTTCGGGGTGCTCTTCCCCTTGAGAGTTGCTTTCACCTCAACTGACGAGCTCTCTCTGCCCGGTCGCAGTAGGCTAACTGACTCAGCCCACGTGTGCAGCCGTTGGGCTACTATAGCCTCCTCCGCCTCCACACTAAATGCACACCCTGCTGCCGATGTGCACCATCCTACCCGGCCAGGACCCAGGATACCCCCAGGTCCTGACAGAACCCCCATCTCTCGTTTGCTTACCGATCTACTCCGCCGAAGGGATTGGTTACCACAACCTTGGAGTGGATTGCTCGGCGTAACAGGGCCCACCGACGTGTAGGTGAGAGTGGAGTTGGGGTGGAGAGGCTGGTGCATTTCTCTTCTATGAAAGCATATGTTCGCATCACAGCCCCTTTGGACCCCATCCAAGTCTAAATGATAAGTCCATTTGTGGGGGGTTTGTCTGCCTGTAGGCTATCTCTTGCGTTATCAACCACTTTTTTCCAAGTCTGTTGGAGGTTGAACTGTCATTCTATTTCCTAACCGTCTTTTTCTAAAATGTTTCAACCTTCTGTTCCAAGTTACGTTCAATAGAATTAGTTTTTTTGTTATATAATTTTTTCCAATCTATCTATCATAAATACGAACGTGTGTTACACATAATACTGTCTTCTCAACAGTGTGCTCAGCGTTACATTTCCTGATAAGTAATCACATAGACGCCAACACTCACTTGACAGACGATCAGCTGACACCCCCGGTGTTTTCAGTCTTCGCTCTTAAAATTTTTTTTTCTAACTGGTTTGGCGCTATGCTATTATGTATTCTCGACACAATTTAGCTGTCAGGACGAGAACTTGTGTTTCTTGCTTGACCGTAGCTAGGTCTACATCCAAGTTACGATGGATGTTCTCGTTCCTACGTACCACACTGCCTCTTTGAGCTACAGTTTTTGATTGATCTCTCCGTAAAAATTTATGTTTTTTTTAATGAGAAGCGGTTTTGCGGCCCATACGGATAAACTGTAAGGGATAATAGCGTTATCCCGTTTTATAAAATTTTGTAATTTTTCAAGGGGTGAAAACCCTCCTAAGCTTGATGACTCATCCCCCAAACTTGATGAACACCCCTCAAATGAAAGGTACTTAAAATTAAAAGAAAATTTCATTGTAATAAGCGTTTTATTACAAACAAGCTGAAGCTAAAACCATTGCTGTAAATTAAACAAATTTGTAAATTAAACAAGTTGTAAATTTAAAAAGTTGCAAGTTAAACAAGTTTGTAAATTAAACAAACAAATAAGAAAATAAGTTAATGAAATTAATACGTGTAAGACAAAATTTCAGAGCAAATGAACAAAATATCAACAAAGTGTATAGTAAAGAAGAAAAAATGAAAAACATAATGGTTTGATGAAGTTCTAGCTGCTTTGGCTTATATTCGGCATAGTAACTTCTTCATCTGCGCTGACGATAAAGAAAAGACATCAATTATTTCTTATTTGGAATCGACTCTTAATAAGACTTTCTCTGAAGCTAGAACCATAAGATTCGAAAGCCAAGCGCCTCCCATTGCAGATCTGCTGAAAAGCTAAGATTGCTTCCATTCTTCACTAACAAACCATGTACTTTTATAAAAATTCAATTTTTTATTGCAACGTAATTATAATTTTTCATACTATCCCAATGTTTTTTGTCACCTCCCACAAAAATTTCAATGACACAGTCTGGGTCACGACCCCCGCCCCATGGATATCTCTGGTTTAATTATCGTTTACTGGAGTACGCAACGTTTATAAAACTTAATTTTTGTTACGTTTGTTCTTTTGAGAAATCCCAGTGCAATTTTGGTTCTGTATGATAACACTACTTTCGTTTGTTTTTATAGATTTATTTTGTATTTGCAGTTATAATATACATATATGGTAATATCACAATAATATATAATTATCACAAGTAAAACTTGATTTTTCTACAAGTTTTAAAATGCTAAACATCAATATCCGTACATTTAAAACGTTAAACTAATAACAAAGTGTACGAGAAGGATACAAAATGAAGATTTGGCGAAAACCTTGATGCATTTAAACACAGTAGAGGAAGTGAACCCAATATAGGGAGTGTTCCAAATATGGGGAGGCGTGGAATGTGTGCTAAGGAGGTGCCGAAGCCTAACGGTGATAAATGGTACTTCAAGAGACATCTGTGAAAGTGCTGTGGTTGTAAATTCCAACACCCGAGCCTAATCTTCTTCGCGTCAGTCAGTTGTTTGTGTTTGTGCGTATCCAGGAAGTTCTTCAGTGCTCTCACACATTTCGTCATTATCCAAGAAAGGTAAGCTTAATTAATTATCTGAATATTTTAATGGAATCAGTATTAGTTGGGCTTTCATCCCACGTGTTACTTAATTTGTGGGTATCTATACAATAGAGAAATAAGTGTTTGCAAACGTACGCTAGTCTGAACCTAATATGGGGAGGCTGTGTTTTGCCGAATATGGGGCTCCCCATATTAGGAACACCATTTCTTCCCAGTGCGGAACGTATTTTGAACGATCCGGAAAATCAAGGAAACTACGGATATGTATATTTCGAGGTTCCCTAAAAAGATTTAACATCATTTCCAGAATGACGTCTGTCTGCGTGTCTGTAATCCTCCGCGGTAATTGCTGAACGGTTCATACAATTTAACTGAAATTTTGTATGCCGGCATCTTTTAGTCATCGGATGCGAAAATTAAATTTTGGTTGTAATAATAAATTGGTAAAAATAAACTCTTACAGTATTTTTTGTTTGCCTGGGAAGTAATGCGGAGACAATATATTTTGTTCTAGCGGTTTTTTATAACATGAATTAATGTTCGCGTCATTGTTTTAGATGCCGGGAAGGAAGAAATGGAACCCTGAGCACATGAAAACGGCAGTGGAAGCAGTACGAAACGGGGAAATGGGAAGTTTTAATGCTGCAAGAATTTATAATGTTCCTCAAACGACCCTAGAACGGTATGTGAAAGACGAGATGAAGAGTTCCACAGATTTTGTAAACACGAAGCTGGGAAGAAAACAATATCTACCATCCGATCTGGAGAGAGATCTCGCCGAACACTGCATTCTTTTGGTAGAACGCTATTTTGGTTTGTCACAAAAAGACCTACGTCGTTTAGCTTTTCAGTTGGCGGAGAAGAATGGAATCGCACATCCATTTTCGAAGAAGAGTGAATCAGCGGGGAGAAAATAGGTAAAGAAATTCTTGCGACGAAATCCGCAACTCGCCGTTCGATCGCCGCAGGGATTGTCTTTTGCTCGCGCAAAAAATTTCACGCTCGAGGCAGTAGCAAAACTTTTTGACATTTATGAGCCCGCTATGGAAAAAATTAAACATCAACCTCACAGGATTTACAACTGTGACGAGACAGGAATAAGCATAGTGCAACATAAGCATACAAAGGTGATCGGCATGAAAGGTAAGCGCCAGATATCTGCCCTACAAGCAGCTGAAAGAGGCTGTCTCGTCACAGTTGTCACTTGTTTCAGTGCGGCAGGTCACTATGTTCCCCCACTCATAATTTTTCCACGAAAAAATATGAAGTTGGAGCTAATGAATGGAGCTCCACCAGGGTCCATCTACGCTTGCCATCCGTCAGGATGGATACAAACAGAGCTCTTCACACAGTGGCTGCGTCATTTTATTGAGCACGTCAAACCTAGTGCAGAAGATCCCGTCGTGCTCGTGTTGGATGGTCACAGCTCACACACGAGGAATTTAGACGTAATTATGCTGGGCAGAGAACACAACCTCATCATAATATGCCTCCCGCCACATGCAACTCACAAGATGCAGCCGCTCGATTTGAGCTTCATGTCACCTTTCAAGACTTATTATGCTCAGGAGATAGAGCAATGGATTAGACAGAATGGTGGTCGACCTGTAACTATCTACCAAGTTTCAGAATTGCTTGGGAAAGCCTATGGCAGAGCAGCTACGGTAGAAAGTGCAATGAATGGGTTTCGGAAAGCAGGGCTCTATCCGTGCGATAGGAATGTCTTCCGGGAACATGACTTTCCTCATTCCAACACATCTGAATTGCCAGTTCAACAAATGCCACCACTTCGGCCAGGAACATCTAAGGAAAGTGATTCAACTCCTACTTCTCCTGAATCAGTTCCACTTGTTCGAGCAGCAGATGTGAGTCCAGTGCCTTCCTTGCCACCTGAATCAGGCAATAGCAGCTCCAGATCAGGATCTGCTCAAGTTATTACCAGCTCTCCATACAAGCAAACCATTGAAGAATCTCTAAGGAAAAAGAAGGAAGCTGAACAGAAGAAAGTCATGAATGCCCAGAAAAGAAAACAGAGAGAAAAAAAACGTGCTAAAGAAGGAACTTCCCGTGGAAAACGTCCTACGTCGTCATCACAGGGTGCCAGGTCAAAAAGGCGACTTCCATTTGTAACCGACTCTTCTGATTCCGAGGATGACATTGTCCAACTTGAAGATTCGGATGAAGACTTGTCAGAAGATGAGGAAGACGCCGAATGTCTGTTCTGTGCTGGACGGTTTTCGGAAGACAATGAAGGTGAAGACTGGATTCGTTGCTGTAAATGCTTCAAATGGAGCCATACACTTTGTGCAGGTTCGGATGACAAGGTTTTTATTTGTGTAAATGACTTGACAAACCCAAAACTTTCAGTTTTTGTGAAACAGAATTTTTTAAATTTTCATTTTTATATTAATTATTAAAATTTGATATTGAGGGTCTACGATTATGTTATTTGAAGGATTTAGTATATATTATAATATGTTAAAATGAGTTTTTAAACTTAGATTACAAACCACTTTCACAAACTTATATTGTTTTTTTTTATTCGTAAACACTTCCCCATAATAGGTATATAGTGTCCTAATATGGGGAGAATGCTACATTTGAAAAATCCTGCTACAATTACCTTAATAAGCATTGCACCAAAACTCCTTACCCCAAATATGTTCCTTAAAACATGTATGAAGTCATTGTTCAAGTTAAAACCATTGTTCAATATTTTGCGTGCCTATAATCAAACCTAGAACAAATTACTCCCCATATTAGGCTCAGTTCCTCTAACGAGCGAAGAGAGTTCTCAGTTTTAACTCGATCGTTTGGCATTTGTCTGTCTGCCTATCTGTATGTACGAGTGTCTGTCTGCCTATCTGTATGTACGAGTGTCTGTCTGCCTATCTGTATGTACGAGCGTCTGTCTGCTTCGGGTATGTCTCACTATAACTTTTGAACGCATGAACCGATTTTCTTAAAACATGGCATTCGTGTCCATACGTTTACCCTACAGAACTCAATTGTTTTTAAGATTGAACCCCCAAAAATAGGGGAGCGGAAGACAAGAACGTCGTCATCGTCATCCTTTAAGGCTTAGGCTAGTAGCCTGGTCCAGACCTTGAAATCCATCCGCCTTATTCCTCTGAGACTCATGAGTATATAATTTTTTTTACGTGAATGGATTACCAGCCCATCGCACAACCCTCAATCTGGAGGACCAGGTGATTTGTAATCAAGGTTTCCTTCTTTTAGCCTTTGGTGATCCAACACCTAACTGCAAGGCAGCAGCTTTACCATACCCTGGCAGGGGCTCTAAGACAAAAACGTAAGGGTCAAAATTTAGAAAAAATCTCAATTTCTGTGTGGGGTGTCAACGTAAAAGAAATTTCAACCAAATATAAATGAAGTGTTGATTTTGGAAATTTTTAAAATTTTGGGGCCAAAAAGTGGGTGAAAGTTTTGATAAATTCGCAACAATTCTTGTGACCTATTAAATTACAATGAATTTTAACTAAAATTTGAATTCAGTGTTAGTTTTGGAAAATTTTTAAATTTTGGGGTTTCAAGGTCAAAAAAGTAGGGCAAAAGTTTATGGGATCTCAACTTAAAGAGAATTTTAACCAGAATCTGAATATAGTATACAATTTTGGAAATCTCAAATATTTTTGAACCCAGGGCCCAAAAATGGTATAAACAATTTGAAAAAAATTGTTAAAATCCAGCCGAGTGTCAGATTATAATGAATTTTAACACAAATCCAATTGTTTGTGACATTAGCGTTAATTGTACGATTGTTGTACCTTTGTTATTGTAGGGTAATCGGGATTGTTTGTGATACTAGCGTTAATTGTACGATTGTTGTACCATTGTTATTGTAGGGAAATCGGGATTGTTTGTGATACTACCGTTAATTGTACGATTGTTGTACCATTGTTATTGTTTGTGATATTAGCGTTAATTGTACGATTGTTGTACCATTGTTATAATCGGGATTTTCGTAATTTTCCGGAAATTTAACACTACCTAATATCAAAGTTCGTTCATTGTTAGAGAGTTCTGCACCTCACAGAGCACACTAACATACATACTCATTAAAGAACAAGTTAATATAAAAACAAAAAACGAATTACGTGATTTTTCATTCAGTGGTTTTTCAGTGATCTATTCACAGAACGCGTATTAATGAGAAAGCGAGTACTACTGGGAAAACGAGTTCTACTGAAAACCGAGTTCTGCCACAAAAAAGCAAACATGTATATTAATAGGCAACGGGTGGCCCTTCAGCCACTCCGCTTTACTTTCGAGTTGGTTTTTTCGTAGTTTCCGTAAAAAAAATGAGTTTTACATTACACACGTATCGTTTCCATGTGCAATTTCAGATCTCATATTATCCCAATAACATTAACTATTGCGTCACAAGTACATAACTGTGATATACTAATGGTACAATCATTTTTTATTGAAAAAAAGGACTAAGAACACCAACTGCAATCGCCAGCCAACTATTTTGCAACATACGAAATTAAAATTTGTATAATTCTTTCACCTACATAAAATTGTGTGGGATATTCACTAAAGGTCGAAGCCAAACAGTCGGGTAATCGAAATATCGGAAATGACTGCAGGAACGGATAAAGGTACAGTACCAAATGTTCACTGACGTCATCAAATCAGCTGTTTACGTAAACATTCGTTACTGCAGTACAAATCTCAAATATCGGTATGGAGAACAATACATGACTTCCATGTTCTAAGATTTATATTTAAAATCATTTTCGAAATGAAATATTTCCATAGGAGCTACTTTTTTCTACTTCTTGCTTCAGCCTTAACCACAGTACTGTGGTCACTAACGTATACCACCTCACGTTAGCGCACTCGATTTTCACTGATGATGGCAGTCGATGGCATTGACGAAACGTCTGGTTTTGCAGAAAACATTGGACCACGGCCAAACAGCCCGGGAAGGAATTTTAACAACAAACAACTTCTTTGTTGCCGATAACGTAGTACACATAAAATATTATCCCCTCCGGCTTCAACTGTCATTTTCATTTATAGATATTTCATCCACCTTTCTACAGTGGGTTATTATGAACTTCTTTCCTGGATACTTTGCTTATCAAAATTAAGTACTTTACTCTTGTTAAAACATAAAATGTTGCAAGTAAACTACCCTTTCCCCGTAACCGATCTTCATCAACTCAGGCACATATGCAAAAACTTATTTGATTCTGTTTGAATTTACGGCAGTTATCGTTCGCAGTAGAACAAAATTCTACACACAGACACGCACACACACACACACACACACACACACACACACACACACACATTTCGAAAAATCACTTATCTTCATGTTTTCAGGGTAGTACAGTCAGAATCAGCACTGACCTCGAACACGATTTTTTCGCCATCACCATAGGCCTACTTCCATTTCCTTATGGAACACGGAAGTAAAAACTGTAAAATCTAGGTGGTCCGACCACACACCCACCCACACACACACACACACACACACACACACACACACACACGCACACACATTATTACAACCGAAACATTTAAATCGAAACAAAAATCGATTATATTATTTTTTATACTCTCTGATAATGCCGAATCAATCTGCAAAACGTGAGAGAAAAACATTATAATATTCACTAGAAAAATATCAGTTATTGTGGTGAAAATTTATAATATTATTGTGACAGTTGTATGTTATTTTTTATGGCAATTCTTATTAACTAAATGAATGTAATTTTAATATAAAGTACGTAAATTATTTTCATGACAAGTAGACTTATACTTAAGTAGAATATGTGTCTTTGATGTCATTCAGTTTCACTCGTCACTCGTATTAATTCCAGATATTTGTAGCAACACCAGTGTCAGGTCAGGCCACACACCGTATTGTTTGTATTGTATAGTATAGTTGGTGACAGATTGTAATCACGAAATGTCTGCAGTAATGACTAAAATTCTATTAATGTGTTCGAGCTCGAGCCCCCCAAGGAAACTAGGCGCGCCAGCAGCATCCCACACAGCCACTACAATCGCGTCTCTGTCTGCTGAATATATGAGTAACACGCGACAGGTTTCGACATGTGACCCACCCCAACATTTACGTCTTCCTCTTAGCGTAAAAAAACTGTTTTCCGCTTCCAGTTTGTGCGTCAATTTGTGTTCTCGCTTGTCTGTCAGCTGATCAACTGAGGAAATATCCTCAATAGCAAGAATAAAGTACAATGAAATATAAAATACACAAAACATTTGACAAATATAAAATCATGAGACACGAACGCCAGCCTACAGACAGTTTATATAAGTTATTTTAATTTCTCGGCCTATCTGAAGTAAAATTGACACTTATTATGGTAGCATAGTCGTGTCAACAAGAGTTTTACTAACCGGGTCCAAAAACCCCCTGCCCTTGAGGCGCTTGACACTCTACTATTTTCCATCCTATTCACGTAAGTGACACTCCTTTCTCGTTCCTACCAGATAAACGTGAAAACGGCAAACATCATGGTCCGTCCTTTCCAAATCCAAAAAAAAACCTTCCCAACCGTTGCGAATCGCTCCGCGGTTCTGCTACACAATAACAGCATCCATCTCTCCTAGAAGGAGGGCTCCATCCTTTTTACTAGCGCAAGGCTACCGTGAATCAGATGCATCAGGCAGTCGTCGGGTTCACCCGGACACCGCAACCACTAGGGCACGTCCAGCAGCTACCCCACGATTGGATTGGGTCCAAAAAGCGTCGGTGAAATGGCTGTTAAAAATAATATCCCCAGTTAACAAAAGATAAGTTAGGAACAAAATTAACAGGCTCTTTCGTGAAACGGGACATAAATTAAATACCCTTATTAACGTAAAATATCCTCCTCCTATTAACTAGTGCCCGAAATCAGGCCTCGCCTTCCTTTGTCTTAACTCTTTACCTCACTCCAACAGTAGGGACTTCCATCATCGCACTCCCAGCGTCTCTCTCTCGCATCTGCTTTTTGGGGCCTTTTGCCATTCTCTGTCAAAGCAGTTTTGTCATTCTCTGTCAAAGTCCACAGCTCAGATCCATGTGTAACAACTGGTGCCAGAGAATAATATACTTTAAATTTTATACCTCTTGTTTTTAAATATGTTAATATTTACGAAGTAGACTCTATTTCCTGCTTGTATCCTTTCCCTAATATTTGCACTAACTTGCAAGTAGGCTATCCCGAGCGATCTACACTCATTTATCTTACAAAGTAAAATATACTTACAGGTTATATTCATATGTGCTCAATTTTGTTTTCTTTTACACGACCAGACCAGCCGTGGACCACGCGAATATCATTTCCTTTTCTTCTCCTGCCAGAAGATCCTCATTCGCACACTAAGCGCGGCCTATTTTATATTATTATTAATAATAAAACATTTTTTAACAAGAATATATTTTTTATTTTGTAAGTTACAAATGTTTCGACAGTAATCCAGCTATCTTCATCAGATATGATATGATGATAGTTGGATTACTATCGAAATATTTGTAATTTACAAAATAAAAAATATATTCTTGTTAAAAATTTTCTTATTGTATTAATAATTATACGTTATATTATAACGTGAGGTTAATACTAGAGACATGCCGTTTGAATATTTCAGTTAAATATCCGTGAAATTAAAAATAAAATATGTCTTATCTGAGTGATGGAGAAATCAGTTTTATTTAAATTGATCCGAAGACTTTAACGCTCGACAGAATAAAAGAGTGATACAGAGAATGACAGGCGAATGGGATAAAGATGTAGTGACAGGAAAAATTAATAGGAACAGAACGGCATAGCCAAGGACAACGGATTAAATCGCGAAAGAACAAAGGAACCTTAAAATGGCGCAGATTGTTTGACTTCTTATGTATTTTGCAAATCATTACGTTATATATATATATATATATATATATATATATATATATAATGAATATGGTAATGACTATGGCAATTGTGTTAGTGAGTCAGTGGCAGTGGCCACAACCAGTCTGCGAGTGTGGGCGACGCAATAAAATGTAATCCTTTTTGCTCGCCGTGTGATAATCCAGTTATGACGCCCACCGCCTGTTTTGTTATTATTTCATAAGGCTAGAGGAGGGCGCTCCACCGAGTACAACACTACGAACCTACGCCACTGATTTGCAACTAATATCCATCCATCCGTCCGTTCAAGCACTGTGGAAAGACTTTCTGAAAAGGAAAGTTAAAACAGAAACGACAGACAGCAATCTCGCAGGTGACAAGCTGTTAGTTCAGTTCAGTTGTTTAAGGCAGCAGCTGGACGTGCCTCGGTGGACGCAGTGTCCGCGCGAGTATATTATCTGAATAGCGAATAGAGTTGGGCCGATATACCTATAACAGGTATTTTGGAACAATATTTTTGTGGAACGGAAATAACAGTGACTGAAAAGTTGAAATACCTGTTTCGATTCAACAATACAGGTAACTGAAAAGTCGAAATACCCGTTCCAAAATTACTCACGGCCTCGCGGTTCCGAGACGCCGGACCCCCCTACGTAACTTAAACGAGTTCAAATGTTAAGCAAGCAATGCAATACTAATAATATTTAAACAGTTGTAATTATCATCAGAAACCAATGTTAGTTTTAAGAATTTTGCGAAAGTAGGATATGGAAGCTGAATACTAACAACAACGAAAGGGACGCTAAGTTCAACTGTCTAATTAAAATGACGTAATGATCATTGACCATGACGTAATTATTAACCAATTAGAATGTTGTATTTGGAGGGGGTGAACCCCACAGCCAGAAGTCTCGATATCAAAACGAGACGCGAACCATCGACTATAAATAAAAAAAGCTCAGCGCATCGCAATCAATTCGTGTATCATCATCCAAAGGAGTAACTACGGTTCTTCGCGTCAAAATTAACCTAAATTAATAGTACGAATCAGCCTAAACGAGGTTAGGTATTCCATGTAAACAAGAAATCATAACCCCGAAGAAAAGTATAAAGTGTTGTGAGTGAGTGGTGAAATAATATGGGCAATCAAGTGAATTGTGAATAATAAACAGTGACTAATAAAAGGGAAGTATAGTGTAAAATACTTCGAAAATATTTTAACCAAACTATAAATCATAACATTATTATAACCGCACTACTTTTTTTACACTTATGTACCAAATATCACTACTCAATAACACTAACACATTAGTAATTTTAAATTTTTTTAGTTATTATTCAATGAGTTTCATGTTGGAAACTATTTAATACCTTCATAGAAGGATAACCTCAACTTAGCCACTGTCCGGCCTATGTGAACATTTTATCATTGTTAGACATAAGATATTATTGGTGTCTACCATAATCAAGTAATTATTGTAAAGTTTAATAACTAGTGGCAGTTAATTTCGTTAGTATTGTTGTAGATCAAAATAATTCATGCCTGAGAATATTATCAAACCATTTATAGTAAACTTTAATTGAAGTAGTGCTGCCAACCTACTGAGCTAGAATTATCATAAGCCAGGTAAATTTATTGTCGAATCAGATGTTATTTAAATGAAATTAGAAACAATCAAACATACTTGAAGGAAAATAATAAATGAATTGTTAATCAGATTAATTTCATACGACTTGTTATTTTAATCATTGATATTTTTATTTACAAAAGTTGGAATTTTCAAGCAACCTTAACGATTACGTTGGCAGGGCCGAATCTGTAGGCGCCACGTATTATTTAAATTCTCCAACCAAAACAAATGAATTAACATCAGAGTGAACAATAATAATTAGATTAAATTAATGATTACAAAACACCAAATAAAATATTGATTTCTTTAATAACTATAAATTTATGGAATGCTAATCTAAATCTAAGAAAATATTATTTTATCTATCAATTGTCGCAGGAGGAAGGGAGGCGAAAGTTAAGTTTCAATATGTATATAATAATAGTATATGTATGATACGTATATAATAACAGGTGTTTGTACGTTTTATTATTTTTAGAACGGTTCCGTTCGTATCTGTTATTTTCAAATACTAGTTTAGCACACCTATAGTAGCAAACATGCCCACGTTGGAATTGTATCCTCCCTTTTTATTATTATTTTTTCGGAGGAATGGAAGCTATCTTTTAGGCTCTGAAGTGCGCATCGATTCGCAACGGTCGGAAGGGGAGTGTCTGTGGAGACCTTCGATTAGGAAGGCAGGAAGCACGTCCGCCAGCCCAGTAGGCTGTCGTACGGTAATGCCAAAAATGATGAGAGAGAATTAATTATGAAAGAAATGGCTCAGAAAAGGAGGCATTAGACACACCTTAGCCAAGCGTAGCTTTCGATCCCTCTGTCTCCATGATCCGGTACGGACGCGGTGTTGGGAGGAGGGGTGGGAGGCTGTCTTTTCAATTCTTAACAGCGCAGCGATTAGCAGCTGTTAGAACGGGGTAATCTCTGGGGACCTTTAAATTGGGAACTCACGATTAGCTCGCCCAAAGGTGTCTACCAGCGCTGGAAAAGTCTCAAGAGGGTGCAGTATGGTCGAATAATGGACAGAGAAAGAAAGAGAGGGAGAGAGAGTGTAGAGAGGGGAAGGAGCTGCTTCCAAAAGGCGGCACTGGGCACACCTGAGGTGAGCGCAGCTACCGATGCATCTGTCTCCATGGAGGAGGGATGGTTGGTGCAGCTTCGCAAGGGCGGCGAAATAAGCGGAATAGAATTTATGGTTCATGATATGATACTCCATGATATGGTCCATTGGTAGAAGAGCCGTGGGTCGTCCGAGGATGATATGGGTGCCGGAACAGGTTTATATAACCTAATCCTTGAAGAGGAGAGGAAGGAGAAGAACTTATGGTGGGTGTTCGGGCACGGCTTGGGGACGTTTGGTTTTTGTTTTAGTGAGCCTTCGACTCTACTAAGATGACGGAGATGGGGGTAAGAAGACGTGGAACCACGGTTGACGAGATTATGCGCGAGGGAGCGCACGAACTCTTCGAGCGATGTAATAAACTGTTAATACAAATACAATTGTAAAATTATATATGGACCCACAGAGTGCAGCTTTGGAGAACTGCCAGCGACAACAACGTAGACAAGATTATGTGTCGCGATTTCTCAAAGAAACCGGGCTACTATTCAAAAAATTATAATTTATTAATAATTGGGAATGGTGAAGTTTTTATTTGGCGATGTACTGCATTACCTTGTTTTGCCTCACTGCTTGCTAGCGCTATCTGTTGGTGTAAGCGAGTAATTGTGTTCCTCGGCTCTGTGCACTGCAAGTTTGTTTCAGTCGGCAGTTTTTCTTCAAAGCGTGAACAGTCTTCCTCCGGCGGATTGAATTTTGGGTTATTTCATGTATTTCTATTCTATCATGGCTAGGTAGACTCGCACAGACCTCCGGGTTCCCGATGCAGACGGAGACCTGATCCCAGCATGGTGGTAATTCCAGCTTCCACCATGTCCTGAACACACATAGACTTTCGTTCCTCGCCGCCGGAGGAGAAATACTGTAAAGCATGCAACTGTAAGCACCCATTCAGCAAGACCGACTGACCGTCCAGCAGGCGGGACAAAACGAGGTGACATTAACCCAATTCTTACTTAAATTTGGCCTCAATAGAAAACACCATGTATCGTGCGTTTAACATCCACAAAAAACTCAATTTCTACTCAAATTGACTTTCTACTCCATAAACCGTTTTAATTGTGCGCGCGTCCTGCTGGACATAATTCTGTAACATCGCAAACTTTCTGTAACATCGCTTTGATAATACACTTAGTCTCGAGAACAATTGTAGGCCTGCTCGCTGGCATGTGTCCAGCGCTCATTATTTTTTATGCTTTTTTTTATCTTGATACTGAATGGGGTTTGTAAAAGTTCTTGGGGGGGACTGGTATTTTAGTTATGTAGGTGGGTGCAGTTTGTTACAGGCTGAGCTGGATCGGCTGGTCTGGTATCTGTTACAATCACGGGTCTTTTACATATATTCATTTCTAGAAGGGTTTAATCATGCATTTTTTTTTTTTATTCTGTTTACAATTATTTCAGTAGGGTTGGGTGTTTTTTTTTTTTGTTTAATCTGCATTAGGCCAGGGTACACATTCAAACCAAGGGTAGTCACCTGTTGGTGCAAATCCATGCATGCTCCCGGGCATGTTACTTTATGTCGGGTCTGGTTCTTGTCCAGCTTTCTACTACCCTGTCCGAATTTGGGGGCTTTTCCTAAATTTCTTGTAACAGTTAATTCCTTTTTCGGATGTCGCGTGGAACATGTCAGCGGCCGGGCCAATACCGGTTATGTTCTTTAAATTTATAAGTTATAGCCTACTTCTTTTATAAAACCATACAGGCTGTTTTCAGGCAATTTAAATTTTGTAATTTGTATTTTTCTGGTTATTATGGCCAATCCAGATTATTTTCTTTAACTTATATATTGTATTTTCGATAAAACTATACAGGCTGGTCACAGGCTTTTAAATTCACATATTGTACCTTTTGATAAAATTATACCAGCTGTTTACAGGGAATTTAAATTTATACATTTTTTTTTATAAAATGATCCAGGCTTACATGGCCCTGAAAATTATAAATTGTGTTTTGATAAACCACACAGGCTGTTCACAAGGCATATTTAAACTTATAGATTGGGGTTGCTTATTATTTATTATTATTGTATTTTGATGTACGGTAATTATAGAGGTTGACATTGGCCCGGAAAAAGAAAAAAAAATATGTATGTACTTCTATCTGTGATTTTTATGTATGTATGTATGTATGTTGTATTATGTGTTAGTGTCCCATAAAGGTAATCTCGAAATAATGAATAATAGTTATATATATTGATAATGTTGAAATATTTGTGATGTCTGGAATAATTTTGGAAATATTTGGATATTTATAATGTTTTTTTTTGTAAAAAAAAAAAGAAAAAGAAAATATTATGTTTATGATAATATAAATTGATGAATAATATTTATATGTTGATGACATAACGCAATAAAAAGGTTGTTATATTACTTGTTAATAGAGAGTATTAATTGTGAGTCCCGTCTTACTGGACCCAGCACACTTTATGTTTCCTTCTATCCTTCTAGGCCTTCAGCCTAGTCCTTAAATATCGAGTAAACTCTTAAAAAAAAAAAAAAAAAAAAGGTTACAATTATAATAAACAAATTCTTGCAACAAAGGTTTTGTTAATGAGCTACGGTAGGCAGCAAATTCAAAACCCAGTACAATCTCGGTAACCCGACCGCTCTTTAGGAAGGAATAATCAGACTGTGGGAGAAAAACTCGTCCGGTCTAAGGCCGGCCATACACTGCAGCGACATTTTGTTTCGCGACAGAACCGTTTTGGCGCTTCGTGTTACAAAGCGTCGCTTCGGTATAGAGAGGCTTGAGACAAAACAATTTCTCGTCACCTGTTTTTGACCTGTGAAAGTGTGTGGTTAGTAGGCTCGTGACAGGCACTAAAATAGAAGGCACGGACTAAGTAAGTGTAATGTAAACTCCAGGCCTTGTGGGGTTAGAATCCAGTGCATGCGCAGTTCAAAATGTCGCAAGCAGTTTTGTTGCGAGATATAAGTTGAAGGAGCTTCATCTTTGGTTGCCTCTAGACAATGTTGCAGCCAGTGTGTGGCGCTTTATAGATCCTTATGGCAGTAGAGTCGTTTTTGACTCTACTTAGTGACACAATGCTTCTGTCGTGAAACAGACTGTCCCTCCAGTGTGCGTCTGGCCTAAGAATGTAAGAAATAAAAACTTGGTCAATAAAACCAATCCTGAACGCACGCAAAAATGTTATACAGTACAGGACAAACAAAACCACTCCATAGGTTCATTCAACACAGAATTGCTTTTTTGAAACCACGTATTTACAAATCGAACAGCGGAGAATGGTGATCAAGTCTGGGGCAGCCCACGGATCGGTTCTAGGACCTGATATATCTGGAATGTGTCCTACGACAGTCTGCTACGACTAGAGATACCTGAAGCGACGTGTCTGGTCGAGTACACCGACGATGTGGCTCAGACCAGCCACCAACCACAGATCAAACTTAACCGAGTAATGGGGAACGTCAGCAACTGGAAGGCAGCACACGAACTGTCGCTAGCCTTGAGCAAAACCAAGATCGTGAATCGTGAGCAGTAGCCCAAGAAGAGAATTCTCACCATCTTTGGCTTTGCGGGTCGGTGACGTGATCGATGAGACAAAGCCTGTGATCAAACATCTCGGTGCGCTGGTCCACTCGAGATTGAACTTCTTCAAGCACACACGTCAGACAAGTCAGTTGAAGGTGTTGTGGAACATTTTGAAACTGGATTAATGTGCAATACTGGGGGGGGGGGGGCAGATTCAACAAGCGCCGCCTGCTTATGACGGTGGTACATTCAGTCCTTTTGTACGGCACAGGAGTGTGGGCGGATATTTCCTTACCGGTCATGGATTTTCGGTCCCAAGTTTACAAAGTGGCGAACCCAAGTTACTCATGCTGAGATGTCAACGGTTATGACGCGCTTCATATCTTTTTACTTCCATGTTCCTTAAGGAAATGGAAGTATGGTGATGGCAAAAAAAATCGTGTTCGAGATTATTGCAGATTCTGATTGTACTACACTCAAAACATGAAAAAAAATTGTTTTTCGAAAAGTGTCTGTGTGTGTGTCTGTAGATTTTTTTCTATGGTAAACGATAACAGCCGCAAATTCAAACAGAATCAAATAATTTTTTGCAAACAGCCCTGATTTCTAGAGTACTCAGGACCTATTGTATTTAGTGAAGATCGGTTGAGGGAAAGGGGTAGTTTACCAGCAATGGTTTTTTTTTATCAAGGGTAATTTTTACTTCTATATTCCTTACGGAAATGGAAGTATGGTGATGGCAAAAAAAAATCGTGCTCGAGATTATTGCAGATTCTGATTGTACTACACTCAAAACATGAAAAAAAGTCGTTTTTCGAAAAGTGTCTGTGTGTGTGTCTGTGTGTCTGTCTGTAGATTTTTTTTCTATGGTAAACGATAACAGCCGCAAATTCAAACAGAATCAAATAATTTTTTGCAAACACCCCTGATTTCTAGAGTACTCAGGACCTATTGTTTTTGGTGAAGATCGGTTGAGGGAAAGGGGTAGTTTACCTGCAATGGTTTTTTTATCAAGGGTAATTTTTACTTCCATATTCCCTACGGAAATGGAAGTATGGTGATGGCAAAAAAAATCGTGCTCGAGATTATTGCAGATTCTGATTGTACTACACTCAAAACATGAAAAAAAGTCGTTTTTCGAAAAGTGTCTGTGTGTCTGTCTGTAGATTTTTTTTCTATGGTAAACGATAACAGCCGCAAATTCAAACAGAATCAAATAATTTTTTGCAAACAGCCCTGATTTCTAGAGTACTCAGGACCTATTGTTTTTGGTGAAGATCGGTTGAGGGAAAGGGGTAGTTTACCTGCAATGGTTTTTTTTTATCAAGGGTAATTTTTACTTCCATATTCCTTAAGGAAATGGAAGTATGGTGATGGCAAAAAAAATCGTGTTCGCGATTATTGCAGATTCTGATTGTACTACACTCAAAACATGAAAAAAAGTCGTTTTTCGAAAAGTGTCTGTGTGTCTGTCTGTAGATTTTTTTCTATGGTAAACGATAACAGCCGCAAATTCAAACAGAATCAAATAATTTTTTGCATACAGCTCTGATTTGTAGAGTACTCACAACCTATTGTTTTTGGTGAAGATCGGTTGATGGTAAGGGGTAGTTTACCGGCAACGGTTTTTTTTATCAAGGGAAATTTTTACTTCCATATTCCTTACGGAAATGGAAGTATGGTGATGGCAAAAAAAATCGTGCTCGAGATTATTGCAGATTCTGATTGTACTACACTCAAAACATGAAAAAAGTCGTTTTTCGAAAAGTGTCTGTGTGTGTGTCTGTGTGTCTGTGTGTCTGTCTGTAGATTTTTTTTTCTATGGTAAACAATAACAGCCGCAAATTCAAACAGAATCAAATAATTTTTTGCAAACAGCCCTGATTTCTAGAGTACTCAGGACCTATTGTTTTTGGTGAAGATCGGTTGAGGGAAAGGGGTAGTTTACCTGCAATGGTTTTTTTTTTATCAAGGGTAATTTTTACTTCCATATTCCTTGAGGAAATGGAAGTATGGTGATGGCAAAAAAAATCGTGCTCGAGATTATTGCAGATTCTGATTGTACTACACTCAAAACATGAAAAAAAGTCGTTTTTCGAAAAGTGTCTGTGTGTGTGTCTGTGTGTCTGTCTGTAGATTTTTTTTCTATGGTAAACGATAACAGCCGCAAATTCAAACAGAATCAAATAATTTTTTGCAAACACCCCTGATTTCTAGAGTACTCAGGACCTATTGTTTTTGGTGAAGATCGGTTGAGGGAAAGGGGTAGTTTACCTGCAATGGTTTTTTTATCAAGGGTAATTTTTACTTCCATATTCCCTACGGAAATGGAAGTATGGTGATGGCAAAAAAAATCGTGCTCGAGATTATTGCAGATTCTGATTGTACTACACTCAAAACATGAAAAAAAGTCGTTTTTCGAAAAGTGTCTGTGTGTCTGTCTGTAGATTTTTTTTCTATGGTAAACGATAACAGCCGCAAATTCAAACAGAATCAAATAATTTTTTGCAAACAGCCCTGATTTCTAGAGTACTCAGGACCTATTGTTTTTGGTGAAGATCGGTTGAGGGAAAGGGGTAGTTTACCTGCAATGGTTTTTTTTTATCAAGGGTAATTTTTACTTCCATATTCCTTAAGGAAATGGAAGTATGGTGATGGCAAAAAAAATCGTGTTCGCGATTATTGCAGATTCTGATTGTACTACACTCAAAACATGAAAAAAAGTCGTTTTTCGAAAAGTGTCTGTGTGTCTGTCTGTAGATTTTTTTCTATGGTAAACGATAACAGCCGCAAATTCAAACAGAATCAAATAATTTTTTGCATACAGCTCTGATTTGTAGAGTACTCACAACCTATTGTTTTTGGTGAAGATCGGTTGATGGTAAGGGGTAGTTTACCGGCAACGGTTTTTTTTATCAAGGGAAATTTTTACTTCCATATTCCTTACGGAAATGGAAGTATGGTGATGGCAAAAAAAATCGTGCTCGAGATTATTGCAGATTCTGATTGTACTACACTCAAAACATGAAAAAAGTCGTTTTTCGAAAAGTGTCTGTGTGTGTGTCTGTGTGTCTGTGTGTCTGTCTGTAGATTTTTTTTTCTATGGTAAACAATAACAGCCGCAAATTCAAACAGAATCAAATAATTTTTTGCAAACAGCCCTGATTTCTAGAGTACTCAGGACCTATTGTTTTTGGTGAAGATCGGTTGAGGGAAAGGGGTAGTTTACCTGCAATGGTTTTTTTTTTATCAAGGGTAATTTTTACTTCCATATTCCTTGAGGAAATGGAAGTATGGTGATGGCAAAAAAAATCGTGTTCGAGATTATTGCAGATTCTGATTGTACTACACTCAAAACATGAAAAAAAGTCGTTTTTCGAAAAGTCTCTGTGTGTCTGTCTGTAGATTTTTTTCTATGGCAAACGATAACAGCCGCAAATTCAAACAGAATCAAATAATTTTTTGCATACAGCTCTGATTTGTAGAGTACTCACGACCTATTGTTTTTGGTGAAGATCGGTTGAGGGTAAGGGGTAGTTTACCGGCAACGGTTTTTTTTTATCAAGGGAAATTTTTTTTTTGGCAAACGATAACAGCCGCAAATTCAAACAGAATCAAATAATGTTTCGCATACAGCCCTGAATTGTAGAGTTCTCAAGACCTATTGTTTTTGGTGAAACAAGTTCTAACAAGATCCCGTTAGAAGAGAAAACAGGTGTTTACAGGATGTCATGTGATGATTGTGATTGTTTCTGTCTGGGTCAAACTGGCAGGTCCTTCTTGAAAAGATACAAAGAACATCTACCAAGGAATGATTTAGACAAGACCAAATCTAATTATGCGCGCCATCTAATGATGCATAACCATAATTACACAGATTTCAATACTAATTTCAAAGCAATCCATGTATGCGGTAAGGGTAGGTTAATGGACGCTCTGGAGGAGTTTGAGATTTATAAATCAATTAAAGACAAGAATATCAACAATAACAGTATATTAAACGAACAATTAAGGTTTCAATCTCACTCACTATATGATACAGCCCTAAATATAATCGCGCATGACGGTAATGACTGGTGATAAGGATTGACTTAGTTTAATTAGTGGCTCGGCAACTACACGCGCGGTCGGACCGGTCCAACGGAACCGAACTTACATCGTGTTATGTGTGTGTCGTTATTGTGATTTAGTAAATATGTACAAATGTGTTTTTATGTGTTTATGTGAATTTTAACATTTGACGAGGATTACTGATGATGTGACACATGTCACGAAACGCGTCTATATAAAAAACGCTAGAACGAAGTCACTGACGGATACAAGGTAATTAAATTTTTGGTGAAGATCGGTTAAGGGAAAGGGGTAGTTTACCTGCAACGTTTTTTTAACAAGAGTATTTTCTATGGCAAACGATAACAGCCGCAAATTCAAACAGAATCAAATAATTTTTTGCATACAGCCCTGATTTGCAGAGTATTCAAGACCTATTGTTTTTGGTGAACATCGGTTAAGGGGAAGGGGTAGTTTACCTGCAACATTTTTTTATCAAGCGTATTTTCTATGGCAAACGATAACAGCCGCAAATTCAAACAGAATCAAATAATTTTTTGTATACGTCCCTGAATTGTAGAGATCTCAAGGACTGTCGATTTTGGTAAAGATCGGTTAAGGGGAAGGGGTAGTTTACCTGCAACCTTTTACGTTTTAACAACAGTAAAGTACTTGAAAATTCATTTAAACCTTTTCAAACAATGGTAATTGTTAAAAATAAAATAATTTTGTTGCCAGGCAATAAAATTATAATTTTTTCATTTTAATGTAAATTATGTATGAGTTAATATACATGTATAAAATAATATATCGTTCGTGGCAGGTAAGCATATCTCAGTTATGTAATGTTTACGTTTCCATTTTATTATTATGACTATAGCAATAAAAAGGCAGGGAAGACACACACACACACACACACACACACACACACACACACACACACACACACACACACACACACACACACACACACACACACACACACACACACACACACACACACACACACACACACACACAATTCGCGTTATTTCTGGCCTCACTCATGTTTATTTTCTTACATTTGCACGCTTTTTAAATGGAAAGTGCCGAAACCCACACCAACATAACGCGTGCAAGCCGAAAAAATTGACATCAATTTGCTTCCTGTGGATCGCTGGGCAGTGTAACTGCACGTGTTTACAGAGGAACGATTCATAGACAGACTTTTCGTCTTTAGGGAATGAAACCTCTGCAAGATGCTGAGGGTCCATGAGTGACTTCGGAGCGCTCCTTCTTTTTCGCGTGTTTGTTCTGTGAAACATACACTGTAGATTCGCAGCTTTACTCTAAGCAACGCTCAATAGGAAATGTTGAAAATTTTTGTCCACGGTGTACCCTCATTCACACTAAACCTGCTCTGATGTTTTAATTATGGACATCATAATATTAAAACTATGGAAACTTGAGCACTACTTAATGGAGATCAATCATTAACTTATACAAGCCATTAATTTTATGCATATTTTTTATATATATGTGTACAACTTTATCGGCAACAAAAAAGTAGTTTTTGTTAAAATTCCTTCCCGGGATATTTGGCCGTAGTCCAATGTTTTCTACAAAACCAGACGTTTCGGCAATGCCATCGACTTCCATCATCAGTGAAAATCGAGTGCGATAACGTGAGGTGGTATACGTTAGTGACCACAGTACTGTGGTTAAGGCTGAAACAGTAAGTAGAAAGAAGTAGTTTCTATGGTAATATTTCATTTCGAAAATGATTTTAAATATAAATCTTAGAATATGGAAGTCATGTATGGTTCTCCATACCGATATTTTTTTTTGCAAACGATAACAGCCGCAAATTCAAACAGAATCAAATAATGTTTCGCATACAGCCCTGAATTGTAGAGTTCTCAAGACCTATTGTTTATGGTGAAGATCGGTTAAGGGAATAGGGTAGTTTACCTGCAACATTTTATGTTTTAACAAGGGTAATTTTTTCTATGACGAACGGTAACTGCCGCATATTCAAACAGAATCAAATAATTTTTTGGATACGTCCCTGAATTGTAGTGATCTCAAGGCTTTTTGATTTTGGTGAAGATCGGTTAAGGGGAAGGGGTAGTTTACCTGCAACCTTTTACGTTTTAACAACAGTAAAGTACTTGAAAATTCATTTAAACTTTTTCAAACAATGGTAATTGTTAAAAATAAAATAATTTTGTTGCCAGGCAATAAAATTATAAATTTTTCATTTCAATGTAAATCATGTATGAGAGAAAATATATCGTTCGTGGCAGGCAAGCATATCTCAATTATGTAATGTTTACGTTTCCATTTTATTATTATGATTACTGCAATTAAAGGCAGGGAACACACACACACACACACACACACACACACACACACACACACACACACACACAAAATTCGCGTTATTTCTGGCCTCACTCATGTTTATTTTCTTACATTTTCACGCTTTTTAAATGGAAAGTGCCGAAACCCACACCAACATAACGCGTGCAAGCCGAAAAATTGTCCAGCGTGGATAGCGATTTGCTTCCTGTGGATCGCTGGGCAGTGTAACTGCACGTGTTTACAGAGGAACGATTCATAGACAGAATTTTCGTCTTTAGGGAATGAACCCTCTGCAAGATGCTGAGGGTCCATGAGTGACTTCGGAGCGCTCCTTCTTTTCCGCGTGTTTGTTCTGTGAAACGTACACTGTAGATTCGCAGCTTTACTCTAAGCAACGCTCAATAGGAAATGTTGAAACTTTTTGTCCACGGTGTACCCTCATACACACTAAACCTGCTCTGATGTTTTAATTACGGACATCATAATATTAAAACTTTGGAAACTTGAGCAGTACTTAATGGAGATCAAACATTAACTTATACCAGCCATTAATTTTATGCATATTTTTTATATACTGTATATGTGTACAACGTTATCGGCAACAAAGAAATAGTTTTTGTTAAAATTCCTTCCCGGGATGTTTGGCCGTAGTCCAATGTTTTCTACAAAACCAGACGTTTCGGCAATGCCATCGACTTCCAGCATCAGTGAAAATCGAGTGCGATAACGTGAGGTGGTATACGTTAGTGACCACAGTACTGTGGTTAAGGCTGAAGCAATAAGTAGAAAGAAGTAGTTTCTATGGTAACATTTCATTTCGAAAATGATTTTGTGATAACTGGACAATAGAGTACTGATATGTATGATTGGGCAAATAATCCCGGATAACAAAAGCTGCATAGAAAGGATCATTGGACAGAGCTGATAAAGTATGTCACAACGGTCGTGCAAAGAAAAGTGTGATGAAGATGAGAGGACACAAAGAAAGAGAGCATAGAAATGTATTAAAGCAGGAATGAACATCACAAGACGAGAAAGCCCATAGCAAGCAAGAAATGGCACCACCATGAAGTATTTCTTGTTCTTCTTCTTCTTCTTTTTCATGCTGTGGACCTTATGAGCTGAACTGATGAGCTCAATCGGACAAAAACTCTTATCGGTGGTCATTAGACTAGTAGAGGGTACAGAAGTGTTCTCCATGAAGAATCTACAACACACTAATAAAAGTTGGCAAATTAAATAGGATCTTCTTCTTCTTCTTCTTCTTCTTCTTCTTCTTCTTCTTCTTCTTCTTCTTCTTCTTCTTCTTCTTCTTCTTCTTCTGTGGCCTTATGATCCGTTGCAAACTCCTTGGTCCGACCATTTTTTTTTGGTCTTCCAATATTCCGCTGTCCTTTCGGATTATAAACCAAAATTTGTTTTGATATCCTGTTCTTATACATCATTTCAGCATGGCTTGTCCAATCCTGTCTGTATTGCTTTATCCTCTCGTTTAGGTTGTATATTCCAAGGGTGTTCCTCATATCATCATTTCTTACCCGGTCCTTCCGTGATACTCCCAGTACTGATCGTAAAAATCTGATTTCACTAGTCTGTTATCCGGCTTTGGGTCTTTGCGTTCAGTGTCCAAGTCTCACCGCCATCGATTCATAAGATTTCAAAAGAATATCTCTTCTGACTTTTCCATTCAGTGTTCTTATCGTTCCACACGTGTGATTAAACTTCTCTGTTTTTTTTTTGTCCACATCTATTTCACCAACATAAGACAAATCACATCCAAGGAACCTGAATGAATGCACTTGGTTAATTAGTTGATCATTCAGTACTCGTTTACACCTTACAGGAAAGCAACCTTTAACAGCCATGGACTTAGTCTTGATAACAGAAATTTCCAGACCATACATCCTGATTATCTACTGCAATTCACAGAGGGCCCTCTGCAGGCTATTTTGATTGTCGGCTACTACGACCTGATCGTCAGAAACATCAAAGTTTTGACAAAATTACGTTCACTGAAACTATCATTGAAGTTCAATATTTCTAGCCTCTGCTTCCCCTCTCTAACATCCCCCATCCTCCAAATATAAATTAAAAAGTGAAATGGTAAACCCTTGTCTGACCCCTTTATTTATCATTTCATTAAGGACTTCACCAGATTCAGTTTTTACAATGATCTCTGTGTTCTTGTACATGCTCCTAATGACATCTATTAGGTGCTTTGGTACTCCTCTTCTGTCCATGGTATTCCACAGCATATTTGTCTCACGTTATCAAAAGCCTTGATGCAGTCGACAAAAACCATGTGTCTCAAGATCAAACTCCCTTCTCTTATATATCAACATATTTAATATAAAGATGTTATCAGAGCACGATCTTCCTTTCCTAAACCCTGACTTTCGAGCAAGATGGTGTCTATAATAGGCTTTAATCTGTTGTTAAAAATGTTGGCATGTATTTTATATGCTGCATTGAGTAAGCTAATGCCCTTGTAGTTCTCACACTGTGTTTGTGAACCTTTTTAGAAAAGAGGAACTATCAAAGTTTTTTTCCAGTCCGATGGTATAATTATTTGTCTCCAACACTGGTTGACAATGGGCAGAAACCTATATTTTGTTTTCATTGGGAGATATATATAGAGCTCTGTATTATGTTCTCTCCTCCTGCAGCTTTCTTCTTACTATTACTCTTGCTATTACACAAGTACTGTGCATACTTATTTCTGTGGTAGATGATAATCTTCGGCTACAGCCTTGTAGAACCCGGGACTCCAACACCACTCGTCTCTCTTGTGTGCTTGTCTGCACCACTGTCTTACTCCCAGCCGGTGCAGGTTTTCTCCCACGTCTTCTTCGTTTCCTACCTGGATTCCCTTTGAATACTGTCTTCTCATCTCGCTGTACGTAGCCTGCCCATCTAATTCTGTATCTTTTAATCGTGACCATGTCTATCTCCGGTCCTCCACTCTCCATTTGTCTACGCACCCCTTCTGAAACGCCCATTCGAGGCTTTGGTCAACAACAAGGAAGTCGCGAAACCGTCCTACCTCTGCCAGGGCCATGTGGAGCCGCGAATGTAGACGACGGTTCACATCACCATCTCCATCAACCAATCAACGTTGTCTCAAGGATACGACGTGGCACCGGGTTGACTATGGTACCGGCTGTCTACACCGCTGTCTGGGGACCCGCCCTATGTATCGCGTACGGCAGACTTTCTGTGGGTATTAAAACGCTCCCACTTCATGGAACTTTACAACCGAGATTAGGGAACCGTACAACCACAAGCCTTATAGGTAGTCTAATCACCTACCACTACACCGCCAGATCGAATCCGGACAATTATTGTGTCATCCTGTAAGCTCTGGCCGGCTACCCAACACTTTGAAGCCAATAATTCTGTCCTTGTGCCAACACTTGGTTGAGTAGTTTGGTGGCAGTGTTTGTTGAGGAAGAACTGCAAAAGCTGGTGCAACGGTATACTAACTATTTCTTTTATGAATTTGCTAACTGCTATAATTTTTTATTGTTCGACTAAGCTTTTCGTCATTACTGACATCTTCAGGTCTTAAACAAACTGAAGATGTCTGTAATGACGAAAAGCTTAGTCGAACAATAAAAAATTATAGCAGTTAGCAAATTCATAAAAGAAATAGTAAGGATGGCTGCTAATTTAAACAATACGAAGAAAAAGGTATACTAACTGCCTGGACGTGGACGCTGATTATGTGGGAAAGTAACATACGTATGTTTGTAACTTTTGTACGCAATAGAATATTTTTCTCTGTTTTGGTTTGTCTTTGCAAGCCAATCGGAAGTAAATTTTTGAGTAGCCCTCGTACATGAGAGAAAATCTGTAAATACAGATACAGATACACGCGCGCGCGCACACACACACTCTCACTCACGTCACGCGTACATGCAGAGATGTTGACTATATTCGAATCTGATCTGTTTTACTGTATATAAGTGAGGAAATGAGAATGAGACAAAACGGTGGTGATGTAGGACAAAGTATAAACTACGAAATAGTAGAATGAGAAGGAAAGAAAGACGGGATGGGAGAGACAGGGGACGGGGAGAAGGAGAGATGGATTAATAGCAGTCGCAGAGAGTCAAGAGTAATAAGGTATGCGTAAGGGATCGGGTAGGGCAAGGTGTGAAAGGGCGTGAGAAAAGACAATTTAGAGGGAGGTGAAAGTAGCACCTCCTACTCTCTAAACCCGTTTTCACACTCTCTTTAACGCTTTACACTACTCTACAACCTTACTCATGCCTTAGTACTCCCCTTTTCTGGCTGTTTTCAATCCGGGAAGGAGTGGGCATGATAAGCTGTGAAAGACTGGAATAAAAAGCATGGAATGAGTGATGGGAGAGAGGGGATGGGAACAAGGAGAGATGGATTAATAGCAGTCGCAGAGAGTAAAGAGTAATAAGGTATGCGTAAGCGATAGGGTAGGGCAAGGTGTGAAAGGGCGTGCGAAAAGACAATTTAGAGAGAGGTGAAAGTAGCACCTCCTACTCTCTAAACCCGTTTTCACACTCTCTTTAACGCTTTACACTACTCTACAACCTTACTCATGCCTTAGTACTCCCCTTTTCTGGCTGTTTTCAATCCGGGAAGGAGTGGGCATGATAAGCTGTGAAAGACTGGAATAAAAAGCATGGAATGAGTGATGGGAGAGAGGGGATGGGAACAAGGAGAGATGGATTAATAGCAGTCGCAGAGAGTAAAGAGTAATAAGGTATGCGTAAGCGATAGGGTAGGGCAAGGTGTGAAAGGGCGTGCGAAAAGACAATTTAGAGAGAGGTGAAAGTAGCACCTCCTACTCTCTAAACCCGTTTTCACACTCTCTTTAACGCTTTACACTACTCTACAACCTTACTCATGCCTTAGTACTCCCCTTTTCTGGCTGTTTTCAATCCGGGAAGGAGTGGGCATGATAAGCTGTGAAAGACTGGAATAAAAAGCATGGAATGAGTGATGGGAGAGAGGGGATGGGAACAAGGAGAGATGGATTAATAGCAGTCGCAGAGAGTAAAGAGTAATAAGGTATGCGTAAGCGATAGGGTAGGGCAAGGTGTGAAAGGGCGTGCGAAAAGACAATTTAGAGAGAGGTGAAAGTAGCACCTCCTACTTTCTAAACCCGTTTTCACACTCTCTTTAACGCTTTACACTACTCTACAACCTTACTCATGCCTTAGTACTCCCCTTTTCTGGCTGTTTTCAATCCGGGAAGGAGTGGGCATGATAAGCTGTGAAAGACTAGAATAAAAAGCATGGAATGAGTGATGGGAGAGAGGGGATGGGAACAAGGAGAGATGGATTAATAGCAGTCGCAGAGAGTCAAGAGTAATAAGGTATGCGTAAGCATTAGGGTAGGGCAAGGTGTGAAAGGGCGTGCGAAAAGACAATTTAGAGGGAGGTGAAAGTAGCACCTCCTACTCTCTAAACCCGTTTTTCACACTCTCTTTAACGCTTTACACTACTCTACAACCTTACTCATGCCTTAGTACTCCCCTTTTCTGGCTGTTTTCAATCCGGGAAGGAGTGGGCATGATAAGCTGTGAAAGACTGGAATAAAAAGCATGGAATGAGTGATGGGAGAGAGGGGATGGGAACAAGGAGAGATGGATTAATAGCAGTCGCAGAGAGTAAAGAGTAATAAGGTATGCGTAAGCGATAGGGTAGGGCAAGGTGTGAAAGGGCGTGCGAAAAGACAATTTAGAGAGAGGTGAAAGTAGCACCTCCTACTCTCTAAACCCGTTTTCACACTCTCTTTAACGCTTTACACTACTCTACAACCTTACTCATGCCTTAGTACTCCCCTTTTCTGGCTGTTTTCAATCCGGGAAGGAGTGGGCATGATAAGCTGTGAAAGACTAGAATAAAAAGCATGGAATGAGTGATGGGAGAGAGGGGATGGGAGCAAGGAGAGATGGATTAATAGCAGTCGCAGAGAGTCAAGAGTAATAAGGTATGCGTAAGCGATAGGGTAGGGCAAGGTGTGAAAGGGCGTGAGAAAAGACAATTTAGAGAGAGGTGAAAGTAGCACCTCCTACTCTCTAAACCCGTTTTCACACTCTCTTTAACGCTTTACACTACTCTACAACCTTACTCATGCCTTAGTACTCCCCTTTTCTGGCTGTTTTCAATCCGGGAAGGAGTGGGCATGATAAGCTGTGAAAGACTGGAATAAAAAGCATGGAATGAGTGATGGGAGAGAGGGGATGGGAACAAGGAGAGATGGATTAATAGCAGTCGCAGAGAGTAAAGAGTAATAAGGTATGCGTAAGCGATAGGGTAGGGCAAGGTGTGAAAGGGCGTGCGAAAAGACAATTTAGAGAGAGGTGAAAGTAGCACCTCCTACTCTCTAAACCCGTTTTCACACTCTCTTTAACGCTTTACACTACTCTACAACCTTACTCATGCCTTAGTACTCCCCTTTTCTGGCTGTTTTCAATCCGGGAAGGAGTGGGCATGATAAGCTGTGAAAGACTGGAATAAAAAGCATGGAATGAGTGATGGGAGAGAGGGGATGGGAACAAGGAGAGATGGATTAATAGCAGTCGCAGAGAGTCAAGAGTAATAAGGTATGCGTAAGCGATAGGGTAGGGCAAGGTGTGAAAGGGCGTGAGAAAAGACAATTTAGAGAGAGGTGAAAGTAGCACCTCCTACTCTCTAAACCCGTTTTCACACTCTCTTTAACGCTTTACACTACTCTACAACCTTACTCATGCCTTAGTACTCCCCTTTTCTGGCTGTTTTCAATCCGGGAAGGAGTGGGCATGATAAGCTGTGAAAGACTGGAATAAAAAGCATGGAATGAGTGATGGGAGAGAGGGGATGGGAACAAGGAGAGATGGATTAATAGCAGTCGCAGAGAGTAAAGAGTAATAAGGTATGCGTAAGCGATAGGGTAGGGCAAGGTGTGAAAGGGCGTGCGAAAAGACAATTTAGAGAGAGGTGAAAGTAGCACCTCCTACTCTCTAAACCCGTTTTCACACTCTCTTTAACGCTTTACACTACTCTACAACCTTACTCATGCCTTAGTACTCCCCTTTTCTGGCTGTTTTCAATCCGGGAAGGAGTGGGCATGATAAGCTGTGAAAGACTGGAATAAAAAGCATGGAATGAGTGATGGGAGAGAGGGGATGGGAACAAGGAGAGATGGATTAATAACAGTCGCAGAGAGTAAAGAGTAATAAGGTATGCGTAAGCGATAGGGTAGGGCAAGGTGTGAAAGGGCGTGCGAAAAGACAATTTAGAGAGAGGTGAAAGTAGCACCTCCTACTCTCTAAACCCGTTTTCACACTCTCTTTAACGCTTTACACTACTCTACAACCTTACTCATGCCTTAGTACTCCCCTTTTCTGGCTGTTTTCAATCCGGGAAGGAGTGGGCATGATAAGCTGTGAAAGACTGGAATAAAAAGCATGGAATGAGTGATGGGAGAGAGGGGATGGGAACAAGGAGAGATGGATTAATAGCAGTCGCAGAGAGTAAAGAGTAATAAGGTATGCGTAAGCGATAGGGTAGGGCAAGGTGTGAAAGGGCGTGAGAAAAGACAATTTAGAGAGAGGTGAAAGTAGCACCTCCTACTCTCTAAACCCGTTTTCACACTCTCTTTAACGCTTTACACTACTCTACAACCTTACTCATGCCTTAGTACTCCCCTTTTCTGGCTGTTTTCAATCCGGGAAGGAGTGGGCATGATAAGCTGTGAAAGACTGGAATAAAAAGCATGGAATGAGTGATGGGAGAGAGGGGATGGGAACAAGGAGAGATGGATTAATAGCAGTCGCAGAGAGTAAAGAGTAATAAGGTATGCGTAAGCGATAGGGTAGGGCAAGGTGTGAAAGGGCGTGCGAAAAGACAATTTAGAGACAGGTGAAAGTAGCACCTCCTACTCTCTAAACCCGTTTTCACACTCTCTTTAACGCTTTACACTACTCTACAACCTTACTCATGCCTTAGTACTCCCCTTTTCTGGCTGTTTTCAATCCGGGAAGGAGTGGGCATGATAAGCTGTGAAAGACTGGAATAAAAAGCATGGAATGAGTGATGGGAGAGAGGGGATGGGAACAAGGAGAGATGGATTAATAGCAGTCGCAGAGAGTAAAGAGTAATAAGGTATGCGTAAGCGATAGGGTAGGGCAAGGTGTGAAAGGGCGTGAGAAAAGACAATTTAGAGAGAGGTGAAAGTAGCACCTCCTACTCTCTAAACCCGTTTTCACACTCTCTTTAACGCTTTACACTACTCTACAACCTTACTCATGCCTTAGTACTCCCCTTTTCTGGCTGTTTTCAATCCGGGAAGGAGTGGGCATGATAAGCTGTGAAAGACTGGAATAAAAAGCATGGAATGAGTGATGGGAGAGAGGGGATGGGAACAAGGAGAGATGGATTAATAGCAGTCGCAGAGAGTAAAGAGTAATAAGGTATGCGTAAGCGATAGGGTAGGGCAAGGTGTGAAAGGGCGTGCGAAAAGACAATTTAGAGAGAGGTGAAAGTAGCACCTCCTACTCTCTAAACCCGTTTTCACACTCTCTTTAACGCTTTACACTACTCTACAACCTTACTCATGCCTTAGTACTCCCCTTTTCTGGCTGTTTTCAATCCGGGAAGGAGTGGGCATGATAAGCTGTGAAAGACTGGAATAAAAAGCATGGAATGAGTGATGGGAGAGAGGGGATGGGAACAAGGAGAGATGGATTAATAGCAGTCGCAGAGAGTAAAGAGTAATAAGGTATGCGTAAGCGATAGGGTAGGGCAAGGTGTGAAAGGGCGTGAGAAAAGACAATTTAGAGAGAGGTGAAAGTAGCACCTCCTACTCTCTAAACCCGTTTTCACACTCTCTTTAACGCTTTACACTACTCTACAACCTTACTCATGCCTTAGTACTCCCCTTTTCTGGCTGTTTTCAATCCGGGAAGGAGTGGGCATGATAAGCTGTGAAAGACTGGAATAAAAAGCATGGAATGAGTGATGGGAGAGAGGGGATGGGAACAAGGAGAGATGGATTAATAGCAGTCGCAGAGAGTAAAGAGTAATAAGGTATGCGTAAGCGATAGGGTAGGGCAAGGTGTGAAAGGCCGTGCGAAAAGACAATTTAGAGAGAGGTGAAAGTAGCACCTCCTACTCTCTAAACCCGTTTTCACACTCTCTTTAACGCTTTACACTACTCTACAACCTTACTCATGCCTTAGTACTCCCCTTTTCTGGCTGTTTTCAATCCGGGAAGGAGTGGGCATGATAAGCTGTGAAAGACTGGAATAAAAAGCATGGAATGAGTGATGGGAGAGAGGGGATGGGAACAAGGAGAGATGGATTAATAGCAGTCGCAGAGAGTAAAGAGTAATAAGGTATGCGTAAGCGATAGGGTAGGGCAAGGTGTGAAAGGGCGTGCGAAAAGACAATTTAGAGGGAGGTGAAAGTAGCACCTCCTACTCTCTAAACCCTTTTTTCACACTCCCTTTAACGCCTTACACTACTCTATTCACTTACTCATGCCTTAGTACTCCCCTTTTCTGGCTGTTCTCAATCTGGGAGGGAATGGAGACGCCTGTGCTTCAACCGTGACACTCGTAATAATAAAAATTTATACATACCTCAAATATTATACTGTAACGCGAACCCAAAGCACCAGTTGATTTATTAGTGAAGACATCTTCGGCTGCGACAAATTATGTTGGTTGATATTACAGCAGTGCAACTGGCTTATTCGAATTAAACTGAATATTTTTTCAGATTTTGGTTGTTACCTGGAAACGGAACTTTTCGTAAACAATCGTAACAATTAACTTTCTATGACAGAAATTTTTAGCCAGGTATACAGTATTTCTTGTCGACTGTATAACAAGTAGACTCTAAAAGATGTTCATGTTTTCTTTGTCAGAAATTCTTGATATTTCTTGCAGGACGTGTATAATGTAATAATTAACTTACTTCTACAAGCATGTTTTTCTTAGTTTTTTCCATCTGACGCACATTTCACAGGTCCAATCTGTATCTTCAGAGGTTTCTATATAACGAAGTGAGTCAGGTGCAAATATAGTAATACAAAAATAAGAAAAATACACTTGCACGAGTAATTATTATTTGATAACATAATATAGAACATATAAAAGATATCTATGAATACGATAAATAATATTATTGTTCCTAGTACTGACTTAGCAGTGCCATTATCTCATCAGCTGTTATCGATTTTCTGGGTACTGTCGGCTGTGAACCTGTGAATCTTCATCTTTTGTTCAGCAATGCAGCCCAACGTGAGTCCTGGGTTCCAACACTACTCTTCTCTAACGTTTCGTTTGCGTTGCCATCGCAGCGTAACCCCTCACGTCCATTCTTCTGAGATCTTCTAGCGCATCGTCCAACCGTCTTAACCTAAGTCGACCCCACTTTCTGCTTTTATTCACCTGTGCCCTCAGGCCTACACTGATGATTCATCCGTTTTAGGTGATCAAGCCATCGTATTCGTTGAGCCTTTACGAATCTTACGATGTCCTCATATTTTACTATCTCATCGACCTCCTGGTTATTTCTTATTCTCCATTCCTCACCTTCATAATCACGTCGTACAATATTTCTTACAAACTTTCTCAGTGTTTCTTTACTAACTAACGCACTTCCATGTTTTTGCTAATGTGCACATATCACCTCCATAACCAACGTCCGGTCTCAGAAGTATTATTTCATAAGTTCATTGTCCTCATGATTCAATAGCTCATCTATCTCCTGGTTATTTCTTATTCTCCATTCCTCACCTTCATAATCACGTCGTACAATATTTCTTACAAACCTTCTCAGTGTTTCTTTACTAACTAACGCACTTCCATGTTTTTGCTAATGTGCACATATCACCTCCATAACGAACGACCGGTCTCAGAAGTATTATTTCATAAGTTCATTGTCCTCATGATTCAATAGCTCATCTATCTCCTGGTTATTTCTTATTCTCCATTCCTCACCTTCATAATCACGTCGTACAATATTTCTTACAAACCTTCTCAGTGTTTCTTTACTAACTAACGTACTTCCATGTTTTTGCTAATGTGCACATATCACCTCCATAACCAACGACCGGTCTCAGAAGTATTATTTCATAAGTTCATTGTCCTCATGATTCAATAGCTCATCTATCTCCTGGTTATTTCTTATTCTCCATTCCTCACCTTCATAATCACGTCGTACAATATTTCTTACAAACCTTCTCAGTGTTTCTTTACTAACTAACGTACTTCCATGTTTTTGCTAATGTGCACATATCACCTCCATAACCAACGACCGGTCTCAGAAGTATTATTTCATAAGTTCATTGTCCTCATGATTCAATAGCTCATCTATCTCCTGGTTATTTCTTATTCTCCATTCCTCACCTTCATAATCACGTCGTACAATATTTCTTACAAACCTTCTCAGTGTTTCTTTACTAACTAACATACTTCCATGTTTTTGCTAATGTGCACATATCACCTCCATAACCAACGACCGGTCTCAGAAGTATTATTTCATAAGTTCATTGTCCTCATGATTCAATAGCTCATCTATCTCCTGGTTATTTCTTATTCTCCATTCCTCACCTTCATAATCACGTCGTACAATATTTCTTACAAACCTTCTCAGTGTTTCTTTACTAACTAACGTACTTCCATGTTTTTGCTAATGTGCACATATCACCTCCATAACCAACGACCGGTCTCAGAAGTATTATTTCATAAGTTCATTGTCCTCATGATTCAATAGCTCATCTATCTCCTGGTTATTTCTTATTCTCCATTCCTCACCTTCATAATCACGTCGTACAATATTTCTTACAAACCTTCTCAGTGTTTCTTCACTGACGCACTTCCATGTTTTTGCTAATGTGCACATATCACCTCCATAACCAACGACCGGTCTCAGAAGTATTATTTCATAAGTTCATTGTCCTCATGATTCAATAGCTCATCTATCTCCTGGTTATTTCTTATTCTCCATTCCTCACCTTCATAATCACGTCGTACAATATTTCTTACAAACTTTCTCAGTGTTTCTTTACTAACTAACGCACTTCCATGTTTTTGCTAATGTGCACATATCACCTCCATAACCAACGTCCGGTCTCAGAAGTATTATTTCATAAGTTCATTGTCCTCATGATTCAATAGCTCATCTATCTCCTGGTTATTTCTTATTCTCCATTCCTCACCTTCATAATCACGTCGTACAATATTTCTTACAAACCTTCTCAGTGTTTCTTTACTAACTAACGTACTTCCATGTTTTTGCTAATGTGCACATATCACCTCCATAACGAACGACCGGTCTCAGAAGTATTATTTCATAAGTTCATTGTCCTCATGATTCAATAGCTCATCTATCTCCTGGTTATTTCTTATTCTCCATTCCTCACCTTCATAATCACGTCGTACAATATTTCTTACAAACCTTCTCAGTGTTTCTTTACTAACTAACGTACTTCCATGTTTTTGCTAATGTGCACATATCACCTCCATAACCAACGACCGGTCTCAGAAGTATTATTTCATAAGTTCATTGTCCTCATGATTCAATAGCTCATCTATCTCCTGGTTATTTCTTATTCTCCGTTCCTCACCTTCATAATCACGTCGTACAATATTTCTTACAAACTTTCTCAGTGTTTCTTTACTAACTAACGCACTTCCATGTTTTTGCTAATGTGCACATATCACCTCCATAACCAACGTCCGGTCTCAGAAGTATTATTTCATAAGTTCATTGTCCTCATGATTCAATAGCTCATCTATCTCCTGGTTATTTCTTATTCTCCATTCCTCACCTTCATAATCACGTCGTACAATATTTCTTACAAACCTTCTCAGTGTTTCTTTACTAACTAACGTACTTCCATGTTTTTGCTAATGTGCACATATCACCTCCATAACGAACGACCGGTCTCAGAAGTATTATTTCATAAGTTCATTGTCCTCATGATTCAATAGCTCATCTATCTCCTGGTTATTTCTTATTCTCCATTCCTCACCTTCATAATCACGTCGTACAATATTTCTTACAAACCTTCTCAGTGTTTCTTTACTAACTAACGTACTTCCATGTTTTTGCTAATGTGCACATATCAC
The DNA here is from genome assembly GCA_034769895.1 of Magicicada septendecula. Lineage (NCBI taxonomy): Eukaryota > Metazoa > Arthropoda > Insecta > Hemiptera > Cicadidae > Magicicada > Magicicada septendecula. The sequence goes on along the minus strand of CM068370.1, from coordinate 50,864,151 downwards.
CTCCATAACCAACGACCGGTCTCAGAAGTATTATTTCATAAGTTCATTGTCCTCATGATTCAATAGCTCATCTATCTCCTGGTTATTTCTTATTCTCCATTCCTCACCTTCATAATCACGTCGTACAATATTTCTTACAAACCTTCTCAGTGTTTCTTTACTAACTAACATACTTCCATGTTTTTGCTAATGTGCACATATCACCTCCATAACCAACGACCGGTCTCAGAAGTATTATTTCATAAGTTCATTGTCCTCATGATTCAATAGCTCATCTATCTCCTGGTTATTTCTTATTCTCCATTCCTCACCTTCATAATCACGTCGTACAATATTTCTTACAAACCTTCTCAGTGTTTCTTTACTAACTAACGTACTTCCATGTTTTTGCTAATGTGCACATATCACCTCCATAACCAACGACCGGTCTCAGAAGTATTATTTCATAAGTTCATTGTCCTCATGATTCAATAGCTCATCTATCTCCTGGTTATTTCTTATTCTCCATTCCTCACCTTCATAATCACGTCGTACAATATTTCTTACAAACTTTCTCAGTGTTTCTTTACTAACTAACGCACTTCCATGTTTTTGCTAATGTGCACATATCACCTCCATAACCAACGTCCGGTCTCAGAAGTATTATTTCATAAGTTCATTGTCCTCATGATTCAATAGCTCATCTATCTCCTGGTTATTTCTTATTCTCCATTCCTCACCTTCATAATCACGTCGTACAATATTTCTTACAAACCTTCTCAGTGTTTCTTTACTAACTAACGTACTTCCATGTTTTTGCTAATGTGCACATATCACCTCCATAACGAACGACCGGTCTCAGAAGTATTATTTCATAAGTTCATTGTCCTCATGATTCAATAGCTCATCTATCTCCTGGTTATTTCTTATTCTCCATTCCTCACCTTCATAATCACGTCGTACAATATTTCTTACAAACCTTCTCAGTGTTTCTTTACTAACTAACGTACTTCCATGTTTTTGCTAATGTGCACATATCACCTCCATAACCAACGACCGGTCTCAGAAGTATTATTTCATAAGTTCATTGTCCTCATGATTCAATAGCTCATCTATCTCCTGGTTATTTCTTATTCTCCATTCCTCACCTTCATAATCACGTCGTACAATATTTCTTACAAACCTTCTCAGTGTTTCTTTACTAACTAACATACTTCCATGTTTTTGCTAATGTGCACATATCACCTCCATAACGAACGACCGGTCTCAGAAGTATTATTTCATAAGTTCATTGTCCTCATGATTCAATAGCTCATCTATCTCCTGGTTATTTCTTATTCTCCATTCCTCACCTTCATAATCACGTCGTACAATATTTCTTACAAACCTTCTCAGTGTTTCTTTACTAACTAACGTACTTCCATGTTTTTGCTAATGTGCACATATCACCTCCATAACCAACGACCGGTCTCAGAAGTATTATTTCATAAGTTCATTGTCCTCATGATTCAATAGCTCATCTATCTCCTGGTTATTTCTTATTCTCCATTCCTCACCTTCATAATCACGTCGTACAATATTTCTTACAAACCTTCTCAGTGTTTCTTTACTAACTAACGTACTTCCATGTTTTTGCTAATGGGCACATATCACCTCCATAACCAACGACCGGTCTCAGAAGTATTATTTCATAAGTTCATTGTCCTCATGATTCAATAGCTCATCTATCTCCTGGTTATTTCTTATTCTCCATTCCTCACCTTCATAATCACGTCGTACAATATTTCTTACAAACCTTCTCAGTGTTTCTTCACTGACGCACTTCCATGTTTTTGCTAATGTGCACATATCACCTCCATAACCAACGTCCGGTCTCAGAAGTATTATTTCATAAGTTCATTGTCCTCATGATTCAATAGCTCACCTATCTCCTGGTTATTTCTTATTCTCCATTCCTCACCTTCATAATCACGTCGTACAATATTTCTTACAAACCTTCTCAGTGTTTCTTTACTAACTAACGTACTTCCATGTTTTTGCTAATGTGCACATATCACCTCCATAACCAACGACCAGTCTCAGAAGTATTATTTCATAAGTTCATTGTCCTCATGATTCAATAGCTCATCTATCTCCTGGTTATTTCTTATTCTCCATTCCTCACCTTCATAATCACGTCGTACAATATTTCTTACAAACCTTCTCAGTGTTTCTTTACTAACTAACGTACTTCCATGTTTTTGCTAATGTGCACATATCACCTCCATAACCAACGACCGGTCTCAGAAGTATTATTTCATAAGTTCATTGTCCTCATGATTCAATAGCTCATCTATCTCCTGGTTATTTTTTATTCTCCATTCCTCACCTTCATAATCACGTCGTACAATATTTCTTACAAACCTTCTCAGTGTTTCTTTACTAACTAACGTACTTCCATGTTTTTGCTAATGTGCACATATCACCTCCATAACCAACGACCGGTCTCAGAAGTATTATTTCATAAGTTCATTGTCCTCATGATTCAATAGCTCATCTATCTCCTGGTTATTTCTTATTCTCCATTCCTCACCTTCATAATCACGTCGTACAATATTTCTTACAAACCTTCTCAGTGTTTCTTTACTAACTAACGTACTTCCATGTTTTTGCTAATGTGCACATATCACCTCCATAACCAACGACCGGTCTCAGAAGTATTATTTCATAAGTTCATTGTCCTCATGATTCAATAGCTCATCTATCTCCTGGTTATTTCTTATTCTCCATTCCTCACCTTCATAATCACGTCGTACAATATTTCTTACAAACCTTCTCAGTGTTTCTTCACTGACGCACTTCCATGTTTTTGCTAATGTGCACATATCACCTCCATAACCAACGTCCGGTCTCAGAAGTATTATTTCATAAGTTCATTGTCCTCATGATTCAATAGCTCACCTATCTCCTGGTTATTTCTTATTCTCCATTCCTCACCTTCATAATCACGTCGTACAATATTTCTTACAAACCTTCTCAGTGTTTCTTTACTAACTAACGTACTTCCATGTTTTTGCTAATGTGCACATATCACCTCCATAACCAACGACCGGTCTCAGAAGTATTATTTCATAAGTTCATTGTCCTCATGATTCAATAGCTCATCTATCTCCTGGTTATTTCTTATTCTCCATTCCTCACCTTCATAATCACGTCGTACAATATTTCTTACAAACCTTCTCAGTGTTTCTTTACTAACTAACGTACTTCCATGTTTTTGCTAATGTGCACATATCACCTCCATAACCAACGACCGGTCTCAGAAGTATTATTTCATAAGTTCATTGTCCTCATGATTCAATAGCTCATCTATCTCCTGGTTATTTCTTATTCTCCATTCCTCACCTTCATAATCACGTCGTACAATATTTCTTACAAACCTTCTCAGTGTTTCTTCACTGACGCACTTCCATGTTTTTGCTAATGTGCACATATCACCTCCATAACCAACGTCCGGTCTCAGAAGTATTATTTCATAAGTTCATTGTCCTCATGATTCAATAGCTCACCTATCTCCTGGTTATTTCTTATTCTCCATTCCTCACCTTCATAATCACGTCGTACAATATTTCTTACAAACCTTCTCAGTGTTTCTTTACTAACTAACGTACTTCCATGTTTTTGCTAATGTGCACATATCACCTCCATAACCAACGACCGGTCTCAGAAGTATTATTTCATAAGTTCATTGTCCTCATGATTCAATAGCTCATCTATCTCCTGGTTATTTCTTATTCTCCATTCCTCACCTTCATAATCACGTCGTACAATATTTCTTACAAACCTTCTCAGTGTTTCTTTACTAACTAACGTACTTCCATGTTTTTGCTAATGTGCACATATCACCTCCATAACCAACGACCGGTCTCAGAATTATTATTTCATAAGTTCATTGTCCTCATGATTCAATAGCTCATCTATCTCCTGGTTATTTCTTATTCTCCATTCCTCACCTTCATAATCACGTCGTACAATATTTCTTACAAACCTTCTCAGTGTTTCTTTACTAACTAACGTACTTCCATGTTTTTGCTAATGTGCACATATCACCTCCATAACCAACGTCCGGTCTCAGAAGTATTATTTCATAAGTTCATTGTCCTCATGATTCAATAGCTCATCTATCTCCTGGTTATTTCTTATTCTCCATTCCTCACCTTCATAATCACGTCGTACAATATTTCTTACAAACCTTCTCAGTGTTTCTTTACTAACTAACGTACTTCCATGTTTTTGCTAATGTGCACATATCACCTCCATAACCAACGTCCGGTCTCAGAAGTATTATTTCATAAGTTCATTGTCCTCATGATTCAATAGCTCACCTATCTCCTGGTTATTTCTTACTCTTCATTCTTCATCTTCTTTAACCGAACCATAAAAACGTCTTACGATCTTTCTTTCATACCTTCTTAGTGTTACTTGTTCCTTTTTTGCTAATGTGCATGTCTCGCCTCCATAAGTAACAACCGGTCTGATAAGTGTCTTACATATTTTTGTTTTTGTGTTGTGAGTAATGAGTTTGTTTCTCGATAGCCTACTGTTAACAAACAATGCCCTACTTCCTAATTGATCCTGAGATGTATTGTCGTGTTTGTGCCCCCTTCAATATCTACCATGTTGCCCAGGCAGCTGAACGTATTAACCTCATCGAATTAATTATCCTCTATGCATAGATTATACAGATTTCTTTTCCTTTCTGATGCAGACATTAGCATGTATTTAGTTTTGCTGATATTCACATTCAATGGCATTCCAGAGGGTTTTTGATTTAGCTCCTTGTTGTCTTGATCTGAACCTGTGAATCACATTCAACTATTGTATATCTAATTCACAGTAAAATATAGTTAGACTATACAAACTCTGGTTTTTCACGAAAGATCTGAGACAACAGCTTATGGCAATTACATTAAAGAGAGAATGTCCGTGTTGGGAGTGTCTGTAACACACTTTTGGTAATAAACTATGTTGTAATACCTATACCTAGTTGGCTTTACAATTGAATATGCCAAACAATAGAACGGTCGTGTTGGGAGTGTTTGTAATACACTTTTGGTAATAAACTATGTTGTAATACCTACACCTAGTTGGCTTTACAACTGAATATGCCAAACAATAGAACGGGCGTGTTGGGAGTGTTTGTAATACACTTTTGGTAATAAACTATGTTGTAATAACCTATACCGTACCTAGTTGGCTTTACACCTGAATATGCCAAACAATAGAACAGTCGAAACGTTTTGAGTTAGCAAACTGGATCAGTAAAATGTGGCTGTGTGCGCGTGGTTGTAGATGGTAGTCTACTGTCCTGGAATAAGTTAGTGGGCTACAGTGTGTCTTATAATGCAACGACGTTGGAGTCGTGTGTACAGTGTGTGCACAAGCAACGACGTTGTGAATAAGTTGCATAAGTTCAACCTTATGTGCGGGACCATTAGGCGAACCCTTAAGTCAGCAAGTAAAGGAACACGCCTAAACTTCTACAAGGTGATGGCTCTTCCCACACTTCCTTATGGGCCTGAGAATTGGACTTTAACGAAAGCCCAGGCCAGTCGCATCCAAGCGGCTGAAATGAGATTTCTCAGGCACGTGGCAGGGTATACTCTCCATGATCATAGAAGAAACACAGATATACGGCAGGCACTGAATATTATGAGTAAACTCGACAGGATAGCCCAGTATCGGCTGAATTGGTGGAAACATCTTTGCCGAATGGATGACTGCCGCATCCTCAAACAACTATGGAACTATAAGCCGAGGGGACGGAGGGATGTGGGAGGTCCGAGGAAGCGCCGGAGTGACCAGCTCTAATCTTTGCCTGTTTGAGACCGGAACAAACCATCCTTGGTTTAATCCTTGAAGAAGTTTATCGTGATGATATTATAATGTTTAATTCACGTGTGAACCAGTCCAATCTCGGCTATAGACTGCGTCTATTTCTGTTTGTCAATACTGTCTGCAGTCATATAAATATAATTTGGAGGTCTCTTGAATGTAATTATCACCAAGTCTGTGTGTTTGTGTGCGCGCGCGCGTGCGTGTAAATTTATATGTAATGTATTTAACGACTGAACCGCAAACAGGTTTATTGCTTTGTACATAATAAGCAAGGAAAACGTTATACGGCGTGATAAGACAATCCACGTTTACGACCATCGCGAATGCATTATTGTGTCAGCTTTATTGCTTTTTGTTTACAGTCACACACGCCTGCGCGCGCGAAAGGTGCTGTTTTGGGGACGACTCCCGCGTTGAATTCTGCTGTTTTGATGTATTAAGGTATTACATTTTTTACTTAAGAAAAACTTTGGGCTATTTTACTTGTAAGAAGCATCTATTTTTTGCATTGTCAGAAGCAGAGGCGGATTATCCCTAATGCTAGGGTGTGGTGTAGGGATGAGCATCGATGGCCGATGTTCCAAAAACATCGATGGTTAACGTTCGATGTTCGATGTTTTTACCATCGATGGTTCAGTTGCGATGTTTTCATACTACCGATGGTTTCGTTTCGATGTTTTACTTTGAACACTTTTTTTTAATTTGTAACGAAGACTTTTTTTTAAGTTGATTGTTAAATTTTGTTTATTTTAAATCAACAAATTTTTATTTTAGATATTAATGGCTACGTAGTTTGCTCCCTAACCTAGGTAAACGATAAGTACCATGTAGGCTATATGAGCTACGTAGTAGCGTAGTGACGTAATAATATGGTAAAACTAAACAAAACCATTTTATAGGAGACCGTTACATAGGTTTCAACAACAGTTTCGAAGTTAGCTTTAGCTTACATACGTGACATACGTACGAAATAACGGTTTACCCTTTACGTTAGTCGTAGTTGGTTTTCATTCAGATTTAGTTTTAGATTTTTTAGTTATTTTTCATACTGGGTATATCGTTTTTCTCTTTTAATTGTGATAGTGTTAGAACATAATTTAAATAGTTTAAATTTGAATTTTTAATATCATCGGCATCGTTCATAATTATCTACCCGTTAATTATGCCACCCAAAAGATATATTGCAACGTTACAGGTATTTTTAAAATGAATTACACTTCTTTCCATGTATCCTATTTTTATCTCATATTCTGTTCTTTATAGAGGTGGGCTAAATTAGTATTCGAAAGTTACAGGTACCAACATAACCGTTCCAAAAAAATAACAGGTACGAATTACGAATACCTGTTATTATATACTTATTATACATATACCTGCATAATTTGTTACAATAAATAAATTGAAACTAAAAGTATTAACAGTGTTACTTTACACTGTGATTTTATTAAGCTTTTACTGTTTAAAAGAAAATAAGAGAATTTATAGGCCTATCTCTCTTTGGGAATACTAATTTAAACTGTCACTAGGAGTGAACAAACCTGACATATATTTAAAGAGATTTCTGTTTTTGTTAAAGGAGGTGGTTTTATGTATGTTTGTTCAAAACGCTTTATAATCCTTGGATTTCGTTGTCCATGACGTGTCCGTTACTTAACTAAATACAACTATTTCATTAACGACTCGGAACACAAAGTTTTTTATGAGTAAAAACATAAAGTTTTACCTTACAACCTGAACCGGTTTTCACTTTGAAAAAGCTTCTTCAGAGGCTGCCGCTGGTAGCTAGCGCTGTCCGTCCTGTTGTGGGCGACGGAATCGAATTTCGAAAGATCGATGTTGTGTGTATGGGGTGAGATATGTACGAAGTTCGAATAATGCGTGCGATTTGAATTGTGTCTTTTCGTTTAGGATGTCGTTTTTATTTATATTCGTGTGTATGTATTTACATATAATAAAAACGACATCCTAAACGAATAGACACAATTCAAGTCGCATGCATTATTCGAACATATCTCACCCCGCACACACAACATCGATCTTTCGAAATTCGATTCCGTCGCCCACAACAGGACGGACAGCGCTACCAGCGGCACCTCTGAAGAAGCTTTTTAAAAGTCAAAACCGGTTCAAGTTGTAAGGTAAAACTACGTTTTTACTCATAAAAAACGTTGTGTTCCGAGTCGTTAATGAAATAGTTGTATTTATTTTATAATCATTATAATAATAAATAATAATGAACAGATTTAGTTAATTATGAATGTGAGTTAAATTATTTTAACGTCACCTCGCCTTTACCTAACCTGTTCTCAACGAGTTCGTCAACGGCCCTGGAAATTCTGATACGGGGAAGTTAGATGTACGAGTTTATATTTAAATTGTTTTCTCGGGTACAGTGTTGAGGTTTCCACATTTCGCCTGTCAAAATGTGGTGGTGACCCAAGGGCTTTTGGTTTTTCAGAATCTTCTGATAATGTAAGTGAGTAAAGTATCAAAGTATATTATTCTTCTCTTTAATTATTTTTATTTATTATTCATCCCCAATTATTTGTACTATTACAAACATGTAAAAAGTACAGATTTTTATTTGAATTGCAACATTGGCACAAAAACATCGATGTTTTCAGTCTTAAAACATCGATGTTTTCATACCGATGTTTTTTAACATCGATGTACTCTTCACGATGTTAAAATCGATTTTAACACAATGGTTTTCTGGCGATGCTCATCCCTACAAGTGTGGTGTAGCACCGGGCACCAGAGCCTCAGCTGTTAGAGGGGGCACCATCCAGCTGAACTGACTAAGCGAAGCAAAGCTTATGATCACATTACGCAATTGTTTGGTTTTATTACGCAGTTATTAACCATGGGGAGTGTCGAGTTAGAAAATCAAGCGAAAAGCTCTTGTACAAGTTTACTCGAACGATTTGAATAACGATCTTCTAATAGAATTGAAGCACTTTGTGCCACGAGTAAAATTGCAAGAAAGAGTTTTTTTTTCAAAACGTTCGAGTGAAGATGATAGATTCCATGACACAATGGTTTGTCCGCTCAAAGTATTAAACTGCATTATTGATTGTAAAATGAATGATGTATTTTAAAATATATAAATTGTTTATCATCTCCTTTTGACGATTCCGATAGCTAACTGCGAATCTGAAAGACCATTTTCTGTATTAAAACGGATTAAAGATATGTTGAGTTCGACTATGGCAGATGAGAGATTATCTTCGTTAGCAAGGTTGAATATTGAAAGCGAGAGACTTGAATCGCTCGATTTAGAAGAAATTATACGAGGTTTCGTTAAGGCACAATCAAGAAAAAATGGATTGATTGGTATTTTCTAAGCTTAAGTACTAGAATGCTCATTGTAATTACTATTTAGCTAAATATTTGTTGTAATTTGAGAGTTCAATAAAATAATTGTTAACTTTCGAAATTGTGTATGCCATTTGTCAGTGTAAATAATGGATAAAAGGTTGAATTTGGAATCGCAGGGGGGCATTAGTCTGATGGCAGCATAGGGCACCACGCGCGACTCTTCAGCCACTGGTTAGAAGTTTAAAGAAACTGAATTAATTTTCAGATTCTCAAATGCTAATTATTTAGTTATTTATTTACTTCCCTTTGTTAAAATATTGACCGTGGTATACATATTTATGCCGCACTATTAAACATGATTGAGCATCCGTTTGAGACACGAGTTGGCATGTGGGCCAAATACAGTATTATTCAGTAGGCTATAATTAAACATAGTTAAGTCATGGTAAACAACCTAAAGCAACTTCAAACAGAAGATGTACTCCTGTAGCTAATCGTGGTAAAATAATGTAGGGCCTAATTGCAAATACATTTTGATGAAAATAGGTCAAATGTTTTGATAGGAAATAAATCTAATAATTCCGTTATTTATTATCAAAATTCGATAAACAGTGTACCATTGGATTTCTAATAAAAGGACTAAGTTTTTATGTACATTTTTGTTATAAATATTGATTTTTGTGAAATTTAGAATTAAATATTTAAATCAGCCACCATTAAAAAAACGTATTAAGATGACAATTTGGTTAACTTCGTATTTATAAAAATAATAAAAGTACCGTATACACCAAATTTCAACTACACATCTTATCCCATTTCCTAGTAATTAATTAAAAAAAACGCACACGTAGAGGCATACAGATGAAAAGCATTTTTCGACATACGTTTCTTGGACGTTTTCCCTTCTGTTTTATAAGTAGGGTCAAAGTTTGGGAACACTCTATACACACAGTTACTTGAACAATCAGCAATGAACTTAAAGATTGAAGAAACAATCTTTTGGCCTACAAAATAACGACAAGACGTTAATATCCGGAAGAATTTGAAGATGTTCTCTTTAAATGATAGAATTGGAAGCTCGCAACTGCGTTGGTTTGGCCACGTCTGTAGAATGAATGAGGAAAGGTACCCGAGACGAGCATGGGAGGCAAAACCAGAAGAGGAAGAGGACGGCCCAGAACGAAATGGGAGGATAACATCAAGAAGAGTGTAGAAGGCAGAGGAGCAGTTTGGGTCCGTGCCAGGGTTGCCAGGGTTTCGGCACTGGACAGGACGAGATGGAGGGCTCTCTCGAAAACCTCAACACCCGACGGGTAGAAGAGGATGACTAAGAAAGAAGAAAGAAGAATAACGACAAGAAATTTTGTGAATCTTACATAAACACGGCGGAAAGAGATCGAACGTTTGCTTGTTTTTTCTCACATGGGGCGAAGGGGTCTACATTGAATAAAGATATGCTTAATTAATAATAAAAGATTAGAAGCATTTGAGATGTGGCTTTGGCGAGCAATGGAAAAGTGAGGTGGGTTGATAAAGTAAGAAATGATGAAGTTTTAAGAAGAATAGGGGAAGAGAGAAGAATCCTGAAGAGAGAAGAATCCTGAAGGTAATAGAAAATAGGAAAAGGAATTGGTTAGGTCATTGTTTAAGAAGAGACTGCTTGCTTACAACTGCCATGGAGGGTGTCACAGAAGGAGAAAAAAAGAAGAGGGCGTAGAAGAATGAAGTTAATAGATAGCATTAAAATCAGAAAGTGTTACGAAGAAACGAAAAGACTGCCATGTGATAGGACAGTTTGGAGAGTAATAATACTTGAGCAGCCCCCGGAAATAATTACGTAAAAAAATATATTAACGTGTATGGATATTAATAGGTAAGTTGCCACAGCAATAACGTTGATGCACGTCTACTTCCAGTGCCACACGACTACACATAATGATTAATTAATTGCTTGTTTACTGTTAATTGTTGAATTACTGTTATAACTTATTGCTCTTTGAGCACATTATAAATTAATAATGATCTTGAAATAAAAAATAATATATGACCTCACTTCGCTGGCTTATACATACATCTTTGCAGTATTGTCGTAAGTTAAATTATACGTTTAGCATTGTTTGTAGAGTGACTGAGAACTTCAATAACATTTTGTTACGCATTCTTAATACCTACAGTTAAACCTTTCTTTACGGTGGTGTACAAGTCTTATTGTTTTCTTCGTTTCTAACAATGGCAGTCCGATTCCCATGGAAAACATTGTCTTTGCATTGCGTGTAACAATGGCGGTACACATTCTTCTGTGACACGAAATCACACACACACACACACACACACACACACACACACACACACACACACACACACACACACACACACACACACACACACACACACACACACACACACACACACACACACACACACACACACACACACACACAGGACGCTTTGGTTGTAATAGTAATTGATGTGGCAGTTCAACGCAACGCCACATGTAAGGACTATAGATCATGTCGGTTTAATTAGAGATAATTGTAGAAGTAAACTGTTTTTTACTGTTGTATGAGAGTCACACAGTCAATTAACTTCTTTATATTTTAGGTAAATATTTTTTCGTTTAACGAAAATTTGTTACCAGTTCCAAGTTCGGATACTTCTAGTAATCGTTCTAGTTCCAAGTTCCTAAGTGTAATCTAGAGATTTTACTGTTGTAACTTGGTAATTCCGTGTTCTTGAAGCTTGGGGAGATGGAATTTAATCTTCTCTTAAGGTGAAAATTTGACTCTGATTTTAGTTTCCATTTTTAAACCAATAATATTAAGCGAGCAATAATTGTATGTATCTGTTTTTTTTTTTTTTCTCGAAAACGGCTCTTACGATTTTCTCGGAAGTTGGTACTTAAGGGTATTTTGACACCAGAAATCGGTTGGACTCGGTCTCATTTTCCGCAAAATTCGTCTAAGGGCTACATCTGAGGGCCTTTATTTTAAAATATCGCAGGACCGATACCGCGCGACAATTAATTATTGCTAGGCAACTGTAATTTCTAACCAGCTTTCTTACCGTAAGATAAATAAATTACAGAAACCGTCGATAAATGCAAACGGCGCAGTATCGATATGTTCATATATGAAGAAGAATAAATAGCTGTTGCAATGTTCATATATGAAGAAGAATAAATAGCTGTTGCAATCAATGTAAATAAACAAAATAAGAGTTGAGACGAGCAATAATTGTATACTCTATCTAATAATATTAAGCGAGCAATAACGTATTTAATTTATAACGTGTTTCCTGGTCGGTGTTGCGTTTTCTGTGTTCTCTGAGGTAGGCCTAAGTATTAATACACGGACACGTCATGGACAAAAAAATTCGAGTATTGTATTGAAACGTTCGAAAAAGGTTTTTAGTAAGCTAAAGTTAATAATAATTTATGAGTTTTTTGAAACTGTTTCTTTTGCTTCTTTGTGACTTAGAACCGAAAGGTACGTTTTGTTATCGAGTAAAACGCTCGGGTTGGTGCGTGGGGTATGCATGTATGTATGTTGTTTGTAGGAGTGACGAAAATTTTCATATGAGTCGACCAGTCCGGACAGCAAAATCCATGTGTATTAACAGATTCGTCGGAGTCATCAGTTATCTCAATGAGTCTCAATCACAGGACATCTTGGATAAAAAAATAAAAAGAGAAAACTGTGAAACGGCTGAAGAACGTCACCAAAGTTTAAGTCAAATGCTGAAACGGACAAATAACCGTTCAGCTGAAGAAACTGTTGAACAAAGAGATCGATGCTTAGAGCAAATGAGGGAAAGGATTAGTCAACGAAGAGCACAATAAACAGATGAACAAAGGGATCAATGCCTACAACGCTTGCGTGAATTAGCAGTTCATAGACGAGCACAAGAAACTGATCAGCGTCGACAACAACGCTTAGAACAACGTCGTAGAAATGCTAGACGGCAAAGAGCTCTTCAAACAAATAGATTGAGCACTTACAAACCAGCCATTAATTCTGTCGTTTCTTACCAGAGCTTAGGAGCTTTTGATGTACTTTGCGGTCTCTGTGGAGCTTTGCATTTCCCTGAGGAACGAGTGACAAATCGAACTCATATAAACTCTTTTGGAGACACATCCTGAATTCCCAAATGAGCTGGCACGACTTTTTCTTCGACGTCATCATTTGCTGATGAATTCCATAGAAGGATTCGAAATTTAAACGAATGTTTTGCAATGGCTTCATTCACAGTAGATGACGATCGAACATCAGTAATCGCGGTATTTATAGCTACATATGCCAGTGGACAAGTATACCATAAAATTAATGTGGCAGCTCATCCAACCCAGAATTCTCGAGGTGAATTCGAACGACCTCAATATGGACAAATTTATTTTCTAGATAATGATGATGCTGTTTCGGAACGACTCAACAATCCCATAAATCATGGAATTAGCGAATCTTTAGTCAATTTGTTAGAGCAAGTTATACGATCTCAAAATCTTTTTATTGAAGGTTTTGTGATGATGCGGATAGTAGAAGTATTAGCTAATCAGCGAGCTGTTCTAGAAGGAAATGCTTTTCCTTACAATAAACTTCTATTTACTTTGCCTGAAGGTGCTAACCGCAGTGAGTTGGTAGACCTTTCGATTAAGAAAAGCAGTCTTTGATGTTATTTTAACTTCTTCTCACTGACAGAAAATATGCGTGTGGATCCAGAGCAAAGAGACTTTGCTGAATATTTATTAAAAATTGGCAATGGAGATTGGCAATAAATACTGTGGATGAGATTGAACGGCAATCTTTTCAACGGCAATCTTAGTGAAGAAGTATTCGGAGACTGTCTGGCTAATAACAGATATGAAAGACAGGGGTATACTAGCACCATTAAATTAAGATGTTAATAAAATGAATGCAGAAATTATTGAAAAGCTTCTGGAGAGTACAAGGTTTACAAAAGTTATGATTCTGTTAAAGATCAACCAGAAGGAGGTCTCATATTTACTTCTGAATTCCTGAATTCCGTTGAAACGGCTTATCTACCACTACATGAATCGAAACTTTAAAAAAATACAACAATAATGCTCTTGCGAACCTTAGATATCTCCGAAGGACTATTCAATGGAACAAGGTTAATAATTACTGAGTTTTGTAACAATATTATTAAATCAAAGATTATCCCTGGAGAGAATGCAGGCCGAGAAGTCCATATCCCAAGAACCACATTAGATTCTAGCAAAAATCAACTTGGATGTACTATGCAACGGCATCAGTTCCCCATAAGACCTGCTTTTGCTATGACCATCCACAAAGCTCAAGGACAAACATTTGAATTCGTTGGTATCTACTTACTTATATCAGTTTTTATGCATGGAATGTTGTGCGTAGCATTTTCTAGAGTAAAAAGACGAAGCAGCTTAAAAGTTCTTTTGCCACCAGAAAATCCTCACCATACACGAAATGTTTTATGGAAAGAAATACTAAATACTAGAAGACTAGAATTACTAGAAGACTTTACTATAACTTTCCAATATTTTTGTATTATACTGTATTTTGTATTATTCTATTTATTTGTATTTTTTATACATGTACAGGTATAATGCAATTGCTATTATTTTAAATTTTATACAATATACGTATAGTTTCTGTTTATTTTTACAAATTTCTGCTTATGTTTACATATCCTAGACAATTTAATGTAAAAAAATCTGTATATATACATAAATAAATATCAAAACCGAGCAAAGCTCGGTCCCCCGATATTCTAGTGTTTAAGTATAATCAAGTAGGCTACTCGTGGAGTTAAGAAGTGGTGAATTACATTATTGCTGCTAGACAGAATCATCGGTAAATGTACCGATTGAGATGTTTGACACTTTGAAATCACTAACGTGACTGACATATCGGCGGGCACAGAATGCTCCCCTTTCCAAACCCCGGGATCCAAGGAGAGAAAGTCAAAATCGTGTCCTTTTACTCTTGTCCGAACTTCCGATCGGCAGATATGAGGTTTTCAGGTCAATAATGGGAAAAACAAAACAACACGATCAGACGAAATTTGGGAGTAAAGCCCCTAATGGATTTGCTGTAGGTGAGGCAATTGAAGTGGTTGACACGTACAAGTAATGAAGATGAAGCAAGAAAAATAAAACAATGCCTTGAAATAAAGCCGGAAGGTCAGAGACCGGAGACCAATAGGAAGGCCAAGGATGACACATCAGTGCTACGTTGAGAGATTGGGACAGGACCGTGGGAAGAGTTTGCAAAAATTGAAGGTAATATGCATGGACAGTAATAGATGGAAACGATGAACGGAAGCTTCCTACAACCCAATGCTGAGAATGAGCCATATAAAGAATGAGAAGAAAAGATAGGTATTTAAAAGCCAGTCACACTTTTTGTCTGCACCGTAGCACTGACGATTCGCTTGTATTCAAAATGTGTATGAATGCGGAGAACCGCTGTACAGCCGTGAAGCGATGAATGAGACGTGTGTGTGTGTGTGTGTGTGTGTGTGTGTGTGTGAGTTGCGATAAACAGAAATACTTTATTGTTTACGTTACAATGTGAATGAGCGCTCTGTACAGTCGTGTTTGTTTGAACAGCTGATAAACAGTGCGCCTCGCCTCGCTGAGTGCAACGCTTTGTGCCCGTGCATGCGCGTGTGTACGACCTCGACGGTTCCATCCTCACGTAGGCTATATAACGTCGCTCAAACATGAATACAGGGAGTGATTTTAGTTTTTGCGTTTATAAATGGCAGTACAATTATACTTACCCAAGTTCAGCCAAATGACGTTGGATTCACAGCCTGAGATTGCTATTGAAAAGAGCGTGTTGCTTAAAATTGTCATATTGTAATAGGCGTGCTCCAGTGTGTTCTTCCCCGGCCATACAAGCTGCAGACAGTGTGTGGATCGCTAAGCACCCTGCTGGAAGTTCTCAGACATGTAAAGGTAGTCTGCAGGGACAGAAGAATTATCCTGCAACTCTACAAGAACCAGAGAGCTCTCATAAGTCGCGATGGACTCCATGCAAAGACATCAAAAGGTGTTAGTTAGCCAAGGCTGTGGGTTATCGACACTACTGTTCAACTTGTATGTAGAATACGCGACGAAGGAGCTCATGGAAACCAACAACAGTGGAATAGCAATTAATGGCGAATGCTATAAAATCGGGCGTTTTGTAGATGACGTCGCGCTTTTAGGAAACAACGAGAAGGAACTACAGAATGAATTTAACCCAAATGAACAAGATCCTAAAAGATAAGTGGGACATGAAAATTAAAAAGAAAAAATAATAAAAGTCATAAAGTGTTCCTGATATGGAAAACAGGAGGCTGAGATATTTCTGGACGATAGGAAACTAGTCCAGTCCAATCTAATATCTTTAAATACCTTGGGAGGTCTATTACGTCAGGTCTGAGATGCAAAAATGATGTAAAAGGTTGAATTGCACAAGGAAAAGGAACACATTTTGAGAAAAGGTCTATTCTGGTCCCCAGAAATGTGTCCCTGAAAAGTGGGAAGAAATTCATTAAAAGTTTCATTTGGGGCGTACGGTTCACAAACCCAGACTCTGAGGAAATTGCAAAGGAACTTCAGTAAAACTTTTGAGATTGGTGCTGCAGCAGGGCTTTATGGATTCCGTGACAAGAAATAATGACAAATAATGAGGTAATGAAGAGAGTGGATGAAAGAAGGATTCTGTTTAAAACCACTGAGCAAATAAAAGCAGTAGGCCTATGGCTGTTCACCTACTATGTCAACAAAATTGGTTCACCACCCTGTACGAGGAAATTAATAACAGGGATAGTGGTAGGAGAAGGCGCACAGTAGGATGCACATGGCACATAGCAGGCCCGCGCCGTACATAAGTGCAAAGTCGTGCGGTGCACGACGGCGCCGAGGTGCCGGGGGCGCCGAAAGGCCTCAAAACCCAAAAGTAAAAAAAAGTAATATACCTACCTAACAAACAAAAAATCATTCGTCAAAACAAAATTTAAAATGATAAAAAACAAAAAAGAATTGTAAGCTATTACATTGTTCTTTATTTAGTTAGTTATTTGTTATTTATTACTTAGGAAATACACTTATTCGCCAAACCTCACCGAAACGCACCTACAAATGCGAAGCTATTGTTTGTGTCGCGCACCCACCTATCAACGCGCAGCGCGCGAACCGAGGCGATATTACCGGGGGAATAAGGAGAAATTCAAGATAAAGAACTCCGTGTTTATGTCTGGAGAATGCCGTAATGAATATAATTCTCAGAATGAATTAAATTCTGTTTACGTTTGCGACCGTAGCCTGCTAAGCCAGTCTCTACTCTCTAACCTTTAAGCAAATCGCGTCCAGTATGAACGTACCCATCGGTCGCGACTTTATTGGTTGCCCAATGCCCAATAATAAACTTAACGTCAAACGTGAAAAGGTGCATGAGTGGAAAGATATTTTTTTTGAAACCTAATTTTTTTGTAGTTTTACAGACTTTATAGTGGTGTGTTTTGTGTTCTGAAAATCTTTTATTCATTAAGGTGAGTTCAGCTACAATTTATTTTTTATTTTAGATTTAAATATTAAAAGCCAAATACTTTCATCTCAAAAGTCATTTTATTATTGACATTTTTTGTTTGATTATGTAAACATCATTGTTGATTGACGCAAGTTCATTAATCGATAAGCACTAATAACAATATTTTTAACAATTTTCATAAGTTTTAATTTTTATAAATTTTGAAATAAGTATAATAAGTTGATACAATACTTTCCGAGTTTGAGACGTTGAAACATTTCCATAAACAATTGAGAGGCGTTTTACGTACATTTTTTATATACGTACTTAATAGAAACAAATAATTCCACGATCATGTTAAGTAGACTTTGCGTATATTAGCTCCAAATTATGTTTAAAACACATAAACGTATGTCAAAACAAATATTTTGTCAATAGTTGTAACCTTTATAATTTTAAATATTAACTAACTTTAAGTATTAACTTTTGTTAAGTTTTCTTAACGTTTTTCGATGTATCACTAAATTTATTACAAGACTATATGAAAAATTGAAAAAATTCATTATATGAAAAATTCATTTTTGGAAAAATTGTACATTTGCAAAGAAAATTTTGCAAAAACACCCCTCAATTTATCATTTTGTTTACTTATGTATTAATTTTTTTACAGTCTATAGGATGTCAGAAAAAAAGAAGAAATTGTCAGGACACCAAAATTTGTTGAAGAAAATAAGAAGAGAAGAAGAACTAGAAAAACACGTCAAAATTACGCAGTTTTTTCAAAACCCGAATCTACTTTGCCAAACATTAATGACAAAAATGATACAGCTGAACCACAACATTCTGAACCTGTACATCTTCTGGAAGGCATACCATCAACTTCTTCAAGTCCCGCTGATAATGAGGAATCAACACCTTCAAAAATTACCACAACAGAAAATATAAATGAACTTTCCAAAGATGCTGCAATGTGGCCAAAATAATTACGTCCGAATAATATTCAAGAATTAGTAGAACGTGGCCCTACTTATTATCAAAACAAAAAGGATCTTTATCCGAGAGATAGTTCGGGGCGTAAGTTTTCCAATAATTATTTCTTTAGAATTCTACCGAACAAAGAAAAAATTGAGCGTTTTTGGCTGTTGTATTCCGAAACAAAAAATTCGCTTTACTGCTTCTGTTGCAAAGTTTTTAATGATAGCGATTTGAAATCTGTTCGCCTTAGTGATGACTCTGGTTACAACGACTGGCAGCATTTATGTGAACATTTAAATATTCATGAAAAGAGCAAGTTACATATCGAAAATTGTCTAAAATTGCTAGATCTTTCCAACCGTTTTAATAAAAATCAAATAATTGATCCTGAAATTCAAAATGTAATAAACAGAGAAACTAAATACTGGCAATCTGTTATAGAAAGAATTTTCTACGTGATTCAGTTTTTAGGTGAGCAGAATTTAGCTTTTCGTGGAAGTAGTAACAAGTTGTTTGAGAAAAGTAATGGTAACTTTTTAAAATGCATAGAAATGATTTCTAAATTCTACCCGATTATGTCAGAACATACAAAACGGTCTCAAAGAAAAGATTACAAAAATTATCTCGGGGATAAAATACAAAATGAAGTAATCAATTTGATGGGCAAAAACATCAAATCCAAAATTTTAGAACTAACTAAGAAGGCAAAATATTTTTCAATATTATTAGACTGTACTCCTGACTATGTCATCAAGAACAAATTGAGTTTGTATAAGATTTGTTAACTTAAAAAGCACAGGAATTAGTATAGAAGAACATTTTTTATTATTTTGTCCTATAGTTGATCCGTCGGGCGAGGGTTTGACTAAATTTCTTTTATCGGCGTTAGAGAAAGAAGGCTTAAATATCAACGATTTGCGGGGTCAGGGTTACGACAATGGGGCAAATATGCGTGGTAGGCATAATGGCCTACAAAAAAAAAGTTTTGGATTTGAATCCGCGAGCTTTCTTTGTTCCTTGCTGCAATCATAGCCTAAATTTAGTCGTTAATGATGCCGCAAAATCAAATACTTTGAGCATCAATTTTTTTCTTTAGTTGAAGAACTGTTTGTATTTTTTTCAGCTTCTACTAAACGATGGTCAATTCTGAAATCTAATGTTACAAATTTAACTTTAAAACCTTCATCGGATACTCGATGGTCTAGTAGAATAGATGCAATAACTCCTTTAAAGTATGAACTTGGAGAGGTATACGATGCTCTGTTTGAAATAAGCGAAGGAAGTTTTGAAAATAAAGTAAAGAATTTGGCTGCATCGTTGGCCAAAAAATTGCAAAATTTTGAGTTCATTTGCGTGCTTATTTTGTGGTATAATATTTTAAGTAAAATTGACATTGTTAGTAAAATTGTTCAAACACCGAACTTTGATGTTGCTCAGTGTTGTACTCATTTAAATAATCTGAAGAAATTTTTGAAAGCTTATCGCTCCGATGAAGGTTTTAATGATCTATTGATTGATGCTAAAGAAATAGCATCCAGCTTAGACATAGAACCTAAATTCATGAAACAAAGAGGCTTAAAACCGCGCAAAGTAAAAAAACAGTTTGACTATGAATGTGACGATGAACCGATGTACGACGAAACTTTAAAGTTCGAAGTTGATTGTTTTTTTAATGCTCTAGACGTAATCATCACATTAGAGGATGAACGATTCCGAATTCTTTCTTCTTATTCTAATAATTTCGCGTTTTTATGGAATATTGATAAATTTAAAAATTATTCTGAAAAAGAACAACTATAATTATGTCAAAAAGTTGAAAATGTATTAAACGACGAAACTCGCAATGAACGAGATATAATTGCTGTAGAACTTGTTAAAGAATTGCAATATTTACAAAATTTTGATGAAAAAGTTATTACGTCTCCAGAAGAAATTTTAAATTATATAACAATTAACAACTTAGTGGATTCTTTCCCTAATACGAGCATAATACTTCGTATTTTATTAACAATGCCGGTTTCTGTTGCTACCGCAGAACGTTCTTTTTCAAAACTCAAAATAATAAAAAATTATTTAAGATCGACCATGGGGCAAAACCGACTAAGTAATCTTGCTATCATCTCAATAGAATCGGATCTATTAAAAGAATTAGACACCCAAGATTTAATTAAACAATTTGCAAAAACCAAAGCACGAAAAGCTCAATTCACTTAGTTAAAATAATAATACGAGTTATAACTGGACATTAACCTTTATCTTTAAAAGATGACGTATTGCATTGTTAATATGATTGTTTTTATTTGTTGATCAGTTTTGTTCTATATGATGCATTGTATGTAAACAAATATATCTAATGTTCAAATATATTTTTATTTCTGTGTATAAATGTATAATTACATACCTCAATGAGAAAATACTTGTTCGGCTTGTTCGGTACCAGTTTAGTAAGTGCCTGTTGTAAAATATAAAAATGAAAATAAATTTATGAAAATACTTTTTAAAATTATTTTTGGATAGTTGATAATACTTAACATGTACCTTTACCCATATATTAGCGTTATAAAAATTGTAGGCGACATATACAAAATTGCACAGGGGCGCCAACAGTGCTAGGCGCGGGCCTGTGGATAAGATAGAAAGAGGTAGTAAGAATGAAAGATTAAGAGGCTGTGTTCGGAATGTAAGAAATTTGCTAGCCCATTAACCTCTGTGTTGAGGAAAAGGACTAACCTCTCTCGATCTCGACTACCTGTCTCTTCTGAAAACATGGCCTGCTTATCTATTTCTTCCAATCTTAGTTTCGTCGCTATATTCATTCCCGAGTACAAATCTTCTCCTTCTAACATACCAATCCATATAGTTCTGTACACAGAAGTACCTCAACACCTTAACCTGGAACACTATACTTTTATATTCTGTTCCTCTGCTCTAAGCCCACACGTCACAGCTCCATAAAAACAACACTGGTCTGATGATGTTTATAAAGATTCTAGCTTTGCTTCCTCTTGACTACAGCTTTGTTTTAAGAAGCTTTTTTCGACGCTCCTTTCATTCTCTCTTCCATTTCCTGATCTTCCCGACTTTCCCTCTTTATTATAACCTCCAAATACTTAAACTTGTCAACCTTCCTGCAAACACTATTCTCAGTTTGTATTTCTCGATCGCTATCGGATTCAGATCGATAATTAATCTCCTTGAATGTAGTTGTTTCATCGTTTACCTCCAGTAGCACTTGACCAGCCCTTTGAAAGAATATTTTAGCCAGTACCACACAAATTTATTGTATCACAACAAACGCTACATTGTAATTTAATATGTACCATCGTAATAATGTAGGACAGACAAAGCAAGCGCCCAACGTTAGTCGTACCACATATAAGGAAAGCAGAATGTGGCAAGAACCAGCGGCGTAGTTAGGAACTCTTCCTGGGAAGGGGATGACACTAGCTTCTGGAAGGGATGAGATTAGCATGAAGGTTGGGCCCACACTCTCATTTTCCTCAGGACAAATTGGAAATTCAGGATTCATCCAATATAATTTTATAAAATCTTTGCGTTTCGCAAAGTTTTGAGTAAACCAGCGTGAAGTATAGGGTACAGAAAAGTGGGTAAGCACTGATTTGAAAATATCCCATCTTGATTAATTGTAATTCAAAATAAAGGTAATTAGTCTCATGTCATTAGGAATCACTTTAGTTCTAAATTCCTTAATACTTTAAAATAAAGTCTTTAATCTAAATCTTTATTCACAAATTCTTTAATTTGTAAATTTAGAATAATTCTTTAACTCTAAATTTTTATTCTTATGAAAATGAATCTTACTGAGGATATTTTGAAAAATTCAGTTGTATTACCCATTTGGACTTTAATTTAAGGATGTTTTAAGCACCTTGTAATTCTTGTTAAAACATGTAATTTTTAATGTAAAGTCCAGCAATAAAATCTACTAATTTTTCCGAATTAAAGTCAAGAAACTGTTAGTTTACCTGTGCTAAGACAACGGTTCAAACCACAGACATATTAGACTATAGGAGTCACGACATAGACAGCCCCGTAAGGAGAAGTGTGTTCGAACGAAAAAGACAAATGTAGCTTAATAGTCTCTGCCTTCGTTTTCTGGCGCATGCGTAATTGTTTTTGAATGGTGCAAAATGTTAACCAAATGTTTAACATTTGGTTAAACATCTTACTGTCATCATTAAGAGAAATCTAACTTTATTTTCCTAATTTACAAATACTGTATTTTTTTATTTCTACAGTTCTTTTCAAGTCTTACTTTACCACACGGAACTGGCTTAGAAATAGTTCTACGTTAACAGGAGTCGGATTAGAAGCGCGTTGTGCCCTATGCTGCCATCGGACTGGTGCCCCCACCGCCGATTCAAAATTCAAACGTTTATCAATTATTTATACTGACAAATGGCATACACAATTTCAAAAGTTAACAATTATGTTATTAAACTCTCAAATTACAACAAATATTTAGCTAAATACTGATTATAATGAGCAGTGTTGTACTTAAGCTTAAAAAATACTAATCTATCCATTTTTTTCTTGATTTTATCTTAACAAAGTCTTGTATAATTTCTTCTCTATCTCGCTTTCAATATTCAACCTTGCTAACGAAGATAATCTCTCGTCTCTCATAGTTGAACTCAACATATCTTTAATGCGTTTTAGTACAGAAAATTTTAGCTATTGGAATCGTCAAAAGCAGACGATAAGCAATGTATACATTCGGAAATACATAAATCATTTTACAATCAATAATCCAGTTTAATACTTTGAGCGGACAAACTATAGTATCATGGGATCTATCATCTTCATTCGAACGATTTGAAAAAACCTCTTCCTTGCAATTTTGCTCGTGGCACAAAGTTCTTAAATTCTATTAGAAGATAGTTAATCAAATTGTTCGAGTACAGGTCTATAAGAACTTGTCGCTTGATTTTCCAACTCTACACTCTCCACGGTTAATAACTGCGTAAGAAAACTAAATAATTTCGTAATGTAATCATAAGCTTTGCTTCGCTTAGTCAGTTCAGCTGGATGGTGCCCCCTCTGACAGCTGAGTCCCTGGTGCCCGGTGCTGCAGCATACCCTAGCGTTATGGATAATCCGCCACTGTACATTCACTGATTACCGTATTTCGCTGAAATTTTTAATAGCTCTGGAGGGGCGGTTGAACCCCCAATTTTTCGACAGAATGTTACTCATAATATAAGGATGAGTCAGTCTGGAGTGCCTCTTGATTTTACGTTATTCTCCGGTACAAAGCGGAAGCTCGAAGTTAACGGCATAAGCAATGGCGGTACTCGCTGTTTTGCTAAACAACTCAGTAAAAATATTGCGGGAAATAATCGTTTAGTATACAGACAATTTAAAAAGGAACGTCTTCTTCTACACAAAAATTTCTTTAATATAAAAATCTTGTTTTACATTAAGACTTTGGATCGAATCAGATCTTTAACGTTCTGCCCACTATTGCGGTGACACCCAGTCAGCTGGTAGTCTGCTTGACTCTAGAAGCGTACCCACGACGCTTTAACCATACGATCGCCAGTTTATATAGAATATTATTTAACATTATCTATTCACAACATTTTATGTAAATTTCTTTACGTTGAGTGTTCTTTCTTGCTAGTTTCTTGATGCAAAAATCAGTTTTGCATCTACATAATTGAAATATGAGAAAGTATCATTTTCCGCCTGCAACTGCGCCTTTCTTGTCACTCCACTTGTTTTTGCATTGTTAGCACGCGTGTGACAATTCATGTACACGCAGATAATAAAAACAATGCGTACGTCTGAGAAGTAAGACGCGTAATTATTGTATGACTTTGCTCGGATACCGGGACGTTCCACATCCTCGAGCTTGATTGTCCCACAACGGTACGTACTTTTTAACTTGACCTTTGCGTTTTTCACACTCTCATTGGTAACACGAGTTGGAAAGAGACGCCTCCTCCTCCTCCGCATAACATATAATAAAAAGATTAAATAATACGATCTATATACCTAAAACTCAAAGTCTGAGGATTTATGTGTACTGAATACAAATCCACACCGTTACACCGATTGCCACCAAATTTTGCACAGGTAACCTTTGACACACAGCGATAAACGCTGTCTAACTTGGAATTTGATAATTTGCCCCTTTCGCACGATTTAGACCCTTTTAATTGTGTCTTTTCGTTGACGCGTATAAAGATGTCAACAACACTATGTAGACCAGAATGAATTACCATATTAATAAGTAAATAAACAAATGATATTTAGCGGCATCGGAAATATACCTTTATCCGTTCCTGCAGTTTTTAATGTTTTTAATATGCGATTGTTTCGATATATTTTGTCATTTTGTCTTAAACGATTATAGGCCTAAAATGTATATTTATACGTATTTCTCATGATGCAATCAATAAGTAATGAAATATATTAAATAATACTACTAAAGGTGTCGACAACACCATGGAGACCAGAATTAATTACCATAGTAACAAGTAAATAAACAAAAGCTATTTAGCGGCATCGGAACTGTACATTTATCCATTCCTGCAGTACATTTTCGATCTTTTATATAATACGCGATTGTATCGATATATTACGATGTGGAAAAGAAGAAGTCTACTAATTGTAAATTGTCCTATTACTTAATGCAAAGCGAAAATACGTGTTGTTTCCATTTGTGAGGGTAGGTGACAAAGGTTTTTGCTTTTTAGTTTACTGCTGAAATAAATAAAAGCCATGATTGAGGAAAAGATAACGTTTAATGTGTTATACAATGCTTCTAACACAATAACACTTAAAATAAAGAATTTACCGTTTTTGATGTAACAGGTACTTTATAAATATCTCCAAAGGCTTTATAAACGGGTACTTTTAAATCTCCAAAGGCTGTTGCACCAACATAATAATTTAGTACAAGTTAAAATAGTACAAGTGTTGAAAACAGCTTTGGAGAGAATTTGACTAATGAGTACAAAATTGTTATACGAGCTGACAGAACGCCATATAGACATAGACAATAAAAATTATATTAAATTACTTATTAAAAGTCAAATATTCACGTGCGAAGCCGCGGGTAACAGCTAGTTAAGTATATATGTATAAGATTATGAGAACTTTTGTTATTATTATTATTATTATTATTATTATTATTATTATTATTATTATTACTATTATTAATATTATTAATATTTTGTCCGTCAATTAGATTGACATTCAGATATTAGTGTCAAGCAACACGTGGCTCACTCTGTACCATATTCTCGAATATTCAAAGTGAATAACCGATTTCTTAGGCTTTCACGACCGGTGTCATAATTATTCAAATTAGGATGCGGCCTGTAAGGCTGTGGTCTGCTATCTTCAGTGAAACGGGTTTTTCAAACAACTGACACGGTGTTCGTCAGTAACACCACAGGACTGTGGCCAAGAAAGGACTGTCTTCTATAAACGTTCAGAGTTGCACGATGCCGGCTGGAAACCGCCATTGGTGGTTGCGCTAGTTTGCTAATGTGTAAAGTCGATTACACGTTTAAACCCTCCCTCGTCTAGCTTTCTGGGATATAATCAGATCAAGGATGTAGTCTTATTGACAGCCATTTTGCTACCTTTATACGTTATCTGAAAAAATGTAGCCTTAATCTTCGAACTAAGAGCAACCACCGATGGTGGTTTGCATCGTGCAACTCTAAACGTTTATAGAAGACATTTTTTGTTGCGACCAAGACCTTTTTGGGACCGCGTAGCCTTGGCTTACTGACGAATACACCCTGTCGGTTGTTTGAAAACCGTTTCACTGAAGATACCCTCCAGAGGTGAGGTTTGAAACGTCTGACGATAACAGGGTAATTATAGTAGACCACGGCCTTACAGCCCGCATCCTAATTTGTATAATTATTCAAAGTGAATGTTTACCACTCCTCGACACATTCGTAAGCTGAAGTATTATACAGGTGTTAAAGGCAACGTGTTAATACAGGATGTTACAGTTTTATTCGTGTTCATCTTTGGTATTGCAATCTGTGTTTTTGTGGTGCCTCAAATGTACGTAGTTACGTAACATACAGTTAAACCGTGTATCAGAATCAAGAGTCACTGTGAGGGGGGGGGGTCAGTCTAGAGCAGACGTTTGGTCGTGTTGTGCCAAACATAACATACTACGGTACGCTGTTACTCGCGGCGCGTGCCAACACAAACCGACTCGCAAGTCACAAACACGTATTGACAAATACGTATGTATTGTTACAACAGAACTCGACAGTAATTACAGAAACAAAATAAGTTTTTCTTTAAATATTTTTATTACTTCCATGTTCTGTAAGTGAATGGAAGTATGGTGATCGCGAAAAAAATCGTGTTCGAGATAAGGACTGATTCTGATAGTATACTACCCTCAAAACACGAAGAAAAGTCATTTTCCTAAAAGTGTTTGTGTGTGTGTCTGTGTGTAGAATTTTTTCTATGGCGCACGACAACTGCCGCAAATTCAAACAGAATCAAATAATTTTTTGCATGTGTGCCCGAGTTGTAGAGACTCATGTCCTATTGATTCTATAAGTGTTATCAAAATTAGGTTTCAAGCAAGAAATACAATGTTGACGTATTTAATTTAATACTACACGGCTTGAGTGAAGGTAAAAGTTGTAATTTATGTCAATGTATGTGTTTTATTTCAATTTAAATTCTTATTATGTCATTATGCTCAAATGCGGCTCAAATCTTTCCAATAAATTGACGCTTGTTACAACTTCCATATCAACTTCCATTCTTGTTGTTGTTGTTCTTATTCTCCTTTTTCATTGGCGGAACAGACTCATGTAGCTACTGTTGGCCTGCTAAACAGCTCAACCAGTGTCGTCCATCCATATCGGTCCTGAGCAAGGGATATTATTATCCTACGTTGCTTTAGACACTGTCTCTCCATCGACTCTTAGACATCCTCTAGGTCTTGCTCCACCAGTTCAGCTTTTTGACTTTCCTGCTGCCTTCTGTTCTCAGGACACAACCTAACCACTTCAGTAGTTGTATCTTAATGAAGCAGGTAATGCTTAAATCATCATAGGCTGCATACAGTTCTCTATTTTTTCTGCGCCGCCATATCCCATTTTGACATGTTGGGTCTACAGTGCGAATCTAGAATTTGGCTTTGGGGGGGGGGGGTCCGTGGTTGGGTCGGCTTTATACAAAAGAAAAAACAAGTTAAGACTAATTAACATTACTATGTTTAAAGTGGCTACAAAAAGCGTGATAACATCCTGAAATCAGTCCCATTGAAGCAAAAGATAATAACACAATAAAAATACGGTTGAAAGGTTGTTATAAAGAGTCCAGGATTTATTATTCATATACTTATTGACTGAATTGAGTTTCCTACCTTTCATATTTCAAACGTATACCCTAATTCTGTGTAATAAATCTTTTTGTATATTTAAAAAAGAACTACTACTATATTAGCGTACACCTGAAACAAAAATAAAACAAAGCTTTTCGTCATTACTGACATCTTCAGGTCTTAAACAACCTGAAGATTGTTTCAGGTTGTTTAAGACCTGAAGATGTCAGTAATGACGAAAAGCTTTGTCTAAATAATAAAAACAATTATAGCAGTTTAGCAATTTTATAAAAGAAAAGTAAGGATGGCTGCTAATTTAAACAATACGAAGAATAAAAATAAAACAATACGAAAAATAAAACAGCCTAAAAATTACGAAATTAACAAAATTTGTCGACTTTTTCAACCCTCTGGAGGGGAGGGGTCCGGTGTGTTTCGTGTAGATTGGAGTTTCCCTTCGTCTATACTACACATTTATATATAAAATGAAACGCGCGCGCGCGCGCTTGTGTGTATACTGTCCATGTGTACGTATATTGTGTAGGCCGATAGAACAACATTCGTGCTGCTATCGTTTATTCTTTTGTTAGACGTGTGTTTGTGCGTGTGTGAATCCAGCACGTGCTATTGAGCGCGAATTATAAACTGTTAGTTTGCAACGACTCAGTACTAGAACTGTTTCTTACAACTATGACTGTGGGCAGATGTGTCAGGTATTGAGGGTGTTGTAAAATACACTTCTTGGGTTTATTTTTATTGCACCCTAATTACTCAATCGAGATGCTCTTTCAGCCCCCCACACGTGTCACTTTTACCCATATTTTATTATTCATATATAGTTGTTAAGGAAAACAGTGTAATTATTAAATCGGTTTCGCAAGATAAGGTCGCGTCCTTTGTGTGGTGAGCGAGACGCTAGCATTACGTATTCACCGCGTGTCGCCGTGCAGTCATTCAGTCTGCTGTAAATGGCCAACACCGGCTGCAGCAACTCTCCGATTGTTTCTTAAGTCTCTGAATTAATTACGAGACACAATTATTGCTTATTTCTTCTGAAGATGCCGTGATTTACGCGCATCACTTGATGAATCAATTCTCACCACCGGTTGTTGCCGATTTTTTTTTTTTCACGTCTTGAACGGGTTTTCTTCGCTCTGTATCCCCTGTATATTTCGCCTCCGACTCTGATCGTGTTTTTCTACACACCTTCTGACAGGATAATTTCTGCGCGCCGATAACATTCCGACGGTATATGTGATCGGCGTGCTGTCAGCCAGTCTGCTTCTCCATATTGTTTACTCTTTTTGTTTTCCGCCTAAGCCGGTTAGGCACAGTAGCGGACCGCCCCCGGCCGCACTTAGTAGGGGTACTCCAGAACTGGAAAATTAAGTTTTTTTTTTGGTAAATTTTTAATTTATTTGCAAATGTTCTATTGTCACGTCCTGAAACGCAACACTAGGAGAGGTCCAGGATTTAATCGATCGATTCCAAAGGTTTTTTCATATTATTTTGAAATCTACCTCGTAAAATGTTTACAGATATTAAAAAAGAAGCTTGTAAAGTGTAATTTATTATTAGAAATATATTCGTACTAAAAATGAAGCGTCAGTTGTACCTGGCGTCAATGCCTCACCACGCAGTCGGAAGTCGAAAGTTGAACCCCAAACGCCAGCACGGACGGTAGCGGAATCGGCAGCAACTCAAGGAGGCCGTGCCTCGGTATGAAAACGTAAATGAAATACCGGGCGATAACATGTTGGCCTACGCTAAAATAGTTTACACCAGTGAACAATATTTAACACTCCAGGACAACAACAATTTATTTAAAATCTCTTATCAGAATTTTTAACGAACAGTGGATAATCCGGAATGCACAAGTAGGCCTACTCAGTTACCCGAAAAGTGGATTTTTATTTCAAACATTACTACAGTTCTTATAAAGTTTCCCAACTAGATGTATCAATACAGTATTTAGGCAATAAATATATAAGTCAAATGTTTTTGCTATGTACTACTTACAGATAAATTGGATTATAAACACTCGTCTCATGGGAGGGGGAAATCCGCCCCGGGCCTCCACTAGGTTAGGCTGCCTTATGTGCGGCTTTCGGCATACAAGTAAGGTAGTGTGGCCACACATCAGGCGCCCTAATTACCTCTGGATGTTATTACACGGATGTAAAAAGGAAAGATTGCAAGCCGTGTTTATGGCCCGATTAAAGAAGCTGATGAATGGAGAATAAGAAATAACCAGGAGACAGATGAGCTACTGAATCACGACGACATTGTAAGATCCAAAAACGCTCAACTAATACAATGGCTAGGTCACCTAGAGCGGATGGATGATCAGCGTATGCCAAAGGAAATCCTGAGGGCGCAAGTCTACAAAAGCAGAAAGAGGGGCCAACCTGGGATAAGATGGTTGGATGTGTTGGACGATGTACGAAGAATGGATGTGAGGGGTTACACTGAGAGAGCAATGAACAGGAGACATTGGAGAAGATTGGTGTTGGAAGCCAGGGCTCACGCGTAAACACAAGATGTGCAATGTAAGCGGATAGACAAGGAAGAAAAACTCACTAGAGTGGTTATCTAGCCGCATACCATAAATCCGCTGACCATACGATTCGTAGATGAGCTTGTTATTCGGACCTTTCCTTAGTTGTGGTTTGACAATCGTTGTGAGACAGTAGTAGTTATTGGGTCCTTCGACTGTGGTTTGTACCCTCCCCACATATACCCGTGGTGCGTGTGTAACGGAGTCTCCCACAGGTATACGGGGCCTACAGTTTAACGCCGGGTCCGAACGACAGTTGAGGAGGGTTTATTCTAGGCAGAATATCTCTCGGTGGTTTGCCATTGCCTTGCGCGGGGGAACGGTCGTATCTAAATCAGATGGCCCCGGCGGGAATCGAACCCGCTCCGACAGCGTAGCAGCGCCACACTCTAGCCACCACACCATGACCGCACAGTAGTAGTAAAGTCGTGAATTTTGATCTAAATGGAGTCTCCAAGAAACTGAAGTCTCTGCTTTTTCACGAGGAATATCAGTACAGTGTTAAACGTTCAAATTAGTACATTACATTCTGAGTGTGTACGAAGGAAAAACATCAGCGTGTCAAGGGTACATGAAAACAAAAAGCTAATTTTAAAAGCACCAAGGGCCGAAAATAGAACTCAAAGTTTAAAAAAATTATAATATTTTATTTGGGGTTAAAGTTACGTGGAATTTCAGTTAAAATACAAAATCTGTATCTGTAGTCTCTGTATTTTGTATGTCTCGTAATTTGATAGAATTAGCGTGTCTCAACACTCACATTTTGGATCGCTTTCAAAACGTTTGTGAACTATGTCTCAAAAAAACCTCATTTTTTGTTATCAGTTATAAGTATTTGTGAATAAC
Organism: Magicicada septendecula; assembly: GCA_034769895.1. Classification (NCBI taxonomy): domain Eukaryota; kingdom Metazoa; phylum Arthropoda; class Insecta; order Hemiptera; family Cicadidae; genus Magicicada; species Magicicada septendecula. Next base: position 50,832,749 of record CM068370.1, on the reverse strand, counting down.
GTTATATATAGACCTACAGATATCTAAAAACATGCATAAATTGAAAATATATGACTAAATTATTTATTTATCAATTAGGTATTATGGTTACAAATTTAACTAAAAATCTAATGCAGAAGTTCGGAAATTTTAGTATTTATTTTATGATTGTCTGCTTTAAATAGTTATGTTACTAATAAAATAGTAGCGTAGTTGGGTTTTCATATATTTTCTGATAATATAAGAAATTGTCTAATATTGAAATTCAACTAACTTAATAATAAATGTATTTCGTTCAAAACAGTTAGAGAGGTCTGCAGCGCCAGGAGCTTACTAGTGGAGTGGCAATGTCTTTTAGCATGAATTGTACAAGTTTTCATAGGACGGCTAATGTTGGCTACGGAGTTGAGGAATAACGGACAGACAGATATGCAGCCACGTGTTACCGCGTCTAATGATGCAGATAAGCTCGGCGCACAGAACACGGGCTTATCAGTATCGGCGCTCAGAGCACGATTTCATCGTTGGCGCTCAGAGCACGGGCGCTCTGCGCACGGAGCCGTTGAGTGGCCACATGATAAACATGCCAATTTTGATAAGGCAATGTCAAGTGTACAAGTAGCTATTTTAATTACCTCATTGTGTTGTCAACAGATATGATTATTGTTTAAAAAATAAATAATAACATAGAAACAAAGAAAGAACGCTAAATACTCGTGAAATGTGTTTTCGTTCAACAGAACCTTTACGTGTCGATAACCGTGGAAACTGGCTGTGTAATTTGAGGCCTACCGTGGTGGGAAAGCATTAAAAGAGCAAATCAACAGATCATAATTCTATCGGCTTTATATCGTGCAGGGCGACGCTTACTCCAGTTTTCTCCGTCTCGCTCCCCACGTTCCTTATAAATATTTTTTTAAAAGATGGCTGTGATGGATTGTGCTGATTTCCGGCGGTCCGTTCTCGAGCTTTATAAACGATTCGCTAAATAATTTTAATTTGTCGAAAGAACGATCCGTCTGCGCTATGTGTTTTGGAGGAGGAGGAGAGGAGAGGAGGGCGCACCGAAACGGTAATGAACACGTCAATATGCGTACTGCAGCATGTCCTTGATAGGAATTCCATTGTCATATCCGGTTCCTGCATCAATTACATCACTTCCGTTAGACCTACATTGTGACGCGCGCGCGCAAAGAAACGGTTGACGACTATGGCCATTGATAACGACGCGTATGACATTCGTTGAAACAATCTGAATTATGAGTCTTTTTCAGCGTGTGTAGATCACATTATCAGTACTTTACCGGTATGCTATTCGCGTAGCGTAGCTACTGAATTCGGGAGTTCCAAGACGCCTTGCTGTTGCTCGATGAAGTACTCCATATTCCCACTCAACGAGTATCAAAATTGTCTCAGAAAGTTCATTTTTTCCTCATTAAAAAATTACAATTGTGTGTTACATAATATTACTGGAACGAAAGTGAGAACAGAACGAGCACGGGCCGCCTTCAGCAAGCTGAGAACCACACTTCGTGACTGAATTCCAAACGCAATACAGAGGAATCCGTCAGATACAGAGGAAGCTGTTTAATCCACAGCTGTAGTCTTCTCTAAACTCAGAAAATTCCCTCCCTCCCAGACTCTACATAGATGATGCATTCTTTCTGTTCCCTTGGTCTCCTGGAGTAAAGTATCTAGCTAGGAATCTGTTTAATCCACAGCTGCAGTCTTCTCCAGACGCAGCTAGGAATTTGTTTAATCCACAGCTGCAGTCTTCTCCAGACGCAGAAAGCTCCCTCCTAGACTCTACATAGGCGACGATGGACTGCCTTGATCTCCTGGGGTAAAGTTCACCTCGACAGACGTCTCACCTGATGGACACATTACGAACAAGTAGCCCGCAAAACTGTCCGCCGCTTGTATCAACTCAGACCCCTGTTCTGCAGCAAATGAATGTCCTGCCGCCGCCTAGGCAACCCATCGTTACCACGTATGTGTGACACCGATGTTTACTAAGCGGCCCCAGTACGGCGCTACTTGGCAAAGAACCGCAACAGAAAGATACGGTCTCTCACGGACCGAGGTATGCCCTGGGCGTGCAAAGATCACTAGCTAACTTAAAATCGGACGATCCGCACTGCCCTAGGTGTCCGATCCTTGAACGCCATCAAACGGACACTATCCAGGAAGTTGTATCCCCGCTAACCCCGTTTCCAGGACAATCGCCTTATCAGCGCTGTCTGTGCTAGATGAACTTGGACCCGTCCTCGGCAAACGCTCACCCCGAGTTAGCAGTTAGACATAGTCTAATTGAAACCCACGGCTGGTAGCAGGCCACACCAGTCCTCGTTGTCCCCGCAGCTAGAACTCATCTGAAGCTCGGAACTTGAACAGCCCCTGAACTCTCGCTGTTTAATCATCGCGTCCTCACGTTTGCTGCGGTGACTGTAACCCTAACGGTGGAGATGCCCACAATAAACGAGAGAACAATATAACGCACAGTGCCCGGTATAATCCTGAAAGAATATTGTTGGCTAACCAGTGATACTTTGGGTTTCACCAGCAATTAAAAACCAGACTGATTTCTCGTGATACTAAGATAGATTCTGATTAGGCTAGCATTGATATACAGCTCTCAGGCTGGACAATCGGCAAGTCAAGTGAACACCTGACCTTTTATTATTTGGAAGAAATATTTACCTGGCTACTAATCTAGAGGTCCCGGGTTCGATTCCCGGGCCCGCATCATAAAATCAAGGTGCGTTTTTCAGCCCCCAGGTCGACTCAGCCTGTTGAAAATGAATACCCGGGATAACATCCTGGGGATAATAATGGACGGCTGAAGCGTAGTGCTGGCCACACTGCCTTCCTTGTATGCTGTAGGGCTGAAATTAGGCAACCTACCCTGCCTACTCCTAAGCTACTTCGGTCGTAGGCCTATACATGGGAGCCATTATTATAAGAAATATTTACAAAAGGCCAAGCCTGGAGACGGAGTCGTAATCAGTAACTACACAGCCTCTAATATTTGTCGTAAGCTCACACGGCCGGTGCCAACAGTATAACAGCGACATCCTCGGCAACGTTGCTCTTATCCGAAAAAGTTGTCGGACATCGTTCGCCGTGACTGGTTTCACAACACTCTGTCGCTTTTTGCGGCCTGAAGAAGATCCCCCGAGGGTGGTATTTGAAACGTTGCGCAGACGATGTCACTGTTATATAGCAACCGACCATGGCCTAACGGCCCGGTTGTTAATCAGTTTGATAATACACCGCCTCTTCCAAGAACAATACGTCATAAAAATAATTTAACTCTTTAACTCGGAGGGCTTCACCTGAATGAACGCAAATGATGTCTCTAAGATTCTAATGTATACGGAATCAGGCGAACCAAAGCTCCGCCGGACAGACGACCTGACGGAGGGCGTTGAGAGTCTGATAGGAGCGCGGAACTGGAGGCCACGAGTATAAATACAAATATGCAAAAAATATTTCTTGGTCACGTTTTCCTGGAATCTGCAGTTGTTAACGGATTCGAATAGACATTTTTTAAATATTCATAAATATTCTTAAAAAACGCCTCCAAGCAGACTTTTTAATTTCGACTTCGAAAAGTTTATACGAAATTATAAGTGCAAACATGTAAAATGTCCCCAAAATTAAACTAGATTGTGAATATCAGCGAGTACAGTATTTGCAAAAAATTGTTAATTGAGTCTGAGGTTAGCGCAGAAAGATCTAGGCTATTGCGGTCATCAACTACGGGTGTGAAGTCACAGGTACAAGTCGCAAGTGAGTATGGATGTCACGTAATTTGTTTCGGAGGGGGGCGAATCTCAACTGTGAAAGGATAGATTGTATAGCGGGCGACACCCATCGCCTAACAACATTTCTGTAGGTTCAAAGCTTAAGTATTATTGCTTATTATGAATAGGTAATATTATAGGCCTAACATCTTATCATCGCAAAAAGATGATACAACAATTGATTTTTCAAGCCTCAGACCTTCTGCAGCCTACGTTTATCCAAGAAGGGACCTAAAATAGTAAGCTCAATGAATGTAACTTTCAAAATATTTGAAATGTATGAGTGATAGGAATTTCTCGTGAGGAAATACAAAACTGAAATCCAAAACAACGCCACCTCAAACCGATTTCTAGAAATTAATTAATTATTTTTTTTTTAATTTATCGAATCCATTAAGAATTGAGATTTCTAGGGACTTTTGAACAAAAAAATGTTGGAACCACTATTTCTGAACTACTGTACGACTGAAAACTACTGTACTGATTACGTAGGAGTAGTGGGCAGACATTCCGTAACGATAACGATAATTATGTTATTTATATAGTATACACACACACACACACACACACACACACACACACACACACACACACACGCCGTATATACACGTACAGTTGAGTGCGAGTCAGTATAATTGGGGCGCCGCCGACCCGACACTCCGTTTCCGGTTTGTATGGGGGCGGCACGACACTCTCTCTCTTACAAAATACCGACTTCCCCAATTCCCTACTTGTTAACTACAACTGCCGCGGGGCCGAGTCAACGCACTACTGCTGCCGCTGCTCTTCCATAATTTTCAATGTTGGAATGTTTCTGCTTCCAACAACACTTCCCGGACGCGGTGCTGCCTACGTCACGTCACAGACCAAATATACAGCCGGTGACGAATACAGCGATAACGGGTATTTTACGAGATAATACGCACGTGTGATGTGTATACGCGTAAACTGTCTGCCTGATCGAACCTGTGACATTAAATTTACTTTAAGTAAGATAAATTAACATTTATTTAGTTTCCGAAAACGAGTGTTTTAATAGCAGAACATGAATGAAACTTGTAAACAAAATATTTTAAAAAAATATGAAAACTATTTTAAGTCCGGGTTATAACCTGAGAGGAAACAGTAAGAATCTTATACAGTCCACTGTGTACGAATATGACGTTGCAGGTGCGTGGAATATAAGTTTCGAAACCGACTTCAAACGATTAAATTCAAAACCGTAATTAAACGAAATAATAGCAATATGTATAGAAGAATATAACATAACGTATGGAAATTAAAATGGAAGACATACTGCGTATAATTAACTATTCTATTTATAATTACATAATTGCAACCGCTATTTTGTGTAATTTTTACACCCAGATATTTATATATTCTGTGGTGTTACGTATAACTTCCCTCCAAATTTAGATCACTACCCGTTCCACCCACCACCAAGTATTCCGTTCTTGAAGAATTTTCTGTGAGGCCCCATTGTTCTTATGCGTCATGTAGAATCCTTAGCACGCAGTCAATGTCTGCCTTGTAATACATTTTTATATAGGCCTTTTATTACTACTATTTCTTGTTACTACTTTGCATACTACTTGGCCTACGAGCATGTATAAAGTAAGGGTTTATCAAATTAAATTATTCAATGACAAAATTAATATTTATCACATATCAAATTTCAACAATAAGATATCACACTTACTTTCGTGTACCGACTCTTTAGAATTATCCCAGGGCGCCAGTAATAAATAAACACAATTTGATTGTTATTAATTAAGTTTTTTAATAACGATTTGCATTCAAATATTACAAAATTTATATTTCAGTACTTCAATCATTTACTATAAAATCTGTTAGTGTTTATTTCTTAGCAATGGATTCTTAGACTGATTGAGTCGCCAAAACAAGATTGACATATAATTGAACTCGATAAGCAATATGAAAATGATTGTTTATTTTGTTATTTACGTGTATGTTGAATTATTCTGCGATGCGATGTCATCCACGCCGCTGGTTCCAGGCTGGTGATCCGAAGTTATCCGTTGAATAGTTATCCTTGTCAAGTTGCACAATTTACACTGGATTCACAAGTATTACACAATTCACTCCATTTACTTGTGATAATTACACAGGTGCCGTATACTAATACACTTGTAGAAAAACACAGTATATCCTTATCAAAGCTAAGTGCGTCTAACACCGGATTGATAAATACTCTCGACCGACAGTCCCGTACAATGATGTTTGACACATTTAAAATCGCTAGGTAACTCGACTTTTCAACGGTTGATGTTGTATTAATTAAAACTTAGATATATTACTCGGTTTTACTTTGATCTTCTTTAGTTACATTAGAATTCTTCTTATTAACATTTATTAAGTGTTTACGATGCGTAACTTCCGCACAGATTACTAACGCGTTACCGTAACTGATTTACGTGGCAATTGAAATATACTTATTAAAACTACTGACAAATTTTTATTATAACTAATACGAGTCTGTGTTGTGATCTCCCCGTAGACTGATTTAACTTCTTACTCTACGTATTTTTTATACTTTGCTACAAACTACCCTCACCAACTATCGACAAAATACACGCCTATTGGTCTGACTTGCCGCTAATTTCAAATCTACCCAATCTGTCTAACGAAACAACCCGCGTAAAAAATGACGCTATCCGTTATTCGTCAACTAAATGCGCGTGAACACGTGGTAGGAAATTTCGCGTCACTCTTCATCTCGCTCTATACGCTCTCTTTCTAACATAACGGTTCCTTTTGTTAGATGCACTTAACTTTTACAATCTTGGTGAATGTTACTTACACCCTAACAAATAATACAATTTTATGACGGTCCGTCCGCTACGTGACTATTCATAGTTTTTTAGCCGACTTACAGGCGTCAACGCAAGGTCGTTTGTATGAATATCTACCGCTCCCTACTACATATTTTAATGTTTTCTTACTTTAAAAACCATCGCTTTCTATAAATTTATATGTCTCCTTGGGTATCACATGATTTTGTCCCCGTAAAATTGTTGAGAATGCAATTTTCCGTGATAGCCTCGTCTCCTGCTAAGCGGGGGCGTATTTACGGGGGGATCGAACGGGACAGGACCCCCCCCAAGGGTCGAAAAAGTTGACGAATTTTGTTAGTCTGTTAACTTTTAGACTGTTTTATTATCTTCTCAGCTAATATAGTAATAACTCTTTTCTTTTTTGTAAATATGCAAACAGGTTTATTACACAGCTTTAGCGTATACGTTTGAAATGTGAATTATAGGAAAATCAATTCAATCGATAACTAAACCGTGTAAACAATGTTTTAATATGGCGTATTTTTGTTGTGTTATTACCGTTTACTTTAATGGGACTGATTTCAGTCACTTTAAGGGCAGTAATGTTGATTAGTCTTAACTTGTTTTTTCTTTTGTATGAAGTCGACCCGACCCCGGACCGCAGAGCCCAAAGCCAAATTCTAGATACGCCACTGCTGCTAAGGTCGTCGGCAAATTCGAGAGAAAAACTACTCTCATCTCCAGCTGACACTCCCATATTGTGACTCTTATTTCGCCAATCTTTAGGTGATTTAAAAAAATATATATTTCAAACAGGGTGGGGCAATAGAACAACATTGTTTGAGACCTTCAGTAACGTGGATTTCCTTGGAGAATTTAGCATTTAACGTTTTTCCTTAAAGTTTCAGTATCTTCGGATGTAGATAGCTGTGGATTTCTGTTTCTGTCCCCCTCGGGATACAATAGGCCTAATTTTGTCACTTCTTAGTGAATATTCGAAATTTTATTTCATACGTAAATATAATTATTTATTTAAGCAACTTACGCACAGTGTGTCTACGAGCTATCTCGAAGTGTAAAGCAGTTTTACAAGCTAAATATACAGTATTTGAAAGTACTTTTCAATATCACACTTCACAGTACTTGAACACTTAATTCGAATTTAAAATACAAACACTTTATTTGTATTTGTATAAAGTGGCGGGCTCGGAAATTCGGTTCTTCAAATCCGCCGTTTATCAGGTAGCCCTGCTCATATACATAGGCTCCGTACAAAATATAATGATAACATGATATATTATATATGTTATACGTAATATGAAAAGTACTACTTCCTCACCAATTAGCTTGTTTCATACGGCAGAAGGGAGAATAAATTGTTCCATCATGCGATTCCAAAACTTTCTATCTGTTAGGCCTACCTTACAACTCAGTAACTCTGTTAGGCCTATCTTTCTGTCAGTAGTTACTCTTTATTTATGGCCATTAATTCCTCTTCGGTCATTTACCTCTATCACCGACTCTCCAAGACTTTACGGCCACCAACACTTGTAATGTTTCAAGGTCTTCTACCTTATACCTTACCTTATAGTAACTTCCTTCGTGACTGTTCGTGAAAACCTAAACTCTTCATGACTTCTGATTCAGTGGCGAGAACCTCCCATCATCTGGTAAAGAATCAGTTGAACTTTTCGTCCTACAACGTAGGCCGGAGATAGTTCACCGCTGAAAACGACTCTCGGCTGAACAGTTAGTACGTACGACGTAAAGTTCATGCAGTTCTTGTTTATTTTAAAAATTATGCCTTCATTCGTCGACACTTATACTGCACCTTCAAAGTAGTCTCAGTCGAATGTAACACGTCATGGACAACAAAATACAAGAATACACTTTTTGATACAGCCTTGAGCTCGCTTAACGATTTCGTTTTACGTCTTCAACGGTCGCGAAACGTTGTCCTTTCGTGTAAATTATCACTACTGGGAGGAGGAAAGATCGCGTTGGGAAACATCTGGTGAATACGGCAGTTACCGTGTCACGATTATGACGTTTTCTTTTGCCTAACCTGGCAAACCTCTTAACAAACAATGACGTGCGTCCAGGCGCATTATCGGGCTGCAATTTTCACAAATTATTCTTCCTAAATCTGGCCGTTTTCTACAAATAGCTTCGTACAGATGGCGTAAAATGTCCGAATAGAATTCTTTATTTATCACTGCGACTAGTAAAATTTCGTGGAACACAAAAACATAATCTTCATCTGACAACCACGATCTTCATCTCATTTACGGCAGTCTTTGAAGCTTGTAAACCACTAGTTCACGCACAGCAGTCTCGGCAGAAGCCTTCTGAATACGTTTGCCAAGACATAGCAGTTCATCTCACAGTTTACACAAACTGTAATCCATGTTCTTCAATCTTGCATTGTAGAAAGACAACAAATCGACCAATAGACTTAAGGACGACTTACTCAATTAGCTGTTAAGTCTAAACTATGCACCAAATAGGGCTAACATTTTCGACGATTGTCACTAACATGTGTACCAGCATCTCATAAAAACAGTATTTTAATCGGACACTTATAGCGGTGGAAATTACAAAATTTCACGAACTTTTTGATCAACCTCGTAAGATCATTCTTACCCTGCAATATCAGCCCATATGGACACGGTTCTTTCTGTCCGATCTTATAAATACTGTAATTCTACAAACATTTACACTGGTTTTCGATGGATTTCCAAGATTTTTAAAAGTCCACTAATAAAAATTAACAGATGGATTATAAATAATTTTTCTTCCGGTAAATCTTCTTTGTATTTATTAACAGCAGAACAGGCGGCCCAGACGGTTCTGCTCTCATGGACCTCCTTACTTAGTAAAGCCAAATAAATTCACCCAATTTTTATTAAGATCGCAATTTTACCGGTCCTAAAAATTTGCCGCGCTCAGCTCTCCTGTAAATCCAGTTATAGCTGTAAATAGAAATGGGGATATTAAATTTTTCGGGGGGTATGGGAATTATTATGTGCTTTAAAACTGGGCAACATACAGATTGGGCCTAGCGAGTAGAAGAGAAAGTGAGATCACTCTGGGCGCGCGCTATAGTCGTGAATAGGGCTAGCGGTGACCACGTTAAACTTCGGCGCTGCGATCGCAGGTTGTTGTAGTTGAGACGGTAAGCCTGTTAGCCACGTGCAAAAAAGAGCTGTGTTTTATGTGTTGTAAAAAGTGTGTTTGTGCGTCTTATTACTTATACCGTGTTCAGTTGCAATTAATTATAGGTTTGAGTGATTTACAAACGTTTTGAGTAATAAACGTGTGATAATATATAGTAAAAATGCTCAGAATGTATGAATGGTTACAGTAATGATTTGTGTGTGTTATTTTTCATATAAAATTTATGTAGTAGTGCAGTTATATAGAAGTTGTGTGTTAAAATATATAATAGAAATGCCATCCTGTTTTGTACCTGGATGTAGGAATGTCTATGGTAAAAATTCCTACAAAGGAAATCATTTCTTTAGACCTCCCAGGGACGAAGATCAGTTTGGAAAGTGGGCGAGGGCAATTCCCAGGAAGGACAAATGTCTTTCAAGTACATTTTTCTGATGATTTGATTTTGAAAGTAGATTCATTTGTTGTAAACAATAAAAAGAGTGAGGTGGAACTTAAAGCCTGGCACGTATTTCATATATTTCCAAATTTGCCTATATATTTGACAAAGCCTCTAAAACTCCGAAAGTCACCAGCAAAAAGGCAAATACAGCCAGTACAAACAGGCCAAGAAAAAAGCAATTCGACAAACTGTTCTGTGACAGAAACAGTGAGTCAGACCACCCCCAGACTAGAACACACCAAGACGATCAACTGGATGAACAAAACCAAATCATGTTGCTGAAACGGAAAATACAAAATCTAACTCGTACTTTATTACGAACTAAAAATAAACTGCGTTGTGAGAAAGCAAACGTTTTTTACTAGAAAAGAAACTTGCCAGGAAGGAATGTGACTCATATGAAAGAGGGATGAAGAATTTAAGTAAAAAGCAGAAGATGATTGTAGATGCTATGGTTAAAAAGTCTAATTTGTCAAATTCCAAAGGAATGAGGTACTCTTCTATTCGCTATGTATTGGGTTCAGCGAGTCGGTAATGGCGTTTTTTGTTGTTCAGATAATGGCAGAGAACAGCATTCTGCACCATACACACAGCTGACCTTGTATTTAGTTTATGCATATTACTTGTTTTAAACCACCTACGTAATATAATTGTGTTTGTCAAATTGTATAATTGCATTGTTCCCAATCTTTTTTTAATCTGCACGTGTTCTTAAGTAGAAACATTAAGTGTCTCATTGTTTTGGGGATCAAACGATACAGAAATTGTATCTATTTATAACTTCAATAGTTGTCATTCGATTAATCTTAACTTACACTGTCTTATCTATATATAGAAATGTGAATTGTAGTATCTGATTATGATGTAAGACCAACTATTGTTTTCAGCGCCTTGTGTATCGTGTCAGCGGGTTGAAAATCGTATTATTAATATACAGTATTTAAGCCCTAATGATCAATGATGCTTGATAAAAATTGAATAATTTTCTTGATTAGATTAAGCCGAAAAGAATTCGTAAATGTAATGATTCTGCTTATTTTAATCGCGATGACGTTTGGAGTCGAAGGAAATGTACAATTTTTTGCAGCAGTCATTTCATAGAACAGAAGAAAAACGACGTCATGGTTTCGTCACACCCAGACAACACGTCATGACTGTATTTTTGGATTCTTACCGTACAAACATTCTGTAGCCAGCTGTAGGTTCGGTGATTTATAAACACGTGTTCAGTTAAAAGTATTGACAGCGTCGTATTTTTTTTTTTTTAATGTAAACACCCGACACAAAACTTAAAACTTTACGTTAATGTTACGATAGAAGGAAAAGACACGTGTAACGAATGATAACGAGATAAGATTAAACAGAACATTATCGTACAGTTATCAGGTGTAAATTTATAGGCTACAGAGTGTTTTTAAGTCGAGTCACAGAACTGTGGATCTTTGCTGACGACTTCTTGCAGCATCTGAAACACGCGACGTTCGGTTCTGGTATTGTCAGGGACGTACGCCTATTTTTAGGGGGAGACGAATGGGACCGGAACCCCCCCCCCTCAGAGTGTTGAAAAAAGTTGATGAAGTTTGTTAATCTCTTAATTTCTAAGTTATTTTATTATTTTTGCAGCTGTGTAAGCTAATATAGTAGTAACGCTTTTTTAAATATACAAAGAGGTTTATTACTCAGCGTTTGCGTATAAGTTTGAAATATGAAATATAGGAAAATCAATTCAATCAATAAATATATCTTCTAAACAACGTTTCAGTAACGCGTTTTGTATTGTGTTATTACCGTCTACTTTAACTGAATTGGTTTCAGGACATTACCACACAGTTTTCAACCACTTTAAAGATAGTCAAATTGGTTAGTTTAACTAGATTTTTTTCTTTTGCATGAAGCCGACTCAACCGGACGGGGGGAAGAGAGCCAAAGCCCAAAACCTAGATACGTCACCCACCAGTGGCGTAACCAAGTGGTTTACTGGGGGGGGGGTTACAACTTCTCCCTTTGGATAGGTTAGGTTAGGCAAATTGCCGATTGATGGAGTTCTATACGTTAAATCTGTAGGCAGGCAGCGTACTATCTCGTTGACCGGCGCCTTAACTTCACTGCCCATGTCTCTCAGTGTCTCCAGAAAGCCCGTAGCGTCAAAGCCAAACTATTTCCTTTTATCTCACATCGTAGTTCAGTGTCTGTGCGCACTAAACTCACCACCTACTTGCTCTTTCTTAGAGCAATCCTTACGTACGCAGCGCCCTAATATTGGTGCCTGCTACGACCCTACATTATTACGTGCTTGGAAGCTTTCCAATCTCGCACCCTCCGGTACATCTCCAACTCTCCCTGGTATGTCAGGAATGATGTTATCAGACGAGGGTTGAAGGTTCCTTCTGTGGAGTCTGTGAGATCTCTTGCGCTTGCGCTCATACTCTTCACTCGTGCCTCTACCCTCACCTCCGCCGCCTTAGTGCAGACGACGGCCCACCTCCTAGAAAACTTAGACGCCCTCGAGCTCTGCTCGACGATCCCCCATAGACATATCAACAAATATCACCCCCCACCCCCGCCCTTGCGGCGTTTGACTCTCAACTCTTCTCCATCCTAATCACATAAGTGACACTCCTTCTCGTCCCCAACTAACAAGTGAAACGGCCTCTCGTCAAGATCCTTCCTCTCCAAGTTAAAAAAATCCTTTCCAGCCGTTGCGAATCGCTTCGCGGTTTTGCAATACATTAACAGCCTCCATCCCTCCTAGAAGGAGGGCTCCATCCTTATTCTAGCGCAAGGCTACCAAGTATGTGCGCATCAGGCAGTCATCGGGTTCACCCGGACACTGCAACCACTGGGGCACGTCCAGCAGCTGCCCCATGATTGGATTGGATTGGATTGGTACCAGCTCGTTAGTGGCCTGCATATAGCATAAATAGTAGCCTATAATTGGTGACACCACTTCTCCCCGTTTGTTACCAACCACTTGCCACCATGAAGAAAGTCATGGTATCGTATATAATGTCTCCCCAAGGACAAATCCCTTGGTCAACGATTCCCCTCATAGAAAAATCCGGACAACTGTAAATGACCGATAACGCGATCAAGAGCGCCGCGGTACTGTTTCCAACGAGGGTATACGTGAACATTGAAGGCGTAAGTCGCGCTGGTCCACGGAACCCAGATAGCAATGGCATAACTAGGAGCTGGTCCCTGGGGGGGGGGGGATCTTGATTCTTTCCGTAATAAAACTTTATCACTTTAACTCGGCTCAACCGAACGACTGGTTACGGGCAAAGATGGCAAAATTGTATAAACAACTTTCAGTCTCTTAAATCCCGAAAAATTAATCAAGCACCTATAAGGCTTCTAAAACCCTTTATGACCCTCTCCATTTCAATGACGTAATCTGAGTCACGACCCCCCCGTTCACACCCCTGAAATGAAAAAGAGTATGGCATTCCATGTTATTAGTGGTTCCTCTAATATTAGAGTATTTTACCATTACCCCCTATATAAACACATGCATCTTATATTCACTAGTGTAATTGCCCTTACAGCCTGGCACACAACACTTGTTAGGCTTATTTTCACAATAATTAATACTTAAACAACACCGTAGATACGTATCTATATATTTTAATTGTCACCAGAACCCTTAAACGCAACCAATAAACCAAATTATTAATACTTCAATTAGTTTAAAACGTAAAAATCACACTGTAGGCCTACATGTATAAGAACAACTAACTGTCTAAAGAAAAATAAAGATTTAGCTTACAGCCTAAACCGGCTTTCACCTTTAGAAGGCTTCTAAAGGTGAAAGCCGGTTTAGGCTGTAAGGTAAAACTTTACGTTTTTACTTATAAAAAACTTAGTGTTCCGAGTCGTCAATACTATAGTGATATTTAGTTAAGTAACGGACACGTCATGGACAACGAAATCCAAGAAAAATAAAGAAACAATTAACACTCAAATAAGTTTATATTCATACTCAGAACTATTAACCAACGATCAACAAACAATAATCGCTGTTAAACACATAAAAATAAACCGAATAGAAATAGTAAACACACCTGGAAACATAACCTACTTTAACCACGCTACCGGCTTTCACTAAAACATTAAACAACATGGCCGAGTCACAGGGTACGGAGGACGATCCACTGCCGTCTTGAAGTGACGTCACAGCCAGGAGGCCTGAGATCTCGTCGATAATGATTTTACGCAACTCGTGTGAAGCTATTCGTAGAAAACGCCCAGATTTACGGAAGAATAACAATTTACGGAAACTGAAGCCCGATAAAATGTATCAGGACGGACGTCATTACTTGTTCAACAATATTAGGCAAAAAAAAGGCATGGTAATGACACCGCAAATTCCGTATTCGCCAGGTATGCGATCTTTCCTTTACCCAGTAATGAGGAGTACCACGAAAGGGCAACATTTCACGACTGTTGATGAAAACAAAACTCGCTGATCGCGCTCAAGGCTATAGCATAAAGTGCTTTCTACAAATATTTTTAAAAGAGTGAAATGAACGTTGCCATAATGGTCTTGTTTCCGATTAAGACAACGTTGAAGGTGGCAAATGAACCGAAGCATAATTTTTCAGATAAACAATAATTTTCAGTTTTTGCACTAAACTTTTGGGGCAAAACTCGTACAATACCGGTAGTGTCCGTCACCGCGACCCTCGCTCATTGGGTAACTGTGTGTTGGTCCTGGGTGGGGGAGGGGGGATAAGACTAGCTTAAAGGTTGGACCCGCCCCCCGTTTTCCACAGGTCAAACGAGAAATTCAGAATTCTTCGAATATAATTCAAAAAATACATTTTGTAAATTCTTTGCGTTTCAAAGTTTTTGAGTAAACTGACGAGAAGTGTAAGTGTTGAAAAAAATAATGTAAAAGCGCTGACTTCAAAATATTCTACTTTGATTATTTGTTATTCAAATTAAAGATAATAAATCTTATTTCATTAGGAATAACAGTCATCATTATCATCATCACGGATTAAACCAAGGATGGTTTGTTCCGATCTCTAATAGGCAAAGATTAGAGTTGGTCACTCCAGCGCTTCCTCGGATGTCCCACACCTCCCTGTCCCCTCGGCTTATAGTTCCATTGTTGTTTGGGGATGCGGCAGTCATCCATTCGGCAAAGATGTTTCCACCAATTCAGCCGATACTGGGGGATCCTGTCGAGTATGCTCATAATATTCAGATCCTGCTGTGTATCTGTGTTTCTTCTGTGATCATGGAGAGTATACGCTGCCACGTGCCTGAGAAATCTCATTTCGGCCGCTTGGATGCGACTGACCTGGCCTTTCGTTAAAGTCCAATTTTCAGACTCATAAAGAAGTGTGAGAAGAGCCAACACCTTGTAGAATTTTAGCCGTGTTTCTTTACTTGCTGACTTAAGGGTTCGCCTAATAGTCCCGCACATAAGGTTGAAATTATGCAACCTATTCACAACGTCGTTGCTTGCATTATAAGACACACTGTAGCCCAGGTATTCAAAATTGTTAACTTGTTCCAGGACAGTACCATCTATAACAATTTTTGCCCTTTACGGGATCAGTTCCTCGAAAAGCCATCGCCTTGGTCTTAATTGTGGATATTTGGAATCCATTTAACAGATCCAGATTCCATTTAACAGATGTATAGACCCATCTGCAAGGAATAACAGTAATTCTAAATTTTATTCTTAATAAATCTTGTGAAAATGAGACTTTTTGAAGATATTTTGAAAAACCCACTTTTATTACTCCTTCACACTTCAATTTAAAGATGTTCTCCCAAGAACGTTTTAGGCCACTTATAGTTTATGTTAAGGTATGTAACGGGCGTATTTATGGGGAAAGATGAACGGGACCGGATCCCCCACCCCCAGGGTCGAAAAAATTGACAAATTCTATTAATCTCTTAATTTGTAGGCTATTTTTTTTACTTCCATGTTCCTTAAGGAAATGGATGGTGATGGCAAAAAAAATCGTGTTCGAGATTATTGCAGATTCTGATTGTACTACACTCAAAACATGAAAAAAGTCGTTTTTCGAAAAGTGTCTCTGTGTGTGTCTGTGTGTGTGTGTATGTAGATTTTTTCTATGGCAAACGATAACAGCCGCAAATTCAAACAGAATCAAATAATTTTTTGCATACAGCCCTGATTTGTAGAGTACTCGCGACCTATTGTCTTTGGTGAAGATCGGTTGATGGAAGGGGGTAGCTTACCGGCAACGGTTTTTTTTATCAAGGGTAATTTTGTTGGTTTGGCAAACGATAACAACCGCAAATTCAAACAGAATCAAATAATGTTTCGCATACAGCCCAGAATTCTAGAGTTCTCAAGACCTTTTGTTTTTGGTGAAGATCGGTTGAGGGAAAGGGGTAGTTTACCGGCAACGTTTTATGTTTTAAAAGGGTATTTTCTATGGCAAACGATAAGAGCCGCAAATTCAAACAGAATCAAATACGTTTTTGCATACAGTCCTGATTTCTTGAGTACTAAAGACCTATTGTTTTTGGTGAAGATCATTTAAGGGAAAGGGGTAGTTTACCAGCCACGTTTTTTGTTTTATCAAGGGTATTTTGTATGGCAAACGATAACAGCCGTAAATTCACACAAAATCATACAATATTTTGCATACAGCCCTGAATTCTAGAGTTCTCAAGACCTATCGTTTTTGGTGAACATCGGTTAAGGGAAAGGGGTAGTTTACCAGCAACGGTTTTTTTATCAAGGGGAATTTTTTCTATGGTAAATGATAACAGCCGCAAATTCAAACAGAATCAAATGATGTTTTGCATACAGCCCTGTATTGTAGAGGTCTCAATACCTATTGGTGTTGGTGAAGATCGGTTAAGGGAAAGGGGTAGTTTACCAGCAACGTTTTATGTTTTAAAACGGTATTTTCTATGGCAAACGATAAGAGCCGCAAATTCAAACCGAATCAAATATGTTTTTGCATACAGCCCTGTTTTGTTGAGTATTAAAGACCTATTGGTTTTGGTGAAGATCGGTTGAGGGAAAGGGGTAGTTTACCGGCAACGTTTTATGTTTTAAAAGGGTATTTTCTATGGCAAACGATAAGAGCCGCAAATTCAAACAGAATCAAATACGTTTTTGCATACAGCCCTGATTTCTTGAGTACTAAAGACCTATTGTTTTTGGTGAAGATCATTTAAGGGAAAGGGGTAGTTTACCGGCCACGTTTCTTGTTTTATCAAGGGTATTTTGTATGGCAAACGATAACAGCCGAAATTTAAACAAAATCATATAATATTTTGCATACAGCCCTGAATTGTAGAGTTCTCAAGACCTATCGTTTTTGGTGAAGATCGGTTAGGGGAAAGGGGTAGTTTACCAGCAACGGTTTTTTATCAAGGGTAATTTTTACTTCCATATTCCTTAAGGAATGGAAGTATGGTGATGGCAAAAAAAATCGTGTTCGAGATTATTGCAGATTCTGATTCTACTACACTCAAAACATGAAAAAAAGTCGTTTTCCGAAAAGTGTCTGTGTGTGTGTCTGTCTGTCTGTCTGTGTGTCTATCTGTCTGTCTGTCTGTAGATTTTTTTTCTATGGCAAACGATAACTGCCGCAAATTCAAACAGAATCAAATAATTTTTTGCATGCAGCCCTGATTTGCAGAGTACTCGCGACCTATTGTCTTTGGTGAAGATCGGTTGAGGGAAAGGGGTAGTTTACCTGCAACGGTTTTTTTTTAGCAAGGGTAATTTTGTTTGTTTGGCAAACGATAACAGCCGCAAATTCAAACAGAATCAAATAATGTTTCGCAAACAGCCCTGAATTCTAGAGTTCTCAAGATCTTTTGATTTTGGTGAAGATCGGTTAAGGGTAAGGGGTAGTTTACCTGCAACGTTTTATGTTTTAACAAGGGTATTTCCTATGGCAAACGATAACAGCCGCAAATTCAAACAGAATCAAATAATGTTTTGCATACAGCCCTAAATTGTAGAGTTCTCAAGACCTATTGTTTTTGGTGACGTTCGGTTGAGGGAAAGGGGTAGTTTACCAGCAACGTTTTTTTAACAAGGGTGTTTTCTATGGCAAACGATAACAGCCGCAAATTCAAATATAATCAAATAATGTTTTGCATACAGTCCTGATTTGTAGAGTACTCAAGATCTATTGTTTTTGGTGAAGATCGGTTAAGGGGAAGGGGTAGTGTACCTGCAACGTTTTTTTATCAAGCGTATTTTCTATGGCAAACGATAACAGCCGCAAATTCAAAAAGAATCAAATAATTTTTTGCATACGTCCCTGAATTGTAGAGGTCTCAATGACTTTCGATTTTGGTGAAGATCGGTTAAGGGGAAGGGGTAGTTTACCAGCAACCTTTTACGTTTTAACAAGAGTAAAGTACTTGAAAATTTATTTAAACTTTTTGAAACAATGGTAATTGTTAAAAATAAAATAATTTTGTTGCCAGGCAATAAAATTATAATTTTTTCATTTTAATGTAATATAATATTTTTCATTTAATACAGCAATAAAAAGGCAGGTAAGACACAGCCTGGCTGTTTGGCTGAAAATGATTTTAAATATAAATCTTAGAATATGGAAGTCATGTATGGTTCTCCATACCGATATTTACTTCCATGTTCCTTAAGGAAATGGAAGTATGGTGATGGCAAAAAAAATCGTGTTCGAGATTATTGCAGATTCTGATTGTACTACACTCAAAACATGAAAAAAAGTCGTTTTTCAAAAGTGTCTGTATGTGTGTCTGTCTGTCTGTGTGTCTGTCTGTCTGTCTGTGTGTCTGTAGATTTTTTTCTATGGCAAACGATAACAGCCGCAAATTCAAACAGAATCAAATACGTTTTTGCATACAGCCCTGATTTTTTGAGTACTAAAGACGTATTGTTTTTGGTGAAGATCGGTTAAGGGAAAGGGGTAGTTTACCGGCCACGTTTTTTGTTTTATCAAGGGTATTTTGTATGGCAAACGATAACAGCCGCAAATTCACACAAAATCATATAATATTTGCATACAACCCTAAATTGGAGAGTTCTCAAGACCTGTCGTTTTTGGTGAAGATCGGTTAAGGGAAAGGGGTAGTTTACCAGCAACGGTTTTTTATCAAGGGTAATTTTACTTCCATATTCCTTAAGGAATGGAAGTATGGTGATGTTTACTTCCATATTCCTTAAGGAATGGAAGTATGGTGATGGCAAAAAAAATCGTGTTCGAGATTATTGCAGATTCTGATTCTACTACACTCAAAACATGAAAAAAAGTCGTTTTCCGAAAAGTGTCTGTGTGTGTGTCTGTGTGTCTGTGTGTCTATGTGTCTGTCTGTCTGTCTGTGTGTGTGTCTGTAGATTTTTTTTCTATGGCAAACGATAACAGCCGCAAATTCAAACAGAATCAAATAATTTTTTGCATGCAGCCCTGATTTGTAGAGTACTCGCGACCTATTGTTTTTGGTGAAGATCGGTTGAGGGAAAGGGGTAGTTGACCTGCAACGGTTTTTTTTTATCAAGGGTAATTTTGTTTGTTTGGCAAACGATAACAGCCGCAAATTCAAACATAATCAAATAATGTTTTGCATACTGCCCTAAATTGTAGAGTTCTCAAGACCTTTTGTTTTTGGTGAAGATCGGTTAAGGGAAAGGGGTAGTTTACCTGCGACGTTTTATGTTTTTAAGGGTATTTTCTATGGCAAACGATAAGAGCCGCAAATTCAAACAGAATCAAATACGTTTTTGCATACAGCCCTGATTTCTTGAGTACTAAAGACCTATTGTTTTTGGTGAAGATCGTTTAAGGGAAAGGGGTAGTTTACCAGCCACGTTTTTTTGTTTTATCAAGGGTATTTTTTATGGCAAACGATAACAGCCGCAAATTCACACAAAATCATATAATATTTTGCATACAACCCTAAATTGTAGAGTTCTCAAGACCTGCCGTTTTTGGTGAAGATCGGTTAAGGGAAAGGGGTAGTTTACCTGCAACGGTTTTTTATCAAGGGTATTTTACTTCCATATTCCTTAAGGAATGGAAGTATGGTGATGGCAAAAAAAAATCGTGTTCGAGATTATTGCAGATTCTGATTCTACTACACTCAAAACATGAAAAAAAGTCGTTTTCCGAAAAGTGTCTGTGTGTGTGTCTGTCTGTAGATTTTTTTCTATGGCAAACGACAACTTTTTTTTCTATGGCAGTACTCAAGACCTATTGTCTTTGGTGAAGATCGGTTAAGGGGAAGGGGTAGTTTACCTGCAACGTTTTTTTATCAAGCGTATTTTCTATGGCAAACGATAACAGCCGCAATTTCAAACAGAATCAAATAATTTTTTGCATACGTCAGTGAATTGTAGAGGACTCAGGGCCTTTAGATTTTGGTGAAGATCGGTTAAGGGGAAGGGGTAGTTTACCTGCAACCTTTTACGTTTTAACAAGAGTAAAGTACTTGAAAATTTATTTAAACTTTTTGAAACAATGGTAATTGTTAAAAATAAAATAATTTTGTTGCCAGGCAATAAAATTAAAATTTTTTCATTTTAATGTAATATAATATTTTTCATTTAATACGGCAATAAAAAGGCAGGTAAGACACAAACACACACACACACACACACACACACACAATTCACGTTATTTCTGGCCTCACTCATGTTTATTTTCTTACGTTTGCACGCTTTTTAAATGGAAACTGCCGAAACCCACACCAACATAACGCGTGCAAGCCGAAAAAATGGACATCAATTTGCTTACTGGCGAAGCTAGTAGTTAATGAATGGGTAGGCAAAAATCTTATCTTAAATTTTTTTTAAGGAATCACTAAAAGGACGGTGGGTCAAATCGGACGCTGAGGTAGAGTTTGCTGTAACCGAATGGCTCCACAAACAGCCGTAAGAATTTTACTAGCAGGGAATCTACAGGTTAGCGCAACAGTGGAACTCATGTCTTAATGTTATTGGAGACTTCTTTTAAAATCGTTGTATAAAAAATGCTTTACAGCTCTATACGTGTGTCTATTGAACAATCCTTGTATTAGTCATACACAATAATACAACTGATTGAACTTCAAATTTTTAAACTTGATTAGTTTCTATATATATGTTTAATGTTACAAATAATTCAAATAACAATCTTGATCATCTGTTAGTTCAGCGGAATAACAGTGACACTTTTAATAACCGCATAAAATAAACACTTAGAAACAACACAGGAGCTTTAACTTAACTGTTTGGACCACAGAAGTGAGGCATGCCTCAACGCTCTATGTGTACAGCGCGGGACAATCCCCCCTCCCTACACTTCCCTATCCCACCACTACATTGCTTACATACGATGTATACAAAAAACGCTGAGGCAAGTTCAGGTTGCCTCATTCGCTTTAAACGAACTATGCCGAATCTCACCTGTCACCATCTAGCGGTCGCTCAATAAAGCACGTTTCGGTTTAATAAATTTGACAGTCACAGTAACAATGTATAATCTTTACGTTATGTAGTTCATACGTATTTATAATTTTTATTCTACAGAATTTTTTAGGGTAGGCATTGCCTCAATTGCCTCCATGTAACTTAGCCACTGATATATATGTGTACAACGTTATCGGCAACAAAGAAGTAGTTTTTGTTAAAATTCCTTCCCGGGATATTTGGCCGTAGTCCAATGTTTCTACAAAACCAGACATTTCGGCAATGCCATCGACTTCCATCATCAGTGAAAATCGAGTGCGATAACGTGAGGTGGTATACGTTAGTGACCACAGTACTGTGGTTAAGGCTGAAGCAGTAAGTAGAAAGAAGTAGTTTCTATGGTAATAATTTTTTGCATACGTCCCTGAATTGTAGAGGTCTCAATGACTTTCGATTTTGGTGAAGATCGGTTAAGGGGAAGGGGTAGTTTACCTGCAACCTTATACGTTTTAACAAGAGTAAAGTACTTGAAAATTTATTTAAACTTTTTGAAACAATGGTAATTGTTAAAAATAAAATAATTTTGTTGCCAGGCAATAAAATTATAATTTTTTCATTTAATGTAATATATTTTTCATTTAATACAGCAATAAAAAGGCAGGTAAGACACAGCCTGGCTGTTTGGCTGAAAATGATTTTAAATATAAATCTTAGAATATGGAAGTCATGTATGGTTCTCCATACCGATATTTACTTCCATATTCCTTAAGGAATGTAAGTATGGTGATGGCAAAAAAAATCGTGTTCGAGATTATTGCAGATTCTGATTGTACTACACTCAAAACATGAAAAAAAGTCGTTTTCCGAAAAGTGTCTGTGTGTCTGTCTGTCTGTCTGTCTGTCTATCTGTCTGTCTGTGTGTCTGTCTGTCTATAGATTTTTTTCTATGGCAAACGATAACTGCCGCAAATTCAAACAGAATCAAATAATTTTTTGCATGCAGCCCTGATTTGCAGAGTACTCGCGACCTATTGTTTTTGGTGAAGATCGGTTGAGGGAAAGGGGTAGTTTACCTGCAACGGTTTTACTTCCATATTCCTTAAGGAATGGAAGTATGGTGATGGCAAAAAAAATCGTGTTCGAGATTATTGCAGATTCTGATACTACTACACTCAAAACATGAAAAAAAGTCGTTTTCCGAAAAGTGTCTGTGTGTCTGTCTGTCTGTCTGTCTGTCTGTCTGTCTGTCTGTCTGTCTGTCTGTGTGTCTGTGTGTCTGTGTGTCTGTCTGTCTGTAGATTTTTTTTCTATGGCAAACGATAACTGCCGCAAATTCAAACAGAATCAAATAATTTTTTGCATACAGCCCGGTTTTGCAGAGTTCTCGCGACCTATTGTTTTTGGTTAAGATCGGTTGTGGGAAAGGGGTAGTTTACCTGCAACGGTTTTTTTTTAGCAAGGGTAATTTTGTTTGTTTGGCAAACGATAACAGCCGCAAATTCAAACAGAATCAAATAATGTTTCGCATACAGCCCTGAATTGTAGATTTCTCAAGACCTATTGTTTTTGGTGAAGATCGGTTGAGGGAAAGGGGTAGTTTACCTGCAACGTTTTTTTAACAAGCGTATTTTCTATGGCAAACGATAACAGCCGCAAATTCAAACAGAATCAAATAATTGTTTGCATACGTCCCTGAATTGTAGAGGTCTCAATGACTTTCGATTTTGGTGAAGATCGGTTAAGGGGAAGGGGTAGTTTACCTGCAACCTTTTACGTTTTAACAAGAGTAAAGTACTTGAAAATTTATTTAAACTTTTTGAAACAATGGTAATTGTTAAAAATAAAATAATTTTGTTGCCAGGCAATAAAATTATAATTTTTTCATTTTAATGTAATATAATATTTTTCATTTAATACAGCAATAAAAAGGCAGGTAAGACACAGCCTGGCTGTTTGGCTGAAAATGATTTTAAATATAAATCTTAGAATATGGAAGTCATGTATGGTTCTCCATACCGATATTTTTTTTAGCAAGGGTAATTTTGTTTGTTTGGCAAACGATAACAGCCGCAAATTCATACAGAATGAAATAATGTTTCGCATACAGCCCTGAATTGTAGAGTTCTCAAGGTCTTTTGATTTTGGTGAAGATCGGTTAAGGGAAAGTGGTAGTTTACCTGTAACGTTTTATGTTTTAACAAGGGTATTTCTTATGGCAAACGATAACAGCCGCAAATTCAAACAGAATCAAAAGATTATTTGCATACAGCCCTAAATTGTAGAGTTCTCAAGACCTATTGTTTTTGGTGAAGATCGGTTGAGGGAAAGGGGTAGTTTACCTGCAATGTTTTTTTAAAAAGGGTATTTTCTATGGCAAACGATAACAGCCGCAAATTCAAACAGAATCAAATAATGTTTTGCGTACAGCCCTGATTTGTAGAGTACTCAAGACCTATTGTTTTTGGTGAAGATCGGTTAAGGGAAAGGGGTAGTTTACCTGCAACGTTTTATGTTTTAACAAGGGTATTTCCTATGGCAAACGATAACAGCCGCAAATTCAAACAGAATCAAAAGATTATTTGCATACAGCCCTAAATTGTAGAGTTCTCAAGACCTGTTGTTTTTGGTGAAGATCGGTTGAGGTAAAGGGGTAGTTTACCAGCAACGTTTTTTTAACAAGGGTATTTTCTATGGCAAACGATAACAGCCGCAAATTCAAACAGAATCAAATAATGTTTTGCATACAGCCCTGATTTGTAGAGTACTCAAGACCTATTGTTTTTGGTGAAGATCGGTTAAGGGGAAGGGGTAGTTTACCAGCAACGTTTTTTTATCAAGCGTATTTTCTATGGCAAACGATAGCAGCCGCAAATTCAAACAGAATCAAATAATTTTTAGCATACGTCCCTGAATTGTAGAGGTCTCAATGACTTTCGATTTTGGTGAAGATCGGTTAAGGGGAAGGGGTAGTTTACCAGCAACCTTTTACGTTTTAACAAGAGTAAAGTACTTGAAAATTTATTTAAACTTTTTGAAACAATGGTAATTGTTAAAAATAAAATAATTTTGTTGCCAGGCAATAAAATTATAATTTTTTCATTTTAATGTAATATAATATTTTTCATTTAATACAGCAATAAAAAGGCAGGTAAGACACAGCCTGGCTGTTTGGGTGAAAATGATTTTAAATATAAATCTTAGAATATGGAAGTCATGTATGGTTCTCCATACCGATATTTACTTCCATATTCCTTAAGGAATGGAAGTATGGTGATGGCAAAAAAAATCGTGTTCGAGATTATTGCAGATTCTGATTCTACTACACTCAAAACATGAAAAAAGTCGTTTTCCGAAAAGTGTGTGTGTGTGTGTGTGTGTGTGTGTGTGTGTCTGTGTGTCTGTAGATTTTTTTTTTGGCAAACGATAACTGCCGCAAATTCAAACAGAATCAAATAATTTTTTGCATACAGCCCTGATTTGTAGAGTACTCACGACCTGTTGTTTTTGGTGAAAATCGGTTAAGGGAAAGGGGTAGTTTACCTGCAACGGTTTTTTTTATCAAGGCAAATTTTTTTTGGCAAACGTTAACAGCCGCAAATTCAAACAGAATCAAATAATGTTTCGCATACGTCCCTGAATTGAAGAGTTCTCACGATCTGTTGTTTTTGGTGAAGATCGGTTAAGGGAAAGGGGTAGTTTACCTGTAACGTGTTATGTTTTAACAAGGGTATTTCCTATGGCAAACGATAACAGCCGCAAATTCAAACAGAATCAAATAATTTTCTGCATACAGCCCTGGTTTGTAGAGTACTCAAGACCTATTGTTCTTGGTGAAGATCGGTTGAGGGGAAGGGGTAGTTTACCTGCAACGTTTTTTATCAAGTGTATTTTCTATGGCAAACGATAACTGCCGCAAATTCAAACAGAATCAAATAATTTTCTGCATACCGCCCTGGTTTGTAGAGTACTCAAGACCTATTGTTCTTGGTGAAGATCGGTTGAGGGGAAGGGGTAGTTTACCTGCAACGTTTTTTATCAAACGTATTTTCTATGGCAAACGATAACTGCCGCAAATTCAAACAGAATCAAATAATTTTTTGCATACGTCAGTGAATTGTAGAGGACTCAAGGCCTTTAGATTTTGGTGAAGATCGGTTAAGGGGAAGGGGTAGTTTACCTGCAACCTTTTACGTTTTAACAAGAGTAAAGTACTTGAAAATTTATTTAAACTTTTTGAAACAATGGTAATTGTTGAAAATAAAATAATTTTTTTGCCAGGCAATAAAATTATAATTTTTTCATTTTAATGTAAATCTGTACATAGTATAAAGTAAAGTCGGTCCGTTTTCTCTCTGTGTTTGAAATCGCTAATGTCAGGAAGTACTGAACGGATTTTATTCAAGTTTTCGCCAATAGATAGAGTGTCTATCGAGGAACATTTATGTGTATAATTAATACATATATGTTGTACATTAGCTTAGCTATCACGGTTTATGTCAAGTAAGTGGTATAGTTTACATCTTATATATAAAAATGAATGTTTATTTGTTTGTCCCGTATGCGTTCCTATACCATTCATCCGATTGCGATGAAACTTCGGTGAGTTGTTGTGCGCATGTCCGCGAAGGTTTCTTCCACATCTTCTCCTAAACCACTGTACCGATTTCAACCAAACTTGGCACAAATATTTTACGCAACGGGAGAACCAACATAGGATAGGTGTTTTTCGATGGGGTCCTTTTGGGGGTTCTTTGGGGTCTTCCACTTCGCCTCCTAAACAACTGGACCGATTTCAACCAAACTTGGCACAAATATTTTACGCAAAGGGAGAACCAACATAGGACAAGTGTTTTTTTCGATACGATCCTTTGGGGGGTCCTTTGGGGTCTTCCACGTCTCCACCTAAACCATTGGACCGATTTCAACCAAACTTGGCACAAATATTTTACGCAACGGGAGAACCAACATAGGACAGGTGTTTTTTTCGATACAATCCTCTGGGGGGTCCTTTGCGGTCTTAAAAAACTATTAGATCTGGTTACTATGGCAACCCAATAGAATAGATTCTCTTCCAAATATATATTATCGCATTAAATTGAAGACCACGCGAACGAAGGTGTTGGCAACAGCTATTTATTTTTAAGAAGCCTACTTTAATTAAACTTTATTAATTAAACTAACATTTTCATTACGTACAACGTGAAACTCCGTAGCGAAGCACGGGTATTCTGCTAGTCATGTATAAGTGAAAATATATCATGCGTGGCAGGCAAGCATATCTCAGTTATGTACTGTTTACGTTTCCATTTTATTATTATCACTACCGCAATAAAAAGGCAGGGAAGACACACACACACACACACACACACACACACACACACACACACACACACACACACACACACACACACACACACACACACACACACACACACACACACACACACA
Source organism: Magicicada septendecula (assembly GCA_034769895.1). Lineage (NCBI taxonomy): Eukaryota > Metazoa > Arthropoda > Insecta > Hemiptera > Cicadidae > Magicicada > Magicicada septendecula. Next base: position 50,805,719 of record CM068370.1, on the reverse strand, counting down.
CACACACACACACACACACACACACACACACACACACACACACACACACACACACACACACACACACACACACACACACACACACACACACACACACACACACACACACACACACACACACACACACACACACACACACACACACACACAATTCGCGTTATTTCTGGCCTCACTCATGTTTATTTTCTTACATTTGCACGCTTTTTAAATGGAAAGTGCCGAAACCCACACCAACATAACGCGTGCAAGCCGAAAAAATGGACATCAATTTGCTTCCTGTGGATCACTGGGCAGTGTAACTGCACGTGTTTACAGAGGAACGATTCATAGACAGACTTTTCGTCTTTAGGGAATGAACCCTCTGCAAGATGCTGAGGGTCCATGAGTGACTTCGGAGCGCTCCTTCTTTTTCGCGTGTTTGTTCTGTGAAACGTACACTGTAGATTCGTAGATTTACTCTAAGCAACGCTCCATAGGAAATGTTGAAACTTTTTGTCCACACTGTACCCTCATTCACACTAAACCTGCTCTGATGTTTTAATTACGGACATCATAATATTAAAACTTTGAAAACTTGAGCACTACTTAATGGAGATCAATCATTAACTTATACAAGCCATTAATTTTATGCATATATTATATATATATGTGTACAACGTTATCGGCAACAAAGAAGTAGTTTTTGTTAAAATTCCTTCCCGGGATATTTGGCCGTAGTCCAATGTTTTCTACAAAACCAGATGTTTCGGCAATGCCGTCGACTTCCATCATCAGTGAAAATCGAGTGCGATAACGTGAGGTGGTATACGTTAGTGACGACAGTACTGTGGTTAAGGCTGAAGCAGTAAGTAGAAAGAAGTAGTGTCTATGGTAATATTTCATTTCGAAAATGATTTTAAATATAAATCTTAGAATATGGAAGTCATGTATGGTTCTCCATACCGATATTTTACTTCCATATTCCTTAAGGAATGGAAGTATGGTGATGGCAAAAAAAATCGTGTTCGAGATTATTGCAGATTCTGATTCTACTACACTCAAAACATGAAAAAAAGTCGTTTTCCGAAAAGTGTCTGTGTGTGTGTCTGTCTGTGTGTCTGTCTGTCTGTCTGTGTGTCTGTCTGTAGATTTTTTTTCTATGACAAACGATAACTGCCGCAAATTCAAACAGAATCAAATAATTTTTTGCATACAGGCCTGAATTGTAGAGTTCTCAAGACCTATTGTTTTTGGTGAAGATCGGTTAAGGGAAAGGGGTAGTTTACCTGTAACGTTTTATGTTTTAACAAGGGTATTTCCTATGGCAAACGATAACAGCCGCAAATGCAAACAGAATCAAAAGGTTATTTGCATACAGCCCTAAATTGTAGAGTTCTCAAGACCTATTGTTTTTGGTGAAGATCGGTTAAGGGAAAGGGGTAGTTTACCTACAACGTTTTTTTAACAAGGGTATTTTCTATGGCAAACGATAACAGCCGCAAATTCAAACAGAATCAAATAATTTTCTGCATACAGCCCTGATTTGTAGAGGACTCAAGACCTTTTGTTTTTGGTGAAGATCGGTTGAGGGGAAGGGGTAGTTTACCTGCAACGTTTTTTATCAAGCGTATTTTCTATGGCAAACGATAACAGCCGCAAATTCAAACAGAATCAAATAATTTTTTGCATACGTCAGTGAATTGTAGAGGACTCAAGGCCTTTAGATTTGGTGAAGATCGGTTAAGGGGAAGGGGTAGTTTACCAGCAACCTTTTACGTTTTAACAAGAGTAAAGTACTTGAAAATTTATTTAAACTTTTTGAAATAATGGTAATTGTTGAAAATAAAATAATTTTGTTGCCAGGTAACAAAAATAAAGTCATTTTGATTATAAAATATAAATATTTACAACAAGAAAAGAATTTTCAATTTTCAAAATTTAAATATATTTTTATAAAACAATGGGTTCTTCATTGAGGTGGGGACCATGTCACTCACTCCATCTCAAGCCTCTCCCATTTTGCAGAAAAAGAGGACCCTGTCAAGGCTGATACTTTGACGACAGTGACAGGGCTTTCCACCAAATTCAGCAGAGTGACAGGTAGGCCCAACTCTGATTGGCTCCTCAGATTTCCCCAGCGTTAGTAGGTTCTATGAAAATATTTTATTTCAAAAATGATTTTAAATATAATTCTTGGATATGTTTTATGTTTTAACATGGGTAATTTTTTATATGACGAACCATAACTGCCGTAAATTCAAACAGAATCAAATAATTTTTTACATATGTGCCTGAGCTATAGAGAACTCAATGTCTGTTGATTTTGGTGAAGATCGGTTACGGGGAAAGGGCAGTTTACCTGAAACATTTTTTGTTGTAACATGAGTAAAGTACTTAATTTTGATAAAGTATCCTGATAAGATCTTAATAATCCACTGTAGAAACGTAGATGAAATATCTGTAAATGAAGGGGCTGGGGGTAATTTTCTATAAATCAAAATTATAGTTGAAGGGGGAGGGGATAATTTTTTTTATATGTGTACTACGTTATTGGCAACAAAGAAGTATTTTTTTGTTAAAATTCCTTCCCTGGCTGTTTGGGTGAAAATGATTTTAAATATAAATCTTAGAATATGGAAGTCATGTATGGTTCTCCATACCGATATTTTTTTTTGACGAACGATAACTGCCGTACATTAAAACAGAATCAACTACTCTTCTGCATACCTTTTTGAATTATACAGAACTCAAGGTGTGTTGATTTTGTTGAAGATCTGTTATGGGAAAGGGGTAGTTTACCTGCAACGTTTTATGTTTTAACAAGGGTAGTTTTTCTATGACGAACGATAACAGCCGCAAATTCAAACAGAATCAAATAATTGTTTGCATGCAGGTCTGAATTGTAGAGTACCCAAGATCTGTCGTTTTTGGTGAAGATCGGTTAAGGGAAAAGGGTAGTTTACATACAACAGTTTTTTATCAAGGGTAATTTTTTTCTATAGTAAACGATAACAGCCGGAAATTCAAACAGAATCAAATGATGTTTTGCATACAGCCCTGTATTGTAGAGTTCTCAATACCTATTGGTGTTGGTGAAGATCGGCTAAGGGAAAGGGGTAGTTTACCAGCTACATTTTATGTTTTAACAAGGGTAATTTTTTATATGACGAACGATAACTGCCGTAAATTCAAACAGAATCAACTAGGTTTTTGCATACCTTTTTGAACTAAAGAGAACTCATGGTCTGTTGATTTTGTTGAAGATCGGTTAAGGGAAGGGGTAGTTTATCAGCAACGTTTTATGTTTTAAAAAGGGTAATTTTTTTTATGACGAACGATAACTGCCAAAAATTCAATGAGAATCAAATAATTTTTTGCACCCTTTCCTGAGTTGCAGAGAGCTCAAGGTCTATTGATTTTGGTGAAGATCAGTTTAGGGAAAGGGGTAGTTTACCTGCAACATTTTATGTTGTAACAAGAGAAATGTTTCCATGACGAACGATAACTGCCGCACATTCAAACAGAATCAAATATTTTTTTGCATGCTTCCCTGAATTGTAGAGGACGGAAGGTCTGTTGATGTTGGAGATGATCGGTTAAGAGAAAGGGGTAGTTTACCTGAAACATTTTATGATTTAACAAGAGTAAAGTACTTAATTTTTATAAATAAAGTATCCTGATAAGAAGCTCATAGTAATCCACTGTAGAAACGTAGATGAAATATCTATAAATGAAGAGGTTAGGTGAACGGGGTGGGGGTAATTTTCTATTATTAAAAATTATAGTTGTTGGTGGAGGGGAGAATTTTTTATATGTGTACTACGTTATCGGCAACAAAGAAGTAGTTTTTTGTTAAAATTGCTTCCCGGGCTCTTTAGCCGTAGTCCAATGTTTTCTGCAAAACCAGACTTTTCGGCAGTGCCATCGACTGCCATCATCGGTGAAAATCGAGTGCGAAAACGTGAGGTGGTATACGTTAGTGACCACAGTACTGTGGTTAATGCTGAAGCAATAAGTAGAAAGACGTAGTTTCTATGGAAATATTTCATTTCGAATATGATTTTAAATATAAATCTTAGAACATGGAAGTCATGTATGGTTCTCCATACCGATATTTCTTTTTACTTCCATGTTCTGGCAAATAGAAATAAAATCGTGTTCGAGATTATAGCATATTCTGATTGTACTACACTCAAAACATGAAAAAAGTAATTTTTCGAAAAGTGTGTGTGTGTGTGTGTGTGTAGATTTTTTTATATGGCAAAGGATAACAGCCGCAAATTCAAACAGAATCAAATAATGTTTTGCATGCAGCTCTGAATTGTAGAGTTCTCAAGACCTATTGTTTTTTGTGAAGATCGGTTAAGGGAAAGGGGTAGTTTACCTGCAACGTTTTATGTTTTAACAAGGGTATTTTCTGTGGCAAACGATAACAGCAGCAAATTCAAACAGAATCAAATAATTTTTTGCATGCAGCCCTAAATTGTAGAGTTCTCAAGACCAATTGGTTTTGTTGAAGATCGGGTTAGGGAAAGGGATAGTTTACCTGCAACGTTTTATTTATATATGTACTACGTTACCGGCAACAAAGAAGTAGTTTGTTGTTAAAATTCCTTCCCGTCTTGTTTGGCCGTAGACCAAATTTTTCTGCAAAACCAGACGTTTCGGCAGTGCCGTCGACTGCCATCATCAGTGAAAAAAGTGTGCGATAACGTGTGGTGGTATACGTTAGCGACCACAGTACTGTGGTTAAGGCTGAAGCAGTAAGTTGAAAGAAGTAGTTTCTATGGAAACATTTCATTTCGTAAATGATTATAAATATAAACCTTAGAACATGGAAGTCATGTATGGTTCTCCATACAGAAATTTTCAGTTGGCAATGCTAATATAGTAGTAACTCTTTTTTAAATACACAAACAGGTTTATTACACAGCATCTGTGTATACATTTGAAATATAAAATATAGGAAAATCTATTCTGTCAATAAGTATCATATAAACAATTTTTGTAATAAACTTTTTTATTGTGTTATTACAGTTTACTTTAATGGGGATGATTTCAGGACGTCACACAAGTTTCAAAATCACACAATCTGAAATCACACGTGTTTCAGCCACTTTAAAGATAGTAATATTGATTAGTCTTAACTTGTTTTTTTTACTTTTTCTCTTGTATGAAGCCGACTTGACGGGACCCCCAAAGTAAAATTCTAGATAGCCCCACTGAGGGACGTAGCAATAAAATCTTCTCATTTTTCCGATTTAAAGTCAAGAAATTACCTGTGCAAAAACGACTGTTCAAACCACAGAGATATTAGACTAGAGAAGTTATGACGTAGACAAGCCTGTAAAGTGGGGCGACAAAGATAAAGGTAGACCTATATTAATAGGGTCTGCTTTTCTTTCTGGCGCGTGCGTCAATTGTTTCCTAATGCTGAAAACGTACCTTACCTACCGAATGTTGATTGATCGTCATTATTAAGAAAACTCAAACTTTATTTTATTAATTTACAAATACTGTAATTCCTTTTCGTTTCTACAGCCCTATTTAAACACACGCAACTGGCTTAGAAATAGGCCTATGTTAAGTGATGTAGGAATTTTGGTGAAATTGATCCCCCCCCCTCAGTTACGCTACTGGTAGCGATTTTCTGCCCACGAACCAATAATGTACGTAGATCGAGATACAAAACTAAAGTTTTAGAAAGTTACGGCAGTCCCTTGCAATGTCCTGTGGGTGTGGATTATGGACAACAACCCAAAAACAAGACAGTGAAATGGCATTATTAACAGCAGTTAAAAGGTGTTCTAAAGTGGACCGTATAAGAAATGAGGCCATAAGAGAAGAGTTACAAGTTTTTAACTTGAATGAAAAATTAAAAGATTACAAACAACGGTGGAAAGAGCGCTTAGAGAGAATGTCAGCTTCCAGACTGGCCAAACAAGTCTGGAAATACAAACCTGTAGGACACAAATGTGTGATTAGACCCAGGAAGAGATGGCAGGAGGATTTTTGAAAGCGGTACAGACAGTACCTTGCTTATACCGTGTCGTGAAGATGATGATGAACCAATAATGTTTGCAAAACTTGGGTATATCAAGGTAAAGTCATAAATACCGGGACCTAACTACCTTTAGAGTTTTTTTGCGATTAATTATGCCTGGCGCCGCCTCTCGCATCCTAGCTTCCACTGGCGCCAGTCTAAACAGTCCTGTTCTGTAAGTCCTCTTGCATCCATTGCATCTTCTATGTCCATTTTCCATGAATGTTTAGGTCTTCCTTTTTTTCTTCCAGAGGGTGGAGTCCATTCCCATACCTCCCTTCGCCATCTCTCATCTGACATTCTTTTTAGGTGTCCGAACCAATGTTTGCTTCTATTGTTTCTATAATGTCAAGATCGATTCTCATCGCTTGTCTTATCTCTAAATTTCTCACTCTATCTAGTCTTGTTAGTCTACAGCACCTCCGCCAGTAATCCATCTCCATAGCTCTTATTTTGGTTTTATTTCTTTTATTAATTTCCCACAGTACTGCTCCATATAGGCCTATACTTTCGACTGTAGTTTTATATATTCTGATTTTATTTTCCTGTAAATTAAAAGTAAATTCCTGAGTGTAACCTGTATATTACAGTTGTATTCATTGTTCACGTTGACTGTGTAAATGTACAACCAAATATCCGACAGAAATGGTCATTTTTAAGGTACCGGTATTATTATTACCAATAAGGCTGGACAGATAGTGACGATTCAATTCGTAAATATTAAATTCATTAAAATGCAGCGATTGCGAATGGCGGGGAAGTCGTGCATGTATGACTGAAGTAATGCACTAATGAATGAGTTTGTAGTCGCCTGGCGTGCAGTTGTTTTGGGTCACGTAGTACGCTGAGGATAATGGAGAAAGCTGCCGCCGCGGACGCGATCCGCACGTTACGATGAAACATTTCGTATCGAAACCAAATTGTACTGATACTAAGACAATAACGATCATAAAGTATTCGATTAGCTATTTTCAATAAGTGACTACACAGAACGTTCTGCAACCCAAAAAATAACTGTGTTGACAAATAAAACAAAATATTGCTGTGTTCTACTTTTACACTATGACGCATTTTTGTCCTCGCGAGCGGTTTTGATTTTTGAAGAATGTGACTTTTAGAACTTCGAGTCAAGTAATGTGAATACTTGGGTGTCATTTTTTATGGGGATGAGATAATAGATATAGAGAATAGATAGAATAGATATGGGGATGGGAAATTAATAAAAGAAATAAATCCATAATAAGAGCAATGGAGATGGATTACTGGCGGAGGTGCTGTAGACTAACAAGACTAGATAGAGTGAGAAATGTAGAGATAAGACAAGCGATGGGAATCGACCTTGACATTATAGAAACAATAGAAGCAAGAAGACTGAATTGGTTCGGACACCTAAAAAGAATGTAAGATGAGCGATGGCCAAGGAAGGTATGGGAATGGACTCCACCCTCTAGAAGAAAAAAAGGAAGACCTAAACATTCATAGAAAATGGACGTCGAAGACGCAATGAAATCTAGAGGACTTACACAACAGGACTGTTTAGGCAGGCGCTAGTGGAAGCTAGGATGCGAGAGGCGGCGCCAGCCGTAATTAAATCGCCTTAAACAAAAAAGAGAAAATAGATCAGGAAATATCAAATAATATGAGAAAAGCAAATTATATATATATTATACAATAAACAATACACTTATACAAAAAAAGGAAGTAGATAAGAAAGCAAAACTACGGATATTTAAATCTGTACACGTAGCAAACAATAATGTATGGAGCAGAAAGTTGGACTATCTTTGACAAACATGGAAGTAGAATAACATCAGAAGAGATTATGTTTTTCGGGAGAATTATGAGAAAAACGAGGAGAGTGCGCATTAGAAATGGGACGATCAGATGAAATTTGGGAGTAGGCCCTAAAGCCCCTGATGGATTTGCTGCAGGTGAAGCAGTTGAAGTGGTTGGGGCATGCAAGTAGGGCAGACGAAGCAAGAAAAACAAAACAGTACCTTAAAGTAAACACGGAGGATCAAGCGACCAAGAGGAAGACATGTCAGTAAAAACTGTCCTGAATGGCTGTCTTAGCCGCTCGTAGCCTCGGCAGGACTGTCTCATGTCAGTTGTGCAAGAGCCCCCGACCCGAATACACGAGCTGGTTTGGGCAGACCACCGCTGAGCGGTCAGGGAACCGCGTCGGAGGCACCAGCGCTGGCCAGCCGGTCCTCAAATGTACCGGGAGGTACAGTATCTCCGCTGCTGTTACTCGGACGCGTCACCACCGGTTTAGGCCATTAGACTACACCAATAAACAATCGGCTGAGCACCTCTCCTTGCTGAGATTCTCTCCCCTACTTAAACAATAGGAGCATTCCAATCCACAACCTCACGACCTTGGAAAACCTAACGCCCTCAAGAGAGCTGGGTACTTGCAGTCATCGGCGGAGTCACTCCCGGGCGCTGCTACCTCGCACCCCCGTCCCCTCATCAGCTACAGAAGAAGAAGACTTCTAGAACCGGAACTTTACCTTCTTCTACCTTTACAAGTATATAGGCTACATTTGGCGTCACTCCACGATATTCTCAGTATTCTACGATACACCCATACCTCCAACGCTTCTATTTTCTCGATATATATGTTCTCGTTATCGTGTGTTTTCATGCCACGTAGAACATAGTCCAGACGAAGCATTGAGGGACTAAAGGAGGTCCCTCAACCATTTGGGAGGTTGAAGGAGGAAAATAGCTGAATGACGTGTGACGGAAAGTCGTTAACAAGTCTAAAACTCGTCGAGAGAAAAAAAATAAAGAAAGACGATGACAACGGCTTACCTACTGTAAATAAATTTGATCGTTATAATAATTACAAAGTCGTTTTTGTATATCTCGAAATGGTTTGGTAGCGAGGTGGGTAAGGTTGCCTATTCTACGGCATTACAAAGAAGGTAGAGTGGCCAGCATTGCGCTCTATCCGCCTAGCATTACGTAACGTACGTAATTCCTAGAGGCTGAAAAACGGACTTTGATTTGATAGTGCGGCCGGGGAATCGAACGCAGGACCTTTAGGTTAGTAGCCGCCGCACTCCCTCAATCACAACTTTTATCGATACTGTCCTTGTAATTAATTATTATTAATGACTCAACATCTGAACACGCGGACAACGGTGAAACTGCAGACACGTTGTGGCGATTGGGGCTCGTATTAGGTTAATTTAATTCGCTTCTTCCGGTATCAGCAGCTCGTTCTGCAAGTTGTCAATATCACGCGCGCGCGCACACGTGATTGTGCGCGGGGAATTCGAAGAAATTCATTCTTATCTGCGTGGAGACAGGAAGTTACGCTTACGATTATCGGAGCGATCTCAATAAACACCCTACTTTCTACACATAATCAAATGCGTTCAGTATTTCTCTGCAGCGATAAGTGGGTCCTTATATTTTCGTTTGAACTACGGTACCTTGAAATCATATTCGTGTCAGTTTTACCATGGACCCGATACAAAGACTTCAGCGAAATATTTTACGCTAAAAAAAAATTATTTTTCGTAATCGTGTTTAGTAAAAGGTTTTACCGGTAGGCCATGAATGTGGACAAGAATTTAATGGCGTTTGTGTGTTTGCTTTGGAGCAGATGGTTAGTAATTTTTAAAAGCACGATTTTGTGTATCCAATTTTTTTAAAACTAAATATCACAGTATTAAGATATTAAAACAATGTTCTAACAAATGTACCACTAAACTAAGCGAAAATTACCAAAAAATGCATTACATGGAAACACGTGTGAGAAAAACTGAAATTTTTTAGGTTTTTAGGGTACACGTGGAGTTATTACGTAAACATAAACACAAATGACAATTGAGTTCACGGTACGAATTTTATTCACATTGCTGTAGATCATGCGTAGGTTCGTTTAAACAAGGATTTTTTTGCGTGTGAACGAAATTACTCTTAATTAATAGCGGCCTCTTTTCGTTCGTGATATTTATTTTGTGTGTGTGTGTGTGTGTGTGTAAGCCCGGAAGCTGGCCTCGAGGTGTGGTGTTGGTTGCAATATTATGAATGGAGGGGCATATTTACAGGTTTCACCATTTGGGATTCAGTTATACACCGCGTACGATAATTATGTACTCAGTGTCCGACTACAGTGTACATACAGTACTTTTAAATAAATATATACAGTACTTCTATTTAAGCCGTTTTATTTGAAACTAATTTAAAAATAAATTCTCATAAAAATATTATTTTACTTTATTGTAAAATATAATATCAAACGTTAAAAATTAAATGGCTTAAATTTCATTTATTTTTTAAATAAAATTGTTAAATTGAGTTTTTATAATTCATGTAGAATATTTTTGTGGTATAAAAGTAATAACTTAAATTAATAATCTTTCCAAAATTAAAATTATATTTACAAGATTTTTAAAATGAAGCTGGACTGAAAGATGTTTTGCTTTTAAACGATTTGATTTAATGAATTTAATTTTCATTACTTTAGTCTTTGCTGAGATATCAGTGAACGCTTGACATACGGTGCGCGTAAATTAAATTTTTTTATCAGCTGTAATGTAAACATTTCTCTTGTTACGAAATCAACGTGAAGCGTCATTCTGAATGCCGCATTTGTCATTCAAATTCATTCATAAATTTTGAGTAGTAATGGAATAAGTATATTCATACAATATCTTTTTCTGTTATGTTGGTAATAGCGAAGTGCTTTCATTCACCAGTAGCCCGGTAGGCTTTGCAAATGGAGGCAACATGGCGGAAGAAAAGCATAATGTTCGCATCGAAGAGAGGTTGAAGATTAAAATAGGCAAGTAAATGTGGAAGTGTGCATTCATATAATTTTTTATATGTTTATTTATCAGTGTTTCATAATTCTGGATTAGTTTTTTGTGCGGAAATTGTACTTAATTGGCTTTATTCGGATAATAATATTTCATATGTCTTTGTTGTGTAGGATAGGATATGTTAATTGAATTAGTGTTTTTACGGTTTTCTTCATCGGTTTTATGTGATACACATATAGTGACGAGTTTGTTAAATCGATACCGAAAATGAAAGTTTTATTTTACACTGAAGAATTTATACCGATAATATGCCGTTCGTGTTAATGTTAGGTCATATATAGGACTAACCTTATTACAGTCTTCTCGGCTTCTGGAGTAAGTAAGCTGATGTACTTGTGTCAAAATGCAGAAGGTCGTATGAAAATCTTCGAATTTTGGTGAAAAGTTAGTGCTGCTGGAATCAGGTTGAAAAATTGTTATGCCTATAGCCACAGTGAACTAATACAGTGCTTTTTCTTAAAATTAAAACGTTACAATATAAGAAAAAGTAGAGTTGAAAGTTACATCGAGTTTTTTTATGTTTACAAGCTCTCAGATGTTCTGTAGCTATCACCACAGTGTACCAGCTTTGGCAGTGTGTAAATTATTTGACGCTTTCTTTACAAAAAAAAATTGAGGTTTTCTCAACAAAATATTTTGAAATTTTGGTACCGAAATTTTTTTAACAAAATATTTTTGTAATAAAAGTGTAGTGTTGACAGTCAACTACATTTGCTTGTAAACATCAAAACATGTATCCATTGAGTGTCATTATGCACATGTACCGGTTTTTCATATTGCTATATTATGTTCTTGTATTCTATATTTAATGTATCTTAAAAATGTGGTTTACATGACGTAGAATAATATATTACAAAAATATTAATTACCTAATTTTTATATATACTTTTTGTTTGTGTAATCAATATTTTTGTTGCATTTATGGTTTAGATTTTAAAAAGTGGCCTCAAAATTTTATAGCTTACAGATGTGTTGTGAAAAATTTTTACAGTTGGGGAAAGTAGAATTTGAAAGTAATTGTTTAGTAAGAACAGAGTAGGGCTATTTGGATTTTACATGTTTCAATATGAATAATAGCGTACTATTAATACTATTGTATTATTAATATTTATGCAGTTATGTTTTTGAATAAATCTGCATGCAGTTATCTGTTTGGACGTACTGAATAGTGAAACGAAAGCAAAACATTTTGTGACCCTGTTGTCATTCATAAAGACATGCAGCTATCAATGGTTGTGTGGTGTCATTAGAGGCAGATAAAGTCAAGCCAGTTGTTATTAGCTTTATGATGTTTTTCATTGAAAAAAAAAACATGTACTGATGTTTATTAATCTGTGAACTTATGAATGTGATAACAGCAAACCATTGATAAGATAGTAGTTTGAAGATTTTATTCAAAGTGAGATATAAAACTGATACAGTGCTGTTCATGTATATAGTATTTTCTGATAATATGTTTGCTGAAAACCTGTGCGGCAGTTATTGAATAGTGTCATCCTGAACCTCATTACTGCTATTCATAGTTATTCTGTTTTTAATTTTTCATATTTGTACAACATTTCTTAAATTTGCCCATTACGTAAGTGAGTTGTAAAACTGATTACCAATTATTATATTTAATTATGTTCATTCAGAACAATAATGAAAATGACTCCATTTAATATAAGTACTACAAATATAGGTTTAATAATTTTATATCTGTTAACATTTCATTCTTCATAATTCATAACCAGTAATTGTTGAAGTTTTATATCAAGAAACAACATTCATTTTGCAGTTAATAATGTCAGCCCTTGAAAACTGTTGACAGTATATCATTTTTTTTTAATAAATACTTCTTAGCATTGTAAATTGGCCTTTTTCCAGAGCTAGAAAATTTTATAGGGCCTAACTTCAAAGTTTGTCAAGTACAATTTTTCCATATTTAAGTCTATTGCTTATTTTAGTTTACAAATAAGTTACAAGACAAAATTTTTATAACTTTGTGTATTTATAAAAATCTGTATACTGTCTCCTATAGAGGGACTTCCAGGTTTATTGCTAGTTACCATAATGCTATTTATCCAGTTATGTACTGTAAGTGTGTTGTATAGGCTATGTTTTTAATCCTTTCAGTGCTTAACTTGACCAAATTGTAACCCCTACTATGCCAAGTTTTTCTTTTAATTTTCTGTTTATAGCTGATAATGGAAATGGGCTCAAGTTGGTTGAGTAACTTTATCAGTGCTTTATTAAAAAAAAATTTATGGTTTTTGGAGGTATTATTCTTTTAGTTGTTATATAATATAAAAAAAATCATTTCCCATTGTTTTATTGTCGCTGGTAATTGGATAATGTTCATACTGAAAGAACAGTATATTTAAGTACAGAAAGTTACAAATAGACTAATTACATTTTGAACTTTAGTCAATTTAGTTTTATAGAGTAGAATCAAAGAGTTAAAAAATCCAAATTTGATGAATTTAGATTCAAGCGCATAGTTATTCGTATGTTTTGAGACAAGCCAGTTTTTCTGATGACTTTAGACAATTACCAAGACTAAATATAATTAATTCACTACTGACTTAGAACACAAAGTTTTTTATAGGTAAAAACATAAAAGTTTTACCTTATAGCCTGAACCGGTTTTCACTTTTAAAAAGCTTCTTCAGAGGCTGCCATTGGGAGCACTGTCTGTCTTGTTGTTGGCGATGGTATCGACTTTTGAAAGATCGATATTGTGTGTGTGTGTGTGTGTGTGTGTGTGTGTGTGTGTGTGTGTGTGTGTGGGGTGTGATATGTTCGAATAATGCATGTGATTTGAATTGTGTCTGTTCGTTTAGGATGTTGTTTTTATGTGTCTTCGTGTGTTTGTATATTTCCATTTGTTCTAGAGTGTCTAGTTTTCGGCCTTTTGTGTGTACATGTAGAATGTCTATGTTATTGTCGATGTTTTTGTATGTGTGGTTTGCTTCAATGAGGTGGTTTGCAAAGGTGGATTCTGTAGTGGAGTGTAGTACCTTTGTGTGTTCAATGTATATTTGTTTGAAGCTACGTCCTGTCTGGCCTATGTAGAATTTGTTGCAACCTGAGCAATTTAGTGTGTAAACACCAGGTAGATCAAATTTGTGTTGTGCTTTGTGCGTGTGTTTTGATAGTGTGTGTGTTCTGTTTTGTAAGTAGTTTTGTATGCGATTCTGTATACGAAATCCAAGAATTACCAAGATTTTGTAATGTTGATGTAACATACAATATTAATAAATGTCTTCGCATAATAATTAAATGAGAAAAAATGTGTTAAAGAAGAAAAAACTGTATTCGTCAGTTAACCTAGCCAGTAAGATTTTCAAAGGACTTAGGACTATTACCTGCCAAACCGATTCATTGTGGCACAAATTTCATACAATCCTTGTTTTACATAGACATAGATATATTTATATAATAGACAAATATATAATATTTGACATATTAGGGTGCCTTCATAGGGTGCGCGCCCATACTGACGTGTGTTTTTAACAATTGAGTATGTGATTTTAACTTTTGACGATCTCAACTGAGTAAAGGAATCTGATGATGGAACATGTTCCAAAATGTGTAATTCTAAATATAAAACAAAGTCTCATGATGGATCTAAGGTAATTTATTAATTTATATATAATATTTGTTTTTTGATCTTAATAATATTTTATTGTCATTTATTTATTATATGTGAAGTCTTTCGAACAATGTTAAACGTTATAAGCATTTGAAGTGTTATAGGTTAAATGGACATTATTGGCAAAGGAATACAATGTTGTTTGTTTAACACAAAAAAAGTAACAGGATATTTTTATTGTACAGTCCACAAACAACACACAACTTGGAAAGTAATGCAGGATGGTCCAACATGGGGGATCACTATGTTGGACTCAGGTTGTAACAGAACTCATCTTTTGCTTTAAATTTTTTCATTACTCAACCTTTCACTTATCTCTGTGAACAATTTGTATACAAAGTGTTCCATTTCCGTCATTAGTCCATGAAAGGGCAGTGGGCACCTTTCACAACATGCTTCCATTCCCTTCAGTCAGGCCCAGATTTCCCACTAGGCACATGCCTAGTGGCGGCAGGCTCAAGGGGGCGGCACGAGGTGAAAAATTATTTGTTAAAATTTCATGTTTTCGGTTTTTTAATTACAGTATTTGTATTAGGCACTTGCATTATGGCCAAATTGAAGAAAATGGTTTTGAAATAACCTTTAATTATATCATTGAATAACACGGTATTGACACCGGGCCTATCAATAGTGGTGGTCGGAGCAGAGTACGGTCGTATATACAGGTCTGGACACTGTATATACGTCTGGACAAAGTGTACACGTAGATAAATATTAATAAAAGCTAAAAAAATGTAGTCTTTTTCACAATTCCATCACATTTCCCTTTTAGATTTAAGATCAAATGAGATATTTGCAATAGAGATACGTAGTTGAAATGACTATTTTCAGCAACTTTTTTTCAGCAGTCAAGGAGAATTGAATATATAGAAGTCACTATGGAGGATGGGCAGCACTAACAATAGTGCCTAAGGGCGACAGGACACCTAAATCTGGGCCTGCCTTCAGTCCTTCATAATTTGTCTCCACTTATGGACACCAAGTCTTCTGGGATCGTGCTCGAGACTGTCCAGCCATCTTCTCATTAGTTTCCCATTCGGCCTTCTACCACCTGGTCTGTCCCGGAATATTCTTTTAGGGTTCTTTCTTCTGTCATCCTTTATTTGGATATTCCAGGTTCCTCGTAGAGCTACTGCAACTCATTGTTTCTCATAATTCTACACACTGTGTTCTGATAACTGGTCCGTATATTTTCCTTAGGATTTTCTCTCCCATTATTGCACCATGTTTTCCCCTCCCTTGTTGTCAGAGTCCATGTTACAGACTCACAGCTGACAACTGGTCTTAATAATATTGTTTTACAAATTCTTATTTTGAAGGCTCTGCAAGGAGTCTTGGATTTTAATGCGTGCTGTAAAGTAAAGTAGGCTCTATTTCCTGCTGCTGCACATTCTTCAGTTTCTGCAGGTATGGAATTTTGTTTTGTGGACTAAGAACTTGGTACTTAAAACTTGTTACTGTTTCAATCTGTTCCCAAGTGTCAATGTATTTTATTTGGGTTGTGAACAATTTGGTTTTCAGAAAATAATACCATTGTTAATTAGTTTGAGAATAAGGTGTTATAAAAAAAAGAACCGTGTTAAAAAAAAAACGAGTTCTTTATCATACTTTGAGTTGTGCATCGTTTTGTGGATTGTACAATAAAAGTGTATGTACTTTATTTTTTGTGTGCTAACTTATATTTGGTTGCCTTACTTTGAATTGCATATTGTTTGCGGTTTAGAATAATAAAAATATCGGTATGGAGAACCATACATGACTTCCATATTCTAAGACTTATAATATGAAATATGCTTGCCTGCCAAGCACGATATATTTTCTAATATATACATAATTTACATTAAAATGAAAAAATTATAATTTTATTGCCTGGCAACAAAATTATTTTATTTTTAACAATTACCATTGTTTGAAAAAGTTTAAATGAATTTTCAAGTACTTTATTCTTGTTAAAACGTAAAAGGTTGCAGGTAAACTACCCCTTCCCCTTAACCGATCTTCACCAAAATCTAATGGCCTTGAGTCTTCTACAATTCACTTATGTATGCAAAAAATTATTTGATTCTGTTTGAATTTGCGGCTGTTATCGTTTGCCATAGAAAATACGCTTGATAAAAAAACGTTGCAGGTAAACTACCCCTTCCCCTTAACCGATCTTCACCAAAAACAATAGGTCTTGAGTACTCTACAAATCAGGGCTGTATGCAAATAATCTTTTGATTCTGTTTGAATTTGCGGCTGTTATCGTTTGCCATAGGAAATACCCTTGTTAAAACATAAAACGTTACAGGTAAACTACCCCTTTCCCTTAACCGATCTTCACCAAAAACAATAGGTCTTGAGTACTCTACAAATCAGGGCTGTATGCAAAACATTATTTGATTCTGTTTGAATTTGCGGCTGTTATCGTTTGCCATAGAAAATACCCTTGTTAAAAAAACGTTGCAGGTAAACTACCCCTTTCCCTCAACCGAACTTCACCAAAAACAATAGGTCTTGAGAACTCTACAATTTAGGGCTGTATGCAAATAATCTTTTGATTCTGTGTGAATTTGCGGCTGTTATCGTTTGCCATAGGAAATACCCTTGTTAAAACATAAAACGTTACAGGTAAACTACCCCTTTCCCTTAACCGATCTTCACCAAAATCAACAGATCTTGAGAACTCTACAATTCAGGGTTGTATGCGAAACATTATTTGATTCTGTTTGAATTTGCGGCTGTTATCGTTTGCCAAACAAACAAAATTACCCTTGCTAAAAAAAAACCGTTGCAGGTAAACTACCCCTTTCCCTTAACCGATCTTCACCAAAAACAATAGGTCGCGAGTACTCTGCAAATCAGGGCTGCATGCAAAAAATTATTTGATTCTGTTTGAATTTGCAGCAGTTATCGTTTGCCATAGAAAAAAAATCTACAGACACACAGACAGACAGACACACACACAGACACTTTTCGGAAAACGACTTTTTTTCATGTTTTGAGTGTAGTAGAATCAGAATCTGGAATAATCTCAAACACGATTTTTTTTGCCATCACCATACTTCCATTCCTTAAGGAATATGGAAGTAAAAAGTGAATATGTATTTTAATTTTAGTGATACTTATTTTATTTGTAGATAAAGTAAATAATCACTGTACGTTATACTGTTGCACAATGTAAACACATTACTAGTTAACCTTATACAAAAGGTTTACAGTTATATTCGCTTATTTAAAATTAAATTCTGAGGCGACTTTTAACTAAATTGCAGTGGTGATGATGTGTTCAGAGAAATAGTTCAGTCCATATATTTTGTTTACTTGAAAATTTATCTGGTTTTGTTCTTTAATCGCCTCTTGTTGTCATTTGCTTTTTATACAAAGCGTGTGTTGTAATAATATAGGTTATGTTGCCAGCATTGTTGTGTGAAATCTTGATAGTTATATGAACATTTTCAAATAACGAAGTAGTTTCCATTAAATCCAAACACTTTCAGATAATTACATGGTTGTCATACAAGAAATATACAGACATTCACATTATTTGCAGACCATGGAAATTGCATGAAAAATTGAAAAAAAAAACAAGAAAAACAGTGGTAAATGATTCGTTTTTCTATAGAAATCATGTATTTACAAATAGATTAACAGTAACAAAAGATTGAGTAACACCTTAAAAACATCGTTCAAAATTTCATTTTCTGTTTCAATTTCATGGTAATGTTTCACACGTTTAAAAAAAATCAGAGAATATACGTGGGGTTATTGGTAAATATACCCCAAGTTCACTCATGTGAATTTAAGAAAACTTGAAGTTAAAAGTTTTCAAGAGCAATGATAAATCATAAAACTGATTTTCAACGTTCATTTTTATTAATAGTCTTTTTATTGATCTTTTATTTGAAACATCTTAGAACACCATTAAAACTTGCGTAGTTTTACCACTACCCCTCGATATGTTGATTTTCATGACATGAACCTGCTTGATCTTATAATCAAAATGTGGAGTAAATATAAAAATAAACAATGGTGTAAACAGACAGACACTTTGATTAGAAATCTTAGAAGAAAAGTTTCAACAGCAACATGGAAATCGTACGCGTAAATGCAAAAAGCTGAAAACTAGACACAATCGAACAACTGGAAACACAAACACACTAAAACGTGTGGAAACAACATTCTAAAAGAACAGACACTTAATTTCAAATTAAATCACATGTACTTTTGAATATTCACACCGAATAACAGTCTTTCAAGCATCGACGCCATCTCCAAAAACAGAAATGACAGCGAAGCTAGCTCAGGCATTAAGGTAAAAATTTTAATCTAAAATACTAGTGAGTGTTCCACATTGAATTAGCAGTTATAAATCCTTGGATTTCGTTGTCCACGACGTGTCCGTTGATTAACTAAATATAATTAAATCACTACCGACTCTGAACACAAAGTTTTTATGGGCAAAAATGTAAAAGTTTTACCTTATAGCCTGAACCAGTTTTCGCTTATTATAAGCTTCGTCAGAGGCTGCCACTGGGAGCACTGTCCGTCTTGTTCTTGGCGAAGGCGTCGACTTTTGAAGGATCGATGTTGTGTGTGTGTGGGATGTGATGTGTTCGAATAATACATGTGATTTGAATTGTGTCTGTTTATTTAGGATGTCATTTTTATGTGTTTTTGTGTGTTTGTATATTTTCAATTGTTCAAAAGTGTCTAGTTTTTGGCCATTTGTGTGTACGTCAACAACAACATGGATATTCTACACATACACACAAAAGGCCGAAAACTAGACACTCTTGAACAATTGGAAATATACAAACACATAAAAACGACATCATAAATAAACAGCCACAATTCAAATCACATGTATTATTCGAACACATCACACACCACATACACAACATTGATCCTTCAAAAGTCGACGCTGTCGCCAAGAACAAGACGGACAGCGCTCCCAGTGGCAGCCTCTGATGAAGCTTATAATAAGCGAAAACTGGTGCAGGTTATAAGGTAAAACTTTGACGTTTTTGCCCATAAAAAACTTTGTGTTCCGAGTGGGTAGTGATTTAATTATATTTAGTTATAAATCCTTAGTGATATTTGGACATGTTGTGGACAACAAAATGCAAGCGAAGTTTCTCTTTCATTAACAGCAACATAAGTAAACTACTGATATTCTGAATATCAAAACTCAAAATATTAAATGAATTATTGCGACAGTAGCATTTAATGCACAGATATTTACATTATCTTGTCACTAGGCGCAAATTGTTTTTTTTTTTTTTAGTTAATTATATGTGTGGTGACAGAATACAGTTAACAGTGTGTTTATTTTATTTTTGATGGAGAGAGGTTATTAGTATAATAATGTTCATGCTTTGTGTTTGAGGTAAATGCTTGCTAACAACTATGTGTTGGTGGTGTTAACAAGAGGTATCAGTGACTGTTTGGGAGAGAAGTCTCTCAGTGCATTTGAATTTGCAACTGTTCTAATTCATTACAGTCTGGATGTGTATTGTTTCTGACTTTATGTGAATTATGTAGTCAAGTGTTAACAAATCCGTAGTGATAAACAAACTGTGTACTGTGTGTTAATCTTGGGTAGTACATATTTCCTTCAATTTTGTAGTGTTGTTGTTGTTTCTATAGAATTTATGGTACCCTGAAAAGAAAAGCTTATCTGTTATAAGATTACAATGTCAAAATATGGGTAATACTTTGATGTCAGTATCAGGTGTTTGGCAAATTTTGAAATATTCAGTCTTTTTACTTCCATATTCCTTAAGGAATGGAAGTATGGTGATGGCAAAAAAAATCGTGTTCGAGATTATTGCAGATTCTGATTGTACTACACTCAAAACATGAAAAAAAGTCGTTTTCCGAAAAGTGTCTGTGTGTCTGTAGATTTTTTACTTCCATATTCCTTAAGGAATGGAAGTATGGTGATGGCAAAAAAAATCGTGTTCGAGATTATTGCAGATTCTGATTCTACTACACTCAAAACATGAAAAAAAGTCGTTTTCCGAAAAGTGTGTGTGTGTGTGTGTGTGTGTGTGTGTGTGTGTGTGTGTGTGTCTGTAGATTTTTTTTCTATGGCAAACGATAACAGCCGCAAATTCAAACAGAATCAAATAATTTTTTGCATACAGCACTGATTTGTTGAGTACTCGCGACCTATTGTTTTTGGTGAAGATCGGTTGAGGAAAGGGGTAGTTTACCTGCAACTTTTTTTTTTATCAAGGGTAATTTTGTTTGTTTGGCAAACGATAACAGCCGCAAATTCAAACAGAATCAAATAATGTTTCGCATACAGCCCTGAATTGTACAGTTCTCACGATCTGTTGATTTTGGTAAAGATCGGTTAAGGGAAAGGGGTAGTTTACCTGTACCGTTTTATGTTTTAACAATGGTATTTACTATGGCAAACGATAACAGCCGCAAATTCAAACATAATCAAATAATGTTTTGCATACTGCCCTAAATTGTAGAGTTCTCAAGACCTTTTGTTTTTGGTGAAGATCGGTTAAGGGAAAGGGGTAGTTTACCTGCAACGTTTTATGTTTTTAAGGGTATTTTCTATAGCAAACGATAAGAGCCGCAAATTCAAACAGAATCAAATACATTTTTGCATACAGCCCTGATTTCTTGAGTACTAAAGACCTATTGTTTTTGGTGAAGATCGTTTAAGGGAAAGGGGTAGTTTACCTGACACGTTTTTTGTTTTATCAAGGGTATTTTTTATGGCAAACGATAACAGCCGCAAATTCACACAAAATCATATAATATTTTGCATACAACCCTAAATTGTAGAGTTCTCAAGACCTGTCGTTTTTGGTGAAGATCGGTTAAGGGAAAGGGGTAGTTTACCTGCAACGGTTTTTTATCAAGGGTAATTTTACTTCCATATTCCTTAAGGAATGGAAGTATGGTGATGGCAAAAAAAATCGTGTTCGAGATTATTGCAGATTCTGATTCTACTACACTCAAAACATGAAAAAAAGTCGTTTTCCGAAAAGTGTCTGTCTGTGTGTCTGTCTGTGTGTCTGTCTGTCTGTCTGTCTGTCTGTCTGTCTGTAGATTTTTTTTCTATGGCAAACGATAACTGCCGCAAATTCAAACAGAATCAAATAATTTTTTGCATACAGCCCTGATTTGCAGAGTACTCGCGACCTATTGTTTTTGGTGAAGATCAGTTGAGGGAAAGGGGTAGTTTACCTGCAACGGTTTTTTGTTAGCAAGGGTAATTTTGTTTGTTTGGCAAACGATAACAGCCGCAAATTCAAACAGAATCAAATAATGTTTCGCATACAGCCCTGAATTGTAGAGTTCTCAAGATCTGCTGATTTTGGTGAAGATCAGTTAAGGGAAAGGGGTAGTTTACCTGTAACGTTTTATGTTTTAACAAGGGTATTTCCTATGGCAAACGATAACAGCCGCAAATTCAAACAGAATCAAAAGATTATTTGCATACAGCCCTAAATTGTAGAGTTCTCAAGACCTATTGTTTTTGGTGAAGTTCGGTTGAGGGAAAGGGGTAGTTTACCTGCAACGTTTTTTTAACAAGGGTATTTTCTATGGCAAACGATAACAGCCGCAAATTCAAACAGAATCAAATAAATTTTTGCATACAGCCCTGATTTGTAGAGTACTCAAGACCTATTGTTTTTGGTGAAGATCGGTTAAGGGAAAGGGGTAGTTTACCTGTAACGTTTTATGTTTTAACAAGGGTATTTCCTATGGCAAACGATAACAGCCGCAAGTCAAACAGAATCAAAAGATTATTTGCATACAGCCCTAAATTGTAGAGTTCTCAAGACCTATTGTTTTTGGTGAAGATCGGTTGAGGGAAAGGGGTAGTTTACCTGCAACGTTTTTTTAACAAGGGTATTTTCTATGGCAAACGATAACAGCCGCAAATTCAAACAGAATCAAATAATGTTTTGCATACAGCCCTGATTTGTAGAGTACTCAAGACCTATTGTTTTTGGTGAAGATCGGTTAAGGGGAAGGGGTAGTTTACCAGCAACGTTTTTTTATCAAGCGTATTTTCTATGGCAAACGATAACAGCCGCACATTCAAACAGAATCAAATAATTTTTTGCATACGTCCCTGAATTGTAGAGGTCTCAATGACTTTCGATTTTGGTGAAGATCGGTTAAGGGGAAGGGGTAGTTTACCTGCAACCTTTTACGTTTTAACAAGAGTAAAGTACTTGAAAATTTATTTAAACTTTTTGAAACAATGGTGATTGTTAAAAATACAATAATTTTGTTGCCAGGCAATAAAATTATAATTTTTTCATTTTAATGTAATATAATATTTTTCATTTAATACAGCAATAAAAAGTCAGGTAAGACACAGCCTGGCTGTTTGGGTGAAAATGATTTTAAATATAAATCTTAGAATATGGAAGTCATGTATGGTTCTCCATACCGATATTTACTTCCATATTCCTTAAGGAATGGAAGTATGGTGATGGCAAAAAAAATCGTGTTCGAGATTATTGCAGATTCTGATTCTACTACACTCAAAACATGAAAAAAAGTCGTTTTCCGAAAAGTGTCTGTGTGTGTGTGTGTCTGTAGATTTTTTTTCTATGGCAAACGATAACTGCCGCAAATTCAAACAGAATCAAATAATTTTTTGCATACAGCTCTGATTTGCAGGGTACTCGCGACCTGTTGTTTTTGGTGAAGATCGGTTGAGGGAAAGGGGTAGTTTACCTGCAACGGTTTTTTTTTAGCAAGGGTAATTTTGTTTGTTTGGCAAACGATAACAGCCGCAAATTCAAACAGAATCAAATAATGTTTCGCATACTGCCCTAAATTGTAGAGTTCTCAAGACCTTTTGTTTTTGGTGAAGATCGGTTAAGGGAAAGGGGTAGTTTACCTGCAACGTTTTATGTTTTTAAGGGTATTTTCTATAGCAAACGATAAGAGCCGCAAATTCAAACAGAATCAAATACATTTTTGCATACAGCCCTGATTTCTTGAGTACTAAAGACCTATTGTTTTTGGTGAAGATCGTTTAAGGGAAAGGGGTAGTTTACCTGACACGTTTTTTGTTTTATCAAGGGTATTTTTTATGGCAAACGATAACAGCCGCAAATTCACACAAAATCATATAATATTTTGCATACAACCCTAAATTGTAGAGTTCTCAAGACCTGTCGTTTTTGGTGAAGATCGGTTAAGGGAAAGGGGTAGTTTACCTGCAACGGTTTTTTATCAAGGGTAATTTTACTTCCATATTCCTTAAGGAATGGAAGTATGGTGATGGCAAAAAAAATCGTGTTCGAGATTATTGCAGATTCTGATTCTACTACACTCAAAACATGAAAAAAAGTCGTTTTCCGAAAAGTGTGTGTCTGTCTGTCTGTCTGTCTGTCTGTCTGTAGATTTTTTTTCTATGGCAAACGATAACTGCCGCAAATTCAAACAGAATCAAATAATTTTTTGCATACAGCCCTGATTTGCAGAGTACTCGCGACCTATTGTTTTTGGTGAAGATCGGTTGAGGGAAAGGGGTAGTTTACCTGCAACGGTTTTTTTTTAGCAAGGGTAATTTTGTTTGTTTGGCAAACGATAACAGCCACAAATTCAAACAGAATCAAATAATGTTTCGCATACAGCCCTGAATTGTAGAGTTCTCAAGATCTGCTGATTTTGGTGAAGATCAGTTAAGGGAAAGGGGTAGTTTACCTGTAACGTTTTTATGTTTTAACAAGGGTATTTCCTATGGCAAACGATAACAGCCGCAAATTCAAACAGAATCAAAAGATTATTTGCATACAGCCCTAAATTGTAGAGTTCTCAAGACCTATTGTTTTTGGTGAAGTTCGGTTGAGGGAAAGGGGTAGTTTACCTGCAACGTTTTTTTAACAAGGGTATTTTCTATGGCAAACGATAACAGCCGCAAATTCAAACAGAATCAAATAATGTTTTGCATACAGCCCTGATTTGTAGAGTACTCAAGACCTATTGTTTTTGGTGAAGATCGGTTAAGGGAAAGGGGTAGTTTACCTGTAACGTTTTATGTTTTAACAAGGGTATTTCCTATGGCAAACGATAACAGCCGCAAATTCAAACAGAATCAAAAGATTATTTGCATACAGCCCTAAATTGTAGAGTTCTCAAGACCTATTGTTTTTGGTGAAGATCGGTTGAGGGAAAGGGGTAGTTTACCTGCAACGTTTTTTTAACAAGGGTATTTTCTATGGCAAACGATAACAGCCGCAAATTCAAACAGAATCAAATAATGTTTTGCATACAGCCCTGATTTGTAGAGTACTCAAGACCTATTGTTTTTGGTGAAGATCGGTTAAGGGGAAGGGGTAGTTTACCAGCAACGTTTTTTTATCAAGCGTATTTTCTATGGCAAACGATAACAGCCGCACATTCAAACAGAATCAAATAATTTTTTGCATACGTCCCTGAATTGTAGAGGTCTCAATGACTTTCGATTTTGGTGAAGATCGGTTAAGGGGAAGGGGTAGTTTACCTGCAACCTTTTACGTTTTAACAAGAGTAAAGTACTTGAAAATTTATTTAAACTTTTTGAAACAATGGTAATTGTTAAAAATACAATAATTTTGTTGCCAGGCAATAAAATTATAATTTTTTCATTTTAATGTAATATAATATTTTTCATTTAATACAGCAATAAAAAGTCAGGTAAGACACAGCCTGGCTGTTTGGGTGAAAATGATTTTAAATATAAATCTTAGAATATGGAAGTCATGTATGGTTCTCCATACCGATATTTACTTCCATATTCCTTAAGGAATGGAAGTATGGTGATGGCAAAAAAAATCGTGTTCGAGATTATTGCAGATTCTGATTCTACTACACTCAAAACATGAAAAAAAGTCGTTTTCCGAAAAGTGTCTGTGTGTCTGTGTGTCTGTAGATTTTTTTTCTATGGCAAACGATAACTGCCGCAAATTCAAACAGAATCAAATAATTTTTTGCATACAGCTCTGATTTGCAGGGTACTCGCGACCTGTTGTTTTTGGTGAAGATCGGTTGAGGGAAAGGGGTAGTTTACCTGCAACGGTTTTTTTTTAGCAAGGGTAATTTTGTTTGTTTGGCAAACGATAACAGCCGCAAATTCAAACAGAATCAAATAATGTTTCGCATACAGCCCTGAATTGTGGAGTTCTCAAGATCTGTTGATTTTGGTGAAGATCGGTTAAGGGAAAGGGGTAGTTTACCTGTAACGTTTTATGTTTTAACAAGGGTATTCCCTATGGCAAACGATAACAGCCGCAAATTCAAACAGAATCAAAAGATTATTTGCACACAGCCCTAAATTGTAGAGTTCTCAAGACCTATTGTTTTTGGTGAAGATCGGTTGAGGGAAAGGGGTAGTTTACCTGCAACATTTTTTTAACAAGGGTATTTTCTATGGCAAACGATAACAGCCGCAAATTCAAACAGAATCAAATAATGTTTTGCATACAGCCCTGATTTGTAGAGTACTCAAGACCTATTGTTTTTGGTGAAGATCGGTTAAGGGAAAGGGGTAGTTTACCTGCTCCGTTTTTTTATCAAGCGTATTTTCTATGGCAAACGATAACAGCCGCAAATTCAAACAGAATCAAATAATTGTTTGCATACATCCCTGAATTGTAGAGGTCTCAATGACTTTCGATTTTGGTGAAGATCGGTTAAGGGGAAGGGGTAGTTTACCTGCAACATTTAACGTTTTAACAAGAGTAAAGTACTTGAAAATTTATTTAAACTTTTTGAAACAATGGTAATTGTTAAATATCGGTATGGAGAACCATACATGACTTCCATATCCTAAGATTTATATTTAAAATCATTTTCAGCCAAACAGCCAGGCTGTGTCTTACCTGCCTTTTTATTGCTGTATTAAATGAAAAATATTATATTACATTAAAATGAAAAAATTATAATTTTATTGCCTGGCAACAAAATTATTTTATTTTTAACAATTACCATTGTTTCAAAAAGTTTAAATAAATTTTCAAGTACTTTACTCTTGTTAAAACGTAAAAGGTTGCAGGTAAACTACCCCTTCCCCTTAATCGATCTTCACCAAAATCGAAAGTCATTGAGACCTCTACAATTCAGGGACGTATGCAAAAAATTATTTGATTCTGTTTGAATTTGCGGCTGTTATCGTTTGCCATAGAAAATACGCTTGATAAAAAAACGTTGCAGGTAAACTACCCCTTCCCCTTAAACGATCTTTACCAAAAACAATAGGTCTTGAGTACTCTACAAATCAGGGCTGTATGCAAAACATTATTTGATTCTATTTGAATTTGCGGCTGTTATCGTTTGCCATAGAAAATACCCTGGTTAAAAAAACGTTGCAGGTAAACTACCCCTTTGCCTCAACCGATCTTCACCAAAAACAATAGGTCTTGAGAACTCTACAATTTAGGGCTGTATGCAAATAATCTTTTGATTCCGTTTGAATTTGCGGCTGTTATCGTTTGCCATAGGAAATACCCTTGTTAAAACATAAAACGTTACTGGTAAACTACCCCTTTCCCTTAACCGATCTTTACCAAAATCAACAGATCTTGAGAACTCTACAATTCAGGGCTGTATGCGAAACATTATTTGATTCTGTTTGAATTTGCGGCTGTTATCGTTTGCCAAACAAACAAAATTACCCTTGCTAAAAAAAAACCGTTGCAGGTAAACTACCCCTTTCCCTCAACCGATCTTCACCAAAAACAATAGGTCGCGAGTACTCTGCAAATGAGGGCTGTATGCAATAAATTATTTGATTCTGTTTGAATTTGCGGCAGTTATCGTTTGCCATAGAAAAAAAATCTACAGACACACAGACAGACAGACAGACAGACAGACAGACACACAGACACTTTTCGGAAAACGACTTTTTTTCATGTTTTGAGTGTAGTAGAATCAGAATCTGCAATAATCTCGAACACGATTTTTTTTGCCATCACCATACTTCCATTCCTTAAGGAATATGGAAGTAAAAATAAAATAATTTTGTTGCAAGGCAATAAAATTATAATTTTTTCATTTTAATGTAATATAATATTTTTCATTTAATACAGCAATAAAAAGGCAGGTAAGACACAGCCTGGCTGTTTGGCTGAAAATGATTTTAAATATAAATCTTAGAATATGGAAGTCATGTATGGTTCTCCATACCGATATTTTTCTATGGCAAACGATAACTGCCGCAAATTCAAACAGAATCAAATAATTTTTTGCATACAGCCCTGATTTGTAGAGTACTCACGACCTATTGTTTTTGGGGAAGATCGGTTGAGGGAAAGGGGTAGTTTACCTGCAACGGTTTTTTTTTTATCAAGGGAAATTTTTTTTTTGGCAAACGATAACAGCCGCAAATTCAAACAGAATTAAATAATGTTTCAAAGGTTTTGTAAAATATATAAAAACACTTGGTAAGTTTCACAAATTTTTTTTTAATTAACTCTGACAGCTGTTTCGACTAACTTAAGCCATTGTCAAAGAGTGAGTGAATGAAATTACTGAACACAGGATGTTAGAGTAGTGTAGGTGGTAAACATCTGTTTAGGGCGTATCTGGAACATCTGTGTTGTGATGGCGAGGGGTGGGGAGTGTGTGCATGAGACAAGGGAAGGTCTGGTGTCTTTAAAAACTAAATACAATCATGAATTCAAAATATAAAATTAACTGAACTAAATATAAACTGAATAGAAATTTAAAATAATGATGAACATTCAAAATAATATAAAATAAACTAAACTAAATAACAGATTTTAATAAAGGGGATACACAAAATTCAGTCTGTTCATTGGTTAAATTTTTGTTATTTTTTATTGCTTTTTTAATTTCTAAAATTTCTAACAAATCCATTTTTTTACCTTTTTGTATGTTGTGGAGTAGTCTTATGTTTTTTGTGTCTATGAAGTGATTGTGTTGTAAGCAATGATCTGCAAAACCTGTATTAGATGTATTGGTTAAAATCGCCTTCTTATGTTCAGAAATTTCTATTCAGTTTATATTTAGTTCAGTTAATTTTATATTTTGCATTCATGATTGTATTTAGTTTTTAAAGACACCAGACCTTCCCTTGTCTCATGCACACACTCCCCACCCCTCGCCATCACAACACAGATGTTCCAGATACGCCCTAAACAGATGTTTACCACCTACACTACTCTAACAGCCTGTGTTCAGTAATTTCATTCACTCGCTCTTTGACAATGGCTTAAGTTAGTCGAAACAGCTGTCAGAGTTAATTAAAAAAAATTTGTGAAACTTACCAAGTGTTTTTATATATTTTACAAAACCTTTGTATTAATATGTTTCACCAAGTGCCCAACGAGTCATCAATTAATATCGTGAAATAATGTTTCGTATACAGCCCTCAATTGTAGAGTTTTCAAGACCTATTGTTTTTGGTGAAGATCGGTTAAGGGAAAGGGGTAGTTTACCTGTAACGTTTTATGTTTTAACAAGGGTATTTCCTATGGCAAACGATAACAGCCGCAAATTCAAACAGAATCAAACGATTATTTGCATACAGCCCTAAATTGTAGAGTTCTCAAGACCTATTGTTTTTGGTGAAGATCGGTTGAGGGAAAGGGGTAGTTTACCTGCAACGTTTTTTTAACAAGGGTATTTTCTATGGCAAACGATAACAGCCGCAAATTCAAACAGAATCAAATAATGTTTTGCATACAGCCCTGATTTGTAGAGTACTCAAGACCTATTGTTTTTGGTGAAGATCGGTTAAGGGGAAGGGGTAGTTTACCTGCAACGTTTTTTATCAAGCGTATTTTCTATGACGAACGGTAACTGCCGCATATTCAAACAGAATCAAATAATTTTTTGCATACGTCACTGAATTGTAGAGGACTCTAGGCCTTTTGATTTTGGTGAAGATCGGTTAAGGGGAAGGGGTAGTTTACCTGCAACCTTTTACGTTTTAACAAGAGTAAAGTACATGAAAATTCATTTAAACTTTTTCAAACAATGGTAATTGTTAAAATAAAATAATTTTGTTGCCAGGCAATAAAATTATAATTTTTTCATTTTAAGGTAAATCTGTACATAGTATAAAGTAAAGTCGGTGCGTTTTCTCTCTGTGTTTGAAATCGCTAATCTCAGGAAGTACTGAACGGATTTTATTCAAGTTTTCGCCAATAGATAGAGTGTCTATCGAGGAACATTTATGTGTATAATTAATACATATATGTTGTACATTAGCTTAGCTATCACGGTTTATGTCAAGTAAGTGGTATAGTTTACATCTTATATATAAAAATGAATGTTTCTTTGTTTGTCCCGTATGCGTTCCTATACCATTCATCCGATTGCGATGAAACTTCGGTGAGTTGTTGTGCGCACGTCCGCGAAGGTTTCTTCCACATCTCTTCCTAAACCACTGTACCGATTTCAACCAAACTTGGCACAAATATTTTACGCAACGGGAGAACCAACATAGGATAGGTGTTTTTTCGATGGGGTCCTTTTGGGGGTTCTTTGGGGTCTTCCACTTCGCCTCCTAAACCACTGGACCGATTTCAACCAAACTTGGCACAAATATTTTACGCAAAGGGAGAACCAACATAGGACAAGTGTTTTTTCGATACGATCCTTTGGGGTCTTCCACGTCTCCACCTAAACCATTGGACCGATTTCAACCAAACTTGGCACAAATATTTTACGCAACGGGAGAACCAACATAGGACAGGTGTTTTTTTTCGATACAATCCTCTGGGGGGTCCTTTGCGGTCTTAAAAAACTATTAGATCTGGTTACTATGGCAACCCAATAGAATAGATTCTGTTCTAAATATATTATCGCATTAAATTGAAGACCACGCGAACGAAGTTGTGGGGAACAGCTATTTATTTTTAAGAAGCCTACTTTAATTAAACTTTATTAATTAAACTAACATTTTCATTACGTACAACGTGAAACTCCGTAGCGAAGCACGGGTATTCTGCTAGTCATGTATAAGAGAAAATATATCGTGCGTGGCAGGCAAGCATATCTCAGTTATGTACTGTTTACGTTTCCATTTTATTATTATCACTACCGCAATAAAAAGGCAGGGAAGACACACACACACACACACACACACACACACACACACACACACACACACACACACACACACACACACACACACACACACACACACACACACACACACACACACACACACACACACACACACACACACACACACACACACACACACACACACACACAATTCGCGTTATTTCTGGCCTCATTCATGTTTATTTTCTTACATTTGCACGGTTTTTAAATGGAAAGTG
The DNA here is from genome assembly GCA_034769895.1 of Magicicada septendecula. Classification (NCBI taxonomy): domain Eukaryota; kingdom Metazoa; phylum Arthropoda; class Insecta; order Hemiptera; family Cicadidae; genus Magicicada; species Magicicada septendecula. The sequence goes on along the minus strand of CM068370.1, from coordinate 50,774,957 downwards.
CCGAACCCACACCAACATAACGCATGCAAGCCGAAAAAGTGTCCAGCGTGGATAGAGATTTGCTTCCTGTGGATCGCTGGGCAGTGTAACTGCACGTGTTTACAGAGGAACGATTCATAGACAGACTTTTCGTCTTTAGGGAATGAACCCTCTGCAAGATGCTGAGGGTCCATGAGTGACTTCGGAGCGCTCCTTCTTTTCCGCGACTTTGTTCTGTGAAACGTACACTGTAGATTTGCAGATTTATTCTAAGCAACGCTCAATAGGAAATGTTGAAAATTTTTGTCCACGGTGAACCCTCATACACACTAAACCTGCTCTGATGTTTTAATTACGGACATCATAATATTAAAACTTTGGAAACTTGAGCACTATTTAATGGAGATCAATCATTAACTTATACAAGCCATTAATTTTATGCATATTTTTTATATATATGTGTACAACGTTATCGGCAACAAAGAAGTAGTTTTTGTTAAAATTCCTTCTCTGGATATTTGGCCGTAGTCCAATGTTTTCTACAAAGCCAGACGTTTCGGCAATGCCATTGACTTCCATCATCAGTGAAAATCGAGTGTGATAACATGAGGTGGTATATGTTAGTGACCACAGTACTGTGGTTAAGGCTGAAGCAGTGAGTAGAAAGAAGTAGTTTCTATGGTAATATTTAATTTCGAAAATGATTTTAAAAATAAATCTTAGAATATGGAAGTCATGTATGGTTCTCCATACCGATATTTTACTTCCATGTTCCTTAAGGAAATGGAAGTATGGTGATGGCAAAAAAATCGTGTTCGAGATTATTGCAGATTCTGATTGTACTACACTCAAAACATGAAAAAAAGTCATTTTTCGAAATGTGTGTGTGTGTGTGTGTCTGTCTGTCTGTCTGTCTGTAGATTTTTTCTATGGCAAACGATAACAGCCGCAAATTCAAACTGAATCAAATCATTTTTTGCATACAGCCCTGATTTGAAGAGTACTCACGACCTATTGTTTTTGGTGAAGATCGGTTGAGGGAAAGGGGTAGTTTACCTGCAACGGTTTCTTTTTAATCAAGGGTAATTGTTTTCTATGGCAAACGATAACAGAATCAACTAGTCTTTTTCATACCTTTTTTAATTATACCGAACTCAAGGTGTGTTGATTTTGTTGAAGATCGGTTAAGGGAATGGGGTAGTTTACCTGCAACCTTTTATGTTTTAACAAGGGTAATGTTTTCTATGACGAACGATAACTGCCGTAACTTCAAACAGAATCAACTACTCTTTTGCATACCTTTTTGAGTTATACAGCCCTGAATTGTAGAGTTCTCAGGACCTATTGTTTTTGGTGAAGATCGGTTAAGGGAAAGGGGTAGTTTACCTCCAACGTTTTATATTTTAACAAGGGTATTTATTATGGCAAACGATAAGAGCCGCAAATTCAAACGGAATCAATTAATTTTTTGCATACAGCCCTGAATTGTAGAGGACTGAAGGTCTATTGATTTTGGTGATGATCGGTTTTAGAGAAAGGGGTAGTTTACCTGCAACATTTTATGTTTTAACAAGGGTAATTTTTTCTATGACGAATGATAACTGCCGTAAATTCAAAGAAAATCAAATATTTTTTTGCATACCTTCCTAAATTGTAGAGAGCTCAAGGCCTGTTGATTTTGGTGAAGATCGGTAAAGGGAAAGGGGTAGTTTACCTGAAACATGTTATGTTGTAACAAGATAAATGTTTTCATGACGAACGATAACTGCCGCAAATTGAAACAGAATCAAATATTTTTTTGCATGCATCCCTGCATTGTAGAGGACTGAAGGTCTATTGATTTTGGTGAAGATCGGTTTAGAGAAACGGGTAGTTTACCTGCAACGTTTTATGTTTTAACAAGAGTAAAGTACTTAATTTTGATAAATTAAGTATCTTGATAAGAAGCTCATAATAATCCACTGTAGAAACATAGACAAATATCTATAAATGAAGAGGTTAGTTGAACGGGGTGGGGGTAATTTTCTATAAATGAAAATTATAGTTGAAGGGGGAGGGGAAATTTTGTATGTGTACTATGTTATCGGCAACAAAGATGTAGTTCTTTGTTAAAATTCCTTCCTGGGCTGTTTAGCCGTAGTCCAATGTTTTCTGCAAAACCAGACTTTTCGGCAGTGCCATCGACTTCCATCTCAGTGAAAATCGAGTGCGAAAACGTGAGGTGGTATACGTTAGTGACCACAGTACTGTGGTTTAAGGCTGAAGCAATAAGTAGAAAGAAGTAGTTTCTATGGAAATATTTCATTTCGAATTTGATTTTAAATATAAATCTTAGAACATGGAAGTCCTGTATGGTTTTCCATACCGATATTTTTTATATGGACAAGAGGCATAAACAAAGTGTGAAAAATTTGTTATTTCAATTAGCACATTGCAAGAAATTTCATTATTAGGAGATGAGTGCAGCATTGCAAATTAAACCAAAAATACAGGATTTCTACATTGTTCAGGCTTGACGTACATTGACGTTAACCCAATAATTTCAATGATGCCTTTTTCTTGCTAGTGTTACCTACCCTCCCCCCCAAAAAGAATGTATGCAGAAATATAAAAAAAGATTAAACATATGGGGTTGGTTACACAAATTTCAAACTTACTAGAACGCTGTAATTTATAAAAAGAAATGTATACAGAAAAGTGATGCATTATGCAAGTTCAGTTGTCTAGTTGTATGAATTTTGAGGTTTTTTTAACTGGACAATTTTTTTGATAATATAAGAGGGGCACAAAAAATACAGAAAGTTTATAGAGGTGAAAAAAAAATACAAATTTTTATGACAATAGAACAAGATTGTTGTAAAGAAAAGGTGAAAGCTTAATAATCAGCCTATTTATGTTTTGTCAGTTTTGCAGATCTCTGCACCCAAAATAATATTAACAAGCTGTCACATGATTAATTTTTTGTTATATTTACTCGTGTGAATGTACGTTTATCTCAGTGTGTCCATGCAAGTGCTTGCACACACAAACACACATGTATACTCAGGTATTTAAACGACCTGTATATCACTGATCGACCATAAATTGATAACACGTTTGCTGAAATGTTTCGCTTTGATAACTGTAGTCATTGCCATTGCTTTCCTTAATTAGTGTCCAACTTTTGGTTCTTTAGAGAAATCAAGAATGAAGACTTCGTTCTGGAATTTATCTTTGTTTCTGGTTGGACATAACATGTGTTTGATAATTCTATTGTAGTAATTAAATCTCTTTATTTTTCTGAATAAAAAACAAATTCATTTTAAATAGGACTATAAAAATTTGGTCATCACAGCTTAGGTCTTTATATAATAAATATGATGAATTTGTACTTGAGTCAAAGTAAAATTTGTATACAGGGTAAATTCACTGCACATTTTTATATACAGATGCGTGTATTTTGTGTGATGCGACCCCAGCATTGCCTAGTGTGTATTCTCTCCTCAAAACAATTTCAGCAGATTCACCACTGCCATACTCAGACAGTCGATTCCTTGCTGTTCTAAGCCAGAATGTTTTGCTATACTAATTATAGTATATGGATAAGTAAGGAACCAACAGCCTGAGGATTGCAGAAGTGTTTTGCGGAAACATTGCCAAAATTACTTTTGGGGTTGACGTACAATTCATTGTAGATATCACCCTGGAAATATGTGGTATTATGTCTGTAGGAATAATCGGGATTATTGTCTGCCTTGTGCGAGTTGATACATTTTATATGTACATGCCTTATTACTTTTTTGCATGCATCATTTTAATACTGACATTTTGTTGGAGCTTATATGTCAGTGTGTTGAATTGTAAGACTGGTTTTTATAAAAGCCTTTAAAGTGGTTTGTGTAATTTTGTTTGTCAGTTTTTCACAATAATTTCTTTGTAGTAATACAATAAATACACATACATCATATATATGTGTTAAGAGCGTTACTTTCTTTACAGGTGAAGCAAAAAACCTTCCTGGTCGCAATCACAGTTCAGGAAGTCTGAGAGACATATTTTGTGTGCTGTCTTTGGACCAAGAAGAAATCTTTCGAACTTCAACAATAGAACGTACTCTTAAGTAAGTACTTTTGTATATAAAAATACATATTACATAATGTCTGGGATAGCTGTTGTAACATCACAAGATGTCACCTAACCTAAGTGTATGTTATCAGATTTTATAAAAACAAAACAACCATGTAAATAGGTATATAATAGTAGAAATAACCAAGAAAGAAGAAACCAAGAAAGAAGAATGAAGCAGAAGTGCCACATGAAACAGTAACCCAAGGGCTGTTTGACACTACAACTAGACTGAGACTAAAACGAACTGATGGACAGAGTAAATTTACATTCAGCTGTCAATTCAGTAAATAGTTGATGTAAACCGAATGTCATATGTAAACAAAAAATGAACTAATGAGCAGTTAAATACTGTGAAAGCAGAATTAACATTTTGCTGATAATAGATGTGACAATGACCAGTAAATTATGAATGCCAAAACTAATGTTAACAATGGCTACATAGGGAGAACAAAGATGTATTTCAGCATCAAATATACTTGTTAGAAAAGAGAACTATTTATAAGAGAGAATCTTATACAAATAAGATGTCTCCACAATTTACCGAATTGAGAACCAATAGGCATTATTAAGGCCAAATTTCAATGTAGGCGATATGTCTTAGCAAGCTTAGACCAAACATTAGTCAGTAAATTGGCTATTGAGGATTAGCACAAGTGTAAACTAAAATACACAGAACTATGGTTATGCCTTGACATAACAAAAAATATTATTAAAACAATAGGTTTAATCATAATTTTAATTGTTGAATAGTAGTTTAAAACGAATTAGCATAAAACGAAATGTCATAGTCAGTAGGATCATTCATTACAATGTATAGAATTTAGGTGTACAAGTAATGTTCAGCAAAAAATGTCAGTACAGCATTAATGGTGTTCGCACATAAACATTTGATTAATAAAATGTTATGTGAATACAAGCAATATTAACCAAAAGTGTAAAATCGGCGACTCATAAATAGCAGACGACAGTAGAAGTAATGTACCCGAACGTTGGTTTTATAACAATGTCGGTCAAAGTGAAAGTAATTCGAGAACGAGTGATATCAAATTAAAGGAAAAAAAAACAATCTTTAATTTGATAGTAATATTAACCCAATCGCAACTGTATTTAGTGCGGGAGAGGTGTTAGCATCATTCTAAAAATGTACATCGGGAAACTGTTTAAGAATAATAACAAAAACGGCAACGAGCTGTCACCGCAACATTTGACGGTTAGAAAAAGCCGTTATCAACTGCCAAAAAGTGACACGTCACACCGACACACCTACCAAAGCCAATCAGAAAATTAGTTAGTAATTAACATTTTTACCTAAGGCCGATCAAAGAAGGGGGTATATAAAGACGAAACAGCGAATTTTGAGACAGACCTTAACTGACTAGCGTGTAGCACAGACGTGTGCCCGTCATCTCTACATTTTTTAATAACACTTAACGTCATTTACATAGTACATTGGAACCAATAGTTCAACAACAAGAAACGACTACTTCGAGTTCATCCACAACAAACAACAGTGGTTAAGTGCAGTTTCATTTTAATTTTGTGCGGGAATAACGAACAGAAAATAATTTATGGTTATTATTCACGATCCATTTTAATCAGAAGAGGATCGCATTATTCTGTTCTTGTGCGAGTTTAGTGCCGAAACCCAGTAATCATTATAATCCGATTACTGAAGTGATTAATAAGTTTTAATTAAATAATTAAAACTCAGAAGGTAACAGTGTAATCATTACTAATCTTGATCTGAGCGCCATAACCTGTACTTTTTTCAACAATAACCTGTACTGACGCAAAACACAAAAACATTTTTTAAGATTACACCACGTCTCGATTTATTATACAAATTTGTTATTAGTAATTAAGCTATATGTTAGTTGTAAGGGTTCTCACTTGATAAATATTGTCACTAAAAAAGCAAGCGTTGATGAAACGCGCGATCTTTCAACAGATCGTTTTTTTTTAATTACTTTGCGAAAGTAACCTAAAACTTTGTTGATCAATTTTATGTCAAAAGGATTATTGGATATTGTGTAGGCATAATTGTTTTCTTTCGTGTCTCAAAGAATTTGCTACTGAGATTATAATAATTTTAATATTAAAAATAAATAGCATCTGGACTTAACCAGATTTATAATTCATGTTCTGAGCAAGCCGTATAAGGCATATAATAACTGACTTTTAATTGTACCACTTGGTACTACTGAGATTATAATAATTTTAATATTAAAAATAAATAGCATCTGGACTTAACCAGATTTATAATTCATGTTCTGAGCAAGCCGTATAAGGCCTATAATAACTGACTTTTAATTGTACAACTTTGTATGTTTGCATTATATTTGTTTTTTGAATTCTCTATAAGGGTGTAAATAAACCCATTATTAACAGCATCACCTGATTTTGATTTATTTCTCTAGGATAATTGAATATTTTCTTTTAATAAGCTTAAACAACCTTCTGTTGTGTTTAACATATTGGAATAGCATTGCCACAAAGTGGTACTCAACTATTTTAAATTTTCTAATCATCCAGTAATTTTTATGTGTGGGTTTTACACGGGATTTTCCCTGAATAAATCCGTGTGGCGCCCACTAATTAATAAACAAGGTAACCTAACCTTGCAACCAAAGGGAGTTGGTGATTGTAAGCTGAGTTGACAGTTTAGTGAACTTCTAGTAAACACAATCAGGTACGTAAAAGCATATATTTGTTTATGATATTGTCCAGACTTTACGAGACGTGACATACTCAGACTACCTGCAACCTGGAGAAGAATTTTTTACTACCAGTTTCAACCAGACGAGAACTATTATCAAGCAACCAACTGCTATACTTCATGTTTTAACTTAAGTTAATCTAGCACTTAAGTATAATCAACCTCACTATTTTATTTATTTAATACAAGGGGATTTTTTTTAAACAAGTATAATTAAACCATTGTAAACACTGTGAGTAACTTTGAATGTTTTATTTTAAATTACTTTACTACATTAGTAACCTTCAATTAGAAACAACCATTCTCAACATTGAGTTATCTCAAAAGGACACTTCACACATAGTTGAACTTTGTTTTAACGAGACTTTTAATATTTTAACCACGAATATAAGTTTAAATAACCACACATTTATTTTATTTCAAGTTACTTGTAAACACACACGTTTTCATTTTATTACAAATAGGTTAGACCAACAGTGTGGCTTTTAAACGGAATTTAAACATTATTTTAATATAATTACTATAAACAAATAAACATAATAATTATAAACACAACCCCTAATATTGGTTTACTTATAAATTGACGCATACAACGTGGGGCTTTACGAAAGAAGGATAAACACACCAGATAACCGTTTAGTTATAAATTGACGGCTCCAACGCGGGGCTTTAACATTAAAAAGAACCCCAACGATTTCGTTTAGTTATAAATTGGCGCCCAACGTGGGGCTTTATAAAAGAAGGACATACCCCAAACCCATAATAAGCGTTTAAAGTTATAAATTGCCGCACCAACTAGTGTGGCTTAAAAAATATTAAATAAATATATTTTTTATATTTTATATTAGCCCGGTAGACACGAAAAATTAACATGCCGCACACCCACCAATACGATACAAGATATAAGGACAGTAGGGTAGGAGAGATGCAACGGGATGTAGATACATATGAAGCGCAACCCACAGACGAGATGGAAGTTATTACAATCAATAATGTCGAAACTGGTACCGACGAAACACCTCACGTAGAACCGGAGATAGAAGTGACTGTCGACAACCAACCCAGACGGCCTGAAGAACTCCCACAACCAAACAAGCCGACTGAAGAGATGAGATGGGAAGCAATGATGAAGATAATGATGGAATTAAAGGAAGATAGTCGATCATTAAAGGAAGACGGTAAGAAATCCCATAAAAAACTGAATGACTCGATGAACAAAAATATGGAAGCATTACAGGAAGATGGTAGGAAATCCCGGGAAGAGAACCAAAGAAATATTGAGCTATTGAATAGAAATATAGAGTCGATAAAGGAGGACCTAAATAAAAGGATTGACGATACTCATAAGTCTATAGACGCGCTGAACAGTAAAATCGACGATAACCGTCAAGCCATTAGAGAAGAATTGAACACCACCTTAATGAAAATTAGCAAAAAAATGGATGACATGAATAACCGGAAGTGGGGAGAAGAACGGAAAGTACCTGAAGACAAAAACATGGAACAAATGAGTCCAGAGTCCGAGAATAATGAAGAAGGAAAGGACGATGACAACTCAGAGAAAGGAGAAGTACCAAATGATGAAGCCATGGAAGAATTAAGTCTACAATTCGAAGACACTGATAAACAAACTGAGAATAAAGAAGACTCGAAAGCATTGGTGCCTGAAGATACACACCACAGGAATGAAGAGAGTATTCAGCATAAAGAAGCCATCATTAAAAATATAAAGAACAAGATAATTAAGAAAACAGGAGAGAAAGAAACAAAGGTAAAGAGAATAATACGCTCTAAGAAGACAAGGATTACAAGGGAAATATTGGAAATGACTAGGAGTGGATTAATTAACTTCGTGGACAACCCAAGTATTCGTCATAGAGCAAGGACCAACGGTAAGAAGTATAAACCAGACTGCATAAAAATGTTAAAAATAAATCACCGTAAAACCGTGGATAAGAAATTAAGTACGAATCCAATTAAATTAAATATACCAGCAAATAAAATACACCAAACAAAACCAATTGATTCCTTAATGAATAACCAATCATTAAACCATTTAATTAGTGACCCAGATGACGGAACGATTAAGACCACGTTACATGCCATTAACTATGTTATGAAGGAGAAGATTATAAACAACGAGGTATTTAAAGTGAATACTCTTAGAAGGAAGAGGCTTCACAGGGAGAAGGAAAATGATCAAGAACGACTGGACCAGCTTATTGAAAGGTACGCCCAAAGAATAAGGGAAATGCGGAAGAAGAGAGACCAAGCGATGGAAGAATCCAACCAGGAAATGAACAAAGGTCAACCCGGATTAGAAGAAGTGCCAGACACCAATAATAGCCCAGGCCCAGAGTACAATGAACACAGGAATACCAAAGATAATGAGAGAAAGAAGGCAAGGAAACGGGGAGCCGATGACTATCTGGTAGCCGCCAAGTGGAAGAACCGCATGATAGCAATAGAGTGGAAGGGCACAAAAAACCCCATGAATATCGACTAGTAAGAAATGATTAATATTAAGGATGAATAATATGTAATAGTAAGCAACATTTCTCACCCGAACGTTTAGGGTATAAAAGATAAAATATATATATTTACTATAAACAAACTCATTTGTTGTTAAGCTACAAAATGTTGAAGGTAACCAATTAACTATAACTAGTCAATTTGCCTTATCAAGTTACAAAAGTGTGTAGATTTAAGATGTAAGCCCAAACCATTTGTTACTGGTGAAAATTTACCAGACCTATCACGCCAAGGGATAGAAAATTATATAATGTCAATCAAATGATTTAATAAGAAAAGACGTCTATTATGTCACAAAGAGCCAGTAGTGGCTTGTAAATACAACTACTGTACTATACCTAGAGAAAAAATATGTATCCAGATGGATATTCTAGGTAACTTAATGTTTATAAAATGATTATTGTATACCTCTCATAAAACTCAAATGTTAAATTAAATCGTTCACCCAACTAACCTTTGAAGGAGTAGAGAGGCAGTATAACAAAGTGTGTAAAATAAAAGAAGGACATTATTATGGAATGTAAGGAAAGAGAAAAATATTTGTGAAACAAACCATGTAAACCCCAAGAATGTCTATGAAATTAGATATTAGTATGTTATTATTTTGTCAAATGAAATTGTAATTATAGCATAGTATATAGTATATAAAATCATCCAGAATAAGTGAAAACCACCATCACTTGAAGGAGTAGAGAAGAAAAATAACAAAGAGTGTTAATTGTAAAGATAACTATAGTTATAATGGAATGAAAGGAAAGAAAAATGTTTGTCAATTATCAAATATTATACATCACCAGAATATGTCAGAGAACATCAAACAAAAAAACCATTTAGTATACAAACAATGTAAGCCCTGATAATTCAGGATGAATATAACTCGTTAAGAAGGATTTATTGGACTATTGTGAAAACAAAAATATTGTAGACTCTAGATAGAACAAACCAAATGCATAAGTACTGTAAACATCAAAACAAGTGTATAATCTTAAGAATATTTAAACGAACCAAAACAAATTGTTAACTAGTACGTAAGTAACTATATAGCTGATAAAAGCATAGCTGAAAAACATCAAGTCGAAAAGAAATAATTACCTGTAAGAAAGAAAGTATGTTAGCAAGCATAAAGATGGAAATGTGATCTAAATGAAAACCTCTGATACCTTGAATATTATAGTGAATATATTATATTATTGAATATGAATGATATGTGATATTTTTTTGAGTTGTGATAGTGCAACTATTGCCAGGTGCAATGTTTATTTTTTTCTCAGACAGAGAAGAGTAATGCCTCTGAATCTGAGAATGTGTAGTGAGGAACGGCAGAGGATGTTAGCCATAGTGAGCCACCCTGATTCCGAAACCTATACAACAGTTAGGGAATTATATTGTTTTATTGTATCAAGGAATATTATGAAAGAATCTGTGAGGTATGAATTATAATAACCATTAAGATAATCACGAATGCAAAGATATGTGATGAGAAAGTAGAATGTGAATAAGACAGGGAATAGTTAACTTGAGAAACAAGATCAATTGTAGTTGAATGACTTAGAGAGTAAGCAACTTGAAAATACTAGTAAATTAAGAATTGTACCATTGGATAAAAAACCAACCTAGAATAATACACCAATAGTATGTTTAAAAAATCAAAGAGTACAAGAGAAAATTTTTTTATTAAAGTATACTAAGAAACTGACATGAATTGATAATTTTACAAAAAATAAATTTTTTCAAATGATCAATTTTAAAGAGGGTGTATATGTAACATCATAAAGATGTCACCTAACCTAAGTGTATGTTATCAGATTTTATAAAAACAAAACAACCATGTAAATAGGTATATAATAGTAGAAATAACCAAGAAAGAAGAAACCAAGAAAGAAGAATGAAGCAGAAGTGCCACATGAAACAGTAACCCAAGGGCTGTTTGACACTACAACTAGACTGAGACTAAAACGAACTGATGGACAGAGTAAATTTACATTCAGCTGTCAATTCAGTAAATAGTTGATGTAAACCGAATGTCATATGTAAACAAAAAATGAACTAATGAGCAGTTAAATACTGTGAAAGCAGAATTAACAATTTGCTGATAATAGATGTGACAATGACCAGTAAATTATGAATGCCAAAACTAATGTTAACAATGGCTACATAGGGAGAACAAAGATGTATTTCAGCATCAAATATACTTGTTAGAAAAGAGAACTATTTATAAGAGAGAATCTTATACAAATAAGATGTCTCCACAATTTACCGAATTGAGAACCAATAGGCATTATTAAGGCCAGATTTCAATGTAGGCGATATGTCTTAGCAAGCTTAGACCAAACATTAGTCAGTAAATTGGCTATTGAGGATTAGCACAAGTGTAAACTAAAATACACAGAACTATGGTTATGCCTTGACATAACAAAAAATATTATTAAAACAATAGGTTTAATCATAATTTTAATTGTTAAATAGTAGTTTAAAACGAATTAGCATAAAACGAAATGTCATAGTCAGTAGGATCATTCATTACAATGTATAGAGTTTAGGTGTACAAGTAATGTTCAGCAAAAAATGTCAGTACAGCATTAATGGTGTTCGCACATAAACATTTGATTAATAAAATGTTATGTGAATACAAGCAATATTAACCAAAAGTGTAAAATCGGCGACTCATAAATAGCAGACGACAGTAGAAGTAATGTACCCGAACGTTGGTTTTATAACAATGTCGGTCAAAGTGAAAGTAATTCGAGAACGAGTGATATCAAATTAAAGGAAAACAAACAATCTTTAATTTGATAGTAATATTAACTCAATCGCAACTGTATTTAGTGCGGGAGAGGTGTTAGCATCATTCTAAAAATGTACATCGGGAAACTGTTTAAGAATAATAACAAAAACGGCAACGAGCTGTCACCGCAACATTCGACGGTTAGAAAAAGCCGTTATCAACTGCCAAAAAGTGACACGTCACACCGACACACCTACCAAAGCCAATCAGAAAATTAGTTAGTAATTAACATTTTTACCTAAGGCCGATCAAAGAAGGGGGTATATAAAGACGAAACAGCGAATTTTGAGACAGACCTTTACTGACTAGCGTGTAGCACAGACGTGTGCCCGTCATCTCTACATTTTTTAATAACACTTAACGTCATTTACATAGTACATTGGAACCAATAGTTCAACAACAAGAAACGACTACTTCGAGTTCATCCACAACAAACAACAGTGGTTAAGTGCAGTTTCATTTTAATTTTGTGCGGGAATAACGAACAGAAAATAATTTATGGTTATTATTCACGATCCATTTTAATCAGAAGAGGATCGCATTATTCTGTTCTTGTGCGAGTTTAGTGCCGAAACCCAGTAATCATTATAATCTGATTACTGAAGTGATTAATAAGTTTTAATTAAATAATTAAAACTCAGAAGGTAACAGTGTAATCATTACTAATCTTGATCTGAGCGCCATAACCTGTACTTTTTTCAACAATAACCTGTACTGACGCAAAACACAAAAACATTTTTTAAGATTACACCACGTCTCGATTTATTATACAAATTTGTTATTAGTAATTAAGCTATATGTTAGTTGTAAGGGTTCTCACTTGATAAATATTGTCACTAAAAAAGCAAGCGTTGATGAAACGCGCGATCTTTCAACAGATCGTTTTTTTTTAATTACTTTGCGAAAGTAACCTAAAACTTTGTTGATCAATTTTATGTCAAAAGGATTATTGGATATTGTGTAGGCATAATTGTTTTCTTTCGTGTCTCAAAGAATTCACTACTGAGATTATAATAATTTTAATATTAAAAATAAATAGCATCTGGACTTAACCAGATTTATAATTCATGTTCTGAGCAAGCCGTATAAGGCCTATAATAACTGACTTTTAATTGTACAACTTTGTATGTTTGCATTATATTTGTTTTTTGAATTCTCTATAAGGGTGTAAATAAACCCATTATTAACAGCATCACCTGATTTTGATTTATTTCTCTAGGATAATTGAATATTTTCTTTTAATAAGCTTAAACAACCTTCTGTTGTGTTTAACATATTGGAATAGCATTGCCACAAAGTGGTACTCAACTATTTTAATTTTTCTAATCATCCAGTAATTTTTATGTGTGGGTTTTACACGGGATTTTCCCTGAATAAATCCGTGTGGCGCCCACTAATTAATAAACAAGGTAACCTAACCTTGCAACCAAAGGGAGTTGGTGATTGTAAGCTGAGTTGACAGTTTAGTGAACTTCTAGTAAACACAATCAGGTACGTAAAAGCATATATTTGTTTATGATATTGTCCAGACTTTACGAGACGTGACATACTCAGACTACCTGCAACCTGGAGAAGAAGTTTTTACTACCAGTTTCAACCAGACGAGAACTATTATCAAGCAACCAACTGCTATACTTCATGTTTTAACTTAAGTTACTCTAGCACTTAAGTATAATCAACCTCACTATTTTATTTATTTAATACAAGGGGATTTTTTTTAAACAAGTATAATTAAACCATTGTAAACACTGTGAGTAACTTTGAACGTTTTATTTTAAATTACTTTACTACATTAGTAACCTTCAATTAGAAACAACCATTCTCAACATTGAGTTATCTCAAAAGGACACTTCACACATAGTTGAACTTTGTTTTAACGAGACTTTTAATATTTTAACCACGAATATAAGTTTAAATAACCACACATTTATTTTATTTCAAGTTACTTGTAAACACACACGTTTTCATTTTATTACAAATAGGTTAGACCAACAGTGTGGCTTTTAAACGGAATTTAAACATTATTTTAATATAATTACTATAAACAAATAAACATAATAATTATAAACACAACCCCTAATATTGGTTTACTTATAAATTGACGCATACAACGTGGGGCTTTACGAAAGAAGGATAAACACACCAGATAACCGTTTAGTTATAAATTGACGACTCCAACGCGGGGCTTTAACATTAAAAAGAACCCCAACGATTTCGTTTAGTTATACTGTTTATCTGCTAATTATTTTCAGTATACATTTGCAAAACAATTTTTATAGGACGTTATATCTTGTCACACTCTCAAGACCTACGAATAGTTTCAAAGTTTTTTTTTTTCTTGCAACCCACATAAGATATGTTTATACAGCAGTTATATAACTAGGTGTAGAAGTATTGTTCTTTTATAAGGCTATAGTTCAAATGTTTCAAATAATGCCACTTAGATTAAAGTATAATATTTTGTTAATGAAGTAAAACATAGTTTAATAATACTTCACAATCCCACCCCTCTGCTACATGTAAAGTTGAGAGTAAAAACTGTAGTTCTTTTATTATTATACAAATTAATTATAATAATAATTAAATAAATTATTATACAAAAATACATCCATCTTAATGATTTTTGTACTAAAATATAAATATTCAAAAGTCTCACATTATTCGTGTTGTATTATGAATATTAAATAGTAAGTAATATTATGATATTATTCAATACAGTTTCTTCTGCAGGTAGTGTACTATGTTTTTGTCATTTCAGTACCTGACGTACGTTTCACTGAAACACGTCAGCATCAACAGAGGTTTGTAAATGAATCAACAACAGTCGAAATAATTCTGTATCAAAATAGAAACTAATGAATAATCGAATTTCTTTTTATTTCAATGTAAAAAATCGGTATGGAGAACCATACATGACTTCCATGTTCTCAGATTATATATAAAATCATTTGGTACTGCCTTTATGCGTACCCGCAGTTATTTTGATAATGCGATTTTTGGGCTTAGATATGTAGTGAATATCGCACATAATTGTATGTAGTGAAAGAATTATACAAATTTAAATTTTGTATGTTGCAAAATAGTTGGCTGGTGATTGCAATTGATTTCGTTTGTCATTTTTTAATGGTAAATGACTGTAGTAGTAATTTATCACCGGGTCGTGGCTGTGACACCAAAAATTGATTATGTTAGGTTAACATGAAAACTGAAATTATACATGGAAACCAATACGTTAATGTAAATCTATTTTTTTTCTAAAACCACGAAAAACCCAACTCGAAGTAAGGCGGGAGTGGCCCAAGGGTCAACCCCTTGCCTATTATTATATTCCTATATGTCACTTTTTTGTGGCAGAACTCATTTTTTTGGTAAAATTCGTTTTCCGACAAGTACTCGTTTTGTGACTAACAAAAAACAAACATCCATTATATACAATCTGTAGAGCATGTGTTGTCATTCCTTAATACAGTGTTTTTTGTTTTTTCATTAACCATAAATATTTGTATTTTTTATTTTTTATTTGTTGTTGTTTTTTCCAATTTGTAAACTTAAAAACGTTAGGTTCTTTATTTTAAGTGTTACTCTGTTATACGCATTGTATTACATTTTTAATGTTATGTTTTCTCAACCACAGCTTTTATTTATTTTAGCAGTAAACTAAAAACCCAAAACCATTATTACCTAACTACCAAATGAAAACAACACGCATTTTTGCTGTACATTAAGAAATAGGGCAATTTACAATTAGTACACTTCTTCTTTTCCACACTGTAATATATCGATACAATCACATACTAAAAACATTAAAATGTATTGCGGGTACTCATAGGCCTACAGTTCCAATCATTTACTTGAATTCAGTTCGATAATTCCTAAAAAAATATAGAATTTTGTCAAAGTGAAATTAAATGTTTCCATAGAAACTACTTCTTTGTTGTCAATAACATAGTACACATATAAAACTTATAAAAATATCGGTATGGAGAACCATACATGACTTCCATGTTCTAAGATTTATATTTAAAATCATTTACGAAATGAAAAGTTTCCATAGAAACTACTTCTTTCCACTTATTGCTTCAGCCTTAACCACAGTACTGTGGTCACTAACGTATACCACCACAGGTTATCGCTCTCGATTTTCACTGATGATGGTAGTCGACGGCACTGCTGAAACGTCTGGTTTTGCAGAAAACATTGGACTACGGCCAAACAGCCCGGGAAGGAATTTTAACAACAAACTACTACTTTGTTGCCGATAACGTAGTACACATAAAAATTATCCCCTCCCCCTTCAACTATAATTTTCATTTATAGAAAATTACCCCCACCCCGTTCAACTACCCTCTTCATGTATAGATACTTCATCTACGTTTCTACAGTGGATTATTAAGATCTTCTTATCAGGATACTTTATTTATCAAAATTAAGTACGTTACTCTTGTTACAACAAAAAATGTTTCAGGTAAACTGCCCTTTCCCCGTAACCGATCTTCACCAAAATCAATAGGCCTTGAGTATTCTACAACTCAGGCACATATGTAAAAAATTATTTGATTCTGTTTGAATTTACGGCAGTTATCGTTCGTCATAAAAAATTCTCTTTTTACAACATAAAATGTTGCAGGTAAACTACCCCTTTCCCTTAACCGATCTTCACCAAAATCAACAGGCCTTGAGTACTCTACAATTTAGGGATGTATGCAAAAACTTATTTGATTATGTTTGAATTTACGGCAGTTATCGTTCGTCGTAGAAAAAATTACCCTTGTTAAAACATAAAACGTTGCAGGTAAACTACACCTTTCTCTTAACTGTTCTTTACCAAAATCAGTAGGTCTTGAGTCCTCTACAATTCAGGGATGCGCATGCAAAACATTATTTGATTCTGTTTGAATGTGCGGCAGTTATCGTTCGTCATAGAAACAATTACTCTTGTTAAAACATAAAATGTGGCAGGTAAACTACCCCTTTCCCTTAACCGATCTTCACCAAAATCAACAGACCTTCAGTCTTTTACAATTGATGAACGTATGCAAAAGAATATATTTGATTCTGTTCTCTATAGCTCAGGAAGGTATGCAAAACATTATTTGATTCTGATTGAATTTACGGCAGTTATCATTCGTCATAGAAAAAATTACACATGTTAAAACATAAAATGTTGCAGGTAAACTACCCCTTTCCCTAAACCGATCTTCACCAAAAACAATAGGTCTTGAGAATTCTACAATTCAGGGCTGTATGCAAAACATTATTTGATTCTGTTTGAATTTGCGGCTGTTATCGTTTGCCATCGAAAATACCCTTGTTAAAAAAAAAGTTGCAGGTAAACTACCCCTTTCCCTTAACCGATCTTCACCAAAAACAATAGGTCGTGAGAACTCCACTAACCGATCTTCACCAAAAACAATAGGTCGTGAGAACTCTACTATTCAGAGTTGCATCCAAAAAATTATTTGATTATGTTTGAATTTGCGGCTGTTATCATTTGCCATAGAAAATACCCTTGTTAAAACATAAAACGTTGCAGGTAAACTACCCCTTTCCCTTAACCAATCTTCACCAAAAACAATAGGTCTTGAGTACTCTACAAATTAGGGCTGTATGCAAAAAATTATTTGATTCTGTTTGAATTTGCGGCTGTTATCGTTTGCCATAGAAAAAACCACGCACACACACACACACTTCGAAAAATGCCTTTTTTCATGTTTTGAGGGTAGTACAATCAGAATCTGCAATAATCTTGAACACGATTTTTTTTTCCCATCACCATACTTCCATTTCCTTAAGTAACATGAAAGTAAAATATCTCTTCCCTCATCAACGACCATTTTAATTTATAGAAAATTACCCCCTTCCCCTTCAACTACCCTTTTAATTTATAGATATTTCATCTACCTTTCTACAGTAGATTATTATGACCTTCTTTTAAGGATACTTTATTTATCAAAATTAAGCACTTTACTCTTGTTAACCCTTTTCATTTATAGATATTTCATCTACCTTTCTACAGTAGATTATATTGACCTTCTTTTAAGGATACTTTATTTATCAAAATTAAGCACTTTACTCTTGTTAAAACATAAAAGGTTGCAGGTAAACTACCCCTTCCCCTTAACCGATCTTCACGAAAATCAATAGGCCTCGAGTCCTCTACAATTCAGAACTGTATGCAAAAAATTATTTGATTCTGTTTGAATTTGCGGCTGTTATCGTTTGCCATAGAAAAAACCACACACACACACACACACACACACACACACACACACACACACACACACACACACACACACACACACACACACACACACACACACACACACACACACACACACACACACACACACACACACACACACACACACACACACACACACACACACACACACACACACACACACACACACACACACACACACACACACACACACACACACACACAGATACTTTTCGAAAAATGACTTTTTCATGTTTTGAGGGTAGTACAATCAGAATCTGCCATTATCTCGAACACAATTTTTTTCGCCACGACTATACTTCCATTTCCTTATGGAACATGGAAGTAATAACTAATAATATTGTTAATAAAGTTAATAATAATAATATATAAACATTAAATATTTCCAATATTACTGACAGAACAGCTACTTAAGTAAATAAACATTAAAACAATCATTAATTAATCAAATTAAATCGATTATTTGTTAGTTTCTATATTGATATGGAATTATTTCTATTGTTGGTGATTCATTTACAAACCTTTGATGATGCTGATGTGTTTCAGTGAAACGTGCGTCAGGTATTGAAACGACAGAAATGTAATACACTACTTGCAGAAGAAACTACGTATATTGATTAATACCATAAAGCGGCTGAAAGAAACTTTTGACTTACATATATAGAAAATGCTGGATAAATAATAAATGTATAGATAATACATAGAAATATTATTTTGTTTAAATCGTAAGCATGCTGAATTTTTTTTTTTTAATGGCCTATTTTTGTACCATACTAGGTTTTGCATAATTCTGTTTAAGAATAAATTGATACCACCTATTTTATAGAGATTTAATGATTATATAAACAAATTAATAAATATTCCACTACTGTAGGTTTATTCTAACAATGTCATTTTTGTTGTGTTTGGATAATCCAAGACACATGAACAGACTATGTGTGTTCTTATTAAACTTTTAACTCCATAATCTATTCTTTGTGACAGAATGTTCCACATTGTAGTAAGCTTTCTAGAGCTTATAAGTAGATGTACTCCATCTTAATATTTTGAGTTCACACGTGTGTAAAATAACATGTACAACATAACACCAAGTCTCTGAACTTGGGACAAGTGAAATCCTCTAACCCAAGTGCCAACTCAGATTTGGGATACGAGTCTCTGCCGCCATGCTCTGCTTACTGCAGTTTCATAAATTGATGGTCTGACAGTCCAGTAAGTGGAGGATGTAAACATTTAAAAGTTTCCAGTTGGTAGTAAATTTGGCGCTGCCAGTTTAACTTAGAAACAGTGACTCTTGCAAGATTCAATTTGAATGTACAGTGTACTCCAGTCATTGTTTCACAATATCACATTCCATTTTCTATATCTCTACCAAATTATAAAACGACGTTTCATCTTTAAGAAGAAGCCAACTTCAATTCTAATGAAATTCTTCACAATAGTAACAAAGTTAACCGAATAGAATAGGTAGTGCTAACCGAATTACCCTTTAGTTAACAGCTGATAGTTCTGGCACATAGTTATGTCACATAAGTTAGAACTGATACAGGGATAGAAAATTTGCGTTTCTGCCTGAGGGTTTCATCTCCAAAATTCTTGAAACATCACTTTATACGATCATTGAAGAAACTTATTTTTGTACCGCAAACTTTGTTTCATTTTTAAGACTTTTGTTGTATTTGAAAATACCATTCAGAGATCGAGTTTTAAAGCTGGTATTTCAGAAGAAGAAAAAAAACAGTTGGTGAAACTATGAGGCTGTTGAGCTGTGGTCTATTCATGAAAATTTGAAAAACGTTTCAACTCTGTTTGTGGTGGTTTCCTTTGGTACTTGTTCTCCTTTCTTTTCACTCAACCCTTCCATTGGTATCTGGCAGAAAAGCAGATTTTTCATGAAAGAAAACATTTGAAACTTTTCTTCTTCAAATGTATGTTTCTCCATACCTTTCTGGATATACCCTTGAGTAACCATGCCAATAGAGTGTAACTCTTAGTCATTTTTGTTTGTCACATAGATATTAATACAGTAGAATATTCAGCATGACTTATTGGAACAGTTGTTTTAGGCTAGTGGACAGGAAGACACATAATATTTTTTTAAGACGGACATGATAGTACACCTCCACAGTAATAAATATTGTTCAATCAGCTGCTATTTCACTGATAACATGGAAAACATTTATAGGATGTAAACAATTCATTTTGTAAATGTTGTTATGAGAAATTTTTATAAAATACTGTTGCGTTAAGTTTATGGTAATACGTTATAAAATATTGTATTTCAGCCCATTCTTTGGAGAGGAATTTCAGTTCAGTGTGCCAAGACGTTTCCGTTACTTAAGCGTGTATGTATACGACAGGGACAAAACAGACAAAGTACTCGGCAAAGTAGCTATCAAACGAGAGGACTTACACTCGTACCATAACAAGGACCATTGGTTTCCCATCAGAACTGTGAACCCAAACACAGAAGTACAGGTAGGTACCAGTGTACATAGTTTGTCTTGTTTTGTATGAGGGGTATCCAGAAAGTAAGGTTTCCATCTTTATAATAAAATATAAGTAATTCTGATAAGTAAAAAGTGTATTTATTATTTAAAAAGTCATAAGTACACAACTTTCTACATACTCCCCGTTTCTGGTAAGGCACTTGTCAGAGCAGGGCATCAATGTTAAGGCCCCTACACACCTTCCAATCCAATCCGATCCGATGTCCTAAATGTAGGATGGAAATAGCAAATTGTATAGTGTGTAGGATGATCGTCCTTATAAAAAAGTTGGAATCTGATTTAGGAAGGTCGGGCGTCCTCCCCATCCGACTAGCCGACTTAGAATAGATCACCTCCACCTTCCATCCTAGATCGTATAGTGTGTAGCACAGCCGGGTGTCGGCTCCGATTAGTTGTTTCTTTTCTTTTCAGTGGACTGCAAATTGTTGAACGTGTTTTTCGTTTTGTTTTGAGTATATAGTGAGTAAAATGGCTGAAGACGAATGTAGAAATATTTTATTGAACTCGCCAAATGGTATTATGTTTTTCTATGAATGGCTTTACCATTCTCAGCAATTCTATAAAACATTCTTCATTCATTCGTAAAAAAATTCGGAAATCGTCTGAGTTCAATTGCTTCAACATATCAAATGGGTAAATTTCTTAAATTCCTTTAACCATTTTTTTTGCCCAAAATTTCCTTTCTGGTGGGTGCTTTTGGAGGATCAACACTGCTATAAGAGCAACCACGATTTTTTGATTTTTCGACAAAAATGGTGCCATTACGAGGGTGTGACCAGGTCGGGAATCTCAATGGTACTGACTAAAATGACGAGATCGGATAAAGAAATTGGACAGTATGGATAGCGATTTCCTTTCCTAAATTAGAGATCGGATCGGGTTGGATTGGAAGGTGTGTAGGGGCCTTTACCAAACCCATCTTACTAAAAAGTGGGTTCCGTTTCTGTGGCCATGAATTGATTGTCTCTTTGTATAATCTGTTCATCATTCTTGAATATCTTCCCTGCCAGATGAACATTGAGTTGAGTGTAAAGGCAGACATCACTAAATGCAAGGTCAGTAGAAAAGGATATTCAAGAATGTGGATATTCATAAATCTCCTATCCACATTCATTCAGAAGTTCTTGTGTCTAATGTACAGTATGAGGACAGCATTGTTTTGCATTAAATTTTTGCACGCGGATTTTTGACAGTGTTACATGTCTTTCATGTTTGTTGCAATTATGAGTTTTAGAAGTGTTTGGCAGTATTTTTTAAAATATTGTTGGTTATCCCCTTTTTGTCAGGAAGTCCAACAGTAGAGTGTCTGTACAGTCCCAAAAATCAGATAACAGTACCCAGCTCACAGTTGGGCACAACATTCAGTGCTAACATCATCGGTACTTAACTCGAATTGTGAACATTCCAGGGGTATGTAAGGTTTCTGCAATATTACCACTACAGTCCAGCAAAACTCCCCTCCCATGCTAGTTCTTCTAAAATTCTTTTAATTGGTTTATGATATTTACAACAAGGAAACTTAACTGGATGACCCTTGTAACTTTATATAGAAATAATTGAACCAAATATGACCTCAACAGATCATCTTTGTTCTTGCAGGGCAAAGTGCATTTAGAAGTAAAATTTGAACAAAGTGTAGACTCACTGTCAGAGAGGCTTTGTGTCCGTTTGAACGAGTGTAGTGATCTGACATTGAGTAATGGCTGTTGTGATCCATTTGCCATAGTCGCTGTCAGATTAAGCAATGGAAAAATTGAAACACGCAGGACTAAAGTCAGAAAGAAGACCAACTCGCCCGTCTTTGATGAAACTTTTATATTTGAGGTAAGCATGTTGGATGTTTATTAATTCCATATAGAGAAACGTGTTTTGTACCATAATATGTTAAATCTATAGATCTACTGCTGTCATTCTTGACACATTGAGGTCTATGGACGAGTGTGATACGCCCATGTCATTCCACTCTCGGATCTTAAGAACGAGCATAACTTATCCATGATTTCAGCAGCATTTATATTGAACTAGACAGCTTTTATACATCCATAGGTATATGTAATTGGTATTAATAGTAATATTTTAGTTTTGCACTACAATAATTGTAATTAAGCTTGAGTTGTTGAAAACACAATATTACATGAATTAAACATAATGTATGATAAAATAAATTACAAATAAATCCTCTGGTAGGAACTATGTGAGGTTTTTTCAGCCACATAAAAATTGCACACTTCATGTAATAAAAACCTGTATGGTTTAATAGTACACTTCTCTGGCAAGACTTGAGTAAGTGGTGAGCTGTCAAAAAAAGAATATTCGAATCAAATTCAGCTTACTTATCAGTATTTCCCCATGCTTTGAAGGAAATTCAAACTGGGAGAAGCAGGACCCTGTAGGAAGAATGGATGTCAGGAATAACAGGGTTTACCTGCATTGATTAAAAAATAATCTAGCAATGGTCTGGGGACAAATTTGGGAACCTGGTTCCCTAGACGATACTACTATGGCCACATGGTATTGAGTCAGTCCCAGCTACGTGCTGCTCATTTGGTATCAGAGTCTGAACTAATGAAAACTTACACGTGCACCAGAAACATGCACAGAATACATTTCAAAAAGCAGTCGCTAGGGCACACAAGTTGATCCAGGTGCACACGAGTTGATGTATGTGCGTGCATGAATTCTTCAAGTGCTAAATTACTCAACATTCTAGAAAGTTATGGCTGTATCCTTTAGGCTATATGGAAGCAAAATGTAGACCCTAAATACTAGAACTTGTAGTAGAGTGTAGTCAGCTGAGATGAGTTTTCTGATGCCCGTTCTTTGGATAATAAGTAGGGCTATACTTGAAACTGAAGCAGTAAGGGAGAGCTTTGGAATTTATGATTAAAATAAGATCGTAGAATGTAGAGAAAGGTGTGAGTGTGTTTAGAACAGGGGATAAATGCTTGCCAAAACAGATCTTATTTTGCACACCCAGAGGAAATAAGAAATGTCAGTAGACTGAAAAGAAGATGATGGGTCAGTCAATGAGCCACACTGGACCAAACAGTCTAATGCTTATGCAAGAAGATGACAGAGTTATAATGAAGTGTGTGTTGTACATGAGCAGAATGTTGTTTTTAGACATTCGTAATACTTGATTATAACGCCAAAATCAGAAATTTTGAAAATTTCTTATTTTGAGTAGAGATGTATCTTTAAGCGCCGTAACAGGGAATTGTTGTGTGAAACGCAGAGGTGACTGACAGGCAATAAAATCATATAACAGCCCCAACACGTTCACGGCAAATAGGCAGAGTTCATCGCTCTCCATACTAAGAAACGTTAAACTTTGACAACTACCTCAAATCCGTAGAAAAAAAGTACAGATGTAAACGAACTCATTTGAAGAGCAGCTGTATGTATTAACAATAGACCAAAATACGTATACACGCCAGCTGCATATAGCGAAACAAAAAAGGGTATATGTTATTGAAAGACTCAAACGGTCAGCGACAGGACTTCGACCTTACTGAGAAGAGAGAAAGCTCGGAATAATGTCCGAACACAAGCAAGAAGTGTTGATGGAAACAGAGACAAAGAAACGGACATACAAAGGAAGTTTGGTGAGGCCTTAAGTAACAATAGTTGATGCCATTAGAACAACCAAGTGCACGAAAACAATACTTGACGAGAAAGTTAAGGGTTGCTTTGTTTACTCCAAAAAAGTGACAGGCAAGAATTATTGCTACAGTATCTAGCAGCGACAACGACCTCAGTGTAGTGACCTAGGGAAGGAATCTGGTGGGAATCCAAAAGCCTATCAGAGAGGTTCTTTCGGAAAAATAGATGGTCTCTAGATCTAAAGTGTCATAAAGTAGAACCAATTAGAAACCAGCGTAAGACAAATCAGAATTAAGTGGGAGAAATACGGAATTCGATATAGTGTCGCGAGAAAGGCGCGCTTGAGGAGTTTTAACTAAAAATTTTGATGGAAACGGGAGTGTAAGTCTGCGACCGAGATTCCATAGTTATTGAACTTAGAGAAATTTGGTACGATGGTTAGAAAAGTAAGCTCGTACTAGAACAACTTTCGGTAAAAAGAAAAGCTGTAATTTTACTAGTGACATACAAGTGAATTAGTACAACACGAATGATAATTAAATAACGCTGTAATTTAGTTGTGCAAATACGCAACAATAACTTTATCATCGAGTAACATTACGAGACGAATTAAACTCTTAAATAACAGTAGTTCAAACCATAACGCAGTTAATAAATAATAATCAATAATGCCTGTGGAAGTGGATAACTATAATAACAATTAACGCGAACTAATTCCGAGTGAGTGAAGTTTGGTGTTGTGCAGTGTCTTGTGTGACTCCAAGGAAACCACGTTACAATCTGCTAATCCAGAGGGAATTATTGCAGTTACGCCAGACGATCAATATGCCAACCACACCATATGAACCTCTACCAGATTTGGATACATACCACAAGTAAAATTTTCATGCCATAATTAGTATTAGGTCCACTGTCTGTTCACTTAAAGAACTCATAAGAATTAATTAAAGGATTAAGATAAAATTTTACTTAAAACAAAATTAAATAATATTAGGAAACTATGGAAATTAAATTTATCTTTGAGCGCCGATTTTAAATGAATCCAGATCAATAACTAACTATGTCATAGTATTAAAATTTAAGAGAATTATAATAATAAAAGTTTTGTCTTTGAATAAGAATTACAGTATTTAAATTATTAGAGCTATGAATATGAGTAATGAAACAAGATTTATGAAAATGAATATGTTTATATTTTGATTAGAAATTATATAATTCATGTGTCGGTGATAAATTATGATAATCAATCATAACTAATTGTAATAAATCGAAGAACTATTTATAAGAAGAATTGAGCATTTATATTTTTTTTTACCCTGAGATAAAGAGCATAAATAGATAATATAACAGTAATTATAAAATATAATAAAACTAAAATAAGTTTTATGATAGACACCTAATAAACATAAATTACAGGCAGCATGACTGCTATTTTATTTGTGTTAAAGTGTTTGATATGTAGAAGAGAAATACATACGTCGTCGTACATGACAAAATACACGCTCTTTGCGTGTTCAAATAAAAAGAAAGCATTTGACCAAATTAATAGCCTGCACTGCTACAAATGTAATAGCAAGTTTTGTTTAATGTGGCAAATTTTTTATTGTTGGAGACTAATTTACGACAGTTTTATCTTAAGAACTAAGAATTGTTTCTTTGTGTTTTTTGTATGGAGCGTTGTGATTGGCTACAATTTTAGTTGTCAGTTATATGGTTTATGATGTTTGTCTTGAAAAAAATTATATTGTTTCTTTATTGCACATAAAATATGCTTTGATTGAACAGGTTATTTTAATTTTATTGTACATTGTTGTTATTATTAGCTTATTCGTACACAGAGTATTCATTTTATTTTTCTTGTAACTCTTGTTTCTTGTTTGTGAATCACAGTGCAGGTACCAGAGCATCTCTTTTCTAAGTTTTGATTGTACATAATGAAATAAAAATTAAAATTTGGGTGAAAAATGTGTACAAGCTCTGACACAAAAATAACGAGACTGTTAGCATTACTAAGGAACTACTTATCGTGTTGTATTGCTCGTGCACTGTGTTCGACCTTGAACTGTATTCTTACGCAGTGACAAGTTACAAGTCGCTTGGTTGACTCAGTCGCAGTGAGAGAGCAGTTGAATACAGTTGTGTTTTTACGCTTCTCCGGAAAATGTTGGATACGAAAAGTGATCAGCACGTTAATATCAGGTTACTTGTGAAACTTAAAAAGTCGGCACCAGCGACTCACCAAATGTTGTTGGAAGCTTATGGCGATAAATGTTTGTCACGTGCATGTGTCTTTGAATGGCGTAAGAGATTTGTAGAAGGCAGGGACTCCATGAAAGGTGACGACCGCCCAGGCCGACCACACACATCCCCAATTCGAGACACACAGTTGTAAAAGTTCGAGACACAATACGAAAAGACCGAAGATTGAGTGTCCATGCTGTTGCTGAAATGTTGCATATGAACAGAGAAAGTGTTCAACGCATTTTAACAGAAGAGTTGAACATGAGGAAGGTGTGTGCAAAAATGGTACCGAAAGTTTTGTCAGATGAACAGAAGGAAAGGAGAACGGAACTTTGTTGCGATCTTTTGGAACGGATTGATGGAGAGCCCAGTTTTTTAAAGAGTGTTATTACAGCTGATGAGACGTGGATATTTACGTACGATCTAGAAACAGAGCGGCAATCAATGCATTGGAAAACACCATCTTCCCCAAGAGCAAAAAAGCACGCATGAGTCATTCGAAGTTCAAGGCAATGCTTATCGTTTTCTTCGATATCCAGGGCATCGTTATGGCAGAATGGGTATCCAGTGGTCTAACAGCTAACCAACAATATTATAAACAAGTTTTGGAAAAATTGCATGAACGTGTTAGAAAGAAGCGCCCTGAATTGTGGAAGAATGGGTGGATCTTGCACCAGGACAATGCGCCTGCCCACAATGCGTTATCAGTCAAACAATTTTTGGCCAGTTAAAATATCACAGTCCTTGAACATCCTCCACATTCCCCTGATTTAGCACCATGCGTTTTTTTCTTATTCCCCAAAATCAAGTCGGCGCTAAAAGGGACCCGTTTTTCAATGGTGGAAGAGGTACAGGCGAAAACGGCGGAGCTCCTGTGCAGCCTGACGGAGAGTGATATGCAGAAATGTTTTGAGCAGTGGAAGGAATGTATGCAGAAGTGTGTGGACTCAATGGGGTCCTACTTTGAAGGCGACCACCGGTTATTGTACATATCAGGTAAATAAAAAAAATTACAGCATCAGTCTCGTTATTTTTGTGTCGGGCCTCGTATATCATGTTTCACACACACACACATTAGTTCATAAACAAAGACACCAAACACACATTTTTCCAAATATGTACAGTAATTGGTTCACATTGTCCATTCAGATTCTTTTGTGCAAGTTTTTTGGGTAATGTCACTCTGCTGTGATGAGTATGTAATCTTGATCAGACGTTTGAAGTATTTGATTCATAGGTGAAATTGCTGAACACTTCAGATTTTTCATATGCATCTGAAATTCTTCATATGAATAAGATTTTTCAATGGCCATGTGTACTGGCTAAAGTTATATATAAATCAGTGGCGGCTCATCCATGAGATTCAGTGGTTCAATGAACCCAGATATATTTAAGCATTTGTTGAGAGAATGTTTTCATATTTAAATAACAAGATTTGTAACATTAATCTTGTTGACTGAACAATAATTAATTCATGTAATAGGTGGATTGCTCGCTACTACTGCTTGAGGTGTAAAGCGATGAGAGCCGAACCGCCCTGACCGGGAACATCACCATTTTCATAATACTGCCATTCACCATTATTATGATTTTTACCACATTTGTCTGCTTACCTTCAGTTTTGTGTCAGATTTCTCTATTTTGTTTAGTATGTGATGAAAATGTGTGTATGGAAGTCTTAAAATAAAATAAAATAGTGATTTATACTCTGAAAAAAATGTGTTTAATGTAGTCATTAAATCATTATAGTAAAGTTAAGCGGACCCGAAGTGTGTATAACCTCCAAAGTGCTGGCTGGTGTTTTTCGTGTGTTCAGTGTTCAGGTATTTCGTGTTTTTGTGTTCACTTCATTGATTTGCTAAAATGATTAGTGTTTTAATGTTCAATCTATTTTACAAACAAATTTTTCTTGTCTCTCTATTGAAATTAAATGCATAATTAAGAAACTCGGTAGACCACTTTCCGTTTTAAACATTAAACAGAAACATTTGACTATCCTTTTTATTTTAACTATATATTTTTGGAATAGTTTACAAATAGCATAAACACAACCTAATATTAGGTGTACTTAAAGTTGTCAACAGTTATTTCTTCATGTTGCGACCCACCCCATTTGGAATGGGATAATTGGTCTTATCTTAGTAGAAACATTCAGTTCAGACATTGAACCTCCAACTGTCAGAACCTTGAGCTGCCATTGGTACGAATACATGAGAATCCTTCAGATAGAAAAATTATTCACCCAGCTCTTTTGGTATAAAATTTTTTGTCTTGAAATATAGATTGACAGAAGTTATTATTATAAAAAAAAAGTAAACAATATTCAGTGGTGTAAACAGATATCAGTGATTGAGAGTAAGCATTTAGAAATTATATTCATATAATGATTACTCTGTAGTAAATATGGTGTTCCGTGTTTAGTTGTCAAACAGCGAGAACAGGTACAATGTAACTGAGTGGGCTGAACTGGTTGTAACAGTGTATCATGATGCGCCAGGCAGTAACGTGTTTCTGGGTGAAGTGAGGATAGTGTTATCTGGTCAACAGCAACAGGCCCATGCCGCTAATAACGCGTGGTAAGTTTGTGACACATCAGCATCTGTAGTGTAGACAACTTAGTTATTTATATGACCAGTGTGTGAGTTATATGTGTCATAATGCTGTAACAAAAGAAAGCTACAAAAAGTAGATGTAGATGTATAGACTTGTGTGAAGAATAAAGAAACAGCATTAGTGATTAACTCAAAGTGGGTTTCAGCAGATTCGATAATTATTGAAACTGTAGGTAGTCTTTCTTCTTCTTTTTTTTCGTATTGGCCATCCAAGGACCACATGCCAATTTCAATTCTTTACTCTTTGTTCTTTTCTTTCTTCCAATATTCTTTCATCTTCTCACTGTGTCTCTTCTTCCTATCTTCAGTCCACTTTGAACCTGCGTTTTTCTCTCTCCTACCCTGGACTCCCTCCATTTTTAACACTTTTGCCTGAAAACTTCTCTTTCAATTGCTGCTTCTGTGTGTATATTATTTTTTCTAAATCCTTTTGGACTTCTTTAATCCAACTTGATGTTGAGTTTTTCCCCCACAGATATTTGAAGATTTGCTTTGTCAACCTATTGTCGTCCATCCTATATAAATATCCAAAAAATAATAGTCTTCTTTTTCTCATTGTTTCTGTTATATTTTCTATACTTTGATATATTTTATCATTACTTCTTAATTTCCAACCTTCTGAAGGTTTCGTGGGCCCTTCTGGTACTTTGTAATTTTACAATTTTTTTTAGATCTACATCTTTATAAGTTGTAATTTAAGTCAGTGCAAGATTATTCACATACCATGACTGTATTAAAAATAAATCTTTACATCTTCGAAATTGTATAGTTGTATAATTATCCTCATTATCCAAGGCAGGAGTAAATATTCAGGTGAATACTCGGACCGTGGTCAGTTGCGACCGAGGTAGAAATTTGAACCCTCTCAATTGCGATCAATAGCATTTTTATGTCATTATTATAATAATACAGAAATTACCTTTACAATTTATTCATTCCTCGCGTAACCTAACCTAACCAACCTAACGTAACAAAAATATTGGAAAAGAGAGGTTACTTGCACAAATAAAAAGTTGCAGAATTGAAATTTAATTGAAATTGAGAATAGCAATGTTTCTAAGTGGCAGATTCGGTCAGTAAGTGAAAATGCGGGCGCAATTATTTACCTCATAAGAATAGGTAAAAATGTTCTTTCATCACTGACTGAGACCAGAATACTCATCCGTATATGCAAGATTTACTGCATTACATGTACAGGTTAAATAAATAGTGCTCTCTCTTTTTTTGTAGCCTACTAAAGAAAAGTCATAAGTAAATTATAATTGTCCAGTTCTTGTAATTATTGCTTCACCAGAATTGCTTCACCAGATACAAATTCATTTTTATTAATTAATATAATAATTTATACTAGAAAATACAAATTTCAGCAGCCCACTTGAGTTTATTTCAACTGTTCATGAGTTTATTCAAGACAACTCTATCCTTGGTAATACGTTTATTCATATAATTGGAGATTTTTGTCTTTAAGAAAGGTGGATACATATGACAGAACAAGTTTTGTTAAAAAATCGAATACCCTATTCCAGCTGTAGGAACGATATGGTAACCTTCTGCTACGTGTAGAAGAAAACTATTTGTTATGTGTTTACGTGTCATATCTGAATCACAAGAGATTCATAATATAATATTGTACAGAATTCAAATATTTGATAAAATGTGTTAAAGTGTAAAAGTTTATTACTGAATTTGCAATAAAATGCAATACCTAAACACGTATATGATATAGGTCAGTGTCTTCTAATTGCCCACATAGAATCTGTGACTCCCTTCCAGAACCCTCTCCCTCTAGCACCTGCAAGTGGACCATAATACCCAGTTCAAGATGTATAGCCTACTGTAGATAGATACATTGTAGTAAAGTGATATCAAGCATAAAAGATTGATTGCTAACAGGTTGTTTGGTGCTACTTCACTAGTTCTGTCTATAAATAAAACTCAGTCTCGTGTAATGTTTTACAATGTTTACAACTACAGAAGCCGAATATTCAAAATCCCAATTACTAATTTGATTGAAACTATCCAAGATTTACTGTATGTGCTTGCAGGTTAACACTTTGATGCTGACTGACGTCGATTTATGTCCTACAGTTCCACTGTGTTTCTATATGGTACTGTGTGTATAAATGTTTTTGGATCTATTTTAAAATAAAATGTGTTCTTATAGTTTAAGTCAACGTGCTTAAATCAACCACTAGATTGTATTGGCATTCACTTTTGTAACAACAGCTGACAAAAACTCAGCACGTACTATGAGTAAAATTCCATTGTGAATAGAGCCATGTTTTAATTAATTCGCTTAAAATAAAGTAAATTTATATTTATAACTGATTATAATAAAAACTTGGATTTCGTTTTCCGTAATGTGTCCGTTACTTAACTAAATATAATTAATTCACTACCGACTCGGAGTGAATTAATTATATTTAGTATAATAAAAGTGTTTAATAATATATGTAATGAGAATAACAAAAAAATTACATCATTGTAAGTTTTTAATAACTGCATGTGTCTTGGCCACTTTTGTTTTATTTTTCTCAAAACATCAATTTTTTGAAAAATAATTACACTCAACATAGACACCTAAATCTTAAAATCATTTAGAGCACATGCCATTTCATTTCAAATAGGACATTTAGATCTTTTATAGAGATATAGGTAACCATATTTTTAGTGTATGATGTAGAAGCTACAGCATTTTAAATGAATGTAAAAGGGCACAGCAGTTTTAAAGTCCCGGTATCAAGCGTTACATAGTGCTCAAGTTTTTGTGTGCGTTTTTGTCAGCATACTAATGAATATCGAAAGTAAATTATAATTGTCCAGTCCTTGTAATTAGCTGTTTACCATACACAAATTCATCATTGTTAGTTATTATAATAATTTTTGCTTGAAAATTCGAACAGATTATCAATTTCAGGAAATTTATTATTTTCAGACTATTCCCAGTCCAATTTAGTTTATGTTTCTCTTTATTATGTAACAAATATGAACATAATGAGTAGAATTGTATAAATGCCTCTATAGAATGCACACATTAGAAACCGTTGCTTATTCCGTGCCTGCAGTAAATGCTGAATGTTACTAATTGAGTGCTTGCTATATAGTAAACAACTTCCTCACCACACACACACACACACACACACACACACACACGCGCGCGCGCGCGCACACGCGCACACACACACAGTGTTTGAAGGTAATGCATTATCATATTCTGTGAGGGTGTTTTTAAATGTATCGTGTCTTAAGAGTAACCAACGACTGGTGTCTAACATAAATGCTAATTTACGTATTTCTAAGATTTGTCCTTTGATGTCTCTCAGTTATTCTATTTACAACAAACAGAATCTCCCTTTCAGCATTCTATTTAAGTAGCCTAACAATCCCATTTGTCTTTATTGTATCTTCACCCCGTCACTGGTTTGTCATTAAGTATTCTTCAAACAATTTTACTTCTAATTCTGTCTTTCGTTGACTTTCTTCTGTTTATTTTTTTAGAACTTGGCCGTCTTTCATTAATTTTGTAAGTATGGCCTCCTTGAATCCGCTTTGGAGTTGTTAACGTTTTTTCAGTTGTATGTTTTATTTCGTTTAATCCTTTTTATTTTCATAGAAGATTCAGAGAATTATTCTAACATTTACATTTTTTTTGTAATGCATTCAATTTTTACATATCAGTTCCAAATATTTAAAGTTTGTTCCTTGTGCCACATTTTTCCCCCTACAGTATAATGGTTTCCCCCCTACAGCTCTTGACCAATTATGTTGCAACATTTTTTGTATGAAATATGTAAATATAAATCTTATAATTCATAATTGTATATTAGCGTAGTAAGGAAAAAGTGGTGTTATTTTATATAAATAATCCAGTTGATTAAAATATAAGTATGCTGTATGTCCAGGTATTTTCTGCAGCCGCATAAAAACCAAGACAAAGTGAGTAGTATATACCTTGATGACAATGGTCTGAGCTCTCTACGTTTAAAAATACACTACACTGTGGACCATGTGTTTCCAAGCCATATGTACGATGAATTACGGTCACTGTTGCTGCAGAGTCCTGCTGTTCAGGTATTTGTTATGGTTTATCTAGAAATTGTATGTAACTTGGCTGTTTTGCAAAATATATGAATTGTGTAAGAAAAATAATTACTGAGTAGCAATATCATTAATGATATTGAAGTGTTGTGTCTTTAATCATCATCATCATCTTCACGGATTAAACCAAGGATGGTTTGTTCCGGTCTCAAACAGGCAAAGATTAGACCTGGTCACTCCAGCGCTTCCTCGGACGTTCCATACCTCTCCATCCCCTCGGCTTATAGTTCCATAGTTGTTTGGGGATGCGGCAGTCATCCATTCGGCAAAGATGTTTCCACCAATTCAGCCGATATTGGGCAATCCTGTTGAGTATACTCATAATATTCAGTTCCTGCTGTATATCTGTATTTCTTCTATGATCATGGAGAGTATACCCTGCCACATGACTGAGAAATCTCATTTCAGCCGCTTGGATGCGACTGGCCTGGCCTTTCGTTAAAGTCCAATTCTCAGACACATAAAGAAGTGTGGGAAGACCCATCACCTTGTAGAATTTTAGGTGTGTTTGAAAAAGAAATTTGCTGACTAAAGAGTTCGCCTAATGGTCCCGCACATAAGGTTGAACTTATGCAACTTATTCACAACGTCGTTCCATGCATTATAAGACACATTGTAGCCCAGGTATTCAAAATTGCTAACTTGTTCCAGGACAGTACCGTCTATAACAATTTTTGCCCATACGGGATCAGTTCCAAAAAAAGCCATCACTTTGGTCTTATGTGTGGATACCTGCAATCCAGAGTCTTTGGAGATTCGATTTAACAAATGTATCCTCATCTGCAATCTGTTTTCAGAGTCTGACAGAATAGCCTGATCGTCCGCAAACAACAAAGTGTCAGTTGAGTGAGTGACCAATCATAAAATGTTCTGGAAGACACATCTGCCAATTTTGTATGACATCGTCAATATATAAATTAAAAAGAGAAGGTGATAATGGACACTCTTGTCATACTCCACAATTGATCAGGCCAACTCTAGGAGCTGTTCTCGGTTTCCCTGCTTCTATTAAGTTTTATTCTCCACATAAAGACTCTGTATTGCTCTGATTAGATGTTGTGGGATCTCTTTCCTTGCCATTACTGCCCATAGCTTGTAGTGTCTTTATTTTGTATTTTGTCATTATATTTAAACAAGATTCACTTACTCTGGACGTGCATAAGTGTTGTGTGACTTTAGTCAACAAGTTGTTTACCTGTCTCTTCACAAAGAAGTGTTTCTAGAAAGAGGTAGTAGTAGGTTTTTGTCATAATGTGCAGGATGTAATAATAATAATTATTATTATTATGTCGCACTAAACTACACATTTCACACAGTTTATATAGCAAGAAATTGTGTTTTAAATTACTTATATCTGCTATGATTACAGTTAAATAGAGCATTGTTTATTATGTCCTTGCAGATATACTAAAAATTAAATGTTTGTCGATATGGCTAGTCTGTTACTTTATTTGTGTTCAGCATAAGTAACATGTGAGTTTGAAATAGCCCACTGTCATATGAACATGAAATGTGTATTGGAGGTTTTAGTAAAGTTATGAACTTGATAGTTGTCTGTTATGTTACTTGGAAAAAATGTTTCCAAACAGTTGCTGAAAATTAAACCATAAGTGTGGATCAGAGTATATTGTTTTGCAGTTGCATCTTGGATGCTAGATGCTTATATGCTCTTTATACATTTTGTGAATGAATATGCTAACTAGTATTGTACATTAAGCATTTACAGAAATACAGAAATAACCATTACTGTTGCACAACACTGTAGAAAAATTTTCCGATTAGTGCTTTCAAGCGTCACAGTTCATTGTTAGATCGGAAATGTACAATAATGGAACAAGACAATTCCTGTATACTTGCCCTGCAGCGCGTACACATCTTTGTAAACAATTCTTGATTTAAATGCCCTTACCTTCTGGCTGTTAACTTATTAACGGGTTCAGTCACCCGTGTCGGTATTTTTACATTTCTAGTACCTTCTGTGCGTATGCCTAATGTTAGTATTACCATTTGTTAGATAGTATTGTTGAAATTACTTTTGTTATGTGTGTGTGTGGGGGGGGGGGGGTGAAGATAAATATGAGAGTCCAAGTGTGGATCAGAAGGATCAGAATTTGTTTCAAATTTTAAAATCTGATAGCGTACAGTACAACTCTACTGATCAAGACTTGAAACCTGATAGGAGGTAAATACATTTTAAAGTGAACACAAATTGTAATTGGTACAGATATTTTAAAAACTCCCATACCTTGTGCTTATATATTGCCCGCTGTGGCACATAAAAAGCTAAATCATGAGTGACCATCCTGTCAGACATAGACAAACAATCCGTATTGTCTTTGTACAGAGTGAACCCATGGGAATCGTGACAACTTTAAAAATGAAATAAGTAGTATAAAATATATTTTCTTTTAATTTTGTTTTATTATGTAATTACAACAAATTTTATGTAATTTGCTGGTGGAAGTTTATTTTTGAAGTAAGACTTCTCTCAAATGGCCTCCATCATTTTGTATGCACTGCTGCAATCTGTCCTGTAGATTTTGCATTGCTGCTACCACCATGTTGTTTGGTATGGCTGTGATTTCTTCCTGTATGGAAGCCTCGAGTTCATTAATGCTGTTAGGTTTATTAAGAAACACTCTATATGTGAGTTATCCCCAGAGAAAGTAGTCACATACTGACAGATCTGGAGATCGTGCCGGCCTTGCAATATCACCTCCTCCGGAAATCATGTGCCCAGGGAACATCTCTCGAACTACCACCATGAATGCTCTGGCAGTGTGGACTGTTGCTCCATCCTGCTGGAACCCACGATGACACAGCATTCCAGTTGATCCCATGACGGCGCAGTTCAGTTGCAAGGAATTACTGTAACGTCACTGTGTATCGAGCGGAAGTGACTGTC
Source organism: Magicicada septendecula (assembly GCA_034769895.1). Lineage (NCBI taxonomy): Eukaryota > Metazoa > Arthropoda > Insecta > Hemiptera > Cicadidae > Magicicada > Magicicada septendecula. Next base: position 50,738,628 of record CM068370.1, on the reverse strand, counting down.
ACTGTTTGCCCTTCTGCTTCAAAAAAATAAGGCCTATGATCCCAAAATTTCCCACAGCATACCAGACAGTGCTTATTATCCACAACTTTATCGTATTGCTACTATGAACAGCATCATGACGTGGAACATTTAAGTGATGGCGGAATAATAGCTGCACAATCACAATTGAATCACCATTTTTTAAATAAGTTTCTACTATGAACATACTGTGTGTGGGAATCCACAGTTCCATTGTAACTCAAATGGCATCAGGTATGCAACTCCACAGCCACTCCGATTGCCGCTTGCATGCCAGGGTTGCCAACCTATGTTGCTTTAAAAATTGTCATTCCCGTGGACCACCCTGCACAATAGATAGCAAGTGTGACACTTGGCTGCTATTTATTGCCACAGCAATATGACACGTAATCACGTCCTTATTAATCACAAGTATTAGTAGTTTAAAATAAACAGTACATTAACTAACACATGCACTCTTTGGGGCAGTGTAGTAATAGTTTACTGGAATATATAACCAGCAGGTAATTGCTTCATCAAAATGAAATTCAAGAGGTGCTGTGGTATCATAAGACAAGCGACATGAAGGAAGAAGTTCAGGCAGATTTGCAGATGGTGTAAACTTTTTTTTTATGGGGAGGCTCTGTGGGGCAAAGATATGGATACGTATGCCAAGTTTTACAAAAATCGAGTGATCATTCAAAAGTTGTCATGAGACATATCCCAGATTGTCGGACAGACAAATGCCAAAGTGAAAACTGAACACTTGCTTCATTTGTTCAATTATGTGTATTCAATTTTATGTATTCTTCATTAGAACATAACCTGTAAAATAACTTACTGAGCAGAAAAAGAATTTTGTTTTTCTTTACTACAAAATAAGATTTTATAGGTGCTCATATGTTTAAGACTGTATGCACGGTAACTGATTATGGTTATTTGTCATGTAGCCAATTACATCGAGCGCTTGTTACTTGTTGGGTGAAATAATTCCAAGCAAGGTTGATGCAGCGCAGCCTTTGGTGCGGATTCTGTTGCATCATGGACAGATAGTACCTATGATTAAAGCTCTGGCAAAGTGGGAAATTTCCAAAGTCACGTGAGTATTTGAACATATTAATAGAAGTAGTGCTTGTAGCATATTAATTAATTCTGTAGCGTATATAGAATCGTGCTATATATCATTTCATATTTTACTTTAAATATTTCAGTTGTTTGATTTACTCAGTCAGCTGGTTTGGTGGTGGCATTGTAAATATTTAATGTTTATGTTGATGTTGTGCTTTATTGTAATAAATTACAATTTTTTAATAAATTATCTTGGTTTGTTTTGCGTGTTATTTTAATTTGTCTTGAATTAGTGAATTTGCTGTTATTTTGTGTGTATTATTGAGACTTGCCCATATATTCATTTTGGGTCATTTGTTATTAGTTAGACATTTTGAATGTCTGAAAGTTGATGTTCATTATTTAGAGAGTGTCCAGTAAAATCAGATGTATAGGTACTCAATTTTTAAAATGTATTCCGATGTTGAAGATACCTATCATGTAGGTTTTTATTGTTGTCTTGATTATTCATCTCTTCTTTCACAGCACTAACACTTATCTAAAAATGAACTTTTTCTTCTGACTCAAAGCTGAAGAAGGCGAATACGTACGCCGAAACGCGTTCAACGAAAAACAGTAAGTTTCACAAGAAAAAGTTCATTTTTAGATAAGGTTTTTATTTGTCCTTGACAAAATACAATATAAAATAATATATTTATTTGCTGAAGAAATTTATTTTGTCGATGTAATGTTTAATATTTGATTATAATTTTTGTTTTTGTATAGTATTGATAAGAAATCATGTTGGTATCTGAGAACTTTGTTTATGGATTGTGTTTATTTATATTTTTCAGTGATGCAAATACAATTTTTCGAGGGAATACATTGGTATCGAAAATGATGGACGAGGTGATGAGGTTAGCGGGCTTACACTATTTGCATGAGACGCTGAGGCCTTCTTTGGAACAGGTTTTTGCAGAAAAGAAACCATGCGAAATTGATCCAGCCAGAGTCAAAGATCCAACTGTGATACAAACCAATATGGAGAATCTCAAAGTAAGTACATAAAGGTTCACCATTAGTGTGTTTGTATATGGCAAGAGTACTTTTTTAGTTTCTTTAATTATTGACAATTTGATCAGACTAAATTTTAGCATAACCGTGAGTTCTTTTGTTTGTGGAGTAAGTTAAAGAACATGCCTGAAATAATGTGACTGCATTTGTCCGATGTGGTGTGTAACAACCTTCTTCTTCTTCTTCTTCTTATGGCGATACTTCGGAATTCATTCCATCAAGTTTCTGGCAGACCAGTAGAGAGCTGCAAGGGCTCTGTTTGATTGTTGATTTTTGTCGAGTCGTGAGCACACTAATAGGTGTTCTTCGTCCATCCGGCTGTTAGGTTCGTGACAAACAGTGCATGTTGCTGTGGGATAAATGTGTATCTTCTCGAGGTGGGCAGCTAGGCAGTTGTGTCCAGTTGCTAGTCTGAAGAGGGCTACTGCTTCTTTTCTTGGTTTAGATTTGTTAACGGCCCAGAGCTCGTTCACTTATTCCCATTTCCTTCCGGCTGCCTTCTGTTTTGTTTCTTTTTCCCAATCTTCCAGGGTGCTTTTGTTGATAATTTTCTTTGCAGCCTGCATTCAAAGGGGTCTATTTGCCATTGGGAGGGTGGTTCCTTTTTTGGCCAGGTCATTTGCCTTCTCATTGCCGTCTATTCCGACATGCGCTGGTATCCACTGGAATACTACCATTTTCTTCATGCTCTCTAAATGTTTGATCATTAATTTTATGTCTTTGATTCGGGGAGATAGCCTCTTCTTGTTGGATTTTACTGCTTGGATTGCTGCATGCGAGTCGACCAGAATAACAGCCTTGCTGAACGCGTTTATTCTGTAAAGTAAGTTTTTCAGGGCTAGATATATAGCTTCCACCTCGCCATCGAAATTAGTATTGTGTTGTCCAACTGCGGCATACTGAGAAAAGAGTTTGGAATACACTCCGGCTCCCGCCCCTGTTCCATCTTTCTGGGATCCGTCCATGAAGACTCTCAGCCATTCGTTTTCCGGGTACTCTTCACTAAGCAGTTAAGTGCTGAACACTTGAGCATGTCTGGTATGTCTGTCTTCTTGCTTAGTTTTTCGGGTAGGTTCATTTGGGCTTCCACTTCTCGGTATTGTAAGGGGTCAAGCGGCAGTGTAGCTTCCTCGAAGGTGTTCAATGGCAATTTCTCGCGCAAAACTCTTCTACTGATGTCCAGCGGCGTTTTCTGCGATTTTAGCCTGGTATTATTCTGTGGGCATCTTGAGATCCATTTTGCCTTTTGGGACGTCTCCATTTTCACGAGGCTCGCTGCAGCTAGTTTTTCTATTTCTTTTACGATGGGGGGGGGGGTTCTTCGTGTAGAGTTGTAGTGCTGTTATTGAGGTAGTCTTCACCCTGCCTGATATAAGTCTTAGAGCATTTGACTGCGTGCGTTCTAGACGTTCTAGTCTCGATTTAACAACTATTTTGGGCATGCCACAAACGCTGTGCCTAAGTTGGTTTTATTTCCAACTGAATGCAGCATAAGGTAGGTAAATACATACAATGACAGGCATTTATAAAAAAATTGAGTTTCATTAACTGTAGCTGTTGTGTTTTCATACAGCTTCAAGAACAGCGACACAGAATTAAGACTGTGATGTTTAAGAAGAAATCAAGAAGGAATTAAGCCCTGATACTACTTTTTTTTACTTATCTAAATTCAGTCAGAATATTCCAAAAGCCCCAGGGTCACCACCACATTTTTATTGGAGGAAATGTGGAAACCTTATCACTTTCCCCATAAAAACAATTTAAAAAATAAACAAAACTCTCCCTCACAGAAAAATTCCAAGGCCATTTAGACGAACTTTTGAACACAGAGAATAGGTTATAGGTAGAGTGGCGTAAAAAACTAATTTAACACATTGTAATCAAAATTCTTATTTTATTATAATGAAAAAATATTGCAATGTACCACAAATATAAAAGAGAAAACAAAAAGATAAATGCCAGGAAATCAGTACTTTATGTTCTTTTGAATAATACCCCCTCTTTTTTCTCACAATCTATCAGTTTCCCTCTGTTTTATTTCATACTTTTGTTTGTTTTTGACAATGTTACTTTTGTTACTTTAAAATGCAATTGTCAAAATTGTTTAAACCCTTGTTCCTACTTATCTGTACTGTCGGGGAGTCTCATGGTGGTTGAGCCATCCGGGCAAAATTGCGCTCTTTCCTGACAAAAAACACGAAGCAGAATGTTCCAAAACTCCAATTAATTATGGGTCACTGTCTTCTTCGATAATTTAATAAGTTTACATTGCAAATTCAATTGAAAATTCTTCTTCACAAATTTTGAACTTGGTAGGCCTACCTTGGCTGCCCACGGCACTAACAAAATACGTCTGTACTGTTTGCTGGCGATTGTGAGACTGAGACTTTTTCTTTGTCTTACACAACAGTCCAGTTCAACTGCGCACTCAAACCAGTTTTCCCCAGTTATAGCCAAGCGTCGCTGCCATGGACTGATGTCACTTGTTTACAGTTTGATCATCCAAGACGCCACTCTGTCTGGCCTCGCCCAAACAACAATTCTGTTTGTTATGGTAAACAAAATGCCTTTTGGTGTGTGTAATTGTGACTCACTCGTCACCAGCTAAAAATAGGTTGTATTGCATAATGTACTGTTACAAGATGCTTGACTGTTTCTAACCCCACAGATGCATACTTCTATATTTAGTAAACATTACATTACAACATGAAAACCTGAATTGTCAATAATCCAAACTGTGTTAAAAGCAGTTTTTTTAGTGGCTTATCCACAGTGGGAAGTATTGTTTTACTTACTTTAGAGAAGCCTACAAACTAATAAATTACGGTACTGAAAAACTTATGAGAATGATAGGAACAATGTTCGAGAAGGTTATAAATGGGGAAGATTTACTGGCAGCATGGAAAGAGCCACGAATTACATTGATATTTAAAAAGGGTGATAGAAAAGATTGCGAAAACTATAGAGGCATAAGTGTCATAGCAACAGTGGGAAGGCTGTATGGTAGGGTGGTAAGAAATAAAATCGAGGAAGATATAGAGGGAAAGATTGGAGAAGAACAAGCAGGTTTTACAGCCAGGAGATCATGCGTAGACCAGATATATACACTCCAACAGATCATAGAAAAGAAAAAACCGAAGAACAGGGAAGTACATCTAGCGTTTATTGACCTTAGAAAAGCATATGATACAGTACCCAGATAAGAAATGTTTAAATCTCTATCACAGTTGGAAATACCGAAAGCCCTGACGCAAGCAGTAAAAAATCTATATAAAAACATCAACGTACAAATTAAAGTAGGTAACAAAATTGTCTGTAGGTTTAAAACATCCAGAGGGTTATTGCAAGGCTGCCCAACATCACCCACACTGTTTAAGATATTTTTAGAATGTGCATTAACCATGTGGAAACAAAAATGCTATGGAATGGGAATACCGATACGAAACGAACACCTGTACACAATATGCTTCGCCAATGACCAGGTAGTTATAGCCCAGGATGAAGAAGATCTAAGTTACATGGTCAGAAAGCTTAATGAAGAATACACAAAGATGGGATTAGAAATAAACATGAAACAGACTGAATACTTGGCAATTAGAGATGAAGAAACAACAGATTTAGAAGTGGACGAAAATGTTAAAATTAGAGGAACAGACAAATTCAAGTACCTAGGATTCACACTTAATGTTAGTTCAATTGATCATTCAACACAGGATCGTGGGTGTTTATATTCGTATATGCTCCATAAATTTCAAACTCTTCCAAGGCATTTGTGGAATGGTCCTTGTCAATGTATTTTATGCTGTTACACATTTGTGAAAAAGGCCGTTTCATTAATGCCTTGGAAGAGTTTGAAATTTATGGAGCATACATGAATGTAAACAGTCGTGATTCTATGTTGAATGATCAGTTGAACTTTAAATCCAATCAGCTATATGACACAGCCTTGAACTTGCTTGCTCAGATAAGGATCAACAACCATGCAGTAGTAGATTGAGCTTCAGTGGGTGCACACCTAATACCGCGTACAATTCATATACTGAGTTGGAGTTTAGTTAGTGACGACCTCGAAAGAGTGATTTAATTTATTTGAAGATACCTGATGATGAAGTATATGCTTCAAAATGCGTAGTAACAAAGTCTACTTAAAGTCAGATGGCACGTTACTAAAGGTTAGTTTGCTAATTCGGTAGAAGTGGTTTGGATACCAAACTAAACACGAGTGGTGATTTTTCTTAATAAAAAGAGGAGAAGGGCTGAAAGTGTTATTTCATGGCTGTATAACTGAATGGCTATATGTGTTTCAACTGATGTGATGTGATGAGCAGAAATTTTACATACTTACATAAGGTCATGGGGTAAACAAATAGTTTAGCAACATTATAGAGTCACTGATGAATGTCTCATCACACAACCAAGTACAAAAATTAGTAGATTGATTAATGGCTTGGTATGTGGCCGTCAAGAGGAACAGGACTGTAAACTGGAGAATAGTGTAGCAAAAGTAATAAATCAGGTGTATGATATAAAATACTGTTAATAATTTGAGAACGAATGGCGTAATATTGCACCACCAGATTTTGACAGGTGGTGCACATTTATGCCGCTCACTTTTCAATGCTTTCAAATGCTTCGCATCTTACCATTAAACCACAGAATGAACGCAAGTTTTATTTGACATTTTAGTTCGTGTTGCAGCCATCAGATTGCAGCACTGACTGAAGAAATTAGTTTTTAGGAGATAATTTGTACAGTTGGCAAGCATCATGACTTTGTTTACATTTTGCGTGTCCAAGGTGGAAGTTCCGGTTTTTGTTTACGTGAAGTTTGTGGGTTTTCTGAAGTTACTTCGTGTTTATTTTGCGTGTTATTGATAGTAGTGAATGTGTTTGTTTTAATTACTATATTATTAGTTACAAAATCAATAAACAATATTTGACAGAATTTTTTTGTTAAAATTGCACGAAATGTATTTTTAAACAGCTTCAGTTGCAATATATAATCAATAATAAAAATAAGAGTATTTTCATAAGAGGAAAGTCTGGGAAAAAGTGTGGTATAATTATTTTTTTAGTATTAAAGTGTATTAAGTATTTATGAATGTTTAAACAACAGTGCTTATTTAAAAAAACCGCTGGTCATAGGGGATGGTCTGTGTACAAACACCATGGTATTCTATGTATTAAATAATAGGAAAGTGTATCTAGTATTGTAGTAGGAAAAGACATGGTCTGAAGTATAACTACTGGAACTGTGGTTCAGCATTGTAAAGTTATGATAGAAAGTCACTAATGAGCACTTTCTTACAGTCCAAAATAGTTACTAATGAAATTGTATTAAGTGTTATGTTTTGTTTCTTGGCGTACCTAAGATAATTGATTTAGTAGGACTGTATGTAGTCTTTCCTGTAGTGCTGATGTATCTTATTAGATTTGAATAACTGGAAAAGCGGGGTGTTGAAACCAAGCATAGTGACAGTGAATCACACTACAAGGAAAATGTTGTGTTATTCTAATTTAGCGCAAGATTATTTGACATGTTCAACAAAACTGTGGCAGACAGTTAAGTGATTGGGGAATTTCACAGAACTTTTTTATAGCTCTAGGGGGGGGGATTGATCCCCCCGTTACACCACTGGGAAGAATAATATGTTTCCCTGCAATATATGATCAAATACATAGATATAACAAGAACATCATGTAATAGACAACCTCTACAATTTGAAAATCGTGAATTTGAACACACAAGTGAATTCTACCTAGGCTGTTAATAAACTATGCTAACACTACAAGCAGTGATATCCATGTGAGAATCTCTAGTGGTTACCGATGTTGCGACACCTACTCAAAATTAATTAAGTTGATAGCACTGAATGAATCATTAAAATTCAAAATATACAAAAGCATAATTAGACCAGTTGTAACATATGCGTGGGTTGTAACACCAGTAGAAGGAAAGAAGTAATATATGGTTAACCCGTTTTGTCATGAACTCAAAAAAAAGTTCAAACCTATCACCGTGAATTACTATTAATCACTGTGTGGTCATTTCATAAAGATCCAGCAGTACCTAAATCATATTATACAGGGTCAGTCATGTAAGGTGTCCTGAATCTATTACTGGAGAACTGTTCATTTTACAGTCATGAACATTTTATTTGCCTCTGAACTACATGATAGGGAATTGCAGAAAAATGGATACACTGCGCCCAGCAGTAACTTTGCACCTTCTTATATTCCTTATATTCAACCCTTCCATCTTCTTCATGATCCAATCACTGGTCATTTTCCTTCAGCGCTTCCAGCGGATCTATTTTTGGGTTTCTGGTGTCATCCATCGTTATCCATGGGTGACAAGTCCAGCCCATTCCAGTCTGTCAGTTTGATATATTGAGATGGACTCGGTTCACCCCGCAGTTCATAATATCCTCACTGTACAAGACCAAATATGTGAAATAATAAATGGTAGAAAATAATTAAATTTGTTATGATTTTGATGATACACAACTAATGATAATTCTTGTGTATGTATGACATACTATTTTTTTAGATTTTATTTTAGTAGTAACAACTGTTGTAGCTTCTTGTATTTAAAATTAAAGTTTTCATTTTGACTGTAAACTGTCAATTTTTGTGCACACATATGGCCATGTATCCTTGGCCTAGATTATAAGCACGATTGAATTGTAAACACTTAATAAGACTCCTTGTGTTTTGACAGTTCATAGATTATTTATGCCCCATGTCAAATAACTGTTTTATAATAAACAGGAGTTATCATTGACCTGTTCCATTATTGTTATGAAGTTGATTAATAGTACTGATGTCGATAGGCAAGGCAGGCAGCCGGTGTTTGAAGAAACTTATAAAGAACATTTAACCTGTCAATAGCGGCAACCATTTTTTTTCACTTCTAATCTCTCATGTCATTTTTCCCCAGTATTTTGTCAAATCAATTATAAATTCAAAAGAATAATTATAGTAGAATTGAAAGTTAAAGGCAGAAACCGGACGAGTCCACTTAGAAATTGTGAATGGCAGGAGGGTAATGGAGAATCAGCTGGTAAGCAAGTGAAGGTGTTACCAACTTGCGTGTGATGTTTTAGTTACCCGTACATTGTTAGTTACTGTGTGACATACTATATCAGTCTTGCATTTGTTATTATTATTTCAATTTATTATTAATTGTATCGTTTTACAGTAATTCATTTTTATTAGTTATTTAATTTTTTAGTTAATTTGTATTGGTAGTTTTTATTCTATAATTATGTATTATCTTAATTATTTGTGTTATCATCCAGTAACGAGATTTATTAAAATGGATACTTCTCCTTCAACTAGCAAAGACAGGAAAATTATTCATAGTCAAGCGTGGGAAGTAATAATAAACAGTTTTGTTGTTGTCCAGGATTAAAAAGATTCTTGCAATTAAATTAATACAAAGAACACGTTCCTTTATGTAATGATAAACTGTAGAGATAGTCGAGTGTAATTAAGGAGTGGAAGTGTACAGTTTGCAAATTCCATTGCGATAAGAACAGTCAGAAAGGCTGTAGTTTTTTACGTCTCAGCAGTACACAATGACAGAACCAAACAACACTCAGATATGTTTATAAAACATTCTGATATGTAACAGCAACAAATTCTGATATGTGTGAACAGTACATATAGTTTCCATCATTTGTATAGTAATACATTACAATATTATTATTATTATTATTTGATTTATGTTGGAAACAATAAACATATAATTCTTTTTGTAAAGCCAGCTTTGTGACTGGTGCGCGCACGCACACACACAGAAATTCATGGTGACACGTTTACAAACAAACCTTAACAGTTGGGAGTTTTTGTCACTATTAGAAATTATATTCATAGGTTGGCTGCACCGTCGCTGATAACAATTCTCATCTCACATCCCACAGCGACTCCCTCACATCGCCTTTCCCCTCTGACCGTAAGCGTTTTGCGCGTTCCCACGCCCTTAACTTTCAATTTTGCTGTACTACCTATGCTGAATATCATGAAGTAATGATATTCCGGATACCATGAGTATAATGTAATGGTAATACTAGAAATATGCTAAACAGGTTCAATTGATGAACCTAAACAAAAGTTAATGTTACAACTTGTAAAATATTTACAACATGTATAATGTATATAGAATGTTTATGTAACTCATTACAGACAAGTGACAAATTAATAAACTGGCATGTATCAGCAGAATCACGTCATGGGTGAACAGGGTTATAGTTGTTTTTAGCAGAATCTCTTTTGCAGTGTTGTTAGTTTTCATGTTTATAGAGTAGAAACCCATTTTTTAATTCAAAGAAAGGGGGCAGAATAATTTCAAGTAACAGTTTTTTGAATAGCTTTTTACAGGGAACGTATTTTCTTTAATCTATTAAATATGAAAACAGTCAAAATGCTATGTTGCAAACCGTTAAGGAGTTAAGTAATGATTGCCATTACAATAATAATAAAAATAATAACAACTTCAAACGTTACTATTGTTTCAGGACTACGTGCAGAAGATATTTCATGCAATTACAACCTCAGCGTTGCACTGCCCTACACTAATGTGTCAGGTTTTTCATGATCTGCGGGAACTTGCTTCAACGTATTTCCCAGGTAAACCATTAAGTTTATAAAAACTAATTTTCTATATTGAACTTCAGTTAACCGTTTTGTTAGTTATAAAGGGGCGATAAGTCTTACATATTGTTGGTGAAAGATTATTAAACTAATTGGTAGTTAAAGAATCATTATTGTGGGGTTCGCAACAACAGTCAGCCAAGTTGATATATGATTTTGAGGAAATAGAGTTCAAAGTTTTTTCTTCAATTTATTTGCTGCCTGAAAATGAACTGCTCTCTGTTGGGAGTTACTGTATCTGAACGTACCTGTACATAGTTTGCTATGGGAGTACATAATACTGAATCCAAATCACACAGTGCAGCTTGTAACTAAAATTGTAGTAAAAAAATTTGTCCACTTTGGTTATGATTCTAATTTTTATTACCCGCCCTTCAGTATTTCCTTCATTGTCCACATCTGTGATTTTAAGCATATTTTATCATACTTTGTACAGCATTTGTTGGTACGGTGACTATATGAGAGTATACGATTGCCATTACACCATTAGATATACTCTCTTAATGCCAACCTATACTCCCCTACATATACAGGGCTGCCAACCATTATATCATCCCTGTATTTACTCCCCTGTGTAGTCGTTCAATGTACATCCCTTACGCCCACCCCAAACACCAACATCACTTTTCATAGGATTAATTGAAAGATACTCATTGTTGTGGAACTAAACAAAAACCAGTAACTGCCTCATAAAATGTTCTGCGGAATAATTATTTTGCTATTCATTTTGTCCAACCATAAAATAAAACACAAGATCACTGTTTACTGCCTGTATATGAAAATCCTGAAACAAGAGTTTTAACCCTTTCTTTGAGTACCAACTTCCAATCAATCCTGAAGATGTCATTTAAAATTACTGCTGGTTTTACTGGAACAGATTCTAAGGGCTGCCAACATGTTAGATGTAAAACAAACATTTGTAGTGTACAATCCAACCACCAGATAGCATTATTTTCATTTCTTTTATCAGTGACATGATATTGAAATGGCAGTGTTCTCGTGTTGTTTGGTACCAGCGTTCGGGTTGGTTATGTTTATCTTGTTTTTATCATTACGTTTTTGATTTTAAAAGTACTATTAGTGAATAAACCCATTTATATGTTTATTTAATGTATACAGTATTATTAAAAGTTTTTATATACAAATAATTGTGTACAAATTTCCAAAATTTGAGTTAAACTTTGGTGTTGTGTGAGTGTTTATGTATTGAGCTACGGACTCCATTAACATTTTAGGCTATAATTTATTCATGTAGTACATAAATTTGTGTTATTATCTTTCCTTCTGTTGCAAACAGAATATTCAGTTTTTCCACACAGTTAGACCAATATAAAAGTGAGTCAGCTATGGCAGTTTGGTGTGACAGAGTTTTTTTTTTGTAAAATGAGGCATAAGTTGAATATAATTCACCCAAAAACCACATTTTCATTTTAATAATCTATTAATATTTTTATATAAAAAGTAATGAATATACTATAAAGAGGATGAAAAAAAATCACAGCCACTACAAACATAGTGTGGGTCTTTTTGCACCTACCAGTGTAAATAATGCTGGTCCCCAAATGGTTACTCACAAAAAAACTCACTACAAACGCAAACAACCTTGCCTTTTTGAAGTAGAGATGACATATCAGTCAACAATTGACGGTTCTCAAACGTCAATGGTCAGTCAATGATCAATGGATTTGTCCCGTCGGCATTTATTCTACTATTGCTGATGTCCATTTATTCAGGAACCTGATCAGTACTGTACATAATTTTGTAAACCTCAGAACTATTATTTTCTTAATCAGTGTTTTATATCTGTGTGTTTGATCACAAAATGTCAACATTTAAGTTCTATATCACACTAAATACATTGTCCACATACTATTTACATTCAAGGCATTAACGTTCTTAAACTGAAAGTTTTGTTGCCTTGTACAGCTGCACATGTCTAAACACAGGCCTTGGGATAATGCTGTGAGGATGGTATGGTATAGGGGTGTGGTACTGTCATTGTAATACTGTGAGAAAACAAACAAATATAACAAAAATAATAAACTATCGTTATTATACTAACATAGTAATTCTGTCGCATACACATACAAGGTTTAGTTTTTAAGCACTGATGATGATGATGATGATGATGATATTAACTGCTTTTAACACATGAATATAATTCATTAATACCAGAAAATACTAATCGTAACTTTTCTTATTGCATGCTTAGAATTGACGATGGCTTATCTAAGGTAAGTAGACATAGTATTTTTATCATAAAAACGAAATATGAAATACACAGTAATAGTATAGTGTGTACCGTACATGACTAGAAGTCTCCAGAACAATATGTACGTGCATTTGCTTATTTGTAGATAGTTTTATAGATGTATAGTAGTAAAACATAGTGCATTCATGTATCTAACCTGAATTTTGTAAAACTAATCACAACAGTTTTTGAATAAATAATCATTTTTAGTTTCATTTTTTGTGACAAATTCTTGCAAAGTTTTTGCATTTTGTAAGTGAAAGTTATAACTATACTGTTATTCAATTTCACACACATTGTGTTATTTCTCTTAAAACCTAACATTTCACCCATACCTCAGACAGGCATTTTCATTCTAGCCACTGAGGATGCCTCATTGTAGTATGAGCAAAACATTTGGTTTTAAGAGAAATAAAATTATGTTAAACTGAAAAAACAATATTGTGATTAATGAAAGGTTATCAGGAAATGAAAATTATATTTAAAATTAATTATAAATATAGTAGATAAATTTAAATATCGGTATGGAGAACCATACATGACTTCCATATTCTAAGATTTATATTTAAAATCATTTTCGAAATGAAATATTACCATAGAAACTACTTCTTTCTACTTACTGCTTCAGCCTTAACCACAGTACTGTGGTCACTAATGTATACCACCTCACGTTATCGCACTCGATTTTCACTGATGATGGAAGTCGATGGCATTGCCGAAACGTCTGGTTTTGTAGAAAACGTTGGACTACGGCCAAATATCCCGGGAAGGAATTTTAACAAAAACTACTTCTTTGTTGCCGATAACGTTGTACACATATATATCAGTGGCGAAGTTACATGGAGGCAATTGAGGCAATGCCTACCCTAAAAAATTCTGTAGAATAAAAATTATAAATACGTATGAACTACATAACGTAAAGATTATACATTGTTACTGCGACTGTCAAATTTATTAAACCGAAACGTGCTTTATTGAACGACCGCTAGATGGTGACAGGTGAGATTCGGCATAGTTCGTTTAAAGCGAATGAGGCGACCTGAACTTCCCTCAGCGTTTTTTGTATACATTGTATGTAAGCAATGTAGTGGTGTGATAGGGAAGTGTAGGGAGGGGGGATTGTCCCGCGCTGTACACATAGAGCGTTGAGGCATACCTCACTTCTGTGGTCCAAACAGTTAAAGCGGCTGTGTTGTTTCTAAGTGTTTATTTTATGCGGTTATTAAAAGTGTCACTGTTATTCCGCTGAACTAACAGATGATCAAGATTGTTATTTGAATTATTTGTAACATTAAACATATATATAGAAACTAATCAAGTTTAAAAATTTGAAGTTCAATCAGTTGTATTATTGTGTATGACTAATACAAGGATTGTTCAATAGACACACATATAGAGCTGTAAAGCATTTTTTATTCAACGATTTTAAAAGAAGTCTCCAATAACATTAAGACATGAGTTCCACTATTGCGCTAACCTGTAGATTCCCTGCTAGTAAAATTATTACGGCTGTTTGTGGAACCATTCGGTTACAGTAAACTCTACCTCAGCGTCCGATTTGACCCACCGTCCTTTTAGTGATTCCTTAAAAAAAATTTAAGATAAGATTTTTGCCTACCCATTCATTAACTACTAGCTTCGCCAGTAAGCAAATTGATGTCCATTTTTTCGGCTTGCACGCGTTATGTTGGTGTGGGTTTCGGCACTTTCCATTTAAAAAGCGTGCAAACGTAAGAAAATAAACATGAGTGAGGCCAGAAATAACGTGAATTGTGTGTGTGTGTGTGTGTGTGTGTGTGTGTGTGTGTTTGTGTCTTACCTGCCTTTTTATTGCCGTATTAAATGAAAAATATTATATTACATTAAAATGAAAAAATTTTAATTTTATTGCCTGGCAACAAAATTATTTTATTTTTAACAATTACCATTGTTTCAAAAAGTTTAAATAAATTTTCAAGTACTTTACTCTTGTTAAAACGTACAAGGTTGCAGGTAAACTACCCCTTCCCCTTAACCGATCTTCACCAAAATCGAAAGTCATTGAGACCTCTACAATTCAGGGACGTATGCAAAAAATTATTTGATTCTGTTTGAATTTGCGGCTGTTATCGTTTGCCATAGAAAATACGCTTGATAAAAAAACGTTGCAGGTAAACTACCCCTTTCCCTCAACCGATCTTCACCAAAAACAATAGGTCTTGAGAACTCTACAAATCAGGGCTGTATGCAAAACATTATTTGATTCTGTTTGAATTTGCGGTTGTTATCGTTTGCCATAGAAAATACCCTTGTTAAAAAAACGTTGCAGGTAAACTACCCCTTTCCCTCAACCGATCTTCACCAAAAACAATAGGTCTTGAGAACTCTACAATTTAGGGCTGTATGCAAATAATCGTTTGATTCTGTTTGAATTTGCGGCTGTTATCGTTTGCCATAGGAAATACCCTTGTTAAAACATAAAACGTTACAGGTAAACTACCCCTTTCCCTTAACCGATCTTCACCAAAAACAATAGGTCTTGAAAACTCTACAATTGAGGGCTGTATACGAAACATTATTTAATTCTGTTTGAATTTGCGGCTGTTATCGTTTGCCAAAAAAAAAATTTGCCTTGATAAAAAAAAACCGTTGCAGGTAAACTGCCCCTTTCCCTCAACCGATCTTCACCAAAAACAATAGGTCGTGAGTACTCTACAAATCAGGGCTGTATGTAAAAAATTATTTGATTCTGTTTGAATTTGCGGCAGTTATCGTTTGCCATAGAAAAAAAATCTACAGACAGACACACACACAGACACTTTTCGGAAAACGACTTTTACTTCCATATTCCTTAAGGAATGGAAGTATGGTGATGGAAAAAAAAATCGTGTTCGAGATTATTGCAGATTCTGATTCTACTACACTCAAAACATGAAAAAAAGTCGTTTTCCGAAAAGTGTCTGTGTGTGTGTCTGTGTGTCTGTCTGTCTGTGTGTCTGTCTGTAGATTTTTTTCTATGGCAAACGATAACTGCCGCAAATTCAAACAGAATCAAATAATTTTTTGCATACAGCCCTGATTTGTAGAGTACTCAAGACCTATTGTTTTTGGTGAAGATCGGTTGAGGGAAAGGGGTAGTTTACCTGCAACGGTTTTTTTTTTTATCAATGGAAATTTTTTTTTTTGGCAAACGATAACTGCCGCAAATTCAAACAGAATCAAATAATGTTTCGCATACAGCCCTGAATTGTAGAGTTCTCAAGACCTATTGTTTTTGGTGAAGATCGGTTAAGGGAAAGGGGTAGTTTACCTGTAACGTTTTATGTTTTAACAAGGGTATTTCCTATGGCAAACGATAACAGCCGCAAATTCAAACAGAATCAAACGATTATTTGCATACAGCCCTAAATTGTAGAGTTCTCAAGACCTATTGTTTTTGGTGAAGATCGGTTGAGGGAAAGGGGTAGTTTACCTGCAACGTTTTTTTAACAAGGGTATTTTGTATGGCAAACGATAACAGCCATAAATTCAAACAGAATCAAATAATGTTTTGCATACAGCCCTGATTTGTAGAGTACTCAAGACCTATTGTTTTTGGTGAAGATCGGTTGAGGGGAAGGGGTAGTTTACCTGCAACGTTTTTTTATCAAGCGTATTTTCTATGGCAAACGATAACAGCCGCAAATTGAAACAGAATCAAATAATTTTTTGCATACGTCCCTGAATTGTAGAGGTCTCAATGACTTTCGATTTTGGTGAAGATCGGTTAAGGGGAAGGGGTAGTTTACCTGCAACCTTTTACGTTTTAACAAGAGTAAAGTACTTGAAAATTTATTTAAACTTTTTGAAACAATGGTAATTGTTAAAAATAAAATAATTTTGTTGCCAGGCAATAAAATTATAATTTTTTCATTTTAATGTAATATAATATTTTTCATTTAATACAGCAATAAAAAGGCAGGTAAGACACAGCCTGGCTGTTTGGCTGAAAATGATTTTAAATATAAATCTTAGAATATGGAAGTCATGTATGGTTCTCCATACCGATATTTTTTCATGTTTTGAGTGTAGTACAATCAGAATCTGCAATAATCTCGAACACGATTTTTTTTGCCATCACCATACTTCCATTCCTTAAGGAATATGGAAGTAAAAAAATGTAACAGAATTTATTGTATGTAAATACAAGTTTTATAAACAGAAATAACACTGTTGCATACCACTGTAGAAATTTGTTTCTGATGATGAGCTGTGACACTTGAAAGCATTAATCAGAAAAAAAATTTTCTACAGTGGTGTGCAACAGTGTTATTTCTGTTTGTGATCATAATCACTAACACAAATTTATTAATTAAATAGAAATTTTATGTATTCATTGTGTTTATGGTCACCAAGTTGCAATAGTTCATCTTTAAAATAGGTTAAGATACCTGTTATTGCTTCATGCAACTTACTTTGGTCACTGCACGGCGCGTTTCAGGATCAAGGTCCCATCTTCAGGTGATGATCACTCGGGTCGAGTTCGTCAGTTCATAAAAAACACATACATAAAAACACTGAATTTAATAAACACTCATACTGCACTAGGGGACGATTCGCATCATCAAGAAAGTAAACGCGCACTAGCCATATAAAGTTCAATGTAAAGATAAGTTGGTAGTATTCCTCATGTCTGTGCCAGTTTTTGTATCACAGTATCGAAGAGCACGTTGGATTTGAACGACACCATATCGTTCAAAAGGCACTCTTTCTATGTCCTAGCAGCTTTATATATCTCAAACTCTTCTAATGCATTCATATATCGGCCTTTTTTACTAAAGTGTATAGGTTTAAAATTAACAGAGAAGTCTGTGTAACTCTGATCACAATCAATCAGGTGTTGTGTGTAAGTCGATTTACTGTTTTTTACATTCTTCATGGGCAGGTGTTCCTTGAACCTCTCTTCAAAACGTGTCTCGGTCTGGCCGATGTAAAACATGTCCCAATCATCACACATAATTTTGTAAATGCCAGAGCGTGTCTCTACGCTTCTGTGTATCTTGGGGCGCAGAGTATTTTCAATGTTATTTTTTGTCCTAAAGATAACTGCGATACTGTATTTCTTAAATTGATTTCTTATGATGTTAGGCAACAAAGATGTGTACTCCACCGATATATATCTGTCAGTATTATGCACTGTGCTGTTCGGAATTTGAGTTTTGCTCTTGTGTCTGGAGATGAGTTTATCTATTATATTAGCATTATAACCGTTGGGAAAGTGTTTACTTCATCAATGAAGCAATCTTGCTATAAGGTACAGTAAGAAGTCTATGGACAAATGTATTGTATGCCGCCATTTTCTGGAACCACGGGTGATACAAATGAGCGTGTATTGTGCTGTCAGTGGTAGTGGGCTTTCTGTAAATTTTAAATTTGAAAGATTCCTGGGATATAATAATGGTGAGATCAAGGAAGTTCAGTTGGTTGTTCTCCGTTTCAAGTCTGAATTGTATGAGTTTGTTAACACTGTTCAAGTAGTTTTTCAGAAGCTCAACTTGTCTTAATGTGCCATCAAAGACGATAAATGTATCGTCGACATACCTGTAATAGGAAACGACGTTTTTACGATATTTATTACTATTAGAAAATAAATATTCACTTTTGAAAAAATTCAGATAAAGTTCAGAAAGTATTCTGCTTAGAGGAGATCCCATGCTCAGGCCTTCCTTTTGGCTGTAGTATGTATCATTGAAAGTGAAATAATTTTGGTACAAAATTTCTTTAAGCAACATACACCTTAGTAAAACCTTTAAGCAACCCATACAGGAAATTCGGGTAACTTTGCCCCAGGGGGCAACTTTGACCCCTATCATGATTTTTTTTTTACTGAATATGCCGTGCCTTCAGAATTGGAGATTTTGTTTCAACTTTTGTAGCAGTTGGCAGCTGTGTTAGTCAGCTGTAAAAAAAACAAAACAACAAGAGTTTCTGGCCAGATGGTGTTATGTTTTGTTTTATTGATATTAATAAAATAAATAAAATATGATTGATTTTAATTTTATTCATTTTTTACTGTCTAACTTTGTCGGGCGCCATCTTGTATTGCCAACTACAAAAAAAAATAGGTGTACTTACCATTTTCCGGGTCCTTTTCGGCGAACACAGGAGCAGAATGGTTTATTTGCAATAATTAATTTAATTCACATTGGCAATGAACAAAAGGTTTATTTACTCTATAATGCACACAACAAAAAATAAAACTTCTTTTCCTGCACTTACATACTATTGCAAATTTAGCTATAAACTCATGAAATGAATGCCATTAAAATTATACATCTTTTCCATTATTGATTTGGTCTTATTTATTAATTATATTTCTTTCTTTTATACACAAACCAGCACTTCTTTTAAATTTCTATATTCTCTCTCTCTCTCTCTCTCTCTCTCTCTCTCTCTCTCTCTCTCTCTCTCTCTCCCATGTTTAATTAATTCATTAGTTTAAGTTTATTTTAGGCTGCCAGTTCTTTGGTAAACATTCTCAAAAATTTCTTTTAAAGGTTTTAGATTTAACCCTTGTTGGTTACTTATCTGCCAAATTTAAGATCTTGACGAGTCCGTCTCTACCACGCATTTCGTTTCTATTCCGCACATTTTTCTTATTTTATTCGTTCTCCGGAACTGTCACTTTATTAAAACTGTTTACTTTTGATTTAAATTCACATTTTGAAACAAATTGTTACATACGGGCGCCCGCGATTTGCGTTCCGGAACTTTTATGTATGTCACTCGCACGAGTGGTGAAGTTAGACTGGGACTAGGCCAACAGCACTATTTTATAAAGTCGCCGTGGTTGCATGACCAATTCTCATTGTTTTTAAGTTTGTATTACTACGCCAGCATACTGTTTTGATTTCTGTGTGCAACGAAAACTGCTAGCGTTGCTACACCCACATTCCTCGTTATGTAAGGCGCTGACGTAACATCGCCTGATGCTCAGTTACATAATTTGTTTACAGTTTTGTATGTCATTGTCTGACCTTGGCACAGTTTCAGCGGTCTGTTGATTTTGTCGTTTCAATATTCATGAATAATTGTCACACTCAGTGTTACCACTGCCGCTACCAATAAACATACCTTTCGGTTATGTTTTGTCCCAATTATCGAAAAAATTTTATTTGCTTTATTAAAAAAAATACAAATTTCTTTATTGCCCCAAAAATAGGCCCAAAATGCCCCGTTACAATACCCCCTCAATGAGATATTTTATGCCGAAGCATAAAAAATCTTATTGACACATTCATACTTGCTAAAGGGATCAGCCAGGATATGTCGCCACAACCCCCTGTATGGTTTACAAAAAAAAAAAATATATAATTAACTCACCCTTGGTCCGGTGACTGTGACCGCACCTGAATGACAATACTGGACTTCTCTATCGAGATCCCAACACCATAGAGTCAGACAGATACTTAACGCCCCTGCTCTGACGCGCTGGCCAGCTCAGGTCCGCCGCCACAGCATCACCGAACACTGAAACACAAATCAAAATATCAAATAGTGGCCTTATACAACACCATATCCCCAACTGATATGTTTCCCCCTAGCGGTGCTGGTTTGCGCTAAGAAGCACTGGTTTTGTTTTTTTCACTTACTTCTAACATATATCAGAATACCTAACAACAACATGATACCCATTTTAAAATTCCATAATCTCATTCTATCTACTTTCTCTTGTTAACTTTTATCCCAAAATTCAAAATTATTGCCCTGATTCCCATCAGAATATAAATAAACATTTCCCATTACCATATTATATATCTCTGTCATCCCCAATTTGCATTTAAAATATTTAAATTCATAAAATTCTCTTACACTAACAAACACAATACAACATAAGAAGACATAGTACACTCATAATTCACATTGTTATTATTATCTTAAAATAAACAATTTGTTATTTAAAAATTTACACACTTTACATCATTAAATTTGTATATAAAATTATCTTTTAATCTCACTTTACTTTTATTAATTCGTTTCTCAAAAATTTTTTTTTTTTTCAATCTTCGTTTTACACATCATTTCATTTATTATTCCCTTTCATTAATTTGGGTGATTCTCCGTTATGCATTATAATTCACTTTATCAACTTGGCATTTACCCATAATCTTACCCCTTTTATTACTCTAACGCTCCCTTACAAAATCTTTAACTAGTATGACACCCCTCTCTACCAAAAAATCTACTAACCCTTCTCTACCTCTAACTACTTACTACTTTAACTCAATTCGCCACCTTCTCTCCATATATATAAAAAAAAATACTCTCTAACCCTTTGTACATAGGATACGTGTTCCCCCCCCAAAAAAAACTCATTTCCCTTATCTGGTTCCTGGATTCTACCTAAGGCAACCCCGTCTCCACTAAATCGATCCCAATCCCGTCCCAACTTATCATTATGTTGCGGACTCCCACATTACACTACCCCCTACTACAAAATTGCCATCCTCAAAAATCTCAATCTCATTACCTCACTTCCAACACAACAAAATAACATCATTAATTTATAAACATCAATATATCAATCAAAACTCTACATATATTCTCCATTACTACTGTGTCTCCACTTATACTCAAATTCTCTACTACATGTATTTCCTCTCTCATTCTCTTTAATACCCCAATATTTTTCAACTTGGACTGACTTAAAGTTTTACTTAAACAATTACTATCACCCAACTTCTATCCCTTACAACCCATTGAAAATTTTAACTATCACAACTTTATTTCATTTTATTTTAAAATCTATAAACACATTGAAAACATATTATTATATTTTTATAATCCTTATTCCTAACATACTACATGCAATTAACCCAATAAGACATAATAAACACAATATAGGAAGTATCTAGTGCCTCAAAAACAAAATTATTTATTGAAATACATTATTGAAATACAACAAATTTGTAATTTGTTACCCCCCTGGATAACCTCCCTGCCACACACACTATGACCCCCCCCTGGACTGTGGCGTCCAGTTGCTTCCACGAGGACTGAAGTTTTGGAGGAATTTGACATCTCCGTGTCCTTGCTTCTGCGTTACATTTGAAAGGTTTAGATATCAATATATCTTTGTTCTATAGTTATGCGCCCTTAATGCGGGTCTACCACCTGGCTTTGCTGTTCCTCCTCGAACAGAGTGGCAGCCGCTGTTCCATAGTTCCGGGATTTCCCCTAATGTCACCCCCCCCATTAATTTCTAATATAGACCAATTTCAAGCCAGCTATGGTCAAGGGACTTGGTATGACCATAGCTGACCGCTAGCCAAAACCACGATTAGTGCTGGTAAGGCAGTAATCGCCCGAAAAGTCGGGGAAATCATCTCTTCCTTCAGACATGTACTCGTCATCATTAATTTGCACGGCACGGCAATTTATCAAGTTACAATATAAAATTGTACAAAAGGGTGTGCCGTGCATTTTCGCCATGTTGGCCTCCGATGGAGGTAACACTCTCTGTTACCCCCAACACTTTCCGCTATCTACTGGGGCACATGCCACCCCAGCAACAGCAACTTAATAACTAATTAATTAAAATGATAAACTAAACTTTCTACAATTGCAGTTCCACACTCCACTGTTCTATCACTTCATTGAGCACCAATCTACCCCCCAAAACTATCCCCACATCTTGTATTGACAACAAGTTTTTATTTTATTACACATCTTTTCAAAACGTTCCCATACTCACTGATACTAAAACTTGACAATTATATTTGGTCACTTAATTCTAAAATTTATTTAAATTTAAAATTATACCCATCCAAAATTATTTTGGTATATATATATATATATTTTTTTTTTTTTTCAAAATTCCTATTTACATTGAAGGCTGACTCTATCTTAACTTTCATTACGTCTAGGAAGGTCGCAGTCGCCTGAAATGGGGGTGCTCCTCGATGAAGTATCTAAAAATTCCAGAGCAGATCTACTTTGTGCAGTTACTTCCCCTTTATACCCAACTTCTCCTTAAACTCCTCCCAACCCGTCGTCTGTTCCGGAATTTCCCACACCTCCCCGCAAAACTCTTCGTTTCGGGCTTAAGCAAAACTATTGTCAATGGCTCAACTTGAATTTTGCCATTAACACTAAAAATATTTAAGTTTGTATGCACTGCCCTGTATTTAGGTGCAGCCTCCATTATGTACAACACTCTAAGGCAGTGCAGGCACGTGACAGGTACACCGAGACCGCTGTACCGGGAGTGTATTAAAAACTTAATTCGTGTCACGTACCTGTTGGGGTCCCCTTCCGCGTTCAAATGTGTAGTTAAATTTCTAATTTGTACCAATTTTGGTGGAGCCGGACCATCGTTGCTTTCACCGCCCGAAGGAAAATCTGCCAACCATGGCCCGCCTCCGAGTTCCGAATTCCACGGCCAGGACTGGTAAGATCGTGACCGCCCGAAAATGGGGGAGGATCCCTTCTGTAATCATACAACAATATTTGAAATCTTATTTATAAACATAATTAAAGTGACCGATATAATTTTAAATTCGTCGCATTTTGAGTACCTACTATTTCCTGCGTCGCTGGGTCCCTCAGCACATACGCATTCTGCATTTTTATTTCTACAATTTCATAAGGTCCTTCATACAACAAGAAAAACTTCTTTATTTCTCTATCTTGAGCACTGGACAAATCATGCCTTTTTACTAACACTAACTGACCTACCTCATACTTGGTCCATTTACCCTTGGCATCATGTTTCTGTTTTCTTCGCTCTCCTCTCGTGAGTAAGTTCTCGTTTGCCAATCTAATTTTCATGGTCCTGTCCAAAACTTGACCTTCTGGTGGGTATTTGAAAAGTTGTTCCAATATCCTGGGCGGCCTTGTTCCCCTAATCAACTCATGCGGCGTAAATCCCGTGGACTCATGGGTGGTACAATTCAGCCACTCCTCTACTTTCTTCACGTAGGATGGCCATTCTGTGTGTTTGGCGTGACAGTACGCCCGAAATATCCTACCAATCTCTCTCATCACCCGTTCCGCTTGGTTCGACTGAGGATGATACACTGCCGTATGCTTGGGTATGATGCCTTCCCATCCGAGCGTCTGCTGCCACTTGCCGCTTATAAACTGTGGACCGTGGTCAGATAATATAATTTTCGGTTTTCCAACGTTAAGCATGTAGTCTTTTACTATTTTCTCACTGAGTACTTTACTGATCGCTCTCTTAATGCTATATAACTTCACAAATTTTGAAAAAGTGTCTAGAACTACAAATACATATAACACACCACCTCTACCTCTGGGTAATGGTCCATACAAATCAACCGCAACTAGATCAAACGGTCTCTCGACTTTTATGTAATTCATCTCCCCTTCTACTTTATAATTCACTACTTTCGATTTCTGACATAAATCACACACTCTTAACACTCTCCTAACTCTCTTCTCCATATTCTTAAATATACATGACTCTTTCAAAACATTTGCACATTTTCTCGCCCCAAAATGACCATACCTTATATGACAATCCCAAACAATTTTATCTATTAATCCCTCGGGTATAACTAACCTCCAATCACGCTCCCCACCATCTACTTTTTTAAACAAAATACCTTGATAGACTTGAAACCGCTCATTATATTCAGATCCCTCTACATCTGTTTCTAAACTAACAATTACTTTACCCAATTTACTTTCAGATCTTTGCATGTTTTTAATATCACCTAATTCTTCACCAAAAATTCTATCTTCTCTAGTTAATCTAAAAATTTCTATTTCTTTAAGGTCCCTACCAGTTTTATTGTCTATAACATCTACTCTAGAAAGTGTATCTGGTACCTTATTATCTGACCCCTTTATATACTCCCAGGAAAAGTTATATTCTTGTAAGGCTAATACCCACCTGGTTAATCTGCTATGTGTCAGCTTACATGAATTAAGGAATGACAATGCCTTGTGGTCTGTCCGGATTATCATGGTATTGCCTAGGATGTAGGTCCGGAATTTACCCACGGCGAACACAATACTTAGAAGTTCTTTTTCTGTCGTCGTATAATTTTTCTCAGCCGACAGCAGCGATCTACTGGCGAAGGCGATCGTTAGGTGTTCCTTGTTGCCACCCTCCTGGTAGAGCTCCGCCCCTAGCGCTACATTGCTGGCGTCGGTCTGCAAATAAAAAGTTTTATTAAAATCGGGATGATTCATCATGATCATGTGACTAAACTTTCTCTTAATTTCGTTGAACGCATTCCGTTCCGCATCGCCCCATCTCCACTGTTTATTCTTCTGCAGTACAGCACTCAGTTTGGATGTTGTGTGTGCGTAGTTCTCCTGAAATTTCCTGTAAAAATTGCATAGGCCTAAGAAACTCTGTAATTGCTTAATGTTTTTAGGTTCGGGGAATCGCATTATGGCTTCTACTTTGTCAGGGTTAGCTAATATCCCCTCCTGTGTAATAATAAATCCTAAGAAATGTATTTTTGTCTGCAGAAACTTAGACTTGTCCCAATTCACTGTTAAACCCCCTCTTTGTAGCTTATCTAATACATATTCTATATGTTCTAAATGTTCAGTGAATGTTCTAGAAGCTATCAAGATATCATCGACATATACGGTTAAAAAATCTAAATCCTTCGGTTGTAAAATATTATCTAAACATTTAATAAAACTGGCAACACTGGTGTTTAATCCAAAAGGTAAGCGTTTGAACTGGTAATTCTTACCGTTAAAAAGAAAAGCCGTGTATTTTCTGCTCTCTGTTGCTAATGGCACCTGCCAGTATCCAGCTGTCAGGTCTAAGGACGTCATGTATTGACTCCGCTGAACTTCTGTAAAACCTCATTTATGGGTTCCGGAGATTCCCTGTCAGGTATAATAATTTGATTAATTTTCCGAGCATCTAAACATAAACCTTACCTTGCCATCCTTTTTTATCACTACTACCAAAGGGTTTGAATAGGGTGATACTGAGCGTTCAATTATGCCTCTCTGCATCATCCGGTCTAGTTCCTCCTGTACAGCCCTCCTCTTTGATAACGGCACCGGGTAGCTCCTCTGCATGTATGGTGAGTGGTCCCGAACTTTCAGCTCGCAGATGTAGTCCTTCGCTTTCCCTGGTGATTCATCAAACACCTCTCTGAACCGCTCCACAACTGCCCACAGCTCCTCTCGTTGAATATTTCCTACAACTACATCTTCGTTAAAAAATTTGTCGGCTCTATCTGCCCCCACACTCTCATTACGCTCATGCATTTCTCCCTCCTCATTCTCTAGGCTCTCACTCTCTAGACATATATTTATCTTGGTCTCTACCTCTCTCTATCGCTTATCTGCTTATGTAACATTTTTATTCCCGTGACTTTAGCTTCATTTACTACTTTCTTAAACTCTATTCTGACTGGTTTATTCCCCTTTTCAAATTTTACTATTTGTTTATTGAAATCTATTACTGCTCCGTTTCTTTCCAAAAATCATTTCCCAATATTACATCTAGACTCAACACTTTTATGGTGTATAAAGGCACAAATCGCCAAATTGACAAGCTCCACAATTACTTGAATGGCATTAACAACAAGATACAGTTTACTTTGGAGAATGAAGTTGGAGGTCGGTTACATTTTCTAGATTTGACAGTAACTAAGAATTTTGTTACTAAAAAACTGTGTTTTAATATATTTAGGAAGCCCACGATGACTGACGCTGTCATACATGCCTCATCGTTCCACCCCATTTCACAGAAATTAGCTGCATTCCATAGCATGATACATCGCTTGTTGTCTATACCCCTTAGCATCGAGGATTATATCGAAGAGTTAAGTACCATTAAAGTCATTGCGTTTAACAACGGGTACAATGAAAGAATAGTAGATAATATTTTAAAAAAACAAAAGAAAAAGAAGAGTAACACTATTAAAAATGAAACTAAAGATGTAAATAATAGAAATGAGAACCTCGAAACAAAGACACGCAAGTACATTGCGGCACCTTATACGCATTTCATGCCGGGGATTTTTAAGTCAACTATTAATAAAGTTAACAACATAGTCGTTTCCTATAAGACTAGTAATAACATCTTGAATAATCTCCGCACCCGTGAACATACCAGTCTTGAAAATAAAACGGGTGTTTATAAGCTAGTCTGCAACGACTGTGAGGCTTTTTATGTGGGCCAGACGGGTCGAGGTTTTTTGAAAAGATTTTCTGAACATAGACCCCCTACACGAGTTTACAACTTTGACAATATCAAGTCAAATTTCGCCAAGCACCTCATAGACAACAGTCACAGTTACACGGATTTTAGCTCAAATTTAATACCCCTTCATTTCTGCAGTAAAGGGAGTTATTTGAATGCCCTTGAAGAATATGAAATTTACAAATCATACAACGACGCCAGTACCAAGCCACATGTGTTGAACGACCAATTACAGTATAAATCAAATATACTGTACGATACCGCTATGAGATATAGTCGAGATAAGGCTTAGATTACGTCAGTACGGCGCGTGTTGTCTTGCAAGGCACACCGAACATTTTTAAAACGAATTTATGTACATAGTTTAATTACCGTATTGTGTTTTTAATATTTTGACAAATGTCATTTTTTATGACATAGATTGATTTTATAAGTTCTGATGATGAGGCAAGTGCCTTGAAACATGTAAACTGGACAAAACATCACGGAAAAAAGCCATAGACGGTGAGTGCAGTGTATTTGGTTAACAAACACGTGGCTTGGGACT
The DNA here is from genome assembly GCA_034769895.1 of Magicicada septendecula. Lineage (NCBI taxonomy): Eukaryota > Metazoa > Arthropoda > Insecta > Hemiptera > Cicadidae > Magicicada > Magicicada septendecula. The sequence continues at coordinate 50,710,894 of CM068370.1, read as the reverse complement.
ACAATAGGATTTATTCCGTTTAATTCAAAATCAACCCTTTAACTACCAGGAAAGTGTTTTCAAATTCAACTTCATTTATTAAAATATTTAATTGTACTTGTCTGGTTATTCTCTTACTTCTCACCCCAGTTACCCCCACTACTGTAACCCCAGCAACTGGTAAGGATGGTATATTCTTATTTATCTCTTTTAATTCATCCATAACATTTTCAGAAATTACTGAGATCTCGCTACCGGTATCAATTAAAGTTTTATAATTCTTACCTTCAATGTTAATTGTCACCTCAGTCAATCCTGCTCTGCGTTCCATCACTTTGTTCTTCTCTTCTTCTAACAATTCTTTCGCCATGTCCATCTTGATAACGTTGTTCGCGTATTCGTTGATTACTTGGACCCGGTTCTCCCTTGACAATGGTTGGGCCCGCTTCTCCATTGTCTTCCTTAGTTTCCCGGGGATGGACCTGCTACCGCCGGATGATTTCCTCCTCTTCCTCTATTATAATGTCCTCCTCCTCGGGGCGCTCCTCTATAAAATTCTCCTCCCCTTGACTGTTGATTTGGTGGTGGGTTCGTTCTCTCGTTTCTGGCGCACTCCCTGTTTCGATGACATATAAAACAATTGGTTCGATTAGCATAATTGTCAGTTTCACAGTCTCTACACCTCCAACTCTCGCCCCTGTTATCAAAACTTCCTCCCCGCGCTCCCCGGTGAAAATTGTGTATTCCCCTTGGTTGATTTTGATTCCCATTTATATGTGATACTGGTGTGTTTATCCGCCTACTCATATCCCGTTCTCTTATATTCTGAAATATGTCTAAGAGTTTCTCTAATTCCGTGATTTCTACAATCTCTCGAGTCATTAATGTAATTTGTATTTCTCTCGGTAAGTGCTTGCTTATGTGACGGACGAATGACCCAAATGGTAACGGTGGCTCTAAATATTTTGCCTCATTATATAGTCGCATTACGTACAGAGTTACGTTACCCCCTTGGGTCCCATAATTTTACTCCGTAATATCTCTTGTTCCTCCTCCGACCAATATTTCTCTCTAAAAGCCGTTTCAAAACACTGATAATTTACCCAGTCTACTTTATGCACCTCCGCCCATACCGCGGAATTCCCTCTAAAACACTTCATGATTTTTAACAATTGTACCTCCCAGCTACTTCTACAAAATTGATTAAATTCTCTGACTCTATTCAAAAACTGCATAGGGTGTACCCCCCTGTTTTCACAATTAAATAACTCCAAATCGATATCGCTATTCATATCTTTAGCAATGACTATGTGTTCAGTAACTCTATTAAGTTTTTCGTTTATAGCTATATTCAATTCATCCTTAACATTAACTATACTCTGCTCAATTGACACAAATTTATTGTTATTTAAATATTCAGATTGTTTATTGTTTTTATCTATAGTATTTACTGTATTTTGTATAGCTTGTATCTCTGTTTTGCAATTACTTTCTACCTCATTACTAACATTTTTTACTATTGCTATTTGTGATTCTAATTCACTGCTACGGTTATCTATAACATGTATTGTGTTAGTTAAGCACTGCATCTCACTTTCAATACTCTCAACTTTTCATCTACTTTCCTTACAAAATTTTCTAATTTGTCATTTACTGTAATTATTTGTTCTCCCATCTCTCTGACTGGATTCTAACATATTTGTTTTGCTGTCTACCACACACACATACTCTCTCAACTCATCTGTTTCTCTTTTTGTTTCACTACGTATTTCATTCATTCGGTCATCAATACTACACAGCGAATTAGTTAATACATCAAACTTAGCATTATTCATGTCAAAACGACTATTCATCACATTAAATTTGTTCTCGAAAATTTTTTCGTTATTGTCAAATTTATTGAGCATTTCGTTTTTTTGTTCATCTAATTTGTTATAGATTTGGTTTTTCAATTCTCTAAAATTACTATCTTGTTTTTCTACACTATTGTACATCATATCATACAATCTTGTTAACATAGTATCATTCTCAGATTTCTTATTTTGATTTCCTAAAATAGGTGTTGAATGAATCTCAACTGTCTGTATTATTTTTGACTCCTCAAGACTACTGTCAGTTGTTTGAATTCCGGAGTCTCTACTTATTTGGCCTTCTATCTGGCTGTCAGATAAGCTGACGTCATTATTATCTGCCATTTTTTTTTAAAAATCTTTTAGATATATTTCTTTGTAAAATATTATTATATGTAACACATACGTATTAAAAAAAATATTCTACTCACCCATACTACACATAATCATAACATAACCTTATCTTTATACGTCTATTTTACGTACACACAAAAATTTTATTTCCTATTCCAAACAACCATTCTGCTCTTCCAGTAGGCCTATATTTTATATAAATTTCTTTATATAAAATTGTCCCTCAGTTCCGGGCGCCAATGTTATGTTTTGTTTTATTGATATTAATAAAATAAATAAAATATGATTGATTTTAATTTTATTCATTTTTTACTGTCTAACTTTGTCGGGCGCCATCTTGTATTGCCAACTACAAAAAAAAATAGGTGTACTTACCATTTTTCGGGTCCTTTTCGGCGAACACAGGAGCAGAATGGTTTATTTGCAATAATTAATTTAATTCACATTGGCAATGAACAAAAGGTTTATTTACTCTATAATGCACACAACAAAAAATAAAACTTCTTTTCCTGCACTTACATACTATTGCAAATTTAGCTATAAACTCATGAAATGAATGCCATTAAAATTAATTTCCTTACATCTTTTCCACTATTGATTTGGTCTTATTTATTAATTATATTTCTTTCTTTTATACACAAACCAGCACTTCTTTTAAATTTCTATATTCTCTCTCTCTCTCTCTCTCTCTCTCTCTCTCTCTCTCTCTCTCTCTCTCTCTCTCTCTCTCTCTCTCTCTCTCTCTCTCTCTCTCCCATGTTTAATTAATTCATTAGTTTAAGTTTATTTTAGGCTCCCAGTTCTTTGGTAAATATTCTCAAAAATTTCTTTTAAAGGTTTTAGATTTAACCCTTGTTGGTTACTTATCTGCCAAATTTAAGATCTTGACGAGTCCGTCTCTACCACGCATTTCGTTTCTATTCCGGACATTTTCCTTATTTTATTCGTTCTCCGGAACTGTCACTTTATTAAAACTGTTTACTTTTGATTTAAATTCACATTTTGAAACAAATTGTTACATACGGGCGCCCACGATTTGTGTTCCGGAACTTTTACGTATGTCACTCGCGCGAGTGGTGAAGTTAGACTGGGACTAGGCCAACGGCACTATTTTATAAAGTCGCCGTGGTTGCATGACCAATTCTCATTGTTTTTAAGTTTGTATTACTACGCCAGCATACTGTTTTGATTTCTGTGTGCAACGAAAACTGCTAGCGTTGCTACACCCACATTCCTCGTTATGTAAGGCGCTGACGTAACATCGCCTGATGCTCAGTTACATAATTTGTTTACAGTTTTGTATGTCATTGTCTGACCTTGGCACAGTTTCAGCGGTCTGTTGATTTTGTCGTTTCAATATTCATGAATAATTGTCACACTCAGTGTTACCACTGCCGCTACCAATAAACATACCTTTCGGTTATGTTTTGTCCCAATTATCGAAAAAATGTTATTTGATTTATTAAAAAAAATACAAATTTCTTTATTACCCCAAAAATAGGCCCAAAATGCCCCGTTACAATGGTCAGCCATTGCAGTTTTAGCAGCACATGGTTTTTAGCCTATTTTGGATAGGTGTTTTCCTTTTTGTTTAATAAGATGATGTTACAATTCCACTAAAAGTGTGAAATATTGAACTGAAAGAAGATTAATTGAAAAAAGAAGAACACAGTGAGTCAGGTAAGTCTTTTAAATAATTATTTTAAAATTACATTCCATAATAACCAGTAACCAAAGTCACCCAGTGTCAGGGTAACTTTGACCCCAGGGTCAAAGTTAGACCAAGTAATTTAACGCATGGCACACCATGATTTACCAATTTAACGCATGATTTACCATTGTAAATAACCTATTTCAATGTACAGTATTTTAAAATCATGCAATGTAAACCTATTTCAAGACAAATTTTTGAAAAATTTACTTTTAAAACTTAATAATAAGTTTTACTATTATTAAAATGTCAACAAGGATGTAAACAATAAACACATGATTATATTAATCAACAGGTGAGCATGTCGCGTGACGCGTAACTTCACGATCTACGGAATGATGGCCAGCCAAAAGACATTATTAGCATGTCAAAATGAACTATAAATTGTTATTACTCTTACAATGGCCAAAACCATATAATGACATACACTATATAACCATATAGTGACATAGGCCTAATTTTTTTTCTTTTTTAGGATCGCAAAAAAAGCTCATCCTCACTGGCGACTCCTCAGGTAGGGATTCGGCGATATGGATGTAACAGCCGCTACACTCACGATCAACTCAATGAAGCTCTGAGTAAAATAAAAGATGGATCTTTGGCCATCAAGAGGGCTGCAGCGATCTATGGTATACCCAGAAATACATTAAAGAACAAATTAAGAGGTAACCACTCCAATGATGTAGGGCGTCCAAAAGTTTTTTCACATGATGAAGAAGTAACTTTCAAAGAGCATGTCATGAAGTTGAGTGACATAGGTTTGCCAATTACAGTGACTGATCTTAGATTTATAGTAAAACAGTACTTGGACACCCAAAAGAAAAAAGTGCCTTGCTTCAAAAACAACCTACCTGGATGGGAATGGGGAGACAATTTCCTTAAAAGACACAAAGACCTGAAGGCAGTTTTCGGACAGAACATTTCTCAGGCTAGAGCCAAAGTTGACTCTGAAACTGTAAATAAATTCTTGGATAATCTTGAGAAGGAGTTACCAGACGTCCCTCCTCAATGTATTTATAATTTTGATGAAACCGGATTTCATGATGACCCAAAGAAAAAAAAACTTTTATTCAGAAGAAAAATTAAACATCCTGAGATAATTAGGAACTCAACCAAAGCTTGTTTCACTGTTATGATGTGTGGTAGTGCAGATGGAGAAGTTATGCCTCCTTATTTTGTGTTTAAAGCTAAAAACAAAATGTCTGACTGGCTACTCAACGGTCCTAAAGGGTCCAGATTGAATGTGTCTAACAGTGGCTGGGTGGATCTGGTTGTTTTTGAAGATTGGTTTGCTCAACATTTTCTACCAAAAGTTAGACATATCCCTGGAAGAAAAGTTATAATTGGGGACAATTTGGCTGCCCACTTAAGCTTAAATGTTCTTAAGTTATGCCAAGAAAACAACATTTCATTCATTTTTCTACCACCAAACTCAACACATTTCCTCCAGCCACTTGATGTGAGCTTTTTTGCCCCCTTGAAATCCCACTGGCATCAAGTTTTAAATGAGTAGAGGAATTCTGCATTCGGTAGAAAGCTCATTTTAATGCCCAGAAGTGTTTTTACCTACCTTATCAAGAAAACTTTGGACTTGTGTAAATCTAACGAGTCGGCAAATCTCATTGCTGGGTTTAAATCAACAGGGATTTTCCCTACAAATAGAGACAAAGCTCTAAGCAAAGTAAGAAGTGTTGCTGAACCTCAGGAAAACCAGAATCAAGTTTCCAAAGTAGTTGGAGATCAGTTTATAAACTATATTGAACCATGCAAGCTCAGATAATTGCCCCAAGTACTAGAGGTAAAAGATTTGCAGTTGCAGTAGAACCTGGCAAAAGTGTGTCCTTCGAGGAGTTGCAGGTAATGGTAGAAAACAGAACAAAGGCTGCAGAAGAAAGAAAGATAACAAAAAATGTTCACAGAAAGGAGAATTGGAGAATGTTGCAACAAGTAGTGGAAAGCAAAGGGACAGGCCAAAGAAGAAAGAAGAAGATAACCAAAAAGGTTTAACTAAAAATCAAGGTAGGAAGAGAGTTCGATACATTGAAAGTGATGAAGATGAAGATGACCGAGATAAGAGTAGTTCTAGTGAATTAGAGTATCCAACAGACCTTGAACATCAGCCTGACGTACCAGGCATAAACTCATCACTAACTAACATAGAAGAATTCAGAGCAGATGATTTTGTCGTGGTGAACTACGAAGGTTCCTTTTTCCCCGGTAAAATCAATGGCTTCCAAATAATTGATGAAGAAGTGAAGGTTTTGATTAGTACCATGGCTATCAATGGAAAGAACTGGAAATGGCCAGACAACAAAGACAAAATCTACTACCATGAAAAAGACATTGTAAAGAAACTAAACCCATCAGTCATTGTGCCTGTGAATACTAGGGGCGACTTCAAAATTAATGACAGTTTTTTGAACGAGAAATGGTTTTTAAATTAAAAGACTTGAGACTGAGTGTTATAGTAGTTTATTTTTAAAGTATTTTACAATGTTTTTATTATAAATAATACACTTTTTAAATGCAATTTATAAATTTTTTCCCTTTGTTAATGCTTCCCCGTGGCACGGTCGTTGGGAAACAGCAGGCCACTGTTTATTTAGTGATTGTAAAAACTGTAGTATAGTCATATTTTTTGTAAAACAAGACTATTTACAACTACTGAAGGGGTCAAAGTTGGCCTACAAAATTAAATTTGAGCTAAAACATTAGTTTAAATGGGAAATTCGATTGGGGGGTCAAAATTACCCTAATAGTCAGGGTAACTTTGACCCGTATGTTTTTAATTTTTTTAAGGTACTTTGGTACTTTTAACAGGCTTTTTTATGCTTTCTACTAATTTTTCATCCTAACTCTCACTAAATAATACACTGCCAATGTTTCATACCAAATTGTTGACAAAATATTCTAGAAAAAACATGTGGAAAGGGGTCAGAGTTACCCGAATTTACTGTACACTTAGTAAAAAAGGCTGATATATGAATGCATTAGAAGAGTTTGAGATATATAAAGCTGCTAGGACACAGAAAGAGTCCCTTTTGAACGATATGGTGTCGTTCAAATCCAACGTGCTCTTCGTTATTGTGATACAAAAACTGGCACAGACATGAGGAATACTACCAACTTATCTCTACATTGAACTTTATACGGCTAGTGCGCGTTTACTTTCTCGATGATGCGCATCGCCCCTCGTGCAGTATGAGTGTTTATTAAATTCAGTGTTTTTTATGAACTGACGAAATCGACCTGAGTGATCATCACCTGGGACCTTGATCCTGAAACGCGCCGTGCCTAGCAACCAAAGTAAGTTGCATGAAGGAATAACAGGTATCTTAACCTATTTTAAAGATTAAGTTTTATGTTTCTGATTTATGGTGTTTTCTTCAGCCATGACACACACACACACACACACACACACACACACACACACACAGGCCTCTACTTAATTCGATTTTTAAATGTTTTGAATTGTTAAACAAATATTATCTTTTGACTGTTGACAGATAACAAGGAGGTACGATACTCAGTTATTTCAGGCTTTATATTCCTCAGGTTTTTTGCGCCTGCAATTCTCGGTCCTCGACTTTTTGATCTCACCACTGAACAGATTGTAAGTTCCAGGAATGGATGAAATTCTTCTTTTAAAACATTATTTTGAAGCAGTTCAAATAAAATAACTAAATTAAAATTTGAAAAAGTCTTATTCAGAATTGAAAAATAATAAATGAATCATGAAAATGTTTGTTAACTATTTAGTGTATTATTATTTCATATTACTAAAAATGAAAAAAATTTAGTAGTTAGTTTTAATTTTTGTTTGGTTTTTTCTTGAAATACAATAATTCTTGAGCACACAAATAGGAAATAAATAATAATGTGAATTAACAATACCAAAACTAAAATATATTTCTAATTTGTTTTCAACCCTCTGAAGATGCATAATATCTCTGCAAGATGTAAGTTATGTGCATAAGTAGTGATAAATTTGCAGAAGAAATTTATTATTTTCAATGTGTAAGTGTGTAATGTATTCTGGTTTTTGTAGGATAGTCAGACAAACCGTACATTAACATTGATCTCAAAGACAATTCAGTCATTGTGTAATCTGGTCTCTGCTCGAACACCACGGTGTAATGAGGAGTATATGTCTTGTATGTACCAGGCGTTTTACACGGACACCCACATCACAGCTGTCAGACAGGTGAGTATGACTGAAAATCCAAAAGTGTAAACACAGATAAGTACAAAAGTGTTTAAACATTATTTGTTCTCATTCAGAAAATTATGTTTACAAACCCACATATAAAACTAGCAAGAACATAAAATTTAGCCTTAGTAGATAAATTTTTTTACATTTTTACTGTTATATAATTTTGAAAGCTTAAAAACAAGAACATTCTTGAAGAAACACAATTCGAAGATTAATTTAAGAATTTACGAAAATGTTTGGTTTTTTCCGTTATAGAAACCCGAGTCATTCTTTTGTCAGCTCACACACTCATTTGGTTCACTCCATTGTTTCAGTGTATTCTGCCTTCTGTATGGTCTGTCAGTGTTCTGTTTTGATTCATAAATCCACAAAATCTGTAAAATATTCTAAACATGTTTCTTTTCTTTCGTCACTGTTCAGGTATGATATGTGGTCATGGGTTGAATTAGAACTGTATCTTTTTTATTTATGTCTGGTAATGTAGAGGACATTATTATTATTATTATTTATTTTTACTAGCATTATGTTTGATTTTTAATTTCATTATTATGGTGTATTCCAATTGGCAGAAAAGTGAAATGATTCTAAATGAATTTTAAATAACTATGCATATGAATCACTATTATACATGAAATTATATTCATTATCATAGAAAATCACAAGAACATCCTATTAAACAAAAACGTAACTTCAGAAAAAACATATTGTTGAAACTGTATTAATTCAATGGCATATATATAATACTCGGGTCCCTAGTTCGGGGCCAGTGAAACTGTATTAATTTATGACAAGTATTAAAATATTATCTTACTCTTACCTTCCAAGATAGGGTCCAAAGTCGTTCAGACGAAACCAGCTACAGACAAGGTTACTTGGGTTGACGTTTCAAAATAATTTTTCTAACACCAAATTTTGTATTCTAAACAACTAACTTTCTTTAATTTACTATTTGCTTTCACTCTACTTTTACATGACATTTTTTATTTTAAAATAAGGCATGAATACTTGAACAATTGGTTTTAACACATATGAAAATGACAACAATAGTACAATTTACGAATAACTTGACCAGCACTTTGCAACGCTCTCTCATTCATACTTTTTTATTTTATTCTCTTTCAAAACCCCGTAATTAAAACTCGTTATTTATATTTAATGTCTGTATTTAGGGAATAGTTCTGATAGTGTTTTGTAGAATACTTAACAACCCACGGCGTTAATCAGTTCCATTACCACCTTGTGTTGTTGGCTGTTTCCGGTCACTAAGGTTATTTCCACAGTTCATAATCTTCCGCACTACCACTACACACTCCGTCTTATTTGATTCACTTTAGTTTGCAATTGCGAATTTTACTTTTACAGATTTGTTTGTCGGATAGCTTCACAACAAAAATCGGCCGACGTACTTGACTTGAACTCTTATATGTTTTTAACTATGTGACCACGCTATTGTTTGTACACTTTACACTTTTCTATTGTGCCTTACAAGATAGGCCGAATTAATTTCACGGCCTATATTGCACCCGAGGCCACCGTTTAATTTTAAACCACAAACTTTTTACTGTCTGATGCTGCTTACTACTGTTCACTCTCTGATGACAAACTGCAGACTGTGATTCACAAAAAGCCTGCTGCTGGGGTGGTTATGCAATACGTCTGTGCAGTTGTTTAGGCTAACTGTATGTATGTTGCACTGGGGCTCCCCACAGGTGAAAGTCTGGCAATTTGGAAAGTGATTGAAATGATGATTTGAATTAATATAAAATTAAACTGGGGTGGCTCACAATTCTGTACCGTTACAATACCCCCCCAATAAGAGGTTGAAGGCCAAAGCGTTCAAACTCTTATTGCCTAAAACTGAGAGGATCAGTGAGGATATGGTGCCGCAGCCCCCCTGAACACTCTACTAAAATCATGGGTTCTTACCCCCCTAGTCTGGCGACTGTGACACATTCACTAAAAATTTAATAAACGGCCTTCCATCACTCCATATCCCACAACTGATTTGTTTCCTCTTAGCCGTACTGGTTCATTGACAACGTACTGGCTCATTTTATATTATATAATATCTCTTACCCTAGAAAATAGTGTGAATAAAACAATATAGGATATATACAATACATATACAATAGTACCTATAAGTTCCAGTTAAACTGACACATTAATTATACAGAATTGCATTACACAAAATTTCCTTTAGTTTTCATTTAAATAAAGTACATATTTCATTTATTTAACAATTACATTTGAAATTTGAATCAAAATAAATTTAAATTTATTATTAAAATCATCTTTCCAATTAATTTAATTATATTTAATTTCTCAAACTCTTAAGTTCATTAATTCAATCTTATTTGTTCGAAACAATTTCATTTGTTTTAATTTCATTTTACAAAAAGACCCTACAAAAATATTACCTACATTCCATCACATCAGATGTTTCTTTTTATTTCATAATAGAATCTGCTCAATGGTACTGATTCATCAAACTGCAACAGTTATCAACTTCAACACATCTGGCTGTAAACATTGGTCACACAACCCACTACCTGTTTACATAAACACTTGTGTGCCAGACTTGTTTTCATAAACACTCTCAGTCTCAACATTCAGGGTTACATCATACTAACACCTGTACTTTTCTATAAATCTGTTAGTTAACATATTTGTCTCTTAAATTTTTTTTTTTTTTCATTCAGATCAGATATAATTTTAATTCACCACAATTACTTTAATAGCATTTTAATAAAAGCTTTTTAACTTTAGTTATATTATTTAAAACACTATTATTTATTACACAATACAAAATAGGGTTCATTAATACCTCCTGTTCATTATTATTATTAATTGACAACATAAAATAATATTATTATTAAACTCAATCAATACACATATGGTTACATGAAACATTTTACAGTACACACACAATTAATTTCACTATAATTCCACTATAATATATTTACAAATCTTTATCATTATTATTTCAGTTTTATCACACTTTAATGCCCAAGATTGCGAGGTCTGAACCGTAAAACAAAATATTTACAATTGTTCATTTGTGAATTTCAGCCCCCATCGTCAAAAATTAGTCTGGTCTTTATATAACACTTTTCAATTTTATTGATACGCCACATATGGTTATTTTTTGTATTAGAACCACAAAAACTTATTTTTTCCATTGTACCAAAACAATAATCTATAGGGTTACCCCCCAAAATTATCTTAACATAAATCAAGTCGACATCAGTATTATTTGTAAAGTCTCCGTCAGTGTTTTTTGTTATTACCATTACATTATTATTACCATATTCTGTTACTATAGGTTCATTAACAGGCAAATATTTGTCATCATTATACACATTATTTGTCACACAAGGTATGTTTTTAATTCTACCAGTTCTCTCACTATTTAAACTCTGTATTAACTCTTCATAATCTCTCTTTACTTTAAATATTTCTACCATTCTCTCTCTCTCATAATCACTTTCATTACAATACTTCTCACAGCATTTTACATTCTCATTCCACACAGAGGGCAACACAACATTATTACAACGTCTGGCTTTACCATATACACAAAAATAATTGAAAGACCTTTTGTCTTTTCCAAAAACTAACGAGGAACCTTTGTCCTCCAGCACTACTGGTGAAACTTTTTCTTCACCTGTATCACTAGAAAAATTTGCCCTCTTTTTATGCTCTGCATTTAAACTATCTTTACGCTCTCTCTCATTCTCATCGACCTTTGCTAACAACACTTCATTACTAAACTCTACTTCAACAAAATCTTCATCACTCTCAACATTAATCTCCTTGTTCTCTACTACCACGTTTTTACACACATCATTATAATTCTCATTTGTTTTATATTCAAAATTTTCGATTACCTTTTGTATTTGTTTATCAATTTTTTCTAACACTTGTTCTTTAGTAGTGTTCAAACATTCATCCATCTCATTTAGACGTTTACTAATATTATCTTCTAACTTAACACTCTGTTGTTTCATATCATATAAACGCTTATAAAATTTTTGGTCAATATTATTTATATCGCCCTTTAACTCATGGAGCTTAACATCACTTACATCAAAACGACTATTGATTACTTGAAATTGTTTCTGCAAAAAACTCATTACCTCATTGTCGAATTGGCTATTACATTTTGTTGAGGTTGGGGTTAATTGAACCCCAGAGTCCTCTGTAACTATTGTTTCATCTGTTATATTTAGCTGTATTATTTTATCTTGACTCACACTTGGAGTCGAATGTATCTCAAAATTACTCATAACATTTGACTCATCACAATTGTCAACACTCGTTATTTCATTGACATCGTCATTATTCCCTGCCATTTTTTACAAATTTATAAAATGTTACATAAGAATTTATAAAATGTCACATAAGAATTACGTCCTCCCTCTCAAATGACCCGTTCTGCAGCTTGGTTAGGTCTGGCGAATATAGGTTATAAACCCTATACTCGCGTCCCTGTTCGGGCGCCAGTGAAACTGTATTAATTCAATGGCATATATATAATACTCGGGTCCCTAGTTCGGGGCCAGTGAAACTGTATTAATTTATGACAAGTATTAAAATATTATCTTACTCTTACCTTCCAAGATAGGGTCCAAAGTCGTTCAGACGAAACCAGCTACAGACAAGGTTACTTGGGTTGACGTTTCAAAATAATTGTTCTAACACCAAATTTTGTATTCTAAACAACTAACTTTCTTTAATTTACTATTTGCTTTCACTCTACTTTTACATGACATTTTTTATTTTAAAATAAGGCATGAATACTTGAACAATTGGTTTTAACACATATGAAAATGACAACAATAGTACAATTTATGAATAACTTGACCAGCACTTTGCAACGCTCTCTCATTCATACTTTTTTATTTTATTCTCTTTCAAAACCCCGTAATTAAAACTCGTTATTTATATTTAATGTCTGTATTTAGGGAATAGTTCTGATAGTGTTTTGTAGAATACTTAACAACCCACGGCGTTAATCAGTTCCATTACCACCTTGTGTTGTTGGCTGTTTCCGGTCACTAAGGTTATTTCCACAGTTCATAATCTTCCGCACTACCGCTACACACTCCGTCTTATTTGATTCACTTTAGTTTGCAATTGCGAATTTTACTTTTACAGATTTGTTTGTCGGATAGCTTCACAACAAAAATCGGCCGACGTACTTGACTTGAACTCTTATATGTTTTTAACTATGTGACCACGCTATTGTTTGTATACTTTACACTTTTCTATTGTGCCTTACAAGATAGGCCGAATTAATTTCACGGCCTATATTGCACCCGAGGCCACCGTTTAATTTTAAACCACGAACTTTTTACTGTCTGATGCTGCTTACTACTGTTCACTCTCTGATGACAAACTGCAGACTGTGATTCACAAAAAGCCTGCTGCTGGGGTGGTTATGCAATACGTCTGTGCAATTGTTTAGGCTAACTGTATGTATGTTGCACTGAGGCTCCCCACAGGTGAAAGTCTGGCAATTTGGAAAGTGATTGAAATGATGATTTGAATTAATATAAAATTAAACTGGGGTGGCTCACAATTCTGTACCGTTACATTGTGAAGAATAACCGATAAGATCATTGAAAGTTTAAACATGTTTTTATTGACATATTTGTATTACCTTGTTAACTTGAAAATTTCCTAATTATACTTTTTACTTTTGACAAATTTTGAAAATTATCCTTCCTATTCATATATAAATAAAAATAAAAATTTCCTTTTCAAAATCAGTATTTATCTTTATTAATGAATGTCATTTTATCGAACAAGAGTAATAGAATAAAATACTGTAAAATATGTTATGTTGTGATATACTGTATTTTACAGTATGTTTTTGGCATACTGTAAAATATTTGGATATGATTTTCTTGCAATGAAGAGTAATATGATTTATTTTCGTTTAGACAAAATCAGACCAACTGTTTTTTCATTTTAGCTGTGCAGAATACAAACAATCGTATGCACTCAATTTGAAAACAGCATATTTTGCACATTGATTTTTTTTTATTTTCAATAATGTCAGAAAGTGTTAAGAGAGGCAGTAAACATCTGCAAGCATATATTTAGGCATTATCAATAATTAACATCCGGTTCAGTTAGTAGGACACTACACTTTCATTTATCCGGAATTGATGGGACCAGACCCTTTCCGAATAAACAAAATTCTGGATAAACCAAACTAATGGCGAAAATGCCAGCCAGTATTAGCGATGTTTACCTACCGCTGTACAGAAAAGTTGCGTTTTTTAAATGTTTTCTAGTCATTTGCGACTGGTAGAGATTCTCTTTGAATGCCGACGTTTACCAGATCGCCGAGGGAACTATACACTGCACTGTATTATTTTTACCCTCGCAGTTAGATTTATTACGTTTATGTTGATGAGCTCTGAACGGGTATAACGTTGAATTTATAACAAAACAGGTTGTTTTTAGTACAAATTGTATCGTAAAATTCACCAGTAAAGTCGTAAAAAAAAATATTATTTTGAGAACTTATTCCGGATAAGCTGGAATTCCGGATAAACGAAGGCCGGATAAACGAGAGTGTAGTGTAATTTGTTTATTTCCAGTTATTTATTGTAGTTATATTATAACTACGAATTTAAGTATTTAATTATATTATAGAATATGTTTTTGTTTTACAGTTTCTGGAAATAATCTCTGCATCATCAAATCCAGGCTATAGAAATGTGGGCACGCCAGTTGTCCTGAAAGAGGGGTAAATAAAATGATTTATTTTTAAATAAAATCATTATTTTTAGAATTGTACTAGTACAGTATGTTTTTGAAATTTTCTGTTAAAATAAAACATTTTTAAATATTCGTGTTATTTTCTGTTACAGGGTTATGACAAAACGAGCTCAGGGTAGGAAAAGGTTTGGCCGTAAGAACTTTAAAACCCGATACTTCAGGCTTACAACTCAAGATCTCACGTACTCAAAACACAAAGGTACTATATAGTTAACTGTATAGTGTTATTTTTAAAGTGCAAAGAAGTTCTGTGAAATTCTACTTCTTAAAGAATATGTGAAAAATTAAAGGAACATTGCGCTCCGTTAGTTGTTAAGAATTCACCGCTATGCGAATAACATTGTATAACTTCATTACTGTTTAGATAGTTTTAAATAAAAATGAAAACATCTATATCATAGCATATCATTGTGTATATTATTTCCATTCTTAGCTTAATCCTGATGTAAAGAAACAGGCGTGGCACATCTGAAACGCTATTTGGTACTTCACTCTGACACTCTAACGCTAGAGGCATGTCACTCTGACAGAAGCAGTACAGACAGGGTACATATAATATTGATACTGTTTAAACACACATAAATTGTAATAATTTATCCTGACCAAAGTAAAATTTTTGTAACAGTGTCAGACCGATAGTGAAACATTTTATAACACCAGTTAATGGCTTTTTATTATTAACCGTTTAAATATCACAACAAACAAAAAAGCAGTTTATTTAAAATGAGAATAGAAGCTGTGATAATTACCAGTGTAGTGAATACTATCAGTTGCTGTCAGAGTAATTCAATGTCTTCTATATCTGTGTCTGAATTTGTATCATCACTTGAGTCAGCGTTATAGTTTATAAGATTGTTTATTGTCCACAACGACATCGGTAATGTGGGTCATTTGTAATAGTTGATCATCTTCCTTGATTATATGCTGCATACAATGACTCCACTTCTCCGCAGTTGTTTAATTTACAGCCTTTTCAATAAATTGTTTTCTTTAAGCAGCTAATGTTGTGTTGTGACAGGCAACATATCCTTTCAACTGGCTTCGTATTAATTCAATAAGATTCTGAATACAGTGATAAGGATGAAGTCTTAAAATGACGTGCCCCGATTTAAGTGGTAAGATAACTGTCACATGACTATACATACATTCTGCACATGCGCGAAATACCTTACTGTCTTACTGTGTGAACAGTGTCAACGCTCGTGACCAATAGCGTTTCACATTTACCACGTGGGTTTGTTTACATCAGGATTGAACTAAGAACGGAAAGAGTATAAAAGTAAATTGTGCATATATGTGTTAGTATATGGATGTATTTGTTTTGTACAGTTTATGAAAGAAGAGTCAAACTCATTAGGGTTTTTGTGTGACTCCGTGTATGTTTTGTTGTCATATATTTTATGTGACGTGTTAAAAACAATGTATTATTTTTTATTTACTTCATAAATTTAATTATAATTGGTAACTTTTTTTGTTTTTGGTAGCCATTTGTGACACAGAAGTTTTTCTCCATCCCTACAAACGTTCAATTTTGATGATAAATATTGTTTTGAAACCAAAATACTGTTTAAGAATCACCACCAAACACCAACCTCATCACTGTAATGTTTTTTAATTTATAATAAAATATATCTTCATTAAAAATATGAATTAATTTTTTAATATTTCACATGTTTTCGCCCAATTTACAGATTCGTGTATTCCTTCTGTAAAACACTGTTCTCATAATGAAGGATTATTCTTATCTTCACCTATCCCTTCTTACATTTTTTCGGCCACCACAATAAAATAAGATATGTCATTACAAATTGTTTTTAACAATTATTATGTGTGAGGCTAGCAAACTGTCAAAATTTTTGCTGCAGGAAAACGTGGAAAAATTCACAACTTAGCTGTGTACATTTTCTGTTGATATGTGCACTTTAGGTGGCTGGCGAAGCTATTTGTGGCAGCGAAATATTTCAAATCATTGTTTCAATGTGTCTTACGTGTGTTTGTCAGATATACTGGTTTTCCATGTAATGATTTTTAAATATAACTGGGTCCAAATATATAAACTTCATAGTTTAAATTGGTATTTAATTTGTCTGCCTGCACATTTCCTTCTGAAACCAACTCTTTCTAGGTCTGCCAATGCTTCTTCCATAAACACTGGTTTATATTTTAGCAGCCTTTTGTCATTTTTTTCTTAATTGTAATTATATGTTCTTTCCAGTCCATTCTATATATCTGTATTTTTCGTTTAGATTGAATTTTGTAAAGCCATGTCCAACTTCTCCTGTTCAGTAAGGTATAGGCCTGCTATATATCTTACAACCTCATTGTTGTACTTCCTGCCTCTAACTGTACGATAAAATATAAAAAAAAAGAAGAGATTAAGCCCTGATTATTACTATTCTCTTTTCGACTTACCTTTACGAAGTCAGAAGATTCCCAAGGTCGCCACCACATTTTTTGGAGGAAATGTGGAAACCATTCACATTCCCCGAAGAAAACAATTTTGACAAACAATTAAATATAAACTCCCTCACGGAAAAAACTCCAGGGCCATCTAGGCAAACTTATTGACACAGAGATAGGGTTATGGATAGAGTGGCGTAATAATTAAACTAACACATTATTATGACAAAATCTTATTTTATTTTAATAAAAAAACATTAATATTTTCTTTGTAATGTAATGTTATTAATTATGCAATGTAATAGTTCAAACAAAAACATATATATGACAAAAGAAAGTTTTTTATCTGCAAATCAGTACTTAGTAATTCTTAAAATTTCCCCCCTCCCTTTTATCTCTCACTCACGCTTACCCACCCTATTGAGATCTCATCATTTTGTTTGATATTTTTTATATATTAAAGTAATTTTACAGTAAAAACAAATTTTGCATAATTTTGGCAAATAGTTTTCGTCCTTTATGGTTACTTATCTCTTTAGTTGTGGAGTCTCCGGGTTGTTGCACCACCAGCCGTAATTCACTTTAAAAATCACAAAAAAATTTCTAAACGTCCAATTTGAATTCACATGTTTTTGTTTCGAGTAAGTTCACACTTTACATGTTTATTACCATTTTTAACACTTTAGTAAAAAAAGCTCGGTAGACCTACCGTAACTGCTTCGGCCTACCGTGATTGTTCACGCACACTGTGAACTACATCTGCCCTGTTTGGTTGTGGGCTGGAGACTGCTGCACTTTGCTGGCGTTCCTACGCCACAATTCCATTCAACTACGCCTTTGAAACCAGTTTTCGTCAGTTTTCTCCACCCGTGCCATCGTAGTCACTTATTTTTCCATTGACCAGCATAACACCATTTGGCTGGCCACACCTAGACATCGAACTGTTTCATCGTACACAAATGCCTAACTGGTGACTAATCATGACTTCACCAGCTAAAAATATAACTTGCCACACAATACCACATGTCCCGTAAAACCTTGTATACAAAACTTGTAGGCCAAATTTTGCCTCGTTACAAGACCCCCCCCCAATGAGAGATTTTATGTCATTAAACATAAAAACTCTCATTCCCTAAACTTAGGAGGATCAGCGAGGATATGGTGCCACGACCCCCCTTACTTCCTGATTAAAAGTTGGGTACTTACCCCCCTAATCCAGTGGCTGTGGCCGCACCTGCATAACTTTACTGGACTTCCCTCAGGATCCCAACACCGTAAATCCAGACAGGCACTTGGCGACCCTGCCCTGACGCGCTGGTCAGCACAGGTTCGCCACCACAGTTCCACACAGATTCTGCGACAACAAAGCAAAAACATTATCGAATGGTCTTTCATAAATCCGTATCCTTCCCTACCCCCCTAATCCAGTGGCTGTGGCCGCACCTGCATGACTTTACTGGACTTCCCTCAGGATCCCAACACCGTAAATCCAGACAGGCACTTGGCGACCCTGCCCTGACGCGCTGGTCAGCACAGGTTCGCCACCACAGTTCCACACAGATTCTGCGACAACAAAGCAAAAACATTATCGAATGGTCTTTCATAAATCCGTATCCTTGCACTGATTCGGGTTCCTCCTAGAAGTACTGATTTGCATCAACTAAAGTACTGATTTGTGGTATCTTTAGCATCTTAACACTCAAATAACACATTACAATTCAAAATAGATACCCTTATGCTAAAATAACACACATTATTTTACCCCAGTAACATCTCAACGTACATAAGTATATAATCATATATCAAAATACAATTGTAAACCATATCAAAAAATAAAAAATACTCAAATTCAATGTCCCAACTTTCTAAAGATTACATTTCACGTTTATTTTCACCTTAACAGGTGCAATCAATTGTTCACAAGTCATTAACATAATGTGTCACAACATTTTATAACTTCTCAAAGGTTCAGATTTGCTCTTTTTTTTTTTAATTTCATTGTTACAATTTTACAACACAACCAATAGTTATAATTAACTTTACTCACATCAAATTATAATAAATGATATTGTTATTACAAGTACAAACATTTTATACGTAGCTAGAGTTGTAGCTACCCCCTATCCACTATAATATCTCTACATCCCGTTACAAACCATAGAACACATGTTTTATAACTACTCACAAATACATCATATTAAAATAACCATTACAACTCTGAATCTCACATTATAACTTCGGCTCTGATTTTCTATTAAACATTTCTATTATCAAATTTTAATCCTTTATAATTTATTACAAAATTAAAATCTAAATTTTTTGAAATCAGTTTAATACATAATAAAAATTTAGTAATGCCAATTCTTATTCAATCAAAATTATAAACATTAGTACACAAAATACAATATACACACACAATGAAATGTATCCTCAGATACCCTACCATAACAGTAACATAACCTAATACATAATACATGTAACCCCAATACAAATTTACATACAATATACTTCAACAGAATCCATCATTGTTCCCCAAAATCATTATATTATCAAGCCAAGTACTAAAACCGTTAATCAAATAATCAAACGTCCATCATCAACATGTGTCTAACCCACATCATCATAGGTTAACCTAATACTGTACATGCACATTGCAGTATTGTCTAATCTAATCTTACCTCTTGTACCACCAAAATCATTTAAATTTGTATCATTATCCACAATATTATAGTAACCAAAAGCAAGATTATTCCATTATATTATATACCTTGTCCACATCGTGTACAGTCAAGTCGCCCTTGGGATTATTTGTCACAACCAGGTAAGTCATCATCACATCACAACCCAATATTATCATCATCATCATCATCTGCTGCTGCTGCTGCACCAGTCTCATTACTAGGTAAGTCAATTTTCTCAACTCTCAATATGTAAAATCTGCACTAACATTTCATAAATAACCTCTATTAACATTAAAAATCTCTATCTCTCTCTTTCTCCACCTTTCATCATAATACCTATCACAACCCCCCTGAACTACCTCACTCCTCGCAAAGGGTACCACAAAATCACTAAAACAACTCCTGGCTTTACGAGGTATACCACAAAAAATTAGGGGACCACTTGGAGACACCATGTCTCCCACATAACCTCTGGAGGAACCTTTGTCCTCATAAACCACATGTTGAGTCCTTACTCCACTACACCACTGGGAAAACTTGCCCTTTGCCCCTCATGCTCACCTAATCTCACTTCACACTCTCTCTCAAACTCATTAACTACCTCACCACTAACTTCTACTCCCCCTGCAATCTCATAATCATTGCCATTATTCAATATTTTACTCTCTAATACTACCTTTTCAACTACGTTATCATTATTATTTATCATATTATGATAATTGTCACTTTCACTAACACCACCTACTTTAGTGTTCAAAACCTGGTCGTTTTTGTTCTCATTAAATTTACCTGCATCTTTTCCATTTCTCAGTCCGTTTTTTTAATATCATTAATAATGTCATCACAATGCTCTTTCATTTCATTAAATAATACCTTTTGTAGTTCTTTCGTTTCATCAAATAATTCCCTTTCTTGTTCTAATATCAGTTTCAGGAAATTTATCACCTCATCGTTTGATGTATCTACTTTGATTTCCTGTACATCAGCCATGTCTACCAAATTTTTATAATACCCTTAACACAAAAACAACTACAACCCTCCTAATACAAATTAGACAATAACCCTTCAAGTCAACACAATGAACATAATTATACACATTAAATTTATATACTTAAATACATAAAAACGTTACCAATACACAAAAACAAACAAATAATAGTCTCACAAGTGCGCTACACTACGAAACATAACCACAAAATATACAAAACAAACATATAATTCCGAAACCTTTTTGCCGTTTACCCTAACCTTTCTTTGTATCTAAGTAGGCCTAACTTATAAAAAAAAATGTTTATAAGCATCCTGGCAGGGTCGCCAATTGTAACTGTACGATAAAATATAAAAATAAAAGTAGAGATTAAGCACCGATTATTACTATTCTCTTTTCGACTTACCTTTACAAAGGCAGAAGATTCCCAAGGTCGCCACCACATTTTTTGGAGGAAATGTGGAAACCATTCACACTCCCCAAGAAAACAATTAAATATAAACTCCCTCACGGAAAAAACTCCAGGACCGTCTAGGCGAACTTATTGACAGAGATAGGGTTATGGATAGAGTGGCATAATAATTAAACTAACACATTATTATGACAAAATCTTATTTTATTTTAATAAAAAACATTAATATTTTCTTTGTACTGTAATGTTATTAATTATGCAATGTAATAGTTCAAACAAAAAAATATATATGACAAAAGATGAAGTATTACTAGTTAAGTGAAGGTTTAAAAATATTAAAATTTTGTATTACCTACCTTTATCGGTAATTTACCAAGTCTGGTGTACTTTAGCAGAGAAGAACAGGTAATGCAATTGACAAACACATATTTATATGTTCACTTAACACATTTTTTATTACATCTTATCTTGCCATCAAATACTACCATAATTCCCACATCACCAATTTCGTCTCTCTTTTACGTTACATTGACAATAGATTGTGAAATATATTTTTTACGTTACATTGAAAATCGATTATGAAATCTACTTAACTCTATTTAATAAACTAGACTATATTTATTTCAAAACAACCCAGCTTGCTCGCTCACTCATTCATACAGATTACCCCCTTTTATGTAAAATAAGAATAGGTTTGATTTAATACGATTACATGCTGCAGCGTCGTCTCTGCCGACCACGTGGCGCGTCCTGTAATGTTCTCTCACTATGTCCCAAAGGTTGTTAGTTTACTTTTGATAAAATTTTCACTTGTTTCACCGTGTTCCATATTAATTTAGACTTTTACACTGCTTTGCACATCTCTGATACACACTTGGTTGGTCGGCCGACCTATGTAACCGCACGCGGTCTGGAGTTCTAAGTCGACTACCCGGCTACTGCAAACCAGGCTCCCCACTTTTGCTGGTGGCTCAACAGGAAACGCACTGCCTTCAGTTTATGAATTTTTCGTCAACGTACCATATGTCTGGATTGTCCATGGGCCACTTGAGCTAGTGTAGTTAAACGGAGACGATACCAGAGGCTTTGGTGGGAGGAGCCTTTACTTGATTTCCGCCGTCTACAAAGCACGTGGCAAGGAAATCTTTATGCCTCTCCATTTTCTCAGCGTCGGTTCAGATTTTTTGTGCATAGAAACCGCGCTCCGTCGAGTGTATGCGCATAGCTGTACGTGACAACATTCAGTTTACCAACAAGTATCGCATTCCCCAACTACACTCCGCTCAAAAAGTTACATCACGGTTCATTGTTTGAATGCAACCTTTTTACGTGGGACTTGGAATGATGATATAGAATAAATTTAAATAAATTTAACAACAAAAATAAGACCCCCTTTTTTGACACATTACAATACCCCCCCCCCCAATGAGAGGTTTTTAAGAGCATAAAAACTCTCATTGCTAAACCCTAAGAGGATCAGTGAGGATATCGCACCAACCAACTCCCCTTTAATTCTTAACACATCATGGGTAAACTACCCTCCTAGCTAGGCGACTATGGCTGTATCCGAACGAGATTACTGGACTTCTCTGTTCGAGATCCCAACACCATAAAATCGGACAGATACTCACCATAGTACCACATAACCTCAACTCATTCCATCAGAAAGTCAAAGACTGGCCTTATACCATACCAGATCCTCAACCGATATGTTCCCCCTTACATGCATACTGGGTTGCTTTTAGCAAGTACTGGGTGCGTACACATACTCATTATTACGCTGAATATAATATCTATACCCTACTTTGCTGATCTTAAATTCATAAAAATATTTTATTTTTTAATTTTAATTCCTTTTCTCAAATTGACGTTATGGTTTCAAATCAAAAATAAATCAAACAAATCAAATTTAAGTCATTTAAATTCTATTCAAAAATTAATCTAAGTCCAATATCAAAGATTCATATTACCATTAATTTCATCATCTCCTTCCATTTACTCTCAAAATTTCAAAATCTCTAAAATGAATTTACAACTTTTCTTAATTAGCTACTAACAATCATAATAAATGAAATAAATTGATTACCTTATTAAATCATAAATTCCCTTATCATAATATTTGTTTATAACACATATAGTATGAACAGTATAACTCAGTGAATCCAGTAACATATAATCAGCAATATATCCCGAACATCAAAACACAATCTTTACTTGAAGCAAAAAATAATTTTTTTTTTTTTTAAATAATAATGTAACAAAATGTAATAATGTTTTATTAAACATGTATTCTGACAATTTGAAGAAAATTATAAAATAAAATATGAATTAAACTTACATTTGTTACAAGAACATATGAATTGGTTACATTGACCATTGTCCAGTACATAACCAGGCATCAGCTGATCTCTCTGGGTCAGGTAAATGACCTTGGGGCTCAACAGTTTCAGAGTCTTGATCTTCAACAACATCATCGCTATTAACAAGTGTTAACAATTTCTTCGTCAGTTATTTCATATTGGTCGTCTCCTGAAAGCCAATTCCTTATTTCATCCAACAATGCATCCTCACATCCAGGGATACGTTGCACCAAGGGCAAAATACTTTCATGAAGTTCATCCAGCATGCTTTCAGCCATTTTTTCGTCCTCGCCCAACAGCTTATGCCACGACTTCGCAATTGTTTGTGCCCCGACGTTGGCCCAGGCCCTTGCGACCCAATAAGCGACATCCTTCAAATTTATACTTTTCAACTTCTTAATCAAGTTTTGCCCATCTTCAATTTCTTGTATGACTGTTGACAGAAGCTTTCTTCGATAGTTTTGTTTAAGTGTTTCCAAAACACCCTGGTCCATAGGCTGACAAATGGCAGTCACATTTGATGGCAAAGACATAGCCTTTATGTCCCCATCTCTAAGTTCGTCTGGATCAGGGTGAGTTGGGGCATTGTCTAGCAGTAAAACTGCTTTTCTGGGTAGGTTGTTGTCTTTCAAAAACTTCTCTGTAGAAGGAACAAACTCTTTAAAAAACCATTCCTTAAAAATTTCACTAGTCATCCATGCACTTTTTTGATTGAAATATTTTACTGGAAGAGCATGTTTTCAAATGGTTTTAAAAGCCCTAGGGTTTTTGGACTTTCCAATCATTGCCAGGTCCATTTTATGGTTTGCTGTGGCATTACTGCATGCTAAAATAGTCACTCTCTCTTTACTACATTTATAGCCAGGGGCTGCAGCTTCAGTTCTAGCTGCAAGGTTCTTACTCGGTAACATTTTGAAATTAAGGCCTGTTTCATCACAATTAAATACTTGACCTCCTGTTAAGCTTTCAGTTTCAACAAAGTCTTGAAATTTTTTCTTAAACTGCTCCATTTCTTGAAAGTTTGATGACAGTTTCTCGCCGCAAATATTCAACTGACGGATTCCATAACGCTTCTTCCATCTATCAAGCCAGCCAACGCTTGCTGTAAAATCTGCATCAACTTCGTTAAATTCTTTTTGAAACTGCAACGCCTTTTCTTTTAAGATAGGTCCCAAAATAGGCACCCCTTTCTCCCTGAACTGTGTAAACCAAATGTACAACGCTTCGCTAACTTTTTCATAATCACTATTTTTCATAGTTTTTCTATCTTTAAAAGCAGTCTCAGTAACTAGTGAGGAACACCATTTTTCTAATTCTAATCGTCTCTTCTTCCAATCTCCAACTGTGCGATGACGACGCCGTAGTGGTCAGCCACCTTCTGCAGCGTTTCCCCTTTATCCAGTCTTTTTAATGCCTCAAGCTTGTCTTTTATTGATAAAACAATTTTCTTCCTTTTC
The DNA here is from genome assembly GCA_034769895.1 of Magicicada septendecula. Classification (NCBI taxonomy): domain Eukaryota; kingdom Metazoa; phylum Arthropoda; class Insecta; order Hemiptera; family Cicadidae; genus Magicicada; species Magicicada septendecula. The sequence continues at coordinate 50,685,697 of CM068370.1, read as the reverse complement.
GTAGCCATAATCGCAACGCTGTTAACAAGACTACACTGCGACACTTTCACCAAAACTGCAGTAGTCACTCATGGACACACCGCATAAAAATAGCCTCAATGCTCACTACAGCACACAACAAGAAACTGCAGTCTACTAAGCGATGAGCATGTGAGCGATAGCGTTGGATGTTGGGGGTGGGGTGGGGTGAATGACACATGAGTCACAGCTAGGCTATAATAGGCGATGGGCAGTAGGCCAAATTCCTGCAGTATAGTCAGGAGCAATCACAAAGAGAGCACGTACACTCATGCCCGCAAACTATTGGCACACTCGTTGCAGTAATTAAAGAAATATTTTTCACGTTTACGTTTTTTTACGCCGCTTGGGCGGTGGATAACACAGAACGGCGGATAATCAAAGGGTGGATAACCGAGACTCTTCTGTATTATTATTAGCCAAAAATGGTAAGTTCGTAACCGCCCAAAAATGTGCTTTGCCGAGACGGAGTGGGAGACGAGCAGACACCAGACGTGAACTCACATCCCCTTATTCTACCACTAAATTACATCGCCTTATCATTTATCAACTACATTCATTACAATTTAAAGAATTTACTCTATCTCTCTCATTTATCCAAGCATGCTGTCTAGCCGCCTCCGGCCCCATCTCCACAAAACAAGTTTTCGGAAAATACTGAAAAACTTATCATTTACTAATTTTATTTTGTAAATGACACTGGTAAATAATATTTGAAGCATTGCCTAACTTTTAATTTTGTTTTAATGCACTCGTCGGCAATGTCGGTACGTGGTATTGTGCACATTTTTATGCACCTTGAGTGTAAAATATTTTGTAACACGTACCTTAGGGGTCCCCCTCCACGTTCAATAATCTAGGTAAATTTCTGATTTATACCAATTTTGTGGATCCGGACCATCGTCGTTTCACCACCCGAGGGAAGTTCTGCCAACCATGATCCGCCTCCAAAGTGCCGAAACCCACGGTCAGGATTGGTAAGGTCGTGACCGCCCGAAAATGGGGGAGGATCCCCTCTCCTTTAAATATACCATACTGTGTGTTTATGTATTAAAATTTTAATAATAAAAAAAAATGTCTAACATCACTCAGCTAAATAATACTTTTTTATTTGGGTCACATTATATGTTCCTTTTATTTCTCGGGTTTGCAAATCTACTAAAACATAAGCATTCTCCATTTTCACTTCGCTAACCTCATAGGGACCGTCATACAATAGGAAGAATTTTTTAATCTCTTTGTCCAAAGCTGATGATTCATCGTGATTTTTTATTAATACTAGTTGTCCTACCTCGTATTGTATGGGTGTTAAATTCCGGTCATGTCTTTGTTTACACAGTTCAGCTTTACTTAGCAGCCACTCCTTTGCAATCAACAATTTCCTACTATGTGGTATATCCGTCCGGTTTGGAAATTTTATCATTTCTTCTAATATGCGTGATGGCCTTCTCTGAAACATCAACTCATATGGGCTGTAGCTAGTGGATTCATGTAAACTACTGTTAATATATCCTTCTATCTTGCACACAAATGTAGCCCACAATGAGTGTTTTTTGTGGAAGAAAGTTCTAAACATTCGCCCTAACTCCCGCATAACACCCTCACTAGGATTTGATTGTGGATGATACACCGATGTATGTTTAACTAAAATGTTTTCCCAACCTAATGTTTCCTGCCAGGTGTTACTGGTAAACTGAGAACCATGATCTGATAATATTATTTTGGGTTTACCTACTTCAGTAATGTACTCATTTACTATCTTCCTAGCTAATACCGAGGAGGTAGCTTTTTTAATCGGGTACAATTTTACAAATTTGGTAAAAACATCTAGTACAACAAATAAATAATTCACCCCTCCTTGACCTGTGGGTAGGGGGCCATATAAATCGATGGCAACTATTGCTAAAGGACTGTCTGGTATTACATGTTGCATTAAACCCTCCTGTTTACAATTATTTACTTTGGCTTTCTGACAAATTTCGCATGTTTTTAATATTTTACGCACTGTTCTTTCCATATTATTAAATTTACAAGACTTTCAATATGTCACTGCATTTCTTGGGGCCTATATGACCATACCTTAAATGACAATCTCTCACTACTTCAGGTATTATAATTTTAGGGATGCATACTTTCCAATCATCTCCCTGTTCATTTGTACGGTGAAATAAATGTTTATTATACAAACTAAAATGCTTTTCCCACTTGTGAGGTATGTTGGGTATCTGATTTAAAGCTAACATTATTTTGCCAAGTTCGGTATCTCTTTCTTGGTCTGTTGCTAGGTTTTTTATTAATTTTTTCATATCTATTTCCCCCACTTCTTTTATTATAAATATCTTATAAGTATTTGCTATGTCTACTTCAGTACTATTGTCAAAATCAGTTCTGGATAGGACGTCAGCTATTACGTTTTCTTTACCCTTACAATACTCGATGGTTACAATAATCTTGTAATATTAGCATCCAGCGCACCAATCTACAATGCGTTAGTTTACAGGTTTTCAAAAATGTTAAAGCTTGATGGTCTGATCTTATTATTACTTTATTTCTTAATAGGTATGTTCTGAATTTTCTACAGGAGAAAACTATTGATAATGCTTCCTTTTCCGTTGTTGTATAGTTCTTTTCACTAGTTAATAAAGACCTACTAGCAAAAGCTACTACTTTATGGTTACCGTTCCCATCTAACTGAAATAATTCTACCCCCAAAGCGATGTCCGATGCGTCTGTGTGGATATAAAATGGTTCTAGAAAATCAGGATGAGCTAATATTACCGTGTCTACAAATTTATTTTTTATTAGTTCAAATACAGTTTGCTCTTTTAAATTCCACTGCCATCGATTATCTTTACTTAACAAATGCCCCAATTGTACTGTTAAATAGGAATATTTGTCTACAAATTGTCTATAATAATTACACAAATCTAAGAAACTTTACAACTGTTTAACATTTGTTGTACTGGAAAATTCTGTATTATTTCTACTTTCTTAGGGTCTGTACTGATACCCTTGGCTGAAATTATATGGCCTAAAAAATTAACTTGTTCTTTCAAAAATTCTGACTTCTTAAACTTAACTGTTATGCCATATTCATGCAGCCTACTTAGCACTCTATCTAACGTTTCACAATGTGTATCAATGTCTGGTGACGTAATAACTATATCGTCCACATAAACGGTTGTGAATTCTAAAATCTCCCTTCCTAATACGTAGTCCAAACATTTAATGAAAATTGAAACACTTATGTTTAGTCCAAAAGGTAACCTACTAAATTGATAGTTCCTGCCGTTGTATAAAAAAGCCACATATTGACGGGATTCTTCCTCCAGCTCTACCTGCCAGTACCCGGCTGTTAAGTCCAATGTTGTTATGTACTTGGTTCCACTGAAACGTTGAAGAATTTCACTCACTGGTTCTGGCGATTCTGTGTCTGGAACAATTATTCTGTTTACCTGTCTCGTGTCTAAACACAGTCTTATCGATAAATCTTTCTTGGTAACCACTACTAAAGGGTTGGAATATGGTGAGGTGGATTTTTCTATTATACCTTCTCTTAACATCTTATTTATTTGCTCTTGTACTAACCCCCTCTTGGAGTATCGTACCGGATAGGTTTTAGGTGCAAAAGGTGTTTTTTCTTTAACGATTAGTTTACCCTTAAAATTTTTTACTAAACCTGCTTCGTCTGAAAAAACTAATTTGTTTTTATTTATTATTTGTACTACTTTTTCCCTACCTTGATAACTAAATTCCCCATCTTGATATAGGATTCTATTCATTTTTTCACCCCAACTATCTTCAGTTTCAAATAATTCATGATTATTTAATATTACAATAATTAATCATCAAGGGCCTACATTCATTTATGTCATTATCAGAAATTAAAATTCCCTTACTAATTATTTTTAGTGCTTTCATTTCTACAGTTTTCTTTCGTATAAATGGTATTTCAATTATATTATTATCATTGTTTAATTTCATAGTCTGTTTATAATAGTTTAACTCCACTTTGAAATTATTTAAAAAATCATTACCCATTATAGCTCCCATATTTAACCCTGGAATGACCAAAAAAGGTACATTTATTGTGTTTTTATTTACCTTTAGTTGTAGCATTATTTGTTTAGTTACTTTTTTACTGCGATCACCTGTTACCCCTACAACACTAATTCCCAGTAATTCCAGTTGTGGAATTGTCTCTGTAGTTTGATTTTTTTATTTTTTCAAAAATTTTATCATCTATAGCGGTCAGTTCACTCCCTGAATCTATTAGAAAAGTGTATTTAGAATTAAACACTTCGGCTTCAAATTCTGCCATCCCAAAGGTATTGCTACTCTCCCCCACTTCTTCATCGGATAAATCATTATGTATGTTGGTAATAAGTGACCCTATTGTCATGTGATTTCTAGACGGCTGGGGGCTTTCCTTTTCAACTGCCCTGATTAGTTTAACTGAACTGGAGGTGGTGGTTCGCTGTAAACCCCCCTATGATCCCCTCTACTGTTTTGGTTATTAGAAGGTGCTTCAACACCCCTAGTGTCGTTTGGGTTACCAACATATCCCCCTCTACCTCTGTGGTTAAAATTTCCCGGCATTCCCCGATTACTGGTGAAGCCTCTCCCCCTATGACTCCCTCTAAATTCACTATGATTGAAACCTCTATTATAATTCTCCACTCTCCCTTGAGCTTTACCCTTCGGACCCTGACACCTATAACATTGATTTCGCGAACTATTATAGTTATTAGCTCTACAACTAGGGTTTGGACATAACCATGCCCCCTCCCCCGATCTACTCATATTACTAACAAAATGGTCTGGTTGTCTTACTTCGGTATTTATTTGATTTGATTCATTAACTCTAAACTGATATTTATTGTCTTCTTCCTCTTTCATACTCTGGTATGCTTCTAGTATTTTTTCTAATTCGGTAATATTAACAAACTCTCGGGTTCTGATTGTGGACCGTATGTCCTTAGGTAAATGCTTACTAATGTATCTTATAAAAGATGAAAGAGGCATTGGTGGTTCTAAATATTTAACCTGACTGTATAGTCTCGTCACATACGACGTAATACTCATGTGTTTAATATTAAAATTACCACATCCCATTATGGTACTGCGTAAACCCTCTTGTTTTTCTTCCTACCAGTATTTATTTTTAAATGCTTGTTCAAACTCATTAAAATCTGCCCAGTTATCGTTATGAACGTCCGCCCATATTTTTGCATCCCCTTTAAAATATTTTGAAATTCGTACTAACTTAATTTCCCAACTTTCTTGGTTATATTTATTGAAACTTTTAATTGAGTTTAAAAATGGTATGGGGTTCACCCCCCTACTTTCATTACTGAAATAACCTAATTCAACTTCCATGTTCACTCTCTCACTCACATTAGTCAATTTTTGGATAATTGCTACACTTAAATCTTCTCTGACTTTAATTATTTCTTGTTCGTGTTCTGTTTGTTTACTTTTCAAACTAGTTACATTGGTTTTAATTATATCAATTTCCTCAAAGTTACTTGTGAGTTCATCATTTATATTCTCTTGTATTTTATTTGCTTTTTTAATTTGCTCACACTCGTCAATTACATCTTGAACATTACTGTCAATTTTGTCATTTTGTTTTTTAATTTTATCATTAAAATTATTTGTCAACGCGTCGAATTTTTTACTTGTCTCTAGCATTTCTCATTTTGTTTTTCGTTAATTATTTTTATATCATTTTTCATCTCGGTTTGTATTTTATTTATATCTATAGTCAATTCATCTTTCACTCCCGCAATAGTCTTATTCTGTTCTTCTAACTTATTGTCTATTTCTCTTAATTTTTTGTTTTGTTTATTTCCATTTTCAGTTCTATGTTACTAGCATTTATTTCTGATTTGATTTCAATCTTAAATTCATTCAAGCTCGTTTTTAAATTATCATTTTCTGATTTCATATCAGTTTTAAATTCATTTAAACATGCGTTTAAATTATTATTTTCTGACTTTAACTTGTCTAAACTCGTGTTTAATTTATTATTTTCTGATTTCAACTCATTTAAATTCATATTTATGACATTTATTTCTGATTTGACTTCCGTTCTAAATTCGTTCAAATTTGTGTTTTGTTGGTCAAATTTACTACTCATCATTTCCATAAATAATGCTAATTGACTAAGTACGTCTACATTGTCGATTCTGCTACTCTTAGCGTCTACCGTCTCAATCGTTAATTCGTCTGTTGTATTGTCTACGCTCTCGTTAATATTTGTTGATATTAAATCATCTTGCGTAACATTTAAAATTGACCCCTCCGTAATACCTTCACATAAATTTGCACTCTTGTTTTTCTCTGCCATTTTGACCAGGTTGTAAATTAATTTATTTTAATTTTTAATTTCCAACGTCGCTGTTTACGGGCGCCATTTGAAGTATGACGAGTGAATTAGTTATTAAAATCTGTAAATTCGTCCCTGTTCGGGCACCATTTGAAGTATTACTAGTTGAGTAAAGGTTTAAAAATATTAAAATTTCGTATTACCTACCTTTATCGGTAATTTACCAAGGTGTCGTCTGGTGTACTTTAGCAGAGAAGAACAGGTAATGCAATTGACAAACACATATTTATATGTTCACTTAACATATTTTTTATTACATCTTATCTTGCCATCAAATACTACCATAATTCCCACATCACCAATTTCGTCTCTCTTTTACGTTACATTGACAATAGATTGTGAAATATATTTTTTACGTTACATTGAAAATCGATTATGAAATCTACTTAACTCTATTTAATAAACTACACTATATTTATTTCAAAACAACCCAGCTTGCTCACTCACTCATTCATACAGATTACCCCCTTTTATGTAAAATAAGAATAGGTTTGATTTAATACGATTACATGCTGCAGCGTCATCTCTGCCGACCACGTGGCGCGTCCTGTAATGTTCTCTCACTATGTCCCAAAGGTTGTTAGTTTACTTTTGATAAAATTTTCACTTGTTTCACCATGATCCATATTAATTTAGACTTTTACACTGCTTTGCACATCTCTGATACACACTTGGTTGGTCGGCCGACCTATGAAACCGCACGCGGTCTGGAGTTCTAAGTCGACTACCCGGCAACTGCGAACCAGGCTCCCCACTTTTGCTGGTGGCTCAACAGGAAACGCACTGCCTTCAGGTTATGAATTTTTCGTCAACGTACCATATGTCTGGATTGTCCATGGGCCACTTGAGCTAGTGTAGTTAAACGGAGACGATACCAGAGGCTTTGGTGGGAGGAGCCTTTACTTGATTTCCGCCGTCTACAAAGCACGTGGCAAGGAAATCTTTATGCCTCTCCATTTTCTCAGCGTCGGTTCAGATTTTTTGTGCGTAGAAACCGCGCTCCGTCGAGTGTATGCGCGTAGCTGTACGTGACAACATTCAGTTTACCAACAAGTATCGCATTCCCCAACTACACTCCGCTCAAAAAGTTACATCACGGTTCATTGTTTGAATGCAACCTTTTTACGTGGGACTTGGAATGATGATATAGAATAAATTTAACAACAAAAATAAAACCCCCTTTTTTGACACATTACAAAGAAAGTTTTTTATCTGCAAATCAGTACTTAGTAATTCTTAAAATTTCCCCCCTCCCTTTTATCTCTCACTCACGCTTACCCACCCTATTAAGATCTTATCATTTTGTTTGATATTTTTTATATATCAATGTAATTTTACAGTAAAAACAAATTTTGAATAATTTTGGCAAAAATAGTTTTCGTCCTTTATGGTTACTTATCTCTTTAGTTGTGGAGTCTCCGGGTTGTTGCACCACCAGCCGTAATTCACATTAAAAATCACAAAAAAAATGTTCTAAACGTCCAATTTGAATTCACATGTTTTTGTTTCGAGTAAGTTCACACTACATGTTTATTACCATTTTTAACACTTTAGTAAAAAAAGCTCGGTAGGCCTACCGTAACTGCTTCGGCCTACCGTGATTGTTCATGCACACTGTGAACTACATCTGTCCTGTTTGGTTGTGGGCTGGAGACTGCTGCACTTCGCTGGCGTTCCTACGCCACAATCCCAACTACGCCTTTGAAACCAGTTTTCGTCAGTTTTCTCCATCCGTCCCATCGTAGTCACTTATTTTTCCGTTGACCAGCATAACACCATTTGTCTGGCCACACCTAGACATCGAACTATTTCGTCGTACATAAATGCCTAACTGGTGACTAATCATGACTTCACCAGCTAAAAATATAACTTGCCACACAATACCACATGTCCCGTAAAACCTTGTATACAAAACTTGTAGCCCAAATTTTGCCCCGTTACATGCCCTTTTCATTTGGTTAATGAATAATGTCCAAAACTGGCAGCCATGTTGAAGAGTGGGTATAGAAATCACTTTATAAAGTTTATGTAGCTTTAGAAACTGCCGATTTGACCACTTAGATATTAAAATCGATATACTTTGTATCAATATTGTTTGTTTCCTACACAGTGGCAGTGCATTTAGGTAGGTGAACCCGTTAATTTGTTTTACAATTTTGTAAGTCAGGTCATTTGTGCCAACACATATGTACATGTTTTTGTAAAAAAAAAAAATCATTATAATTTTAACAATGCAGTATGATGTGTTCACAGGTAAAGAACCATTATGTACAATACCACTCGCTGACATCTTGGCTGTAGAGAGGGTACACGAGGAGTCATTTAAAAAAAACAATATGTTTCAAATAGTACAGCCTGAACGTGTACTGTACTTACAGGTAATTGAATACACACACAAAATTCAACCATATATTAAGTGACATCGTTTTTATATTTTAGTTGTCATATTCTACTTTAGGTAGTTATTATAATATCCAGTTATACTGTAGATCCTATACACATCTGTGACAATATGCAAAATTGAAAAAGCTGGTTGTTAGTTGCAAAGAAATGTTTAATATTTAAATAACTACTGAAGTGGGGACGGAACTTGCGGCTCACATCTTGTGAAGCGTAATAAACAAACAAACAAGATGCAAAGGCTTCAGAACATTTGTGTAGTACATCTAGAATCGCAACCTTCACGGAGACTGAAGATGAAGAAATTAAAATGTCACATTAAAACATGAAGTTTTGTCCAAAAGTATAGTATAGTAAAACCCTGTTTAACTGGACTCGGTTTATCCAAAACCCAGGTTAACTGAAACGATGTCAGAAGAAAAATTACAACAAATAAAAAAAATAAATGCTGGAAGATTGATACATCTAACAACAAAGACCAGAATACTGACCGCAAGTCAGTGACCCCATGTGGACATTTCATACTGAGCAAGCAACAGTAATCTTACTTTTAAACAGATGACATGGTATTGCAGTGTGCAAACGCTGTGAAGAAACTGTTCAGAAAAAATATTGCAGACTTTTAAAAGTAAAACTGTAACTGTGAACATAAATTACAATGTATTTGCTTGTTTATAATTTAAACTTTTAAAATTAAATAATTTTTACTGATAATTTTGTGTTTTTGTTCCTTAATAAATGGAAATAGACTCCATGGTTTATAAAAAATGTGTTATCCGAAATGTCTCCGCCCCCTTTAATTCGGTAAAAAAGGAGGGTTGAATTGTACCTGTATTTTTTTAGATTGACATGGGAGAGGTAATTTACACCACGTAATTTAAGTTTGACATAAGTTTGTGTTTAGGAACAAGCAGCTAACAGTAAGTGATATTTTTCTGAAGTCTTTGTGTTTGTTTGTATAGGCAAACAATTGTGTGGAAGAAAAAGAGTGGGTCGATGTACTGGCAAAGATCTGCAGGACAAACGACTTGAGACTAGATAGATACCACCCGGGAGCGTACATCAATGGTCACTGGATATGGTATGCAGTTCACACATGCTAACATTATTCATTAGAATTTCTTAAATCGTACATTCAGTAATAAATTATTTTGTGATTATCATATAACAGGGGCGAACCTAGGATTTCATGGGGAGGGGGATTTTTTCAACCCCATATCGTTTTCTAAGAGTACTTTTTTTCTCATAATGAAAATCATACCAACAAATTAAAACTAATGGGTAAATAATGGCTGAAATTCACTGATTTCATAAAAATCAATTAATAACATACAATTTGACTTGGAAGCCTAATAATAAATCTGTGGAATTATTTAAAGAGAACGTTAAAATTAAGAAAGTAAATTTTGTATGTGTGTGTTTGTGTTGTAGGGTTAACACATGCAAGAAAACGAAAATTTTAAATGAACGTGTTTAATTTTACAACATTTTGTTTCTTAGAGCTAAGTAAAGTCAATTATGAAAAATAATGTTAAGAAATTAAAACTACTTTACATATGTGCTTTGTGATTGAATTTATCAACATGTAACATTATGCTAAAATATAAAACATGTCCCTGTTTATCGTAACCAGCGGAAAAATGTGTCCTCTTACTCTCTTTCAAGTCGACTTCTTTTCATTTTTCACCATTTCTTTCAACATCTGTTATATTATTGAGTATAAGTCGTATTTTAGATTATTTAAACTTGACATTGACCCAAATTGACAAAACTTGGAAGTCAATGTTATTTCAAAAAACAACCTGTTTAAAAAATTTTGTTCCAAAATTTTTTAAATTTTTTTTCCAATTTCGGGGGGATATACCCCCGTAGGTTCGCCCCTGTCATGTAAGCTTAACTGTTGTAAAATTGTTCAAATAGTTTATGACGGTTGATTTCTAAAAGGTTTACTTCTAATGTACTAGCAGTCTTTTTGTTATCAAGGTTCACTATTTAATTATTATTATTATTATTATTATAAGGAAAGCTAACAAAGTTTACAAATTCCAGAGGTGCCAACTATTATGGATTGTCCGTAATTATTACGGATTGTCTGTAATTATTACGGATTTCACCTCATGATTACGGCATTATGGTCAAAGGGGAAATTATTACGGAAAGCGACATTATCACGAAAAAAATAAATTTCTATGAAAAAAAGGAAAGAAGAAAAAATGTCGATCCTTTTGAGCATTACTGGTGAACCCTCCTCGTTTCAATGCTTGTGAGTTGGCTACTAATTAGATCATCACTTTCTTTTGCTATCGCAGCGCTACCCATGAGCGTTGTGAAATTCATTGTGAATAAAGGAGCTCAACTCCAGTGCGTGTCATTGGTGAGTGTGGTGTCTCTTTGTTGTTTGCGTCGAAGTACTTTAGCGCATTACAGTTCTAATTATTCTAGTCGTTGTTTCTAAAAGAAGTGATTGGTTTTGTAAAATGAAGCGGTGAAATTGTCAAATTGCATCTACTTCTAAGAAGACAGCAGTGTTACAAAAATATCGAGACGGTTACACAAAGCCATGCCTACTTGCTTCACTTGTTAGTGAAAAACACGTGTTCTGCAGTGTGTGCTTGTGTGATTTTTCGGTGGCTCACGGTGGACGAGATGATTGCAGAAGACACATAGAATCCAAGAAACATAACACATACAGTGAAGCAAAATTACGAAACAAGCCTGTTTCATCATTCTTCGTAAAAAGTAATGAAACTGCGGTGACAAATGCTGAGTTGCTGTTCACATCATTTCTTTTGGAGCATAATATCCCGTTATCTGTTTCGGACCATGCAGGAAATTTATTTAGAGCAATGTTCCCCGACTCTAAAATATCGCAGAAATATGGCTGTGCAAGAACTAAAACCTCTGCTTTAGTTCAATACACGGCATCTGAGACAAAAAAGGAAATAAGTGAACTTTTACAAAAAACACCTTTTTCTTTGGCTACTGATGGCAGTACAGATTCAAATGCAGTAAAACTTTATCCTATAGTTGTTTCTTTCTTTAATGCTTAGATAGGCCAAATATCAACTCTTCTATTGTCATTGTTAGAGAGTACTGACAGCACAGGTGAGGGAATTTTTTCTGTTATCAATAGTGAATTGTCTTCTCTAGCCATTCCATGGGAAAATTGCATTTCTTTTTCATCTGACAACCCATACACAATGATAGGGGCAAATAAAGGTGTTGCCAAATTTGTGAAGGACAGTCATTCTTCTGTTTATGTTTCGGGTTGTTCCTGTCATCTCATACACATCTGTGCACAAAAAGCAGCAGCCCAATTACCAGTCAATGTAGAGAACGTTTTGGTTCAGTTATATTACTACCTTGATAAGAGTTCTAAAAGGCAAAACACGTTGAAAGTATATCAGGCTATTTGTGGCACAGAGGATCACAAAATTTTGAAATGTGTACCCGTTGGCTCTCGCTTCTTCAGTCTATTAATCGAGTTCTTGAGCAGTGGGAAGCTTTGACACTCATGTTTTGTAGTGACCCTCACCATAAAAATGAGAGCACCAAGCAGTTTGAAACTGTAAAATCTTTCTTACAGGACCCACACACAAAACTGTTTTGCTATTTTCTTCAGAGTACACTTCCTGTCTTTAACTCAGTGAATTTATTTCTGCAACAAGATGCTCCAGCCATACATCTTCTTAGGAGGAATCTTAATGGTCTTCTAACTGACCTATTGGTCAGATTTGTTCAGCCATGTTCTATTCAGTCAGAATCTACCTCCCTTTCGAGTGTTGAATTCAAGAAGAGGAAGTACCAGAAAGACAACGAGGACTTGGTAATCAGAGCAAAAGCCAGGGCATACTTGAAAGAGAACGACTGTGATGAACAGATGTTTTATAATTCTGTAAGAGAGTTTTATATGGCAGCTTGCAGTTACATTATCAGGAAATTTCCCCTTGATGATGAATTTCTTCAGCATGCCGAAGTTGTAGACATCTCTCTTAGAATGAAGGTTTCCTATTCATCTCTTGAATATTTTGTTCGAAGATTCCCAACTTTGGTCAAGGAAAGTGAACATGACAAACTTGAAGAGGAATTTGCAGTTTACCAGTATGATACTTTCCCTGAATATATTGTACATGGACCTAAAATTGATGTAAACTGGGGCAACATTGCAGAGCTTAAAAATGAAAGTGGACAAATGAAGTATAAAACCTTAAGTAATGTTGTATTTGCAGTATTAAGTGTACCTCACAGTAACTCTCCCACAGAAAGAGTTTTCAGTGTTGTTAGGAAAAATCAGACAGAATTCAGGCCTACATTAAGCACATCTACACTGAAATCGCTTTTGGTTCAGAAGACGAAAATGCCATCACAGGGGGAAGTATGCTTCAAGAAAACCTACACTGAAAAGCAGCTGCTGGGTGCAAAACAAGCTACAAAGAATTTTTTATCACAGAACTAACAGGTAATTTGCATATTTTATTGTGTAATATGATATACTTTAGAATAGATTGCTGTCAGGAAGGGGAAAGGGGGTGTCATTATCGAGAGGGAGGATCATGCTTTTTGGATTTTACTCGAAAAATTTGGAGGGGGGTGTTAACAGTGGGATTACTGATAACTCACTTCAAAGGTTGGCACCTCTGCAAATTCACAATTTTTAACAAATGGACACAGAAGAAATAACACTGGTTTATAATATTTCATTATCAAAATCAACTTTACGCAGTCACTAAGAAATGTGTGCATCACAAGGAATAAATGGTGGCTTTTGTGTTGTGTATATTTCTATATGACTGATGAAGTTGTTTGTAACCGCAAGCCAAAATATTTCAAATGCATGTTATTTTTTTCTTGTGCGAGTGTGTTTATTGGAAAGAAAGTAAATTTTATACAAATTTGCTGGATTTCCCTGTTAATTTTTGAGTAGGACGGGGTATAGTGATCATCAAAGTTTTTATTGTTCTTCATTGTACATAACAAAAAGCAAAAATATGAATTTATGACATTGTGTTTACTGTTGACAGTTGCAAGCATCCGATAGAAAGTGCTGAAGGCTGTGCAGAAGTGTCATCCAGTTTGGATCTGCAGATGAATGTCGATTCAGAAACTGAACTGGCACGTCTACATTGTCTAACTATAGCACATATGGACAGGCTGGAGAATGTCATGCGTAAGTAACGTTGGGGGGTAGTTGTTGTTTGAAGCATGTACAAAACACATGTTTAATGTCTTGTTGCTTTTGTTGATAAGTTAAAACTAAATCTGACTTCTCAGATCTTACGGGCTTGTGTGTAAGCTAATTGAAATTTTTTAAATTGCTTTTATTAATTTCTTTTGAAAATCATCACACTTTTGTTTGAGCATAAGTATCAGTAGACAGTTTTTGAATTTTTTAATAATCCAATCACAATATTCTGTAGCAATAAAACACTATTTACCTGGTTGTGAATTTTGTATCCTGATATAATTGAGACTGCTTGAAAACCCCTCTAATGTTAGTGTGGAACTGATCATACTATCTGAACACACAATAATGACTGTGTGGTCTATAGAAAACAAATACAAGTTTATTATGTGTATGAACTTAATTTCAGATAAATTTAATACAATATTTTATTTTATTTTATGTGATCAGCTAACTTAAATGACATTAGTAGAATATGTAGTCTTTGTTTTTAAACAATATGTTTATTACTAACAGCTTAATTTAAATGGTGCGCAGGTGCTTGTGAATGCCAGGCTGTGTACACAGGTGATATTTGTTTCCTGCCAAGCTCTGTGATCGAAGACGTTCAGTCATGTTTTAAGACGTTAACAGCATTACGAGACGCTGCCATAACGTTAGAACAGGAACACAGGGCATACTTACGGAGTATAGCTCGAGAAACCAAATATGGAAGCAAGTAAGTAGTAGATGGACTTGTTCGGTATATGATTTGTCTGTTTTGTTATTTGATTTTTGTGTACAGTTCAGTCTTGAAAATCCATCATGCTCAGGACTTTGCCCATGTCAGATTACTAAATATGAAATATCAGGGTTTATCCTTTTGAAGGGGTAAAACAATGAAACACCATAATGACAATTACATATGAGATTTATTGAAAAGACTACTTCACTACTAAAGTGTTCACTACTATTAAATTCTTGAAAAACAACAAGAAATTTAGGGATTAATGATATTGGGGAAAAATATATAAATTCTACTTTCCAGTTACAATAGAAAGTACAGCACAAAAAAATAAAAACAGTATATACTGTATCTTTAAACCTAACTTTCAGTGGTGCATGGACATTATCAGAATGCTTAGGTCAGACTATAACCGTCATTAGAATTATCACACAACGTTTCAACCACTAAACAGTCTGTGGCCATCTTTGGCTGCAAGTTAAACTAGTACATTAAATACATCTTAAGCCTATCTGAAATTCGTTCACTAACAAGTGTGAACTATCAAAAAAAATAATAAACCACCACTACGTACAAAGATAAACACAACTATATAAAAAGAACTGCTACTTATCCTCTAAGTCCACTGGACAGAACCGGGAATCACAACCACACTGTACAATTGCGTCACTTGTTTAACTTAACCTGAAGATGACCACAGATTGTTTAGTGATCGAAACGTATGTGATAAATTTTAGCAATGGTTATAGTCTCACCTAATCTTTCTGATAATATCTATTATGTTATCATCAATTGTCTGTAACCATTTCTTTTTTTTCTGGCAGCTGAAGCTATTAATGTAATAGTAGTAGAACTTCTAAAAATTTTCCTACATCGAGTTGTTTCATAGTCCCAGCACTATTTTTATAAGTTGTGAAGATCATGACGATCTGAAGTTCTTCCATGTTAAAATAGCTGCTTTATATTGTCACAGGACAAATGGCGCCAGTCGTACACACTATCGTTTTTGTGGTCCTTAAAAGGACCGTTTGTCGAGGACGCTACATCATTTGCGTACACCGCCCGAGACGTGCTCTGATGTTCGGCGGCTGCATCCGCTGTTCCGGGCGTACTGCTGTCCTCTTCTTTCAGCAGCGGTATGTAGAGCCCGCTGCTGTCCCAGTTGATTTCCATCACTGGCTCTCCTGTGCTCTCCATTCTTCCTTCTTCCTCTTCTTCCGGCTGTCTTCAAGGCGTCCAATGGAGTGCGCCAAAAATTCTAGCGGCACTCTTTTTATGCCCTGACAGGTCATGTGCCATGAACCTATCCGAGTGCCGCTGGTCCCTGGTTGGCTCGCCTCGAGCACGTTAGATGGTCACGTCGAGGCCAATCAAGCTGCTGCTGATCCTTGATTGGCTCGCCTCGCCTTCTCGTGTCACGTCTCGGCTGGCGCCGAGAGCAGATCTTCGCCTCGCTACGTCACAACTCCCCCGGGTCTTGAATGCTCTCCGGTGGCCAGCCCATTGTTCGTCTCCGGCGGGTTTGAGCTGTTGGCGGTGAACCTTGTATGGGCGTCCGTCCTTCTCCACTGTGTAAATCTGGCCACCGAGGGTTGCGGCAACGCTAAAGGGACCTTCCCAGGCTGGCTCCCATCCAGGGTACCTCCGTCCTTTGGCTGGTCCGGCGTGGCTCTTGACGTACACCAGCTGCCCTGCGGCCAGTGTAGGATCCTGTGTCCTCCGTTCCGGATACCGCCGTTGCTGATACTTGGTCTGGTGTGACCTGGCTGCCTCTTCTCGTTCCTCAATTGGCCGGACGTCCTGTTCTGCGTGTGGCCGACTCTAGTCGCCGGGTCGGCGTAGGTCTCTGCCCAGCAGAAGCTCACTCAGTGTCACTCCAGTGGCAGCGTTTGCACGATTCCGCAGCGAGAACAGAACCGCCGGCAAACGCTTGTCCCAGTCGCCATGGTCCTTGCAGTCATGGAGATGGATCCGCAGCGCCTTCTTGATCTCGCCGTTGCGCCGCTCGGTTGGGTTCGCCCTGGGATGGTAGTTGGCTGTAGTCCACGGTCGTATGTGCAGCTTGTCACACATCTGCTTCCACTTGTGGCCCGTGAGCGGCTTCCCATTGTCGGTGAGCAACGCCTCTGGGTATCCCCAACGAGGGAACACTTCTTCCTCCAGGTAGCGGATAATGGTGTCGGCGTCCGCCTTGCGCACGGCCTTTGCTTCCACCCATCTCGACATCATATCCGTGACCACTACGATGTACCGGTTGCCAGCTCGAGTCAGCGGATATGGTCCCATGACGTCCAGGGCGACAGTATTCCAACATCTCCTGGGTCGGTGAGGTCGCTGTTGGTCCTGTTCGGGATTTGCGCCGCGCTTGTGTAGGGCGCATATTCTGCAACTCCGGACGTATCTGCAGACATCAATGGTTAGGCCGGTCCAGACGAAGTCCTTGCCAATGGCCCGAAATGTTTCTTCGGCCCCCGGATGACCAGCTTCAGGGGAGTCGTGGAAGTGCCTGAAGACCTCCATGCGGACACTCGGCGGCACGTACAATCCTGGTTCCTGGTTGCGTCTGTCCTTCCAAACCAGGCCGTTGTCCACCCGATATCCTCTCGCTGTAGCCGCCGCAGGGTCGTTTCTCCACGCTTGGCACTGCTGGTCGCCTTCTTGCGCCTCCTGCACTGCCTGATGGATGCCAACAGCTGTGATTTCGTGTAGTCGCAGTGCAGCTGCCGCAACACTGCGAAGTGGTCTCTCTTCAGGGTGCATCCGTGGTTCTTCTTGGACTCCGACAGTATCTTCAAGCCCAGGTTCCCTTGAGAGGAAGTCCGGCAACTCGTTCTCCTTGCCCGGGCAGTGGACGATGGTGAATTTGAAGCTCTGTATCAGTAGAGCCCAGCGAGCGTACTTCGTCTTCTGCCCCGTTGCCTGCTTCAGCCAGGTTAGCGCCTTGTTGTCGGTCCTTAGGGTGAAGTGGCGATCCTCCAAGTATGGCTGGTATTTCTTGATGGCCCAGACGACTGCCAAGCACTCCAGTTCGTTGGAGTGGTAGTTCTTCTCCGCCTCATGGAGCTTGGCACTGGCGTACGAGATGATACGCCTCTCTCCGGCTTCGGTGCATTGATAAAGCACCGCTCCAAGTCCCTTTTGGCTGGCGTCAGTCTGCAGAATCATAGGCAAGTCTCGATCCGGTCATGAGAGTTTTAACGGCTGCCGGAAAGCGGCCTTAACCTCTTCGAAGGCTCGCTGAGTTGTGTCGTCCCAATGCCACTTTCTTGTCCGCAGCAGGTCCGTTAACGGTTCCGAAATCATGGCAAAGCAGGGGATGTACTCTTGCAGCCAGTTGCAGGTTCCCAGGAAGCGTTGCAGCTCTTTCTTGTTGCTGGGGGCTGGCTGGTCTTCGATTGCTCTGAGATGTTGCTGCTGCGGGAGGTTGCCGTCCGGAGTAATCTCGTGGCCCAGAAAGGCGACTTCCTCCTGGCCGAAGTGACACTTGTTGAGCGAGCAGGTCAGCTGGTGCATCTGCAGCCTTTCCAAGACTTGATCCAGGTGTCGCAGGTGCGTTTCCCAGTCGGGGGAGTAGACAATGATGTCGTCCAGATAGACGAGGCAGCACTCCCGTAATAGTCCCGTGAGAACATCCTGTATCAGGCGTTGGAAGGTGCTGGGCGCGTTCTTAAGCCCAAAGCACATCACCCGGAACTGGTAGCGACCTCCGTCGGGCACCGAGAATGCTGTGTACTTCTTTGCTTCTTCCTCCAGCGGGATTTGCCAGTAGCCGCTCTTCAGATCTAGGGTCGAGAAGACTTTGGCCTCGCTAAGGTCCTTGATTGTTTCGTATATCAGCCGCAGTGGTGAGTCTACATCCTCGGTCTGATCGTTCAGCCTCCGGAAGTCCACGCAGAACCGGGGTGTGCTGTCCTTCTTCACAATCACCACCGGAGAGCTGTATGGCGAGGTGGCCGGTTCAATGATACGCTGCCTCAGCATCTCTTCTACCTGTTTCCGGATGGTGCGTTTCTTCTCGTCGGAGTACCGGTACATTGGGAGCCGGAATGGCTGGCTACCTTCTTTCAGCCGGATCTCGTGCTTGGCCGCAGATGTGGCGCGGAGCGGGCCACGGGAGAACAAACTGCGATGACGGTGTAACTTTTCCAGAAGCCGTTTATGGTGTTGGCCACCTGCTGACGTTTGAAGGTTAGCTTCCTCAATGTCCTCTTCCTCGGGCTCCGCGCGGTATTTCCAGAAGACCGTCTGTCGGTTCTCGCTGCCAATGTGAAGGCAGCCCCGTCGGTAGTCCACAACTGCTTGGTTGGCCGTGAGCCAGTGGTGGCCCAGTAAAACTTCTTCTTGCAGTCCGGGCACTTCTAGCAGACTGGTGGTGGTCGCGAGACTTCCAATTATAATGTCTGCGACGACGGCGGCCGTTGAGTGGCATTGCTGACCGTGTAGCGCTAGCTGGACAACTCGGGGCTCCGTCTTCCTTCCTCCGGGCAGCAGACTGGCTCGTACGAAGTCGTAGTTTGCGGCGGAGTCCAAGGCTGCGGTCAGTTTTCGGCCGGCGATCTCTATTGGAATGCGCGGTATGTCCGCACCTAGTTGGTTCACACGCCCCGGTGGGCTATTTACCGGGGCACTTAGTCGTTTCCCTGCCGGTTCTTCACAGGGCAGTCCCGATGGAAGTGTCTTCCCTGGCAGTAGCGGCACTTGGGCGTTAGGCTGTTCATTCTTTGTTCCTCTTTCGTGCTTGAGGCCGATCGACACTGCTTCGACCCCCCTACTCGATCCAGGGAGTTTTCAGCAGAGTCATCCCGACCTCGCGCACGACTATCTTGATCCAAGTCCACCTCGATGCTCATTGCCCGTTGTAAAAGTTCTTCTAAAGTCGTAGGCAGCGGGAACCTCAGCGCAGGTCGAAGGCGTGGCTGCAGCTGTTGTGTAAGCATGGCTATGCTTGTCCTCTCGTCACCTCCGGGGTACAGACGGCGAAACAGCTTGATTTTTCTCAGGATGAAGATTTCCGCCGACTCCTGCCACTGCGTTTGTCCGTACAGCTCGGCCAGCAGCTCTGCGTCGCGTTGCATCCCGCAGAAGTGATGCCGGAAGCGGTCGCAGAACTCAGGCCAATTTGTCTGCAATCCTGTATATCTCTCTGCCCACGTGGCAGCTTCTCCTCGGAGCTGCCGCACTGCGTAATCTGCCCACTGTTCAGGCGGGACTCTGTATCCCCGCAGCTGTCGCTCTAGCTGTTGAAGATATCGTTCTGGATCCTCGTACTTGAGGCCATGGTATGTAGCGGTGATCACCGATGGCAACGTGCACCTCAGAGCTGCGGCGAATTGCGCAAAGCCTTGCTCTACCTCGAATGTAGCTGTTGGGCGCCATGTTGTTTTGTGTGCCGGCTGGTAGCTCTCTGGTGTGGCTGGATCCTGCATCCGCAAGATGATCGTCGCCCCACGTTGGGCGCCACTTGTCACAGGACAAATGGCGCCAGTCGTACACACTATCGTTTTTGTGGTCCTTAAAAGGACCGTTTGTCGAGGACGCTACATCATTTGCGTACGCCGCCCGAGACGCGCTGTGATGTTCGGTGGCTGCATCCGCTGTTCTGGGCGTACTGCTGTCCTCTTCTTTCAGCAGCGGTATGTAGAGCCCGCTGCTGTCCCAGTCGATTTCCATCACTGGCTCTCCTGTGCTCTCCATTCTTCCTTCTTCTTCTTCTTCCGGCTGTCTTCAAGGCGTCCGATGGAGTGCGCCAAAAATTCTAGCGGCGCTCTTTTATGCCCTGACAGGTCGTGTGCCATGAACCTATCCGAGTGCCGCTGGTCCCTTGTTGGCTCGCCTCGAGCACGTTAGATGGTCACGTTGAGGCCAATCAAGCTGCTGCTGATCCTTGATTGGCTCGCCTCACCTTCTCGTGTCACATCTCGGCTGGTGCCGAGAGCAGATATTTGCCTCGCTACGTCACAATATAAAATGAATTAGATTGACATTTAATGTATTGGCTGCGTCGTGCCAAGTCATAGTAGTCAAAGCAGTACTTCTGTTGAGGACATCTTCATACACTTTACCTCTTTTAATAGTTTACTATACCAGTGCTTCTGTTTTCATTATTTTTCAAAATGATGTATAATCATGTCTTCTTGCGACAATGTATGTTACATGATTCTTTTTATTTCCTGTACGTATATTTTTTTTCTGAGCATCAGGAAAACAGGTTAACACATGCACAATACTTAAAAAATAAAACTGTGCGTACATTAACTAAACTGCCAAAACATAAACAAACGCTGGAAGCTTTGTAGCAGACAACAGGTGTACTGGTGGAAAGTGGAAGCACCCAGGTGCGAGGTCCAGCTAACACAAATATGGTGCCTAATGCGCCAGACTATCAGAGACTTAACATCATCATGTTCTTGATTATCAAGATAAAGTTGTACACAGTTTCTGTATGGCATCTGAAATGGTGAATTTAGTTTGTTATAATTTGAATGAAATTTAAAGTGTAAGGTAAAAAAAATGTCTGTGCTGAGGAGAAAGTTCCAGTTTCTTTTCATACATATATTTCAAACGCAGTTATAACAATCTTAGTACCAGAGTGCTAATGTCATAGTATATCTTCACCTGATCAAATGGCTACTCAGTGAAAGCACTTGATTGTCAGCACTTAAGATGATCATTATAATGTCCATTGACATGTCTCCAAGACAAATTGTACCACAGCTACAGAGACTGGAAATTTGTTTAATTTTAACCCTTTTAACTCCTGCCATGAAGTTGCTAACTTAATAGGTGATGTGTGGAAAACGAATATTGATACTGTTAATGAATGGTGAATAATATAATAATTTATTGTGTGTTGACAGGCAGGCACCGATAGGTGACGACAATTACCTACTGCTGGCTGGACGGGTCACAATGGACACCGGTTCCCTAAGGAAATCCTGCTGACGCTTCTATTGTCACAAGCTATAGATGTAATCTATAATCTTTGTCTCGATATTATTTTTAAAAGTTTACATTTGTTACCACCAAGTGGGAATGAAACAACGTTTCAGTTGTTTACTGAAATTTGATTTTTATTTGTGTAGTTAAACTGCTTATAAATGCCCATGCCTCCATAGTGTAATCATTATAGTGTGTTTGTGTTTTTAACTATGAATCTATTTCAGCTGTCAAACATTTCATAAAATTAATCATTGTTTCTTTAAATGAAAATATTGTATTAATTTTCAATTGTTTTTTAACGTACATAAATTAAAAAAAACATGTATAAGTACAGTAAAATTGAAAGTTAAGGGCATATGTGCAGAAACCAATTTATGGATGGACGAGTTTCTGTTGTGAATGGTGGGAGGGTAACGGAGAATCAGCTGGTATGCAAGAGAAGGAGGTGTTGCCAACTTTGCGTGTGATGTTGTAGTTACTGTTAGTACATTGTTAGTTACTGTGTGATGTACTATCTCAGTCTTGCATTTGTTATTATTATTTCCATTTATTATTAATTGTATCGTTGTTTTACAGTCACTCATTTTTATTAGTTATTTAATTTGTTAATTTCTATTGGTAGTTTTTATTCTGTAATTACGTATTATCGTAATTATTTGTGTTATCATTCAGTAATAAGATTTGTTAAAATGGATACTTCTCCTTCAACTAGAAAAGACAGGAAAGTTATTCATAGTCAACCACGCGAAGTAATAATAAACAGTTTGTTGTTGTCCAGGATTAAAAAGATCCTTGCAATTAAATTAATACAAAGAACGCGTCCTTTATGTAATGATAAACTGTAGGGAAGTCGAGTGTAATTAAGGAGTGGAAGTGTACAGTTTGCAAATTCCATTGCGATAAGAACAGTCAGGAAGGCTGTAACTTTTTACATCTCAGCAGTACACAATGTCAGAACCAAACAACACTCAGATATGTTTATAAAACATTCTGATATGTAACAGCAACAAATTCCAATTTGTGTGAACAAATTCTGTTCAAACACGTGTGAACAGTAGCCTACATATCACTTGCTTGATTTGTATAGTAATACAATTAGAATATTATTATTATTATTTGATTTACATTGGAAACAATAAATGTATAATTCTTTTTTTTTAAGCCAGCTGTGTGACTAGGCACACACACACACACACACAGATAGAGATTCGTGGTGACACATTTACAAACCTTAACAGTCGTGAGCTTTTGTTACTGTTAGAAATTATATTCATAGGTTGGCTGGACCGTCGCTGATAACAACAATTATCTTCTCACATCTCACAGCGACTCCCTCTACATCGCCTTTCCCCTCTGATCATAAGTGTTTCACGCATTTCCATGCCCTTAACTTTCAATTTTGCTATAATTTAATTATAAATATATATAATCTTTTGAGTAGACATGTTTTTAAAGCTTGTGTTTGACCGCACATAGACACTTAATGAATACTTCGCAGTAAGGGCAATGACAGGAAACAAAGTTTTCCTCATTTGTGTATAGTTATTGGTCCAGATTATTCTGGGTGGATGTACAACTAACCGTATGTATTATAGTGTTATACATCATTCCATTGTTCAACAACGAAATTGTGAAAGAATAACTGTTGTATATTGTATATAGTTTGTATTTTTTACTGTATTAATTAATTTATTATTTATTTTGTATTTTTCTATCGTTACAGTCTGTGAGAATTAATTGTGGAAATAAAAGTGTCGTTTTTTTGCATAGCAAAGCTTGACTTGCTCTTAATTTTATTCAGAACAAATTATTTTTAAGGTCGTTGAATTTCGTAATACACAAAGGATTGTTTTAAAATAACTTATTGAATATGCAACAATTTACTTTTACGTTGAAAATAACTTACATTCCATTTAAATGGTACAGATTTTATGTGCAAGTTATAATGTATAACAAAGACAACAAAATCTGATTTTTAATTCATTATAAACAAGTTGGAGTCCATTATTGGAAGTCACGGAATAGGCAATTGCCGATGGTGAACATTTACGAAGTTATTTTGCTAAACATTATGCCACTGATTTGTTATAATATTATTATATACATACCACCAAAATCAGTAGTTTCATTTTTGTAAATTATTGAATAAGGCCTTTTCGAAATTATTATAATTTCATCATCAGTTCACACTAAAATGTTCTTGTTGTGAACATATCAGAGATTTATGGAACATAGAGCCTTTAATAATAAAAAAACGGGAATCTCCAATATAACAGATCACCTTATTGATATGAATCATAGTATAACAGATATAACCAACAATATGGAAATAGTAGAAGTAAATAATAATAAAAATGACATTATACAGTTAAAAAAATTATATATTACCTACATAAAAAATATAACAAATTGATGAATCAGCAGACAATATTCGAAAATGATCAACTATTTCAATATATGACTTGCTTGGTTTCACCAAATAATGATGGCAGTGGAAGATTCAATATGAAGTGCAGTGAGATATAATGGACACAGATAACAACATTTATACATATAAAAGAAGACATCACAACAAGAACATTTTAGTGTGAACACTGATGATGAAATTATAATAATTTCGAAAAGGCCTTATTCAATAATTTAAAAAAATTGAAACTTTACTGATTTTGGTGGTATGTATATAATAATATTTACAAAGTTGTATTTTTCATTTAGTTTCAAGTTTTAAAAGATTGAATGAATCCTAACAAAAGAGTGTTCAAGTGATATTGTCTACGTTTATTAATCCGTTGTATTGTACTGAACCGAAGTATTTACTTCTCTGACCATCTGCAATTTAATTGTTAGGAAGGAAACTTATGTTAGCATGATTGTGTTTATACGTCAGCTGTCAGGAATGACAGCTACTTTGAATACTTGTTAAAATTTTATTAGAAGTAAATAATTTTTTATTTGCTATGTATCTTACGAATTTTTTTCTGATACTCCCATAGTGAATACTGATTTAAGTAATATCTTGTAATTTAAAATAAACCGTCTACTTAACACCACTTTTAATGTCTGCTGTTCATGTTCTTTTATCTCATATTATTCATGTTTCGTATCTTTTAATGTCTGCGATTAAAGTGAAGTGCTCCAGAAGTTAATAAGTATAAATTATGAAAAGGTTCTTAAAATTGGTTCTAGGCTGGGAAGTTAACGCTGACAAAAATGATTTGTTTTGTGAAGACATTTAACCGCTGGTAAATATGTCTATTGTTACGACGGTCTGCTGATTGTCGTAGGTACAGTGGAAAACAAAATACAAGACACAAGTCTGTTTTGGAAGATGTTTGCAGAACTGTTATTTGGATGCTGTTGATTGCAGAACCCTGCAGATGAGTGTCTTGTCCATGTTATCACTTACATTCAATTAAATATTGAATACTATATCAGGATTAATTACTATATCAGTAGACAATATCATACATAGATGGTATGAAATATCATGTAAAGGGTGAAATATATTTTTTTTTTACGTATTGTTACTATTGTATTCACTGTAGGAGTATCACAAAAGAAGTTGGTTAGAAATTACGGTAATAATAAGAACAATTTCATTAACAAGTAAGTGTATTGAGTATAAATAAATTCTTTGCTAGCATAATGTTTTTCAGTTATGTTTACAGTTGGAGGAGAGTGATTAGTGAAACTTAAAAAGATCTGTAGATCTATGAGTTCCTACAATCATGTCGATATTTCTTTATCGACAGCATTAAAAAGTGTGGAATTCTAAGGCTTTCATACAGGCCCGGATTTAGGTGCCCTGCCACCCCTAGGCACTATTGTTAGCCCCCCCCCCCAACAAGTAACTTCTATATATTCAATTCTCCTTGACTGCTGGAAAAACGTTGCTGAAAATAGTCATTTCAACTTCTCTATTGCAAATATCTCATTTGATCTTAAATCTAAAAGGGAAATGTGATGGAATTGTGAAAAAGACTACATTTTTTAACTTTTATTAACATGTATTTATGTGTACACTTTAGTAACACATAGAGTAGTTTTATAACAAGTAATATACGTAGGCCTACTTTCTTTTTATAGGTTTATTTATAGAAATTAAATGTATCAAGTTCTTCCCTTCATTTAAACAACATTCTCTATTATGCTTTGGAAATATGATCATGCACAGTAGGGAGTGACTTCTAGATCGAGGCGCCTCAAGCGATATTGAAACAAACTATTTTAGTCAGTACTCCGCTCCGACCACCGCTATTGACAGGCCCAGTGTCAATACCGTCTTATTCAATTATATAATTAAAGGTTATTTCAAAACCATTTTCTTCAATTTGGCCATAATGCAAGTGCCCAATACAAATACTGTAATCAAAAAACCGAAAACATGAAATTTTAACAAATAATTTTTCACCTTGTGCCGCCCACCTGACCCTGCCACCCCTAGGCACATGTCTAGTGTGCCTAGTAGGAAATCCGGGTCTGGTTTCATACAGACATTTTATTCTCCATTGGTATGTCAAGTAACCAACAATGTACACTGTTTCTTGGTGTCTGTTGTTGGATGCTTTTTTCCAGCCAGATGTTTCAATTACATTTGTGGCAATGATTGGTTAGTCCATTCGAGCAACATGTATAAAAACCCACTTATTTATACTTTTATTTTAATTGTTCGTTACTTACCGATATTCCTAAGGGTCCCCAGAGTTCTTTTATAAGCGAGGTCAGAAACAGTGTGAGGTTACGAAATAAGTATTCTAACACATTTCATTTGAAGAGAATTTACTTAATCTTTATTATTCATTTACTATGTTCTGTTTCAAATTATTCATTATTCATTTCTTGTATGTTTACAAAACCTCTATTATTTTTAGTGTACTTTTTAACTGGAATACAGCTTCCTTGTAATATATAATTTTACAATATTGACTTGTATACTATAACTTACCTTGATTACATCACACATAAACACAAAACACAAACAGCCCAGCCTGCAATTTACACACTCACAGACACACAGAAAATTATAAAGCCCTTAACATTATTAAAAGAAAACCCATCCCTGCCGGCATGTGGAGATCGCTCGAGCACTACGTTTCATTTTGTGATTTTTAATTGATGTGTCCGAAATTAATTTATTGATGTTTCTGATTGATTGTAGTTTTCGCTGCACTACTACGTGTTCATCGTTGACCGAAACTCACTTTTGACGGATAATTATAACAATTTTTTGAAGAGCCCACTGGGCTTGGTACCTGCAGGTACGGTAGCTAGGCCAAACTGCGCAGAACGGCAAGGCGTTCGCCGCTGACTCGATTTCGTTGTTGTTCTGGAAGTCAAAGCCTCATGGTTGTTCGTCGTCTTTTCTTCCCATTTAAACCCATGTAGTTGTTGTTGTGCCGATCGTCTAGGAAATTGGTGCGGCACTGGCTGACATCACTAGATGGGCGGACCTTAAGTTTCATGTCCGGCCGCATGTTAGATGAAAGTGACCAAAAATTGTTTCTTCGCCATGTTTGCGGTTCACCTCCGCGTGGGTCCGCGCGTATGCTCGCTTGACGCGTACGTGCGCGCTGTCACACTCTTACAAAGTTCTTGGAACCTAGGGTGGTTCGGATTCCTTTACCGATTTCACAACATGATATTGCGTTGCAGCTTCGTTACAACACTGTTTTATTCACCACGTGTTCTGGTCACCATTGAAATACAATTTACACATATTTTTTAGAAAACCCCAAAAATGAAATAAATAAAAATACCCATATTTAATAAAATAAAATCCCGCAATTTTGGACCGTTACAATACCCCCTCAATGAGAGGTCTTCTGTCAAAACAGAAGAAATCTCATTGATAAAACCCCTAAGAGGACCGGTGAGGAACTGGTGCCAACAACCCCCTTTTGTTCTTACATTTCATGGGTAACCGACCCCCCTGGTTCGGCGACTATAGACGCATCTGAACGAGATCACTGGACTTCTCTGTAAGAGATCCCAACACCGAAAAATCGAACAGACACGCACCACAGCGCACCTCACCTTCTATCATGCTACCCCAAAAATCCTCAATCCCTGGCTTAGATCGTGTCAGATCCTCAACCGATATGTTTCCCCTTTTTCTGCAAACTGGGCTGCCTTTAGCAGATACTGGGCTCACACACACACACTTATTCCACATATTACAAAACGAAAATATTCTTAAAAAATTTACTAAGCGAAAAATCATTAACAGTTTTGCTTGAAAATTAAAACACAAATTTTTCATTTATACTGAATAATTCTCTTCATTAATTTTTTCTGTTATTTAAAGTAAATCAATTGAACATTTCTTAAAATAAGAACATCCTTAGCCTAACATGTGATTACACCTAGAGTCTAACAATACAATTCAATAATAATAAACACGGTTAGTACACAAACAATAAAATAATCATAGTTTAAAAATATTCATTATCTGGCAAGCGCGAAATCAAGAAATTCTTTTTTTTTTTCAAAATTTTAAATTCAAAGTTTCCAAAAAAAAATTTTAAATTCAAAAAAAACTTAAATTTCTTAAAATATTTCTTTCCATATTGAAATTATTTAAAGTTTGTTCAAATTAATTAAAAACAAAAGTTGGATTAACTTCCTTGCTAAACATGCCTAGTACATGACCTCACCCATCAGCTGACCAAAAACTGGGTCAAGTCAAGAACCTTGACCTATATACTGTATACACAAGTTACATCTGAAAACACATCGTACCTCTGTAAAATTCTATCTTGAAACACAAAAACACAATAAAATAAAACATTTAAAATAACAAAATATTATCATAATTAACAACAAAATTGATATTTAATTTATTCAAAATAAACACTTTATAGCTTTACATTTCAAATTCTATTAAAATTGTCACTGGTTGCAATAAAATTTTATATTTTTACTATAAATCTCTTTATTTAAACATCTTATTCTCCCTTACTCTGGGTGATTTAATTATTTACTTTAGCTTGATCTGCCACTTGGCATTTATACCTTTATAATTAACATTGCGATTATTACCTCAAAATAACCAAATCACATTTAACTTTGGTCAAACTCTACACACCCTACATCTTTATAAAATTATAAACATCACATTTTAATTTCAATTGAACTGTTATTAATTAACCATCCATTATTTATCATTTGATTCTATGCAATTCAAATTTATTATTAACCTTCCTGTTACATTATATTTCATCTCTGATTACCTTTCTACTATGAATTTTCTATCTAACTCTTCACATTTCAATCATTGCTTAATCTGGGTGACCCCTGTACTCTCTATGCTTTCAATCCAATAGACATTTTAATCTTACTCCCTTTCTTACTACTAACAACCACTATTAACAAACTATGACACCAATCTCTCAATTATAAACACCTTCACTAATTCCACTTACCTCTGGCACCGCTCATCTTTGTACTAGGATGTGTGTTCCCAACTTGGCTATCTACATACGAACCAATGCCCCTCCAAAATATCGGCAAACACTCCCTTAAACTACTCTATCCCCGCCACAACGCCGCACGCTGGTCTCTCACCACGCCGCACGCTGCTCACACCTTACCACCTCACCCTTACTACAAAATATCATCAACAAATATATTTATATACCATTCACCTTACGCATCTCTACATATACTCCCTACTACTGTGTCCCTAAAATATCTAATACCCTCTTTGTTTTTCACTGGTATTTCAAAATTCTTATTCTCTCTGACTACTATTACAATTAACTCTGCTTAACTCACCTGCCTTATTTCATTATCACCCAAAATCTATCTTTTATTATCTCTCGCAAATTATCTAAAGTCTCAGCTTTTTCAGATTACTTTTCTCATCATTTGCAACAGTGGTTTTTAACACATTACAACATTATGTTTAACATTAATTACCTTGAACATTTATAAACAATTTAACAGTGACATTTTATTACTGATCAGCTGACATTCCTAGTAAGGTGAACGACCTCACTACCCTCATTTAACAATTTACACATTATATAAAACACACATTTTTTATTAATTCTTATATCTAACATACTACAATAAAATAATACATTGAACACAATAAAACATAGAATGACTACAGTATACTGAATGCATGAAACCCTATTTGTCAAAGCAGAATACAAGCGTTTAATTTGAGCCAAATTGATTTATCATTTTTAATTTACAAAATTTAAGTACGTTGTTCATCTGAACAACCCCCTGGTCCACACACACTATTGTAATTTATGTTAGACTGTAGCGCCTATTTGCTTCCACAAAGACTGCATATTTGGAGGGATTGGACACCTCCGTGTCTTTGCTTCGGCTTGACAGTTTATCATTTTGGATATCGATATATCCTCGTTTATATTGAAACACCCTTAAAACGGGTCTACCACCTGGCTATGCTGTCCCCACGCGGACAGAGTGGCAGCCGCTGTTCCATAGTTTGGTGATTCCCCTTAATTACCCCCCTGTCAATTTCTAAATTCACCTTGACAACGATAACAGCTATGGCCAGTTAAGGCAGAACGTGTCGCAATGAGCCCCAACCATAGCTGTTAAAGCTAAACCAATTCCACGGTCAGGGTTCGGTGAGGCCGTGACCGCCCGAAAAGTTGGTGAATCACAAGTAAAATTAACAATTTACATTAAATGACATTATTAGTCTGGGTGGTGTTTTAACCCCATACATCTCTTTCTTAACTCTCTCTATCTTAACCTTCATTAACATAAAATAATAAGTACAAAAATTAAAACCGCCTACCATTGCAGTTCCACACTCCACTGTTATGTCACTTCTTTGCACATCAATCTACCCCCCAAAATTATCCCCACATCTTGTATTGACCACAAGTGTTTATTTTATTTCACATTCTTCAAAGCGTTTCCATACTCACTGATACTAAAACTTGACAATTATATTTGGTCACTTAATTCTAAAATTTATTTAAATTTAAAATTATAAACATCCAAAGTATTTTGGGGTTTTTTTTTCAAAAATTTTATTTACATTGGAGGCTGACTCTATCGATCCTTAATAGTAAATCTGTGATCGCCGAAAATGGGTTCCTGCTGTGAGGCAAGTTTGGTGACAAGTTAGATCTACTTTGTGAAGTTACTTCCCCTTATACTAACATACCTCAATTTGAACGTATTATCTGTTTAATCATCTACTAATCATTATAGAATCTCAATTTCATAAAATCATTTAACTTCATTATCAAACTTTCTTTCGTACAACCTTAATTAAGTAATTAATTTTCAATGATTTAATTCAATTATTTAACGGTTCACAATTATTTTCATCGCTTAATTAGTCTGTCAAATTTTATAATTATTGTTAATTTATACTGGTTAATTGCAAATTTAATTTAACTGATAATGAATGTTATCACTTTCTACTATACATACACATTGTTTACATAACATAGTATACCATAATGTAATACACAAATACATTTAACATAATGACATCAACACATAAAAGAATATACAGTCCAACTTATTATTTCTTATCATTAACCACAAATCGTTCCATAAGATAATGCACTTCAAAACCATATTATTCATATAATTAAATGTTCATGAACAATAAACAATAAAAAATTACCCCATATCGTCAAATAATAGTCTAATCTTATGATTATACCAGTCATTTACAATTACATATATAATCTCATGATTATCAACATAATGATTATCTATATTGTCAGATACTTCTACAATATCATTTGAATTA
Source organism: Magicicada septendecula (assembly GCA_034769895.1). Taxonomy (NCBI): domain Eukaryota; kingdom Metazoa; phylum Arthropoda; class Insecta; order Hemiptera; family Cicadidae; genus Magicicada; species Magicicada septendecula. The sequence goes on along the minus strand of CM068370.1, from coordinate 50,654,289 downwards.
ATATGATTATTCCATATTATTCTCTCATGTACCTGGTCACGCTCGAGTATAGTCCTGTCGCCGTTATTATAATCTGTTAAAATCAGGTGAGTTATATTATCATCGTTAACCTCATCTACTGCTATCTCAGTTTCACTGTAAGGTAAGTGCTCATTATTATTATTACTTCTCTCTACGCCTAACCTTTCTACGAATTCTTCATAATCTTTCTTTACTTTAAATATCTCTATCTCTCTCATTCTCTCTCTCTCAAATCATTCCTCACCATCATACCAAGCTACACTCTCTCTCTCAAAACATGCAGGGGACACTAATTCATCATTACGGCACCACCTATGAAGTGCACAAAAAACCAAGGGAAATTTATCTGCAAACCTATACTCTTCCAAATACTCACGTGAAGCCATTTCTTCACCCCCCATTACAACATTACGGGAAAACTCTACCCCCTGCATCCACTCTACCTGTAAATTCTTTCTACTCTCTCTCTCTCTCTCTCTCTCTCTCTGATTCATCACACACAAACATCTTATTATCAACTTCTACAATTTCGTTATCACTATCAACATCTACACAATCATTTTCTAACACCATATTTTTATTTGTATTGTCATTGTTATTACTTGTAACCCCATTATTTAAATCATCATTTCCACTACTACTTACCCTGTCATCTTTGTTCGATTTTAATTTGTCTAGTACTTCCTTATTTTCTAATTCTATTTCGCCTAACCGCGTCTCTATTTCACTCAATCTCTTATCATAAATACAGCCTTGTTCTCTAATTTCTTTCTTCACTTCATCGAATTTTACGTTAAGATTATTTTGGATTTTTCTAATTTCATTTTTCTGTTCGCTAAAAAGTGTTGCATCATTTTCATCATTTCTGCCATTTAAAAAAAAATTTTTTTTAATAATTCTTTCAAAAAAATTATTCCGTGTAATAAATATTACACAATCATATTATATATAAAATTATTGTACTATCTTTTACCACATTTAGTCACAATATAACCTTACTTTTACGCATTATCTACTCTTTCGATACTCACTCTGTTTCTGAATTGTGGCTTATTTATATAATTATTTTATATAATGTCCATCGTTCGGGCAGCCATTTGTATAAAAACCCACTTATTTGTACTTTTATTTTAATTGTTCGTTACTTACCGATATTCCTAAGGGTCCCCAGAGTTCTTTTATAAGCGAGGTCAGAAACAGTGTGAGGTTACGAAATAAGTATTCTAACACATTTCATTTGAAGAGAATTTACTTAATCTTTATTATTCATTTACTATGTTCTGTTTCAAATTATTCATTATTCATTTCTTGTATGTTTACAAAACCTCTATTATTTTTAGTGTACTTTTTAACTGGAATACAGCTTCCTTGTAATATGTAATTTTACAATATTGACTTATATACTATAGCTTACCTTGATTACATCACACGTAAACACAAAACACAAACAGCCCAGCCTGCAATTTACACACTCACAGACACACAGAAAATTATAAAGCCCTTAACATTTTTAAAAGAAAACCCATCCCTGCCGGCACGTGGAGATCGCTCGAGCACTACGTTTCATTTTGTGATTTTTAATTAATGTGTCCGAAATTAATTTATTGATGTTTCTGATTGATTGTAGTTTTCGCTGCACTACTACGTGTTCATCGGTGACCGAAACTCACTTTTGACGGATAATTATAACAATTTTTTGAAGAGGCCACTGGGCTTGGTACCTGCAGGTACGGTAGCTAGGCCAAACTGCGCAGAACGGCAAGGCGTTCGCCGCTAACTCGATTTCGTCGTTGTTCTGGAAGTCAAAGCCTCATGGTTGTTCGTCGTCTTTTCTTCCCATTTAAACCCATGTAGTTGTTGTTGTGCCGATCGTCTAGGAAATTGGTGCGGCACTGGCTGACGTCACTAGATGGGCGGACCTTAAGTTTCATGTCTGGCCGCATGTTAGATGAAAGTGACCAAAAATTGTTTCTTCGCCATGTTTGTGGTTCACCTCCGCGTGGGTCCGCGCGTATGCTCGCTTGACGCATACGTGCGTGCTGTCACACTCTTACAAAGTTCTTGGAACCCTAGGGTGGTTCAGATTCCTTTACCGATTTCACAACGTGATATTGCGTTGCAGCTTCGTTACAACACTGTTTTATTCACCACGTGTTCTGGTCACCGTTGAAATACAATTTACACATATTTTTTAGAAAACCACAAAAATGAAATAAATAAAAATACCCATATTTAATAAAATAAAATCCCGCAATTTTGGACCGTTACAAACAGCAGTGGAAACTTCAAACATCTGGCCATAAAATATCCAACAATGGATCACAGTCTTAATACCTTGAAAAGATAAATATGTAAATATTAAACTCAAAAACTGTTACGGTCATGAAACAATATGATGGTACTCCGTTTAATTAAAATTATGGTGCCAAAAAGCTTTTGAAAAATAACAATGATTGTATGTAGTCTATTATCGATTACAGTATGAATTGTATTAAAACTGTAGAGAATTTATCTATATGAAGCAAGTCAAGCAATCTAGTGTTACTTTTGTATTGTATTTTTGTGCAATTCTTATTCATCTGTCTCAAAGACAGTGAAAAGTATAGTGTACAGTATATTTAAAAAAAATGTTTATATTACTTTTGTAAATTGTATAAATACTAAGTACTTTAAATAAGAATTGAATTCAAGTTAGTTTTTAAGCGTAAACGGGATTTCAGGGTTTTCAGAATGACAGCTGTTCTCATGAGGTAGAATTGTTGCTGAAGACGGGTAGTTTTTTTTTTATGCACTGGCAATGGATATTTGTTCTTCATCAATAAATATATGTACAAATAAAAGAAAACAAAATACTCCTTAATAAGTTTAATGATGTAGAAATTTATTTCACTTGTAGTGTGTTAATCGAATGCGTTGAGGCTAGTAGATCGTTTAAGATGTTGTAGATACTGGGAAAACGTTTCACGTAAAAAATAATTTGTTAATTAGATAAAGATCAGTACAAAGTAACAAATATTATTTTTAGAAATATAAGCTCTGTTTGTCGTTTTACTTAATGTAAAAAAGCAATAGTAGTTTCTTGATAAGATGTACACAAGAAAATATAGAAAGCGTCATATATGTTCTAATAAATAAAGTTTTAGTACTGTGTGTAAAATATAAATAATGATATTTCAAAATGTATAAATGCTAGCAGCTGGCAAAATATATATTTTGTGTGCAGTATGATGAGAGCCGTTGCAAGCAGTATGATGGGGTTGTTGTTTTGATGAGATTATTTTTTTTTCTTTCAGAAGTATTTTTGCAAGTTGCAGTCAGTTGTCGTCTAACGTAGTTGCGGAATTTTGTTTCCACTCTGATAACAAACAGTTGAAATTTGAAGTGTTAGAATTTACAATTCTCAGATAAGAGAGCACTACTTTCTGTGTGTTACATATAAAAGAGAAAATTTCAGTCAGTTTTCTCCAAGTCGTTCATGTTAAATGCAGACTTGTAGCCATTATTTGTAATATACACGACAGTAGAAAGACAGACCTTTCAGTAACAGAAGTAATGCAGATTTGTTAAGTAGATTTATTATAGAAGTTATAGATTTGTTAAATCTATAGCCACCAATTGAATGTTTTAATTAAAATACTCTGTATTAAAGTAAATTAAAAAAATTGACCATGATTAGGAGGGAATTTTGAAATTATTTTATAAATCTGTTGTGATAGATTAAGTAAGATTGTTGGAAATTGTGTAGCTGTGTAATTTTCTTGGTTAAATTTTCTAATGCGTGTAATATATTGTGTAGCGTATTTTGTGATAATCTACTTTTGTACTGATCTGATACCGGATCTATTATCTCTAGTGTATAAGTAAACTCTGCTACATGAATTAGTGAGACAGTCTTTGATCAAAAATATTTAGATCCTGAAATAGATATGATTCCATTTTCTTTTTTAACGTATAATTTGTTGTCTAAATGTATTTACTTAGATAACATCATTTAATATATTTTGTTTGTTCTATAAAACTTGTCAGATGAATTTCCCAAACGTTACATCCAAGACATAGTACTCATTATCAGTCATCTGCCCACATACAGCAGCCTGCCAAGAATGCAGCTCTGTGACAACAAATGCCTTGAGTACAGTTTATTGTGGACTTAGTTGCTTTAGCGTGTATTTGTGCAATTTTGATTGTAACTTAAACAATAATAAAGTTTGTATTTTACAAATTTACACAAAATTTTAAAAATGAACTCAACAAGCTCGTTACAAGTTTACAAAATGCACATGCATATACAAAATTTCTGTTAATTTTACGTGCATTCTTACATTAAATTTTTTTACATGACACATTAACTTTGCTGCTTCAAATGCTGCGTCTTTTATACTTCTGGGAGGGGGTGGAGACGGTGGCCTACTACACTGCTCCCATGGATCCACCACTGGTCACATGAGAAGACGGTACTAGGGAAAGTTCTGTGGCAATTCTTTCACTAAAAATTGTAACACATTACTTTTTTTATTATAATATCCCTTGAATGTGTTCAGTAAGTTTTAATAGTATCCATGTAGTAACCATTACAAATTAATCATAGCATTAAAGCTTCGACGGCCAGCGTTATCTTCAGTAAAATTATTTTCCGGGCTGTTGGGCCGTCGTCCTCTTTTTGTAGATCCAAATGTTTTGTCTGTAGCTGCAGCAGTCATTCTCAGTGGTCTTCTGTTCTGCTTCTCTGGACAGTTTGAGGTCGCGTTGTCATTTAGCAACCAGAGGAACAGAACAGATGACCACTGAGGATGACTGCCGCAGCCGCAGCTGGATCTGCAAGAAGAGGACCATGAGCAAACAACCCGGAAAATAATTTTACTGAAGATTACAAATGAAATCCAAAAAAAATACCTCAAGCGAGTACCACACAACGTTCTACACTTTATATCTTCATAGAAAATAAAGTAGGAAAATTGAGGGGTTGGTGTAATCGCGATTGGAGTAATCAATTTGGCAAGTAAGTTGCCACGTAAGCAGTTGTATCTCTGTATCATGTACATTAACCTGTATTACTGTGTTTTCCTTTCTGGTCAGAAAAAAAAAAACAGCTGTCATACTCCTTATATACAACTGTCCATTTGTATAGAAGCAGATGATTGCTAGTGAGCACTAGGACTAAATCTAATGTCACTTGTGCATTTAATGTAAATATAGAATTTCTACGCGTACTTTGCTGAAACAATTCACTTATTTAATACTTTCTAAAGTATTTGTTGGTTTTAAACAATGATTAACACTCTTAGTCAACACAACTGTGTTATGTGTGGCATACTATAATGTAGCGTTCATACAATTCTGTGTGTTTATGTTGTAAAATGTATAAACTTCGTTATACAAATTATGATTGAAAGTTTTTGTTTTATAAACTTCATTGTATTAACATGTTTATTATTTTCCATTATTATTATTATTATTATTATTATATTATTGGCATAGCCTTTAATTGTTAGTCAGTTTTGAACAAATTGTTAATTTTGGTTTTTATTATGAACACTTTTTTGTTGTATGTTTTGTAAGTACTAGTATTTTTAAGTAATATCATTATAGTACCTTTAAAAGATAGAATTTAAAAAACAAAGTAATATGTTGAATGTGTCCTGTGATATAGTAGTATAGAAAAATCTTTCTATAATTCCTTCAAATAATCCTCTTTGTTTTAATTCACGTAACTAAACTACTTCTCAACGTATTCCCAAGAATTCTGTTTAAAAAATGTTCTTTCTTAATGACGGGAAAAGAGAAATAATGCTTAAAACCATCTTTACAGCTCTTTTTTAAGAATAGTAAAAATACTAACTCAAATATAATCATTCCAAAAGGCTTCACAAGACTACACAAGCAAGAGAGAGAGTGTGTGTGTGTGTGTGTGTGTGTGTGTGTGTGTGTGTGTGTGTGTGTGTGTGTGTGTTTTAAACAGACAAGGGTTTAAAACACTGTCTGTGCTTTTTGTATCTTGTTTTAGTTTTTTTTTTTCGTATGATTTTGTTCTAATATTCTTTACTTAATCTCCTTATATTGATGCTGTTGACGATTCTGTATTTCTTCATTTTCGAAGAGTTTTGTCCCAAAGTGTAATATTTAGTTGATTGATTGTTACTTTCATTTTTTTACTGCTTCATCACTTTTCCATCATTTATGGTGTTTATGTCCCAGTGTTTGTTATTGCATTCAGATATTTATTTCAGTTTTTGAAATCGGGGAAAATTCCAAAATTAAATTCTTCAACTTCATCGTTACAATGAAGTAGCAAAGCTTCACAGTTCAGGCCAATTCGTGGTTTACTGAAGAGAATCGGTGCTTTAGTGAAAACTGTAATGCAGTATTGTTTACTGTAAACAAAATTGTTACTTGATCTTCGTACAGCAACTGTAAGCCACCATTGATGAAGAACATATTTATGGCCCATTTGATACACCATGTGTGGTGTGGTCCATTTTCTGTTAAACTAATCTGTATCAAGACTAACGGTACGTCACAGTTAATGGCCACGGATGTGAGACAATTAATTTATACTTTAATAGCCATATAGCCGTTGCGGCATTTGTCAAGTACAAGGTGTGACAGTAAAGTTTTGTCAGTTCGCTGTGATGAAATTTCTGTACATTATTACTGAATCTCTGGTGGCTTTTTCCCTTGGACCGATATCAGTATCTAGTCTCCCCATAAAAGAATTTGAACTGTTTTTGTGAAAGCGCCTTTATACTAGCATCAGACTGTTCTTAAAATATTTTAAAATTTAACCCTTTCAGTGCTTCCCTATCTATTTTTATTATTCTTTTACAAAACAAAAAAATTGCCGTGCCAGATCTTGTGAATAGAGCATGTGTTCCAAAACGGAGATTATTTTCTCTGCACTAAAAACCTCTCGCACACATGAGTAGGTGCACTGTCATGATACAAATTCCAAAAGTTAATGGAGAAAATTTTTGATCTTTTTTGTCTGACTTTTTTCAGGTAATTTGTGAACTTTATTATCATATCTTGTATATTGTCAATGATTATATATGTAATCAGTTGACTCAGTAAATGTAATCTGCTATAACATGCATATTTTCAACAGCAATTGACACTCTTATGAAATAGGTACCGACTGAATAAAATTGTGTCGAGTGCACCAAACATTCTAATATTGTTTGTTGTACTTTTACTTGCATACAATAAAAAGTCAATATAATGCGTTATTTCTCTGCGAGATAAAGCCAGACCTGGTGCATTTATTACTGTATGTGGCTGTTTTATAGTTATGTTAAAGTGTTCAACAAAATAGTTACATAAACATTATGCAGATGGTTTTACCATTTACATGCTGCCATAAGTTGGTACTCGGTAAGGTGTGGAAGTAATTGTGGCATTAATTTTTTTCCTATAAGAGTAATAACTCATTTAACATGAGAGTTCTTTTAGAAGTGTTATTTCGTATAGAAGATGTGTTTTCGCTTCACAAGTTTGGTGAAGTTTCAGAGACAGAAACAAGCTGCCCACACAAGTACATTGTTTACAATAAGTTTTAGCTTTTGATTTTTTTTTTTTTTTTTTTAATAAAAGTAAAGTTCGTCTTTGTTTACTGGAATAGACAAATTATTTATTATTTAATTTTTTTATTGTAACATGTTTAATATTTTTTACTGAGTAAAAGTGTTTGAAATACATCATTTAAGTAAAAATTTTGTTCTTGTGATTTACCCATATTCAAGAATTTCAACCTTTTCCAAGAATATTGTGGAAGTTATAATTTTATAATTTGCATTATCTGCATCTAGATACCTTTAGTATTTTGATGTTATGTAAGACTAATGAGTACGTCACAGTTGATAGTGATGTCTATGAGAGAATTAACATTCACTTTAAATCCACTTAGAAGGTGTCTGTCAGGTGTTAGACGGGGATTTACTTTTATAAGAGCTGTGGATCAAGACCATATTTTTGGAAGTAATGGAACTATCGTTGAGCTAATCGCCCACAAAGGTAATGTCATTTATAGAAATTACATCAGGTTTGGAAGCGAATGGTCTACTGGTAAATATGTTGGCAAAAGATTGGATAAGATTTGGAATGTGGAATATTACATCATTAGCAGTAGAGGATGTGGAAATAACAGAGGAAAAGAGAAAATATAGATTACAGATACTAGGGATTTGTGAAATACAGCAGAAAGGAAGCAGAGTAGTTAGTGCGTGGGCATTAGTGGTTTTATTCAATGTATCATTATCTGGGCTGTTAGGCCATGCTCTATGAACTCATAAACTTTATCTTAGTCTGTCACAGATGTCGGCGTCAACATTATTCAAAGTATAGTTAACTGGGCTGTTGGGACATGGACTATTGTCTAACAGCCTGGCTAATGATGCTTCGACTAATTTCTACACCAGCCGTGATAGCCTAAGATCAAAATTAGTGGTTTTATTCACCCACTAAATACAGTAAATTGAAAGCTAAGGGTATACGCACAGAAACCAATTTATGGATGGACGAGTCCACTTTGAAACTGTGAATGGCGGGAGGGTAACGGAGAATCAGCTGGTATGTAAGTAAAGGTGTTGCCAACTTTGTGTGTGATGTTTTAGTACATTGTTAGTAGTAGAGGCAAAATAGCATTTAAAAAGGATGTTTCTCCTCCGTCCAATTTTTTTGCTGGAATAGGTTAACTAAGCAGAAGTAAAGTGTACAGTTAAAATTTTTACAAAATCCTGCTTGTGCGTCATGAGATAAGTGCATTTTGGTGCATCGTATAAGTGTATCGGCCATAACTTCGGTTCTATTGGACGTATCGAGACCAAACACAATTCAACATACTCGTTATGAATTAACAAATCAAGCTGGGTTAGTAGTGCTACGTAAAAAGGTCAACATAACCTCAAAACAAAATTAAACTTCATTATAATGCAATTTTCCTTTAAAATTCGATTTCTCTTGAATTAAAAAAGATAAAATCAATTTCTTTCGACCAAAATATTTGTTTTTTATTGTAGAAACTTACAAAAAAATTTTGAAAAAATTTAATTTTTCTGGCTAAAATCTCAAAATTTTAAAAAATTTGATTTGCTCGCCATTTTATGAGAGATGATCCTAGTAAGGATTTTTGTTTTTCAAATCGTAGATTTTTTTATGTACTTAATTGCTACTATCACTAAAAAAATTTTAATTTTTTTTTTACCTATTTTATATATATATATATATATATATGTACCGGTTTCAAGGTTATTTCTGTATGTTACAATGTAACTGGGTTATATTACTTTATATTCATGTATTTATGATACCTTTTGTAATGTATATCAATTGTATACATATATTAGTACATACATAACTTAAAAAATTTTTTTAAGCATTAATTCTTAAAAAATGACACTTATTTTTTACTCAATTTACAAGTTATTTTATGTTTCCATTGTTATAACATGCTAAATAATAATTATATTCAATGAAATATATTTGTATGGCTTAAAAAAGTTCTTTATTTTAAATAATCATTTTTTATACATAACAGTACATATAGTAAAACAAATTATTATTTTTTACATTTAATCAATTTCTCCTTATTCTTTTGTTATCTGGAGGCCCCTCTTCATCATCAACTGATGCATCGGTCGTGCCATCGGAAAAAATTGCATCTTCTTCTTGATCGTATTGATCCCTATAAAAATGTTCAATAAATTGAAGGCTGCTTTCGCTTTCGCTTTCCAGAATGCTTATGTCGCCTTGCTCACTGTCTTCCTTATTTTCCTCATTTTCTTCTACGGTTTCAAGGTCACCTGGTTGTTCATTATTAGTACAATTAGTACCCCGACAGAAACGACACATTGAACTGCAAAATTTGCCTTTGGCTCTGCAAGAACAGTTTCCTGTCTTGCACCCTTTATTGCAGGCGGATTTCACATTCCAACTAAATAGTCTGGTAACGGATCATTTTTCATTGTAATGGGCAAAAGACCTTGTTTTCTATCAGTTCCCACCCATATTCTAAAGGACTTTTATCCGAATTACCAAGCCATTTTTGTATTTGTAAATATACTCCAAGCGAATGGTATTGTAAAGCTTCTGCTGTAGGTGGTAAACCAGATAATTTGCAAGCAATATCCATGTCAGACAGAACCCTTTTCTTAAAACACAAATATCTAATAATATTTAAACCAGATTTGTCAGATGGCTCATATCCATACATAACCTTAACAAAGGCTTCGCTTGCTGCATATAGGCAAATTATACTAGCATCTTTCTCATAAAAATAGTGTATATCCTTTAATAATGCTGGATGTTTCTGAATCGTATCAATTCTAACACATGTTAGAAGTAAACGTAGGAAATATCAGGATATTCTTTATACAAATAGTCTTACGTTTGAGTACTCTGTGTGTTTCTGTGTATGAGAGCGCAAACATAGTGTGTGTTGATACGGGCGTGCGTGCATACCTGCTCTGCTATTATGTGTATAAAATTGATTACAAAAGGTATCCCTCTATAAAGTAAATATAACCCGGTTACATTGTTAACATACAGAAATAACCTTGGAAACCGGTACGTGTATATATATATATATATATATATATATTGCCATAAAATAGGTAAAAAAAAATTAAAAATGTTTTAATGATAATAGCAATTAAGCACATAAAGAATCTACGATTTGAAAAACAAAAAACCTTACTAGGATCATCTCTCATAAAATGGCGAAAAAATCAAAATTTTGAGATTTTAGCCAGAAAAATTAAATTTTTTTTAAGTTTCTACAATAGAAAAGAAATATTTTGGTCCAAAGAAATTGATTTTATCTTTTTTAATTCAAGAGAAATCGAATTTTAAAAGACAATTGCATTATAATGAAGTTTAATTTTTTTTTGAGGTTATGTTGACCATTTTAGGTAGCACTACTAACCCAGCTTGATTTGTTAATTCATAGTGAGTATGTTGAATTTTTTTTTGTCTCGATACGTCCAATAGAACCGAAGTTATGGCCGATACACTTATACGATGCACCAAAAATGCACTTATCTCGTGACGCACAAGCTGGATTTTGTAAAAATTTTAACTGTACACTTACTTTTGCTTACTTAACCTATTCCAGCAAAAAAATTGGACGGAGGATAAAATCCATCCTTTTTCGGTATTTTTTGGTGCTATTTTGGCTCTACTATTAGTTACTGTGTGATGTACTATCTCAGTCTTGCATTTTTTATTATTAATTCAATGTATTATTAATTGTATCGTTGTTTTTCACTTCACTCATTTTTGTTAGTTATTCAATTTTTTAGTTAATTTCTTTTGGTAGTTTTTATTCTGTAATTATGTATTATCGTTATTATTTGTGTTATCATCCAGTAATAAGAGTTGTTAAAATGGATACTTCTTCAACTAGCAAAGACAGGAAAGTTATTCATAGTCATGCACGGTAAGTAATAATAAACAGTTTTTTGTTGTCCAGGATTAAAAAGATTCTTGCAATTAAATTAATACGAAAAACACGTTTTTTTATGTAATGATAAACTGTAGAGACAGTCGAGTGTAATTAAGGAGTGGAAGTATACAGTTTCCAAATTCCATTGTGATAACAGAAAGGCTGTTGTTTTTTATGCCTCAGCAGTACACAATGACAGAACCAAACATCGATGGAACCAAACAACACTCAGATATATTTATAAAACATTCTGATATGTAAGAGCAACAAATTCCGATACGTGTGAACAGTACATATCATTTGCTTGATTTCTGTAGTAATACAATTACAATATTATTATTATTTGATTTACATCGGAAACAATAAACGTATATTTTTTTTTTTAAGCCAGCTGTGTGAACGTATATGTTTTTTTTAAGCCAGCTGTGTGACTGTAGGCACACACACACAGATAGAGATTGTGGTGACACATTTACAAACAAACCTTAACAGTCGCGAGTTTTTGTTACTATTAGAAATTATATTCTTAGGTTGGCTGCGCACCTTTGCTGATAACAACAATTCTTTTCTCACAGCGACTCCCTCCACATCGCCTTTCCCCTCTGACCGTAAGCGTTTTGCGCATTTCCATGCCCTTAACTTTCCATTTTACTATACATACTATATTATACTTACCTGTAAAATTCTTATCAATAAATTGTTTTGCAAACAATTACATATATTTTTACTTTATGAAAACATACCAGCACCAGCAACAAACTCTACAATGTGAAAAGTCTGTGCTGCTTGAGAACAGAAAGCTCATGAATCTATGAAGCAACAATTGGGTGCTTGCATCAGTGCATTCCGGAGTCGAAGTGGGAGACAGTTATAAACAGCAAGGACTGTAAGCAGTCTGATGTCTAGTTATACAGGTGACGCTGAATTGTACTGACTGTTCTGTCCATTCTGTCAGTACAAAAATTATTTGACCGCATTAAATTGTAAGCACAACTTAATATTTGATGCAACTAATATGGTACTTGTTTTGTTTTTAGGTTTTTTTGTGGGAGAACAATATAACATGTAAATTAGTAGATTATCTGACAGGACCGATTTTTGCTGATAAATAATAATGGACAAATTTAAGAGAGCAAAGATAAGGAAACTAAAGAACAGGGATGATTGAAGATGATAGTGGTGTGTGGTGACATTGTTTGTTACAAATCCAAAGAAGGAACAGTGCCTTTGTAGCAATGTTTTGCAAAACTCATAAAGAGTATAACAGAAGACTTGCAAAATTTACCAAGTGTTCGATAAATAACTGTTGGTTACACACAATTTGTCAGACGGTTGTGCACTTCAAGGCTAGCCATTGCCAGTTAAAGATGACCTCACAGAAACCTACAAAGGGTTCTTTAATTATTACTAATCACGGTGTATATTCTCCACAATATAAAGCATCTGTATTAAATTTTGTTATAAAAAATTCATGCATTCTTTTGAATGATTTAGGAAAACAAGAAGGAAATTGTGCACTATATTGCAATACAGATTAAGAGAAATTATAAAAAATATTTACCTTAATAATTTTATCAAAAATAGTAAAAAAATTGAATAATAAAATTTTACCTACACAGATACAATAAACCACAAAAATGTTTCAAACATGTAGAAACTAAAAATATATAAACAATAATAACATAAATTTCTGATAAGGTGGTACCTGAAACACCTAAATTATTGGTAGTTCGTAATTTAAAATTAGTGTACATATAAAATCACTGACTGTAAAAATATGTTTAAATTAACAGTTGTTTAAACACAGTTCCTCTTATTTGAATCAGATGGTTTTAACAATTCAGATTAGTAAATACAAATTTGTGTAACAAATTGATTTAGCTGGCAAAGTTTAAAAATTAAAATAAGTTTTATCAAAATTATCCTTTTGTAACAAAAGAACTTAATTTTTTTATTAAACAGCCTGTATAAGGGAAACAGTGAAATAAATTATTAATATGTTATTCTTATGTACTGTATACTTTTATATAATCAGTATTTTAAAGAACTGGTAAAATAACTCAAAATTCTGTTTTAACTCAAACTTTCTGTGCTAGATAATTTCACATTTAGGTAAATTAAAAGGACTTTTCATTTATCACAAATAGTCAAAACTGGGACAGGCACTTTTTCATATATAATTTCAGTTACTTATAATACATCTACAGATAAAACTTCATAATAATTGTACTGTATTATAGATTCCGTATACAGGACTGATAAACAGCTAAAAAATATAAATATAAACAGTTTTATATAATTGTGTATCTTATGTTTTTTCCAGCATCATTAAGAAAAAATCAATAAATATCAGTCCTGTTTCCAAATCAACCAGTTGCTGTATTTTTAAAATTAATATGTTTTTGTTTTAAAAATATATCCTAAATCATAAATTCCTTTAAGAATTTGCTAATAAACACTCTTCTGTTTCTTTCCACAGGTTACTCACAGAACAAGTCCAGTAGTTGCTGAATATAGGAACTACAAAATGTAATCTTCATTTTGTTTTATAAAAAAAATGGAAGACAGATTGCATTTCTGCTGAGCTGGTTGTTGCCCCAAGGTCTCAGAAGTCATGCAATTTTATTGCTATTGGCTATGTACAAAATATTTATGAAAATAAAAACTAAAAGTACTCGCTCTGATGAAAAATATGAGAAAACGTTTCAACAAACATGACGTCATCATCAACATAAAGAACGTTTGGTGAATGGTACAAGGAAGAGTCACTGGCAATTATGATAAGACCAGAATATTCGCTTATTATAGACATGATAGACAGGAAGTAGACATCCATATTTAATTGACTAAACGACTTTAGTACTCATATGATGCACTCATATGATGGTGCAATATATATTTACAGGGTACTTATAGTGCCCGATTTCCCAGAAGTGCAACAAATCGCACAGGCTGTCTGACGTGTTCAAGGTAATTATAAACTGTACAATTAAAATATTTTTGTGGCAGTATCTAAATAATATAATTTGTAGTTAATATTGATTTGTTAAAATTTTATCTTTAAAATGGTTTATTTTATTGAAGTTGTAATGCTGTTAAACTGAACCAAATTTAAATGTTCTTTATGCAGTGCTATTAAATGGGATAACAAGTTACTCAATAATTTTATCACTAATTAACTGTACTTATTTTGTATTAGAAAAACAGTTTCAAGAATTTTTCTATGTTCTGCACCCTAATAATCCCTCCCCCAACACACACACAACACACACACACACATACACACAAAATAGGTTTAAAATATTAAAAAAAACATTGTTGTGACTTTCCTAAAAAATACTTATAATGACATTAAGAATACCAATATTGGCCCTCCAGTAATAAAAAGAAATATGTGGCTACGTATCCATTATATTCATACATTTGTTACAAGAAAAATATCAAATGTTTTCATCTACATTACGAGTTTTCATCTGGAACCTTGAATTACAGCTCATCTTAAATTAAATATTAAAAATAAAATTTACAGTGTATTCCGCTTTATCGGGACACGTTGGGATTATGTTAAGTTGGTCCAATTAAGCAGCTTGCCCTGTTACCCAAAACTTCTAAAAAGTAAGCACATAGGCCTTATAAACCGAAATTTTGTAATAACAGAATATCAGACATAACTCTTAACTACAATAAATATCACAATTATAAGATTTGGTACTAACAAAGTACATTTAAGGAAATACATAATAATACTATAATAATAGCATAATGAAATAGTATGAGTAGGCCTATTTTTAAGAATCCTGGAGGTCCTAGTGGCACCTGTAGTTGGCTTAGTGTATGTTTCCAAGGACAAAAACTACTCTTGTAAATTACGTTCTAAAAAAAATGCTTATTCTATTTAAGAAAAGAAAATCTGAGCCATTACTGGACCGAATAACCAGAGGTCCAGACGTATTAAGCAAAGAAACTTTCTGTGTTCAACCCTGTTTTGTTTTTGTATTTTGAATGTTGGTCCAATAAAGTGGCTGGACCTAACCAGTGGTCCCATTAACCGGAATACACTCTATATAATGCCCACATTTTTGTTATTTTGAAATGAAAAATGAAAAGTAACACTTCATATTTGTTCTCCTAAATGGAATAATTCCCCAAAGTGTTAGACACAGTGCACCAAGTATATAATAAACTTGCTATCCTGTTGTGAATTAATAGTAAGATAAATGAAGATTGAAGTAGGCATATTCAGCTTAATGTATTTGAGTTCTGTGGTAGAAAGTGTGACTTCTGGAGCACATATCGAGTGGTCGGTGGTAAAACTACCCAAGTCCACTTATGTGAATTTATGGAAAACTGAAATTCAAGGTTTACAAGTGCAAAAAACTGATTGATAAGCCATAAAACTGACTTTCAAAGTTCATTTGTATTATTAATAGAGGTTTTTTATTGATTATGTAACTGTTAAAAAGTAAAACAGAAATGCATAAAAATGTGTTTTTGAAACATGATTAAAACTTGGACTTGAGTAGTTTTACCACTGACCCCTCGACATATCATTCACTTATTTCAGTATTAATAAATAAAGTTGTTAGTTGATCATATCCGTACCTACTTGTTCAGTATAATTTTTACTGTACAAAAGTGATTCACAAAGAGTGTGCTGGAAAACTTCTGACACTTTGTGATATTGCTGGTAAAAGCAATTAAAATAATTTTACTCAGCATTTACTTAAACAAAAGAAAAATATTCAAGAGCTTAAACATGTTTATTTTCCAATCTATTTATTGGCTTATGCCGTACAATACAAGATTTGAGTTGCTGATGAGGAAGTTGAGCTTGTTAAAGTTCATTTTGTGATAAAACTGAAGTCAATTAAACACATGTTTCCTGTTCAAATGAGAGAAATCTCTCTCATTTCTTGCTTTTTATGTTTGTTAGTGCCAAAAAGCCCAGCTCACACAAGTAGGAGGTAAAAAAATGAACAGGATATTAACTACTTCTACTGCGATCACTGGATACTCCCTCTTCATTAACATCCAAAACTTGAGAATCATAGTTCACTATACAGTATATCAGTTGAAGTGTTTGGTCTGACTGAAATTCTATGAGTTGATCTTCTTTCTCCAGACGGAGGCTGGTGAACAGTCTCCTGCAGTGTTGCTAAATCGTACATCAGTGTGCTGCAGGAACTTATTGCAAAAGGATGGTGTGCCGTGAACAAAATAAGATTGAGAGCCACTACTGTACAACATAGTCTCAACTGACAAATATCAGCAAGGCAGTGTCACAATCAACCACACACACACACACACACACACACAGTTATAGTTCCAGTGGCATAGCTAGGCTTTTTGGTCCCCGGGGCAAGGAGATTGTCGGCCGCCTCACCTTCACAATTAAAAGGGGACAAAACAGCAAAAATGAAGACCCATCCAGTGAACAAAGTACTTAATAAATGTTATAATTATCTTGTTGGTACATCCTCTTCATTCACTTTTTAATAAATATAATTGTTCACAGTGAAAGTTTATAATATATAATATTAATAAATGTGTAGATGTTTGTATGAAAGCATGTCCAGCAAGCGTCTTAAGAATATTTGTTACATGAAAATTAAGAAATTACATATTATAATATTACTGGTATTCAGTTAGTATAATTTATTAATAACAAATGTAGATGATAAAAAATGTAGTAATATAAAAAATTTATAACATAAAATGTTGTAATAAATGTGCAAATTCCTTGTAGGTCTAAAGCGCATCGTCAAAACAATATCCGAAATTAACAAAGTTAAACAAAGAACTACATTAAAAGTAATAAAATAAATCACTTACCATTACAGGTTAATGGTTCCATCTTCTATTAATAAACATTTAAAATGAGATGTTTTAAAATGTAACTTTCCTGGTCTTAATTGTTGCAAAGACAACTGGTTATTAAGTCACTATAATCTAAAGACGAAGCAATATCATTTTCAGTTGAAAGTATCGCTAGATTTGATACCCTGCCTTGCGATATTGTTAATTGTAGGTACGATTTAATCAATTTAAGTTTACTAAACAATTTTTCACAAGAAGACACAGACAGTGGTCAAGTAAGAAAATTTTTAAAGCTGTTGGTAGTGTTTTGTAGGCTTCTAATCTCATTGAAGAAACGTATTGTAGCAGTCCCTGAGGTGTAAAGCCCATTTGTTCTCTGTTAACCTTTGCCCTTTTTAATAAAAGTACGACGTCTGTCAAGTCACTGAACAATTCTTCACTGTTTATGTCATACGGATACAGTTTTGCAAGTACTGTGCACTTGATATTGACTTGGGGAACCTGTTCCTTAAAATGTATATCCCCATCATTTATGTACGCCTCAAATTTACAGAGGAACCCGAAGCGTTTTTATGACTTTTGTGTTAGAGAAACCGCTTGAAATTTTAACTGACAGTTTGTTCAAAATTTCTATTAGAGAACGTCGCATTTCTTGCCGAATCGTCTGCCTACTCCCCTTCATATCCCCTGTATATTCCCCTTCTGCATCATGAGCTTCCTTCATATCCTTTTTGTGATACTGACATCCCATTCACTACATACCTGATCTGCCTTACTAATGACATTGTTACATACCTCATTCCTCCAAACTTTTAATTTTTCTGTTAGCGTCTCCAGAAGTGTCAATGCTTGAATAAAGCTTATTCCTTTGGTCTGCAAGATTTCCTGGATTTTGTCTATAGAAGAAAGAATATCTGTCCAGAAAAAGAGCAAGCCCACAAAATTAAAATTTTCTATCGCATTAATTATTAATGCTGGATCTTCCCTCGTATCAATTGTTTCAGTCAGTGTATCCCTAAGTTTATCCAGTGCAGTGATCACTTCATCCAACTGAGTGGATATTGCATCTACTTTTGAACTCCATCTGGTACCACAATGCCCTTTCAGAGTAATATTTATGAAGTCTTTAAGAACACTCCATCTATGAGTAGAACAGGAAAGGAAGGTGAATAGACGTTCTACTGTCCCAAAAATTGTCACTGCTTGAACATTTACATGAGCTGCATGAATTCTAACCAAGCGGAGTGAATGGTTGTCACAGGGAACAACACGTCTAGTGAATACAAATCTAATATTCTCTTCTAAACTCCTGAATGGATTCCACCCATTGTTACTTGCTTGTCATACAACTGACCTCTGCAATCGCTAAGATTCAATCCATCTCCCTCAACTTTACTTGTAATTGCTTCTGTTTTCACAAAAAGAGAAATTATATCTATGAAGGCTTCCTTGATATCAACAGAATTGTATTTAATTTCAACAGATCTTATAATCTGAGACGTTTCTTCTACATGTGCAGCATCTGGTGTCGTGCCAAATATAATACTAAAGTATTTCACTTTCTTCCATGCAGTAATAATATATTTGTGCACTCTTTCTCCTAACAGGCTTATTTCATTTTGAATAGTTGGCGAATCCAACAATTTATGAGAGACTGCATCCAAATGAGATCTCATGACAGGGTCATATTTACCCAAATGTTTTAACAAACCCAGAAACTTTCCAGGATTTGGATCATTAGTAATTGACCCTCAATGTCCTCTCAGTGCCAGATTTTGTTGTACAAGAGTTTGTACTGTGGCAATGACCCGTTTGAGGATTTCTTTCCATGTCTTAGTTGTTTTACTCATTTGTTCCTGAAGTAGATTATCTATAAGTTTCCCTTTGTTTAAAGAACGTTCCAATTCCTTCCATTCCAAAAACTCAGAGCAATGAGCAGGGCTATTTTCATGATCCTGAATACGGGGATTTAAATTTTGTCCTGACAAAAATCCATTTTCACTATTAAATGGCTTTTTTGATAGTTTTTTGTGGAAATAAAGTGTAACAAAAGCAAAGTATAGATTTTTTAGTTGGAGAAAAACACAGCCAAGTGTGATTTACCTTTTCGCCATTTTACAAGGTTTTATCAAACCAATAATTGTTTAAGGATCGTCCTAGCTTCATCTTCAGTAAAATGGCTGTCCTTATTCTGCAACTGACATGTTCCTGTATTCACCATTTATATCTCGGAAGGATTGAGATATCTTGCTTCGCCAAGCTCTCATATCTTGCAGAGCAGCACCGGGAACAAGGTCTACATTGTTGCTAGTAATGTTCTGTCCTTCCTCACCTGTAATTTCAAGACTGCACGATGCAACATCATCTGTGGTACTAGAACCAAGTGAATCTTGTAACTGTACTTTGACACTTTCACAGTTTAAAGTATTCACGTCGTTAACTTTATTGTATTTATCAACAGCTTCATCGCTAACAACATCCATTTAATGATCGCAAGTTGATTCCTTGTTAATTGTAATTTTTTGACACTCAAGAGTTCGATTTTCCTTTAATAAAAGACTTCATAAACTATTTGGAACTTGTAGTTCTTAATTTTTCTTCGCTTCTCTTCTGAACCTGGGCATCACTGAGTTTACTTTGTTTCATATCAGCTTCAAATACAATTAAAAAAAAATCGATTTTCAATAATAGTATTAGTATGATGACATACACGTGAAGTATTATAGATATACCCACAATAAGGATCTATAAAAGGGAGTATTCGCACTCGCCATCTTTGTTCCGAGACTGACATAATATTATGGTGCCGCTTGTGTATACATGGGACACAGTATAAGTTTGTTTTCGATATTACATAAACTATTATAATTTTTCGTGCCAAAAATATAATTTCAAAGTGTGAAATTATGTGCCACGTCCTTAAAAATATGGAAATAATAGTTTTCATTTTAAAACTTACTGATTCAGACCATAGTAAGAGGAGAATAATTTTGTCTAAAAAACAACAAATACCAATCGTTACCACTTACACTTTGTTATGTATATATTCTCAGATTTTACTTTTATTCCTGTTTATAATAGATGGCTGTTGAATTAATGTTTACTAAACTTCGTTTGTCCAAAAGTCCAAATAAAGTTACTAAAACTATTTTTAATAAACACGAATTTACATTTTTAACTTACTTACTATTAAGTTTATATTCAGGTTTTTTGCTTAACATTTAGTTAAAATTAATAATAAAAAGTTTAGCTTAACATTTTATTAAAATTAACAATAATGTATTTTTCATTGCACTAGATATTTTATAGTCAAAAGTATTTTTCTCGGTTAGTAGGAAGGGTTAAACTTTGTTAGTACAGGCAAAAAATTTGCAAGTTACAACTTCTCACGGCCATATCTTGAAAACAACTCGTGGATTAAAACCCGGCCAAAACGCATTTTGTTTGTTATTTCATATAGAATAATTTTGGTCCTATTCATTTTCACTATAAACTCAAACGTTTTTTAGTTATTCGCTAAAAATTACGCTAAAATCCTGTTTTTTGGGGGTAAAAATCGAAAATGTTGATTTGGAATAACTCGAAAACAACGCATTTTTAAAAACAGTTGTGTACTGACTTTTTTGCTTAGAATTTGATTCTCTATTGGATCCTGGGGTTAATTTTTTTTTTATCAATCACCCTTGAAAAAGGGGTGGTTCTCACCCCCAAATAAAAAGCGTACAGTTTAACTTTGTTCTAGAGTGCATATACATATCAAATTTCGTGAAATTCCATCGACAGTCAAAATTTTGTTATGTCAAAAGCTACGCTTACTGGACTAGAATTTCTTCGTGCTGATTTTGATCTCGACTTTGTTTACGATCTGCGTGTATGTTTTGCGCTTGGCTATCGCGCAGCTGATTTTCGAAAAACAGGTAAATGTGCAATTTTGTGCATTAAAACTACAGAATGTGCAATTTTATGCAGTAACCCCCAAAACGTGCAATTTTGTGCAAAATAAAATGTATGTTAAAATGACCTACACGTCCCGATTCGGATAAATAACTTGTCACTGGCCGTTTACGAACTAGCAAAAAAAAAGATGCAATTGCACGTGAATCCGGGCTTTAGTTATAACATTATATTTATAATTAATGGATTAAAAAAATAAACCACCTTGTACAGTGATCTGCGTGGAACTGGGCCGATCCTAGGAGGTGGATTTGGTACGTCAAACAAAGTCGGTACGTATGGCATTAGGCTTCAGTTTTTTCCAACCATCTACTCGTGCCTGTTCAAACTGTGAACTTTCAAAATGAACCTAAAAATGCAAAGGTGTATTACATTTTTAGTCGTTATGATTAACATTCACAAACTTTTAAGGAACAACCATTAAATTTACCTCACACAGACGCATTCCCTTGCTTAGTATAAATTTGTCTCGTCTCATATTTTGAATCCATTTTGCACATCGAATAGGGTCTGCCGGAAATTTGAATGTTCTAAACTTAGTTTCTGTTCGATTTTTGCAATTTACAGCACAACAACCAGTCATTATGATTATGTGATGTAGTACAACAATCTGCAAAACATACTATATAACATTAATAATATCTCTAACACCAGTATTTATAACCTTGTTTTCACTGACAAGATGAGATGATTATTATACATATTCGTGTGTAATACATAAATAAAATTAGTACACTAAGGTTATAACCCTGATATGTAAAAATATTAATATTTACATACATAATTTACATTAAATAATGCAACGCACAGCGTGCTTACATTGCTACCGCCACATTACATTTAAAAGTCTCGGAGCAAAGATGGCGGGTGCGAATACCTATTCCTATAGAGCTCTACCCACAAGACGCACAAACCAAAAACAAACCGCACACTCAAGATACTCATCAGCAACTGATAATCAACACATCAGCTGTGTCGAACCGGGAATAACTGCACATACATAGCCCACGTAACTTTTTTTATACTTTTGCAAATAATATATTCATCTATATATGAATACCAATTAAGATTATCATCTTTCCAGCACAACAACTCACTACAAAGTCAAGCAAAAAATATTAAATATGTTATGCTTCCTTTATGAAAGGAATAGGCATATCAAAGAAACAAGTTGTTTGTAGTTTTATAAACTGAAAACAATTTTTTCAAATCTATAATCACTTTGCCGCCCTCCTGGGCTATGCCACCCGGGGCGGCTGCTCCCTTGGCCCCCCTAGCTACGCCTCTGTATAGTTCTCCTAGTAGGTGTAGCACTTAACTACTAAACATGTTCCTTGTTCAATGCACCAAAAAATCAAGGTATTCCAAGCCCCAAAGGCTGATTCAGGTATTTCTGGAGGGTAATAGTGGGTGGGTGAAGCGTAGTACTGACCTTTCTTGTATGCCAAACAGCTTATTTAGCTAAATACAACTATTATATTAACGACTCGGAACACAAAGTTTTTTATAAGTAAAAACATAAAGTTTTACCTTACAACCTGAACCAGTTTTCACCTTTAAAAGGCTTCTTCAGAGGTTGCCGCTGGTAGCACTGTCCGTCCTGTTGTGGGCGACGGAATCGAATTTCGAAAGATCGATGTTGTGTGTGTGGGGTGAGATATGTTCGAATAATGCGTGTGATTTGTCTCACATAAAATACTATATTGGCACAGATACGTTGATGACATTCTAATACTATACAGGGGAAACAAAAGACAATGTGAACAGTTACTAACGCACATAAACAAAATACATAAAAACATAACCTTCACTGCCGAATACGAACACAACAATACCATAAACTTCTTAGACCTCTCCATCACAAAACTAGAACACAGGCACAAATTCAGTATATACAGAAAACCAACTACAACTGACACACTAATACACAACACCTCCAATCACCCAATACAACACAAACTAGCTGCTTTTAGAACCATGATACATAGACTTAACAACATCCCCTTAGATGAAATAGACTACAAAGACGAACTAAACACGATAAAATGTCTAGCAGAATCTAACGGTTATGACAGAACAATAGTCAGTAAACTCCTACACAAAACACAAAAACAACAGACAAAGACAGAAAACAACAAATTCATAACACTAACATACATCAACAAACAAACAGAAAAAATTGCCCACAAATTCAAAAAAGCAGGATACAGAATCGCTTACAAAACTACTAACAAAACAGAACACACACTATCAAAACGCATGCCCAAAGCACAAAACAAATTCTATCTACCCGGTGTATATAAACTAAATTGTTCAAATTGCAGTAAATTCTACATAGGCCAGACAGGACGTAGCTTCAAACAGAGATACATTGAACACACAAAAGCACTCCACACCACTACAGAATCTACCTTCGCAAACCACCTCATTGAAGCAAACCACACATATAAAAACATCGACAATAACATGAACATACTACACGTACACACAAAAGGCCGAAAACTAGACACTCTAGAACAATTAGAAATATACAAACACACAAAAACAAATAAAAACGACATCCTAAACGAACAGACACAATTCAAATCTCACGCATTATTCGAACACATCTCACCACACACACACAGCTTCAATCTTTCGAAACACTTTCTCGTCGCCAACAACAAGACGAGCAGCGCTACTAACGACAGCCTCTGATGAAGCCTTCTATAGGTGAAAGCCGGTTTAGGCTGTAAGGTAAAACTTTACGTTTTTACTTATAAAAAACTTTGTGTTCCGAGTCGTCAATATTATAGTGATATTTATTTAGATAGTCTACTCTCTCTTTCATACATTATTTTGATGATACAAAAAGGAGCTATTATTATTATTTAAAAATTATACAAACATTTGATACTATCACATAACTTTAATGAAAGACAGAAATTCCTGTGCATAGTGACATAGATTATACAAACACTATTGTTTGTATACAGTGATGCATTTATTACAAATAGTGAAGTCTGGTGGTGGAAGCATAAAGAAAGCATTAGGGTAAGTCAGATTGATATGTTTAACATCTGAAATAGTATATATTGTATGAATAGATTAGTAGTAGTCAAACTTTTGTACTGGATGTGTTTCTAATGATATTTTTTAATTCCTGTACTTATCCATGTTACAGGGTTTCACGTTTCAATTAGTGTACAGCATTATGGCGTTACAAAAGCCGCAGGGAACTGTAATTTTATTATTAGTTCTGCAAATTCAATTTTCTGGAGGATCCTCAGATGTAATGGATGCTAGTGTATCAACAGATGAAAAAGAAATATTAGTCAGTTATCTTTTCAAGATTCTATATCAAATTACTGTTTATTTACTTAATTTAATTGTCTACCAGAGGCTGCCTTTAATTTATATTTTATTTACTTTAGTCTTTATATTTTTTTCCTTTTCTCTGTGTGCGTGTGTGCGCACGCGCAAAGATTTAATCCTTAAAACTTATTTTGAAAATATTACATTAATTGCTTTACTAAATATAATTACTTCACTACCGACTTGGAACATAAAGTTTTTTATAGGTGAAAACGTAAAAGTTTTACCTTATAGCCTTAACCAGTTTTCGCTTTAAAAAAGCTTCTTCAGAGGCTGCCATTGGGTGCACTGTCTGTCTTGTTGTTGGCGACTGTATCGACTTTTGAAAGATCGATGTTGTGTGTGTGGGATGTGATATGTTCGAATAATGCGTGTGATTTGCGTGTGCAATAAAGCTCACACCCCACACACACAACATCGATCTTTGAAAAGTCGATACAGTCGCCAACTACAAGATGGACAGTGCACCCAACGGCAGCCTCCGAAGAAGCTTTTTAAAAGCGAAAACCGGTTAAGGCTATAATGTGAAACTTTTACGTTTTCACCTATAAAAAACTTTGTGTTCTGAGTCGATAGTGAAGTAATTATATTTACTTAAGTGACGGACACATCATGGACAACGAAATCCGAGAATTTAATTGCTTTATACTATTTTCTGTAATTATTTGTAATTATTGCACTGCCTCATTAATTGCATTTTCAGAATGTACAGTATAGTAAAATGGGTACTATAACCTCTGAACGTTACAAACATTTACTTAGGTGCTGAGATCAGAAACACGTCCAGGAACATTTTGCTCTCTTGTATTTGGTTCAGAATTCTGTTAGCATTTTGATAAGTCTATTTCTTTACCAGCTTTATCAATTGATATTGATGGGATTGTCTAGAACGGAAGTTATCAAACATTTTACTCTTTACATTTTGTAACATCTGTGTAAGTTTTGTCGCCTTCCTCCCCGAGTACTGGGAACCTTCCAAAACTAACCTCTTGGTTTGTTGGCACAGTTTATTGACTTCAGTATTTGTTGATCACTGTACAATGCTATGCTGAGAATGAGAATTCTAAACTAGGGTAGTGCACAACCTACATATTGGTATTAGTCAACTATTTTATTCCTATATTCAGATAATTATAATAATTAAATCAAAATGCAGGTCTTTCAGTGGTTTTTTCTGCTTCTGAATCTTCTTATGTTTTTTGAATTTGAAGACATAAATATAAGTAAACAGGGACCTCAGTAGTACTGAGGCAAACCCACTACCATGGTATTTAGGTGAACATCTGCCACATGTTATTTTTTGCCACTGAAAATTAAGATGGCATCTGTTGGTGAGGCCGAAACATTTGGTTTCAATAACCAAACTAATAGCCTAATATTTGAAGTATCTACTGGGTTGTTTGACCGTGGTCCATGGTTTACAATGCAACCAAACGTTTACCACAGTACTGTGGGCCTGACGTATGACACCCCGCGTTAGGTAGACTCGAATTCCACTGAAGATGGCAGCCAGTGCTGCTGAAACGTTTGGTTGGATTGCAAACCATGGACCACAGCCAAACAGCCTGGTAGATACTTCAAATATAACTTACATCGGCCGTGAAGCCTTAGAACAATATTAATAGTCCTTGGATTTCGTTGTCCATGACGTGTCCGTTACTTAACTAAATACAACTATTTCATTAACGACTCGGAACACAAAGTTTTTTATGAGTACAAACATAAAGTTTTATAATTATCTTGTTGATTCATCCTCTTCGTTCACTTATTAATTTAATAATATATATAAAACTTTCACGTATGAACTTACTATTCGTTGTCACTTTCCCAAACGTTTCGAGGTGATGTTCCTCTTCTTCAGTGGGAGTATACTGAATGTCGATTACAGAATAACCATTACGGAATATAGGTGTGTGTGGTGGGGGTTGATGGTGGGAAGGGATTGGCGCTGAGGTTCGAATTGTGTGTATGGATCAGTGCTGTGGGCCTGACGTATGACACCCTGCGTTAGGTAGACTCGAATTCCACTGAAGATGGCAGCCAGTGCTGCTGAAACGTTTGGTTGGATTGCAAACCATGGACCACAGCCAAACAGCCTGGTAGATACTTCAAATATAACTTACACCGGCCGTGAAAGCCTTAGAACAATATTAATAGTCCTTGGATTTCGTTGTCCATGACGTGTCCGTTACTTAACTATACATTATAAATCACATACACTATTCGATACACTGATCCATACACACAATTCGAACCTCAGCGCCAATCCCTTCCCACCATCAACCCCCACCACACACACCTATATTCCGTAATGGTTATTCTGTAATCGACATTCAGTATACTCCCACTGAAGAAGAGGAACATCACCTCGAAACGTTTGGGAAAGTGACAACGAATAGTAAGTTCATACGTGAAAGTTTTATATATATTATTAAATAAAGTTTTACCTTACAACCTGAACCGGTTTTCACTTTTAAAAAGCTTCTTCAGAGGTTACAACCTGAACCTGTGAAGAAGCTTTTTAAAAGTAAAAACTGGTTCAGGTTGTAAGGTAAAACTTTATGTTTTTACTCATAAAAAACTTTGTGTTCCGAGTTGTTAATGAAATAGTTGTATTTAATATTAATAGCCTGATACTCCGGCATACAACCTTCAACTAATAAACTAAAACTGATAAAATCAGTATAATGAGGCATAACGGAAATACTCTGTAGTGTAGTGATAGCATTTTTATAACACGTCCCTGTCATCTTAAGTATGTCAGTCAAAACATCTATACATTGATCAAGAAGACTAAAACCCAGAAAAGCTGTTGGCATGTTTATTGCTACTCATCTGCCCAGTCCCTATAGAGTCTTTGTGCTCTAGTTAGGTGAATGGTTTAAAATCAACCAATTATTTAGATAATATTAATTTTTATAAGTAACCTCATTCAGTTTTCTGCAATTGTACATAGACATACACTGTATGCAGGAAGATGGTAGACCCTCCTTCACTAGGTTATATTAAAAATGTTGCTACAAATTGTGTGCCAAAATAACAGTATTAGTTATACTAAAAAAAAAGAAAGTAGTAAACTGCATAATTAATCTAGTATTTTTAATGTTTATTAAATGATAAACACATACAGAACCATGTTTGGAAGCCACCGTGGAGATATTCAAACATGGTTCCATCGCTATAAATTAAAGGGGAGAAAACCTCCTATGAAATATAGGATTTGGCATGCTGTGCTCCCAAGCCAATCAGATAGTACTTAATGCTGATTGGTTGATGATGCTTTGCAGCTTAGATCGTAAGCCTTCTTAGACAACTCTACCTCATCACTGGCGTGAATTGGTGGATACTGCGCCAGTTGTTTCTGACACTGAAGATGGCCTCAACACAAACTATAGATTGCAGCCGAACAGCCTGGCAAATAATGTTCCCAACTATGTTGACACCAGCTGTGAAAGCCTTAGGAATTCTATTTCTAATGTTTAATAGCTCTTAACTTATAAAGCACTCTGTTTTTTGGTGGACCAATAATATGCATTTCATTATAATCAGTATTTTTTTTTTTTTTTTAATTTCCTCATAGAGTAGAATATACATATCTGTTCAGATAGTTCATAGTTCACATTCATACAATTTGAGGTACTTCAGTGGTTCTGTGGATGATTCTAGATAGCATCTCTTATCCAAAGTGGATTTATTACTTCTTAGTAGTAAACTAAACTTAACCACAAGTAGTAACTGGTGTTATCCACCATGAGACGTAAATGTGTCCTCCTTCCTGACAGTTTGTGAGAGCCTATTTAGTCCATTCTCGGTGCCAGCTGTCTCTGGAGTTGTGTTACAGTTTTTTTATCATTATTTCTCTCTGTTAAGTGTGGTTTCATGAGGTTCATTTCCTTTAGACTGATTACTTTCTCTATTGTCAAGTCCAGTTTGCTCAGTGTCATCTGTCCACTGAAGACAAACGCTCTTATTTTTCAGTTTTTGTTCTAACCAAGTATTTCACTTCCCTGGTGCCATCCACAACTAAAACAAATTCTCTTCAGTATGTGGGGAATCCACCTGTTAGCTACCCAACAGAAGGAAAACGACATGGATGTTTACAGAAGTACAGTTTTTAATAAATAAATAAATAAATACAGTAGTTTTTGTTTGAATAAATAATTCTGGATAAGGATTAAAATAGTAAATGTTTTGAATGCTTTGTTTGTTATTGCAGAAATTGTAAGTTTTTAAATTATAGTAATTGACGGTTAATTGAAGAACTGGATAACTGAAACAGATTCTTATATATCAAACTGCAACATTGTATACTATTATGTACCTCAACAAAAACTTTATTTATTTATTCAAAACAGTATTTCTATGTTATTAAATCAGCTGCACAATTGAATCAATTTCTTTAAATTTAAACATAATTATAACATACTGGATTTACTATATAACCTGTTTTATTATAAAATGTCCAGTTCTGATGTTTATTCCATGTTTTAATTTTTGTCAACAGTCTGGGTTTCAAGTTCCGCGTCCTGTAATACTTAGTCTGCACGTTTATTCCGACATAAAGTACAGGTATGCAACCACGACAATAAACAGCACAGTTCTCAATCATGCAGACATAGCTCAGATGGTTAATGGTTTTACTGTAGCACTGCCAGTATCACGAGTTTCGCCATGTAAGTAACTGACTGTTGTGTACAAAATTATATGATTCAATATTTAAAGAAAATCAGTACCAGATTCTACATTGTGTTCATGTGTGGTTATGTGTCAAGTTTTTGTCTAGACCGGTGTAGGTCTGTTTGTGCCATGCTCCACTTTTGTGACTCTGCGTGCTGTAGGCATATACTTGATACGTACGCGGTGTAGGTGAGAAGGAAACATTAAACAGAATTTAGGGAAATGTTATTAAGGTTCTATTAAAAACAAGTGTCAAGTTAAATACTAAGTATTTTTGGAACAGATCATAGTAATATTTGTTAATGAAGAAAGTTGTGTTAGTGGTTAAAATCACAAGCAGAATTATCACTGTTGCACACCACTATATAAAAGTGGTGTGGAACAGTGATAATTCTGCTTGTGATTTTAACCACTAACACAACTTTCTTCATTAATCTGCTATTAAGATGTGCAATCGACGACAGGTAATGGACAACAACAATGAGGTAATAAACGACAACAATAAGGTAAGTAAAAATTTTTAAATATCTTAAGTTAAAAGTTAAATTGAAGAGGGTTTTAAGTAAAATTGTAACGGTACGAAATTGTAGGGCCAAGATAACATTTTAAAATTATATTCTCCATGCAGTCGTTGTTCACCCTTGTAGAACCCCGAGTTAGTCAACCAGATAGGCTGTGTTTATTACAGAACAAAACGTCTATGTTTTGTCTCCGTACTCAAGCAACGTAGACCGATTGTGAAATAACACCTAACTTCGCATCAGCCGTGAATCACGGAAGAAAGTAATGTAACTGCATATTGCGCCAGGCGGCAAAATATTGCTAAACCCTGTGCCTAAGTTATAGCGCTCTTTTAACAACACCAATGGGAGAGTAGACTCAAGATCACGTGACCAGCTCTGTATGTTCGGCTTTAGCGAACTAACGCCAGTTCCATTGCAACTCACGGCTGAGCGGCCAGACAATCAGCAGACAGTTACCAGAACAAAAACGGTAGCCTCGGACGAGTTCTTGGTAGGCCGAAAAATACAAAAGTAGGCCTACCAAGTAATATAAAATGTACAAACAGTAAAGTGACGAGTAAATGGCGTAAGGTAATAATAAGCTGTGTTTGGAGTGGAGAGTGATTAGTGACAACAGTTCCGGACAATATCGTGTACAACGTTTGGATATTACGCAAATAGGTAACAAGTGTAAAGACAGTTTCATTTGGCCAAAACATTATAATTAATAAAGCGCTCATTAATTAAATAGGAAGTTTTAAAAAGAAATGTAAATTGAGTGAGTGTGTGTATGGGTTATCAAAAGTACTGGCTCAACTAGAAAGATGTAGTAGTAGTCTATACAAAATTATTGGACTAAATTAGTAAACATTTTAAATATAAAGAAAACGTAATAATCAATAATAGAGTATTTAATTAAAATAATAAAAAGAGTAATTAAAAGGTTCATTCTTCTATAAACATGTGTTAGTGTAGTTATTTCGCCGTAAACCATTTCCTAGTTTTCTGTGTTGACAACTCGTCTAACGAAATTTGGGATTTTCTGAGTTTTAAGGGTGGTCAGATAGCGGGATTATGTTACGATTTTTATAAGGGCAAGAGTGTTCAAAGTTTACATGTAAAACTAAAAAACATGTTGGCGACCTGGGTAATTTAATAAGGTAAGTTTTACGGGGACCATGACGGTAAGTAAAATTCTGGCAGTGGTGAGTATTATAATATGATGAGTGTATTATTTTTAGTTAAAAGGGTAGAAGGCAAGGACCTTCACAAAATATGGTTTAATAAACAATGTCTGGAGAATAATGGCATCCCAAAATACGCGCAAGTAAAAATTAAAAATAAGAACAGAGTAGCCAGAAAAGTAAAATAACAAAGCGAGAAATTGTCGATAAAACTAGAAATAAGGTCACTTTACGGCTTAATCAATAGATATAATAAGGAATTATATGACAGACATATAGAATTGTTAAGAATATACTCGTATGTAGAGTTAAAAGAAATATTATATAATTTTGGTTTGGGGTACGTAGAAAAGAAATTGGAAAATAAAAATAAAAAAATGGTAGTTAAGTTAAATAAATTAATAAGAAAGAACGGAGTAAAAAAGGAACACCTCTTTAAGAATAACTATGAAAAAAGAGTGGTAAACCTTACAGAGGTAACTTTCAATACAGAAGAAACAGAAATGTTAGCAAAAGGCTTAAAATAAGCGCCGCCACCAGAATTAAATCAAGAAAAAACGATTATTGAATGCGAAAGCATCATACAAAAACTAGGAAATGAAAATGATAAAAAAGAATAAGGTGGGAAGTAGGGAATGTAGTAGATAAAATATTTAAGAAAAATTTGTATAATTCAAAAAATGAACAAAAAATCAAATCAACTGTAACTAAACTAAAGAATAAAATAAAAAAGAATTATATTATAGTTACGAAGGCAGACAAAGGAAATACAATGGTACTACTGAGAAAGGACGAATACATAAAGAAAACAGAAGAATTTATAAGGGAAGGACCATATGAAGAAATAAAGTATGATTATACAAGAAAGTACCAGTCAAGGATAAAACAAATGATGAAACAGATAACATTTATAGAAGAAAATAATAAAAAGTATGTATTGGAAAGTAATCCAACAGCACCAACTTTTAAAAGTCAGGTTAAGATACATAAAGAAGGAAAACCAATTAGACCGATTGTTTCTTTTATTAATGCACCTATTTATAAATTATCAAAGGAAATTAGCAGAGTACTGAAAGAGAAATATGAATTTGGGACAAAATACAACATAGAGAATAATGTAAAATTGATAGAAAAATTAGAAAATATTAGAATTAATGAAAATACAAAATTGATATCACTGGATGTTAAGGACATGTTTACCAATATCACAGAAAATAAAGTTATTAAGTTAATAAACGATAATAATATGGGAGAATACATACATACATACATACATACATACATCCTTGGCGCTACAGCCCAGTCCGGGCCCTGGCCTCCAAAAGAAATCTTCCCCACTGGTCTCTACTCCCGGCCAATGCCCACCAGTTTGCTGCACCCAGCCTCACTGCCTCCTTACCAACCTGGTCCAGCCATCTTGTACGCGGTCTTCCCTTCCTTCTCCTTCCCATCGGCAAATAATTCATCACTCTTTTTGGGATTCTATCCTCCGCCATTCTCTGCACATGACCAGCCCAACGCAATCTGTTAATTTGTATGAGTTGCACGATCGGAAGATCTTTAAACCTTTCGTACAACTCTCGATTATGCAGTCGCCTCCAAATGTTGTTTTCCCTCACAGGGCCATAGATTCTCCTCAGTACCCTCCTCTCAAAAACGGATAGTCTCTGCTCATCTAGTTTTTTTAACACCCAGCATTCCGAGCCATACATCAGGACTGGTCTAATCAAGGTCTTGTATAGGGAGGCTTTTGTATCTTTAGTTATTAATTTTGATTTAAAATGTTTCACCAGTCCGTAGTAACACCTATTAGCAGATAATATTCGTCTTTCAATATCTCTAGAGGAGTCATTTCCAGAGTCCACATATGACCCGAGATATGGAAAACCCTGAACCTTTTCAAATTCATAATCGTTAATGCGCAGGGACAGGGCACGAGTGTTGGCACCTACAACCATATATTTGGTTTTGCTTTGGTTTATAACCAAGCCCATAGCCTTAGCGGACAACTCCAGTTCCTGAAAGGCTTCCTTTAAGCCAGATTCAGACCTACTTATGACGTCAATGTCATCGGCATAGGCCAGAAGCTGTACCTCCTTGTGAAATATGTGTCCGCTAGTTTGAATTCCTGAATCCCTGATGACCTTTTCTAGAGCTATGTTGAACAATAGACACGCTAAGGCATCTCCTTGTTTCAACCCATTCAATGTTTTTAAGGAGTTAGATAGATTTGATTGTATTCTGATTTGGCACTTAGAATTGGACATAACTACTCCAACCATACGCACCAACTTAGATGGTATATGCAACTCCTTCATAGCTCTATATAGCATTTTCCGGTTGATTGAATCATATGCCGACTGGAAATCCACAAAGAGATGGTGAGTGGGCACTCCATATTCCAACGTTTTTTCCAGGATTTGCCTTAGTGTAAATATTTGGTCTGTTGTTGACCTATTCCTAGTGAATCCACACTGATATTCTTTTATGTTTTCCTCAGCGTAGGGAAGCAGCCTAGAAAATATGATGTTGGACAATACCTTATATGCTGTATTAAGTAGAGAGATGCCCCTATAATTTTTACATATAAGCGGATCCCCCTTTTTATGTATTAAACACACCACCCCATTGTTCCACTCATCAGGCATTACCTCCTCCAGCCATATTCGCTCTATAAGATGGGAAAATTCCTTTATGAAATCTCCTCCTGTGCTCTTTAATAGTTCCCCTGGTAAACCATCGGAACCTGCTGCCTTGTTATTTTTAAGCTTTTCTAGAGCTTCGTACACCTCGTCATAGGATGGCACCAACTCCTCTCTATCATCCTCGAATTCTCCTACTTCCTCTTCATTCTCAGATGCCTCCATCGAAGCCTCCCCAACTGAGCCTAGCAACTCTTCGAAGTGTTCTGTCCATCTCCTGATCACGCCAGCATTATCACTCACTAGGCCACCATTATTATCCCTACAGGCATTTGTTCTAGGCTGAAATTCCTGTCTCATATCATTCACCTTCCTGTACATATCTCGGCTCAGCCTTTTACTCTTATATTCCTCTATCTTTTCCATCTGTCTCATCATATATGGTAATAATATGGGAGAATACAGGTATAAAAAGCAATTGATTAAAGTAATTAAAGAATGTGTAAATCAGAACTATTTTAGGTTTAATAACAAGTTTTATATACAGAAAAAAAGGATTACCTATGGGGTCTTCATTATCCCCTATTCTTGCAGAAATATATATGAATGATTTTGAAAAGCAATTAATAAGTTCCACTAAGTATAAAGACAATATAAAATTATGGACTAGATACGTTGATGATGTATTAGTAATTTGGGAAGGAAGCATAGAAGAATTGCATGAGTTTATAAATGAGGTAAATAATAAGGATAAAAACTTACAATTTAAAGAAGAGATAGGAGGTAAGAAAATAAATTACTTAGATTTAAACATAGAAATGAAAGATAATGAGAAACTACAGTTTGGGATATTTAGGAAAGAATCGTATTCTGATATAATTATACCAAGAGAGTCCTACCACCCTTATAGATATAAAATGGCGGCAATCAATTCATTTTGTTACAGAGCTCAGAAGTGTTTAAAATAGACCGAATCAAAAGATAGGGAGTTAAAAACGACAAAGGGAATTGTAAGGAATAATAACTATAACACCAACATAGTGGATAAAGTTATGAAAAGGGTTAACATACAAAAAGCTAAAATAGAACCAGAACAAAAGAATTATGCAGGCTCATTGACATACATAGGTTCACATACTAGAAAAATTATAAAATGTTTTAATAAATACGGAGTAGATATAGCTATTAAAAAATGTGAAACGGTATTTGATAAGATAAGGAATAAAAATATAGAAAAAATCCCAGTTTTACAGAAAAGCTGAATTTATAAATTAAAATGTCCTGGGAGACAGGACGAAAATTCGTATGCAGGTTGTCTGACCACAAATGTGGAGAAGGTAACAGAACAACGAATTCGTTATATGCAAGACATTTCATAGAAGACAACCATAAGTTTGTTAATCCATTGGAAGACTACGAAATTATAAAAGTGGTAAATAACACAGTTGAAAGGAAACTTAGGGAGGAGTTAGAAATATTGAAAGAAAGAGAAAAAGGGTTAGACAATTTAATTAATAATAAAATTAAATTTGATAATGAAGAAATATTTTATAACATAATTAAGAAGTAAATGATAGAGGACAGATAGATAAGATGGACAGATAGATAAGATTAAGAATTAAATTGCAGAGGACTAATTGGATATTTTTAAATAAGGGTGTGTAACTGGCCCAGATGTGGGGGAGAAAGACAGTAGGTTTAAAAGGAATACACACACACATACACACAACACTGAAACACAAGGAATTTGCTAGAAA
This sequence comes from Magicicada septendecula, assembly GCA_034769895.1. Lineage (NCBI taxonomy): Eukaryota > Metazoa > Arthropoda > Insecta > Hemiptera > Cicadidae > Magicicada > Magicicada septendecula. The sequence continues at coordinate 50,618,946 of CM068370.1, read as the reverse complement.
AATATGTAACTGTCCAGATGGAGGGACAGGGCTCAGAGGGGAGGAAGGGACATTGAATTATAGCTTGTTGTGTGTGAGCAGGGTGTGGTGGGGTGGGGGTGAAGGGTTTATTTTTAAATTATTCATTCATTTCCGATCTGACAATGAGCTGTGGTGAAGCTAGAAAGCGCTAATCGGAATATTTTTATATAGTGGTGAGCAACAGTGATAATTCTGCTTGTGATAGTAATATTTCTCAATATTTTTATATGATCACTAAAACTAATACCCGATGGCATGAACTTATTGCTAAGTATATTATTTTGGACTTCAGACTTAGTTACAATTTAATCAACACCAGTGGCGGCTAATGGTTCCAAATTTTGGTGGTTGCAGTAGTTGGTTGAGTGGATTGGAGATTGGTTAACAGACATTAAACTATCATAATCACGGTTATACAAAATTATTACTATAATTTTATAACCTCAAACAATGGATAATGTTTACCTTGAACCAACATAAACACTAAACCTGACATAACTAATAAATCAAGAAGGCTGTGCTGATTTCATGACACAAAACATGACGTGCGCTACTGTGCTACTAGTGGAGCATTGCTGAAACTTTCCAACCGCCTAGCTAACATTGGGAACATAGGGCAGTTGTGAAGAGTAGCGAACGTCCTTCCATATGTTTGTGTAGTAAGCTGTGGTATATACTGCTGAAGTTGCAAGCGGCCTACAACCACCAGCCTGCGGGCCACATTTGAATTGTTTGCAAACCTTACCGCGTAATGATCTAATATACTGTCCATTGAAATTTATGATACTTTTAGCTGCTTAATGTTTTCGTATATTATATTTGGTAGTTTAGTTATTCTATATTGGTGGTTGTGCAATGCTGCAACCATAACACCAGCCGCCACTTATCAACACAATGTTTTGACCAGTACACATCGTTGTCCCCCCTCAGGTGGACAAATGAGAATTATATTAAAACAAACTGTCTATTGTAGAATAAACAACATCATCATCTGAACTAATAGTTAGAAATGAATATAACATGAGAATAAATAAATTATAATATTCCTTACTGGCCAAGAGATTTGTAAGTAATTGCCAGTTGTTGGTTGTTGTGTTTTTAATGACGTCACAACACCTATTGCACTCAGACTGATGAACTTCTTGGCTGGTAAGTATATTTTATAGTGTATTTATTATCATGTTATATTCACTAGTAATTGTTAGTTCAGATGACAATGTTGTTTATTTTCTGGTAGATAGTTTCTTTTAATGTAATTCTAATTTTCACACCTGAGGGCAACCACTGATTTGTAGAGGTCAAGTTTCTTTTAATGTAATTCTAATTTTCACACCTGAGGGAGACCACTGATTTGTAGAGGTCAATACGTTGTATTAATTAAGTCACAATGATGGCTAAAGTCAAAAATAATACTTAGCATACTTTTACACTTCATCTCTGTTGTGGTTTTTCAGAATCCAAGGTGATAGTATAAGTCAATGGACAATCCATGCAATGGACAATTTTAACATTCAGTGTGGGATTTTAGGTACCTTCAGCTACCAAATATTGTCTTAAAGAAAAAAAAAATCAAAAAATATTTTCAGCTGTATAAATTTATTTAAGTAAGTTATATTAGGAACAAATCGCAACAGGCAAATTTGTTTATTTTCAAATAATTGAATTCAAGAAAAACAAAAACATACTTTTAGCTTCATAAATTTATAATTAAAAAACTAACTGCTATTGATCAGTTATATTTCACAGTAGATTCTTACTTCCCACATCCTACTTCAAACATTATTTTGTAGTATTTTTTAATCCGGTAAAAAGTTTACAAAATATAGCTAGATTCAAGGATAAAATCCTATTTCTGTGTTATAAAATGCCTCTTAACATCAGGGGCATCTCCAGCAAGCAATCTGGAGGGGGGAGAGTTGACTTTAGGGGGGATATGAAAAGTTGGTTCATTTTAGTGGTCTACAGCATAAATGATTAGAATGAATGCAGAGAAAAATATAGTGCTTTATTATCAACACAGTAAATTTATTTATATACAAGTATAAAATCATATCTGTGTTTCTCCATTCATTGTTCATTTAATAACATTCACTTATAATTTAAAGTATACACTACTCATATATGTTATTTATCAAGCAAAAATTAGGATGGTGGTAAGGTACAGCTAGAATTTAAAGTGATTTTAGAGTAAAACTAACTATGCACCTCCATAATGTGATATAAATGTTGTATCATATTTACAATCACAAAACAACGAAACAAATTTCGTCTGATGTGACCATTTCCCCCTCCTGTGGATCTGCACCTGCTTAAATTACCTTTGCATGCCACTAATTGACCACCACTGGACTATGTGGGTCAGTTGAAAAGTTCGTGGAGCAACATCTGTAGCTTAGTGGTAAAACTAAAAATTTTTCGTGTGTTGCAAAATTTGTATTTTATGTGAACTCCTGTTAATTTCCAAATCTATCAATGAATTTATTCAGTGTTTAGAAGCTGTTTAAAATTGACGTGTCATGTGTATTTTGAAAAACAGATAAAAACAAACAACGTGTGGTGATTCTTTGTTAAAAGTTGTTTAGCGCCAACAGAAATTCGGAAAAAAATTGTAAATGTGTCAGGAGTGTGACTAAGCACTTGAGTTTAAATGTGGTCGTACGAGCATTGAAGATAATCCCACACTGGGCGTCCAAAAATGCAACAACTCCAGATGCAGCAGCCATCTTGCACAACATTTTTTCACACCAAGTTCTTCTGTAAAGTATGATGCACACGCTCATATGAGATGCCTATGATTTCAGGAACGTCATCCACTCCTCAATCTGCGGTCTTCCAACACCCTATGACATTTTTTCAATAATGAAATTTTTTGTTGCACTTTTTGGATGTCCACTGCTGGGATCATATTCAGTGCTTGTACAACCACGTTTAAACTCGAGTGTGTCCCACTTACCGTTGTTTCTGAAGGCGCAGCATCTCTTAACACATTTACAATTTTTTTATTATTTTCCATTGGCACTAAACAGAGAATTCATCACAACACAATGTTTGATTTTGTGCACTTTAAAAACACGTGTGATAGGAAAATTTCAAACAGCTGGTAAAGAGTGAATAAATTGACAGATATATCTGGAAATTAACAAGTGTTCATGCAAAATATACGTCTTGCAGCACACGAAAGATTTCAGTTCTACCACTGAGCTATAGATGTCGCTCTGCAAACTTTTCAACTAACCCTTGTAGACTTCATTTCTCTGCCTTTCCATAAGTTTTGTTTGGTTATATGCCGGATTATATATGTACACTTATGCAATATGTACACTTACAAAATACTTCAACTATTTTAAAAATTGTCAATATTTAAGAATGTTCTTTGTTTTTAGTTACTTCCTGATGTCATAGATATAATTGATTTAGAGACTATTATCTATACTTGGCAACAATCAAGTATTTGTATTTGTTTATTAATTTATTTTTTCATTTGATATTTGAAATATAGATTTGTATTTATGTTTATTTATAGTCAGCCTGTACTGTTTCATACATTATAGTATGTAACTGTATATGTAACAGTAATTTAATATATATTTATAGCTTAACGAACTCCATAGAATATAATTTAAGGTGTACATGATGGTGTCATAAGGAAATGTGGACACAGATACTATACAATGAAATGACAATCTTAAACAATAACAATGAAATGAAGATCTTCTAATCACCAATACTAACAGTGAAGTAGATATTGTCAACGTTAGAGAAGCTCAATTTGCGCCGGTAGGGAGAAAGGTGGGGGTACACGACAATATTAGTAGGTATACCCACTCCCTCCACTACTTGCCTCCGTGTTTCACTGCACATATGCTTCTCTATCACTGACAAACTCTACATGACATATAATACATGTATATGGAAACAAGTTGTATATGTACATACTGTACGTACAATTAAGTTATACACATGTATACAAATGAGTAAGGGATGCTGATTGGTGTTTGGAGTAATTACCTGTGTGTACATTAATATCTGAGAGTTGTATGTTCCTTGTATATTAGTTATTTCTTGAAAAATGTGGGCGATGCATGGGGAGAGAAACAGAAAAATTTTCCTGCCCCTCAAATCTTAAAAAGGAATATCCAAAATACTGTTTAGAAAAAAATATTATTTTTCAGCAACCATATTTTATCATAAAATATTAGAAAAATATTTAAATGCCATTTAAGTCTAAGCCCTGATTTTCAAATTTTTGAAATAAAAAATTGAAAAAATTTTATTTCTTATGTTTATAATACAGATTAGTTTTAAATGTTTCATTTTAATGTATTTGTAGCTGGTTAAAAAAGATGACAAATGGAGAATAAGAAATGTTCAGGCTATAGATGAGCTATTGAAGGATGAGGACACTGTAATATTCATAAAGGCTCAACTAATACAATGGCTAGGTCACCTAGAGGGGATAGATGATTAGTGTATGCCAAAGAGAATCCTGAGGCTGTAAGTCTATAAAAGCAGAAAGAGGAGCTGACCTAGAATAAGATGGTTGGATGATGTGCTGGAAGATCTAAGAAGAATAGATGTGAGATGTGAGGGGTTAGGCAGAGATGGCAATGTATAGGAAACATTGGAGAAGATTGGTGTTGGAAGCCAGGGCTCACGTTGGGCTGTAATGCTAAGAAAGAAGAAGAAAGTGTGTGTGTGTGTGTGTGTGTGTGTACACACACACACACATACATGTACACACACATAATTCACTATGTACAAATAATTATTTTTCTTTTCTTTGTAGGTAACTCTCAGTTGTTTCCTGCAGGATTTCTGTATAATACATGTTTATAAATAATAAATACTTCTACAAGTATATTTTGTTAATTTATTGTCATAGTATTTCTACCGGATGCATGTTACACAAAAGCTATTTGTATATCAGACGTTTCTTTATAAATGTTAATTTGTAATTATGTCTTATAATAATTTTAATTTATTATTATACAATTATAATTTCTACAGAACCTCTGATCATATGGATAGATTCTGTGAAATGTTCATCTGGTAGAAATACTGTGACAATAAATTAACAAAATATACTTGCAGAAATATTTATTATTTGTAAACCCATATGTTAAATAATTATTTGTAAAGAAAGAGAAAATATCTGAACTGTAGAAGTTAATTTTCAAAATCTAAATAATTCTTAGGTAATGAACAAGTTGTAAAATGTGTATTGAATGTGTGTTTATTTGAATCTCATTTTGTCAAACAAACAAAATATTCTCATGCTTCAAAGAGTATACAAGCATTGTAATAGATATTGTAATCACACCATGAAAATATTGTTACAGTGGCCTAGTGATTGCCGTATGATACAGTAGAAAACAAAATACAAGACACCAATGAAGTCATTAAAAACCAGCTTTAATTATCACAATTAAACATTTGTAATCAACAAGACAATCTCTTACAACAAATCAAATAAAAATTGTTCACACACAATAAAAATGTCAACTAATATAAAACACAAATTGTATAACAATTGTCCCACACAATGATAAAAACACATAACACTTCGCCACAATACTACGGACCGCACTCGAATAGATCGCAACTCAAACTGACTTGACCATCGATGAATGGTTGTATTTATACCCCGCTGATTTCCAGAATAATCTGTCACTTTGGATGACTTATTAAACAAACAGGCACTCTTGAGAATCCACTAGAAACAGTTAGTCTATTCAATGAGGCGTAAAAATCGGCAAAACTAGGGAATTGTAGAAAGTCTCCATGGATTTTCGTAATTTTTTTTTATTGTCTTCCTACAAGCTTATACAGCAAAGTTAAAAAAATGTTTTGACTGCTCTCACCCTTAAAGGGTTGAAAAACGCCCCTAAAGGGTTAAAAATGTAAAAAAACGTTAGGACACCGTTTAAAGCCCTCGACATGGCTATATATAGGTTTTTTGGGTCGCTTATCACGATTTCCGAGGTCAGACTGCACGTGTGGTGCAAAGGGGTGGTTTTAAGGGCAAAAATAGCCAAATTAGGGGTTGATAATATAATATTTTGCCCGAAAGCTTTCAAAATGGGTATATATAGGTTTTTTGGGTCGCCACTCACGATTCCGAGGTCAGACTGCACGTTTTTGTGGTGCAAAGGGGTGGTTCTAAGGGCGAAAATAACCAAAATTAGGGGTTGATAACATAATATTTCGCTCGAAAGCTCTCGACATGGGTATATATAGGTTTTTTGGGTCACTGATCACGATTCCGAGTTCAGACTGCACTTGTGGTGCAAAGGGGTGGTTTTAAGGGCAAAAATAGCCAAAATTAGGGGTTGATAACATAATATTTCACTCGAAAGCTCTCGACATGGGTATATATAGGTTAAAATTCTAATTCCGCGAAAAAATAACAAATAATAAAAAATATTTTTATCTTAAAAACTATAATATACAAAATACTTCATATTTATTATTTATTTTTGACTTCCACTTAGTAGCCGTTGATAAAATAAGAAGTTACCGAATTTTATCATTGTTGAGCGCTCACATTTTTTACCACAACTCGGTTAATTTTAAAGACAGAAAATAAAAGAAAATGCATTTTGTAAAAATTAAAAGGGCTACAACATGTTTAGGATGGACCATAGTAAAAAAACCTACTGTTTCTAAGATATTGTACTTAGAAACAAAAAAATGTTATCATAAAATCTTATAAACACACCTTGTAACAGTTGTAACTTGTCGAAAAATACTTACAAAAACATGAAATAAGAATGAAAATATTCACCTTTTTATGAGCTATATTTTTGGGCAATATCAATTTTTTGATAAAACGGTTTGTTTTCAAGATATTTTTTGAAAACGACAAATTTTCTCTGAAATCATAAAAATTAAAATTTACAAAAATGGTACGTAGATTTTCTAATCTATAATACATAAAATAAAAAAAATTGAGGACATTCCTAATATAATAGACAATATAAGTCTACAATATATCACATCAATATGCAAAACTGACAAAATGGCGACCATTTTATTTTTGATTTAAAAAATAATTTTTAAGAATTTTTATTTTGCCGTGTAACTTCGTTGTTTTTTCAAGATATGCAAAATATCGACTTACCATTTTATAAGAAATTCAAGAGCTTTCATTTAATAATAACATCATCGCAAGTTGCGTTATTTTTCATTGATAAATATCAAGTTTAAGTTCGCTTCTTCAGTTAAAAAATTAAGAGTTGACATTTTGTTTATAGCATATCTCGATAAAGATTCAATATATGGGGACAAAACAAAGTGCAAATTGTTCCTTATTGAATTAGCTTTTATTTTGATTTTTATAAGTTTTTTTGAAAAGTTGATAGTTTTCGAGTAAAGTACGAAAAACGCTCCAAAAACATCGAATTTTTCGCAAAAATATGCAATTTTCAAGTCTGAATAACTAAAAAACAACGCATTTTTTCAAAAAACTTTATTCTATATTATTTACTTAGAATGTGATTTTCTATCGATTCCTGGGGTCATTTTAATTTTTTTCTTTTTACCCTCAAAAAATGGGTAAAAACCACCCTTAAATTCAAAAGCGGCAAACAATTCTTTTTTAACTTTTTTCTATAAGCTTTATGGAAGACAATTAAAAAAAATTACGAAAATCCATGGAGACTTTCTACAATTCCCTAGAAAAATCCCCATTGAATAGACTAAGTGTCCTTGAACACACTGTGCTGACCGGTATGGTCTGGTATAAACTCAATAGTTGATGCGTAATTGTTTTTGACCACAAAGTAGCAGCATTATGTATGCACACACACAATACAGCTGGAATAGTCAAGATACTTATAATAGTACGTTCCGTATTACATAACACTTTTCCCGCATTATGTAACAATGTGTTGTATAAAACAATATATGGAGAAAATATATAGATGAGAAAATATTATAGGTTATATGTTTTATTTCACACACACACACACACACACACACACACACACACACACACACACACACACACACACACACACACACACACACACACACACACACACACACACACACACACACACACACACACACACACACACACACACACACACACACACACACACACACACACACACACACACACACACACACACACACACACACACACACTGTATGAAATTTATAAGAAACTGTACTGCGTTTACTTTAGTAAACCATTTCTTGATTTTCTAGGGTGACTGATGACAAAATTTACAAGTCCTTTGTGCAAGAGAAAGGGGTAAATAAAACCGATGAAGAAACAACCGAACATGGATTCCCTTCTATTCATTTAGAGCACAGGCAAGACATTTTAAAACCAATTTGTTGTCAATTTTATTTTATTTTTTTTAACTGTATTATAGTTTTTGTACTTTTAAAAATTATGTGTATTTCTACTGCATACAGTGATTAATTTTATCACTGTATTTCCACCCGATGCACATTTCACAGAATCAATCTGTATCGTCAAGTTTTTATTATGTATACTGCAACAGAACACAGGATATAAATTTCATATAATAGGGATACTAATGCTGTAACACATTCTCTGACGGCCATAGACATGTTTTAAATTGATTTTGTTATTTTCTTTGTAAAGTAGTCATAAGTTTTGAACCAAGCTATGTTTAAAAAAGTATTTATGTCAAAATGTTCATAATTTTGTACTCTTTTATGTCAAGTGAAATATTTGTGTGTAAGTGGGTGGTTGCGTGTGTGATTTACATTTTATTTAATAGCTTCGTTGAAAATTAACATTTCATTTTGAAACTTGGACAGCATATTCTCATGGTTGTAAGCTTGTAAGCTACATTTTCCATATACTCAACTCTCCAAAGCTATAATGTTTATATGTTGTTTTTATGAAATCAGTCCTTCTTTTAACTCATTATCTTCAAGAGGGTAATAAAATTTGTAGATTAAATCTAGACAGGCCTTTTGCAGAATCAGACAGTTTTAACTTGATGTCTGTCTATCTCAGTGACCACCTATGACATTGCTAGATTTTCCACCAATCAGAAGGTCTAAACTTCATTTGAGTCGGTGCTCTGCCAAGTACAGATGGGACAGTTCTCTCTGAAGCCTTGTCATAGAAGGATGTACTGACTGTCATGAGTTTTTCGTGTCAGGACAAGTCTATTTCTATGAGACTTAGAGCTTTGGTAGACGGTACGAGTTTATCATAGTCTACGATAAACTCGTAATACATATACTACATATATGTAATACATATACATAATATGTATTACTTATTAATAATATGTATTAATGTTACAATCCTTTTAGTGGTATATCATTTTTATGTAACATTAACCTACCATACTCATAATACTGTGTTATTTAAGAATGGAGCTGATAGCCAGAACAAAAAATTATTAGAAATCGTAGTGAATTAGCTGTGAAGTGTGTGTGAGCCAGTGCATTATCATGATGCAAAATCTAAGAGTTGTTTTCCCACAATTCTTTTTTTTTTTTGTTGCCTTACCCAACCAAACCAACATAAGACAAGACTTCAAGTTAATACTCTTTACTGACAGCATGGCCTGATGGTAAAAATTCATAGTAGACTATACCATTGTAATAAAAGAAAACAATAAGGATCTGCACATTTGATCTCACTTCATGTGCTTTTTTTTGTCTTGGCTCTTCAGGAAGCTTCCATTGGAAAAACTGAACACTTATATCAATGCCATAGCCAGTGGCGAAGCGTCATGGGAGACAGGGTAGACAGTGTCTCCCCAAATAATTTATTCATAAAGTAATTAACTTTTATTTATGGATTAAGATGGGTAAGATACTCAGAAAGGGTATAAAACTAATTTAAGAAGTTCAATATTATGGGACATGATGCGACCGCGTGATCCATGGAACCTTGCTGTGCGATGCAACTCTACGCAGAGTATCAGGGTAGACGTTACTTGGAATGTCTTTTCAACAAGGCTGGAGGTGAGGAGGGCTTTGGTTGACGACAACGGGAAGGGACCTGTGCGCGCAGCATAATCATGTGTCCAGTACATAACGTCAAAAGACACGTCTCCCCTGACTGAATAGTACAGAATTTTCGCCTGGCCGCCTGTGTTTGTTTCATTCCTAGTGAATATTTGTTTTTGTTGAGATTACAAATTATTTTTAATTTTGTATATAGTGTTATAGTCTAAGAAGTGTGTGATCTTTTACATACTAATTATTTATTAATAAACATTTTTAAGTGTCATCCTTTAAGTGTTTTAAGCATACTGTTTAATTGATTTAATGCAGCAAAATAAATACAGTTAGTACCAGTTCTGTTGCAGAAGTATTTGATATGAACTCTGATAACTTTGATTCACTATAATTTTTGTTAAAATACGAAATCAGTACGTTACCTTTAGAGCAAAAGTTATTGCTAAAGTCAAAAATATCTTGACCGTCTTTAGATTTGTCGCAGAAGGATAGAAAAATTGTCAGAAAATTTCAGAAAGTTTGGTATAGTAAATATAGATGGCTCTCTGGTTGTAAGCGAAACAAAACTCTGCACTTCTATAATTGTTTGATGTTTAATGGAGAGGAACCATGGAGCAAAGTTGGAGTAGGAACTTGTAATGGGGCAGAATGGGAGGTTTTTTTGTTTTATTAAATTTATTCAATTTTCAATTGTAATTCCCACGTAAAATAGGCAGCAGTCAAACAATGAATAGTGATATAGCTTTGCAAGCGGGTGTGGTAAGAACGCAGTACGATTCCGAGAATTCCAGTGTTGTGTTACGCACAGAGTACGCGCAACACCATCATGCGCGCAGATGATGCTACGCAGACTGAAACGATGCCAACCAAAATGGCTAAATTATAAGACTTTGTTCGCCACGTGCTTTGGATGATGACGGAAGTCCGTGATGACTCCGCCCACCTGAGTCTACTGCCTCATGGCAATGGAATATCGTTAACACCTGGGCACATTGGAAATCCACGTTACCGGTGCCACTACAAAAATTTTGTCACATGAAGGCTGTGGTTTCCGGCTGCCTCACAGAATATTGGTGGGAAGCGGGGCGCTGTGTGCCGGTCTCAGTCGACTTAACTACAGGCCACGCGTGGCTAGAAAAAACTTTGTGCGCGCAAATTTAAGATCGGCTGACCACCTATAGTATAAATCAGAATGTGTAAAGTAGTGTAAAGAGAAAAAGCTAAACAGATATGTAACAGTGAACGAATAACAGTTTGTCAAAAGTGAAAACCTAACTTTTCGGACATCAAACAAGAGAATTATGTGAGACGCACCACGCAGTCGTGAACTACGACTCCAGACCATGTAACCGTATTTCACCAGTTTATTATTATCATTTTACACAAAAAAAGGGGGGAATAAGGAATGAGTGAGTGAATGTAGCAAGCTGGGTCGTCTGATTACAATTAGGAGTATGTTTATAATTTAAGATTGTTAGCAATAAGTAATTCAACAAGTCTTATTTCATGTAGAATAGATAAATAACAATGTTTTCTAAGAAAAAGGGAAAACAACAAAGAAATAACGTAAAATCAAATATGTAGATAAATAGTAGTTTTTTGGAGACAATGAGTAATAGATAAATTAAAGTTATTATCCAGCAGTTATTATCGATAAAAGGTATTATCGTAAAAGAAATTGTTGAGATGGGAGTTTTGATATCATTTGACGATAAAATCAGATAAAATAAAAAGGTGTTAATTAACAATATAAACACGTATTTGTCATTGCATTCACCTGTTTTTTCTCTGCCAGTACACCAGACAAGACCTTGGTAAATTTCGAAAGGTAGGTAACATTTCAAATTTAAATAATTTAAGAATTAATTAATGTGTAATATTTCAGATAATGTCCGCACCGGGACGATTTAAATATTTCAATCTTTAATTAACCTGAACTGCTTCAGTTGACGCCCTAAACAGGGACAAAATTCAATATTTTAATAACTCAAAAGCAAGTCAAGCTTCAGTTGGCGCCCGAACAGGGACGTTGTAAATTAATTTTTAATTTAATATAAATTGAATTAATTTACAACCTGGTCGAAAATGGCAGAGAAGAACAAGAGTGCAAATTTATGTGAAAGTGTAGAGGAATCTATTTTAAACGTTACGCAAGACAATTTAATTTCAACAAACGAAAATATTGATGAGAGTGTACAATTAGAAATACCGAATGTAAATGAAACGGTCATAGTTGAATGTAGTAGTAAGAGCCATAATGTAGATATATTTAATCAATACATGATGATGATGGAAATGATGTCAGGTATGAAAACTGATAATGAGAAGTTAAACGCGAGTTTAAATGATAATTTAAAAACGAGTTTAAATGAATTTAAAATTGAAATCAAATCAGAAATAAATGTAGTAAAAGTAGAAATGAATAACGAGTTTGCGATTATAAGAAGTGAACTAAAAATGAGTGACGTAAATGTGAACAGCCGATTGGAAAGTATGAATGAGACTATTGCTGGAGTGAAAAGTGAGATGACTATAAATGTAGACAAAATATGAACCGAGATGAAGAATGATATAAAAACAATTAACGACAAACAAAACCAGAAACTAATAGAGACGAACAAAAATTTTGACGCATTGACAAATAAATTTAATGATAAAATTAAAAAACAAAATGACAAAATTATCAGTAATGTTAAAGGTGTAATTGATGAGTGTGAACAAATTAAAAAAGCAAATAAAATACAAGAGAATATAAACAATGAATTCAGAAGTAACTTTGGGCAATTTGATGAAATTAAAACTAATGTAACAAGTTTGGAAAGTAAACAAACAGAACACGAAAAAGAAATAATTAAAGTCAGAGAAGATTTAAGTGTAGCAATTAACCAGAAATTAACTAACGTGAGTGAGAGAGTGAACATGGAAGTTGAGTTAGGTTATTTCAGTAATGAAAGTAGGGGGGTGAACCCCATACAATTTTTAAACTCAATTAAAAGTTTCAATAAATATAACCAAGAAAGTTGGGAAATTAAGTTAGTACGAATTTTAAAATATTTTAAAGGGGATGCAAAAATATGGGCGGATGCTCATAATGATAACTGGACAAATTTTAATGAGTTTGAACAAGCATTTAAAAATAAATACTGGTCGGAAGAAAAACAAGAGGGTTTGCACAGTACAATAATGGGATGGGGTAATTTTAATATTAAACACATGAGTATTACATCGTACGTGACGAGACTATATAGTCAGGTTAAATATTTAGAACCACCAATGCCTCTTTCATCTTTTATAAGATACATTAGTAAGCATTTACCTAAGGACATACGGTCCACAATCAGAACCCAGGAGTTTACTAATATTGCAGAATTAGAAAAAATACTAGAAGCATACCAGAGCATGAAAGAGGAAGAAGACAATAAATATCAGTTTAGAGTTAAGGAATCAAACCAAATAGATACCGAAATAAGACAACCAGACCATATTATTAGTAATATGAATAGATCGGGGAGGGGGCATGGTTATGTCCAAACCGGTATTACTGTATAACCGGGGAATACTGGGAAATTTCAACCACAGAGGTAGAGGGGAATATGTTAGTAACCCAAACGACACTAGGGGTGTAGAAGCACCTGCTAATAACCAAAACAATAGAGGGGATCACAGGGGGATTTACAGCGAACCACCACCTCCAATACAGTTAAACTAATCAGGGCGGTTGCCCAGTCATCTAGAAATCATATGACAATAGGGTCACTTATCACCAACATACATAATGATTTTTTATCCGATGAAGAAGTGGGGGAGAGCAGCAATACTTTTGGGATGGCAGAATTTGAAGCCGAAGTGTTTAATTCTAAATACACTTTTCTAGTAGATTCAGGGAGTGAACTGACTGCAATAGATGATAAAATTTTTGAAAAAATAAAAAATCAAACTACAGAGACAATTCCACAACTACCAGTACTGGGAATTAGTGTTATAGGGGTAACGGGTGTTCGCAGTAAAAAGGTAACTAAACAAATAATGCTACAATTAAAGGTAAATAAAAACACAATAAATGTACCTTTTTTGGTCATTCCAGGATTAAATATGGGAGCTATAATGGGTAATGATTTTTTAAATAATTTCAAAGTGGAGTTAAACTATTACACACAGACTATGAAATTAAACAATGATAATAATATAATTGAAATACCATTTATACAAAAGAAAATTGTAGAAATGAAAGCATTAAAAATAATTAATAAGGGAATGTTAATTTCTGATAACGATATAAACGAATGTAGGCCCCTGATGATTAATTATTGTAACTTGAGGGTAAATAATAATGAATTATTTGAAACTGAAGATAGTTGGAATGAAAAAATGAATAAAATCCTATATCAAAATGGGGAATTCAGCTATCAAGATAGAGAAAAAGTAGTACAAATAATAAGTAAAAATAAGTTAGTTTTTTCAGACAAACCAGGTTTAGTAAAAAATTTTAAGGGTAAATTAATCGTTAAAGGAAAAACACCTTTTGCACCTAAAACCTATCCGGTACCATACTCCAAGAGGGGGTTAGTACAGGAGGAAATAAATAAAATGTTAAGGGAAGGTATAATAGAAAAATCCACTTCACCATATTCCAACCCTTTAGTAGTGGTTACCAAGAAAGATTTATCGATAAGACTGCGTTTAGACGCAAGACAAGTAAACAGAATAATTGTTCCAGACAGAGAATCACCAGAACCAGTGAGTGAAATTCTTCAGCGTTTCAGTGGAACCAAGTACATAACAACGTTGGACTTAACAGCCGGGTACTGGCAGATAGAGCTGGAGGAAGAATCCCGTCAATATGTAGCGTTTTTATACAACGGCAGGAACTACCAATTCCGTAGGTTACCTTTCGGACTTAACGTAAGTGTTGCGATTTTCATTAAATGTTTAGACTACGTATTAGGGAGGGAGATTTTAGAATTTACAACCGTTTATGTGGACGATATAGTTATTACATCACCAGACATTGATACACATTGCGAAACGTTAGATAGAGTGCTAAGTAGGCTGCATGAATATGGCATAACAGTTAAGTTTAAGAAGTCAGAATTTTTAAAAGAACAAGTTAATTTTTTAGGCCATATAATTTCAGCAAAGGGTATCAGTACAGACCCTAAGAAAGTAGAAATAATACAGAATTTTCCTATACCAAAAAATGTTAAGCAGTTGGAAAGTTTTTTAGGTTTGTGCAATTATTATAGGCAGTTTGTAGACAAATATTCCTACTTAACAGTACAATTGGGGCATTTATGCAATCGATGGCAGTGGAA
Organism: Magicicada septendecula; assembly: GCA_034769895.1. Classification (NCBI taxonomy): domain Eukaryota; kingdom Metazoa; phylum Arthropoda; class Insecta; order Hemiptera; family Cicadidae; genus Magicicada; species Magicicada septendecula. Next base: position 50,603,653 of record CM068370.1, on the reverse strand, counting down.
TGCAAAAGAGCAAACTATATTTGAATTAATAAAAATTAAATTTTTAAATACGGTAATATTAGCTCATCCTAATTTTCTAGAACCATTTTATATACACACAGACGCATCGGACATTGCTTTGGGAGTAGAATTATTCCAGTTAGATGGGAATGGTAATCATAAAGTGGTAGCTTTTGCTAGTAGGTCCTTATTACTTAGTGAAAAGAACTACACAACCACAGAAAAGGAAGTGTTATCAATAGTTTTCGGCTGTAGAAAGTTTAGGACATACCTATTAGGAAATAAAGTAATAATAAGATCAGACCATCAAGCTTTAACATTCTTAAAGAACTGCAAACTAACGCATTGTAGATTGGTGCGTTGGATGCTAATATTACAAGAATATGACTTAACTATCGAGTATTGTAAGGGTAAAGAGAACGTAGTAGCTGACGTCCTGTCCAGAACCGATTTTGATAACAGTACCGAAGTAGACGTAGCCAATAAATATAAGATATTTATAACAAAAGAAGTAGGGGGAGTAGATATGAAAAAATTAATAAATGACTTAGCGACCGACCAAGAGAAAGATGCCGAACTTGGCAAGATAATGTTAGCTTTAAATCAAATACCCAACATACCTCACAAGTGGGAAAAGCATTTTAGTTTGTATAATAAACATTTATTTCACCGTACAAATGAACAGGGAGATGACTGGAAAGTATGCATCCCTAAGGTTTTAATATCTGAAGTAGTGAGAGATTGTCATTTAAGGTATGGTCATATAGGCCCAAAGAAATGTAGTGACATATTGAAAGAGTCATGTAAGTTTAATAATATGGAAAGAACCATGGGTAAAATATTAAAAACATGCAAAATTTGTCAGAAAGCCAAAGTAAACAATCGTAAACAGGAGGGTTTAATGCAACATGTAATACCCGACAGTCCTCTAGCAATAGTTGCCGTCGATTTATACGGCCCCCTACCCAAAGGTCGAGGAGGGGTAAATTATTTATTTGTTGTATTAGATGTTTTTACCAAATTTGTAAAATTGTACCCGATTAAAAAAGCTACCTCCTTGGTATTCGCCAGGAAAATAGTAAATGAGTACATTACGGAGGTAGGTAAACCCAAAATAATATTATCAGATCATGGTTCTCAGTTTACCAGCAACACCTGGCGGGAAACTTTAGGTTGGGAAAACATTTTAGTTAAACATACATCAGTGTATCATCCACAATCAAATCCTAGTGAGCGTGTTATGCGGGAGTTAGGGCGAATGTTTAGAACTTTCTGCCACAAAAAACATTCATTGTGCGCTACGTTTGTGTGCAAGATAGAGGGATATATTAACAGTAGTTTACATGAATCCACTAGCTACTGTCCATATGAGTTGATGTTTCAGAGAAGGCCGTCACGCATATTGGAGGAACTGATAAAATTTCCAAACCGGACAGATACACCACATGGTAGGAAGTTGGTAATTGCAAAGGAGTGGCTGCTAAGTAAAGCTGAGAAGCGTAAACGAAGACATGACCGGAATTTAACACCCATACGATACGAGGTAGGACATTTAGTTTTGATAAAAAATCACGCTCAATCATCAGCCTTAGACAAAGAAATTAAGAAATTCTTCTTATTGTACGATGGTCCATTTGAGGTTAGCGAAGTGAAAATGGAGAATGCTTACGTTTTAGTAGACTTGCAAACCCGAGAAATAAAAGGAACATATAATGTGACCCAATTGAAAAAGTATTATCTAGCTGAGTGATGTTAAACATTTTTTTGTTTTAATTTTAATACATAAACACCCATTTATGGTATAATTTAAAGGAGAGAGTATCCTCCCACATTTTTGGGCGGTCACGACCTTACCAATCCTGGCCGTGGGTTTTGGCATAAGGGGGCGGACCATGTTTGGCGGAACTTCCTTCGGGTGGTGAAACGACGATGGTCCGGCTCCACAAAATTGGTCTAAATTAGAAATTTCACTGTATTATTGAACGGGGAGGGGGAGCCCTAAGGTACGTGGTAACAATGTTTTTCACTCAAGGTGCATAAAAAAGGTGCACAACACCACGTACCAACATTGCCTAAGAGTGTATGTAAATAATTTTAGTGAGGCAGTGTGTTCAAATAAAATTTTCTAATGTCATCTGTGAAAATGATGAATAGAAGTTCATAATAAAATGTAACGGGATGAGAGATTTAGGGAATTTGAGACTAGACCTAAAATTGAAATGTTTGTAATTTTATTCAGATGCAGATTAAATGTTTATTTTAATGTAGTGAGAGAGTGAATGCTTTTTATTTAAATGGCCAATTAAGTTGTAATTAACGATGCAATCATTAGTTGATGATGGCTTATGTAAGTAGGTATAAACTAGTTCAGATTAATAAGTAAATATTTTGTTGTAATCACTATTTTATGTTAATGAAGGCCACAAGTAGGAAAGATAAGAAAGCAAATGAGTAGTGCTCGAACACGTTGTGCCGTGTTTTGGAAAAACTCGGCGGTGTTTTTTTTCTCAATGAGAATGGACGGAGTGGAATTACTAAATTACGTATTAGCGGCATCTTGCCGACGTAAGAAATTACGTACGTCCCGTTATCAGACCGCTGGGCCGATCCGCGCGCGCTCTGAGCCCAGCGTTTCATACTATTTTTTCAGCAGCTGTACGAACCAGTTCACCCTCATCGTTCAGCGTAGCAGCGTCTGTGTTCGCCTGACAGCCTCGATTTGAAATTTTGTCTACTATCTTTTACTATGTATAAGTAAAGGCTACGCGACCTTCTGGTAAGTGTGTTAAGAGATATTACTTACTATGTCATAAAATAAAATTGTATTTACTTAATATTAACGCAGATGTTGGGCGATATGTATTACATTAATTTATATTAGCACGTGGCGTGCACCAGGCTAAATTGGTTTATGTATGTTTCAATGTTAATGCTGGCTAACAGATATTAATCCATTATATCATTAATAATATAATAATAATAATACTTAATTCATTATATTAGAATGGGGCGTAAGTTAATTGTTTTGCTGAAATGAACGTACATCACGAACTTGTTACAGTTTGCTAGTTCCTGTCAAAGGGGGTTAAGTGCTTGACGAAAACTTGTGAATAACTATTTATTTGAAATGATTATTATGTTGAGTGAATATATTTGGATATATGATATATTATAATATTTAAAAAGGTTATTTTGAAGTGATTTATTTGATTCAATGGAGTTCAATGCATAAGTAAATTTTCCGGAGATTGTAAACTGGGCATGCCACGAAATGTGGGTTCAGCTGGGTGAATGGGTAGTGTGATTTATTGGACCTGTAAGTAATTACCGATATAATTGTGCAGGGTTTCCGAAGTAGTCGACAATCTGACTCGCTCCAGAGGATGGCCGAACACCTGCCACCCCTAAAATGAATTCAATCACTTCCGTCTAGCTGTCAGGCCGAATGGACGGACACACCCAACAGGATCCTAAACCTTATGCTGCTAACCAGGTGACATTTAAGCTTTTTTTTAAGAAACAAAATGTTTGTGGCCGATACACTTTCTTTGAGACACTTTGGAGATGCTCCTGTTTGGGACTTTGTCCCGCACAAGTACAATGGGACAATTGGGTTTACATGTTACTTTTTCATTTTTACTACGGCTTACGCCTCATTAACCTATTAATGTTTATCTCATTAAGAGAGTTTGTAAACTCAGCCAGGGTCATGCATCACCCGAGTTGATGTTAGTTTTCTGTAAATATGGGCGGCACGGACTGTCACTAAATGATTTCAGTGTTAAGCATGCATGCACTGGTGTCTCGGTACCCTGTAGGGGAATTTTCATGGTTAATTACTTTTCCATTTAATTGGGTTTTGTATTGGATTATTAATTTAAAGGTTGGGGGAGGTGCTTTGACCTGTGGAGGACACCTGTTGGTGCCTTTTTCCACAGGACCATAACATGTCATAGTTTGTCGGATCTAGTCCGGGCGCATGACCGTGCCTGAGGTCAAGTGGATTCTTTATGAACACCTCACGTATGTTTTAGTAAATTAATTCCATAGATTCTGCTTTGCGAAATTCAATTCTACTGTTCAAATAATTTTGTAACCACTAAATTTTGCCATAGCCAGCACAAGAATTGTTAAATTTTTTTATTGTTCAAATACCGATTCATTAATACATGTTAAAGAATGTAAGACAAATCAATACCAGTTATAAGTTATTTATGGGTGGTCACGTTCCACTGATTTTGCTTGAGATGTTTCTTGTTAAGAAAGTAAAAGAAATGAGACTATGCAGTTATGCAACCGGGCATCCATGTTGACCTCGTGATGGCACTTATTATTATTATTTGGTATACGGAATTGATAATTACCTGTTGTGCTCGGTACTTGTGTGCCGTTCGGACTATTTAGCCAATTTGACCTTGGCCGTTCACACACTTAGAATTTTTGGGGTGTGTCTACTCTGCTCTTTTGTTACTTAGTATTTGGTTTTGGGGTTTGTTAATTAAAAAAAAATTTAAGGTGGGCCGGATACTTGATCTGAATAAGAGGGTTTGAGGGTGTTACGATGACAAAATATACGCTGTTAACCAGGTGGACATGGTGTGTGCCATTTATATGTAAATGTGTATCTATGTTAATTATGTGTTGTGTGTTATCCCTTATGTGATTGTCAGATTGTTATATGTTATGATGCATATATATATTTTCACAGGACAAATGGCGCCAATCGTACACACTATATATGGTCCCATGACGTCCAGGGCGACAGTATTCCAACATCTCCTGGGTCGGTGAGGTCGCTGTTGGTCCTGTTCGGGATTTGCGCCGCGCTTGTGTAGGGCGCATATTCTGCAACTCCGGACGTATCTGCGGACATCAATGGTTAGGCCGGTCCAGACGAAGTCCTTGCCGATGGCCCGAAACGTTTCTTCGGCCCCCGGATGACCGGCTTCAGGGAAGTCGTGGAAGTGCCTGATGACCTCCATGCGGACACTCGGCGGCACGTACAATCCTGGTTCCTGGTTGCGTCTGTCCTTCCAAACCAGGCCGTTGTCCACCCGGTATCCTCTCGCTGTAGCCGCCGCAAGGTCGTTTCTCCACGCTTGGCACTCCTGGTCGCCTCCTTGCGCCTGGATGGATGCCGACAGCTGTGATTTCTTGTAGTCCTTAGGGTGAAATGGCGATCCTCCAAGTATGGCCGGTATTTCTTGATGGCCCAGACGACTGCCAAGCACTCCAGTTCGTTGGAGTGGTAGTTCTTCTCCGCCTCGTGGAGCTTGGCACTGGCGTACGAGATGATGCGCCTCTCTCCGGCTTCGGTGCATTGATAAAGCACCGCTCCAAGTCCCTTTTGGCTGGCGTCGGTCTGCAGAAACATCGGCAAGTCTCGATCCGGTCGTGAGAGTTTTAACGGCTGCCGGAAAGCGGCCTTAACCTCTTCGAAGGCTCGCTGAGTTGTGTCGTCCCAATGCCACTTTCGTGTCTGCAGCAGGTTAACGGTTCCGAAATCATGGCGAAGCAGGGGATGTACTCTCGCAGCCAGTTGCAGGTTCCCAGGAAGCGTTGCAGCTCTTTCTTGTTGCTGGGGGCCGGCTGGTCTTCGATCGCTCTGAGATGTTGCTGCTGCGGGAGGTTGCCGTCCGGAGTAATCTCGTGGCCCAGAAAGGCGACTTCTTCTCGGCCGAAGTGACACTTGTTGAGCGAGCAGGTCAGCTGGTGCATCTGCAGCCTTTCCAAGACTTGATCCAGGTGTCGCAGGTGCGTTTCCCAGTCGGGGGAGTAGACAATGATGTCGTCCAGATAGACGAGGCAGCACTCCCGTAATAGTCCCGTGAGAACATCCTGCATCAGCCGTTGGAAGGTGCTGGGCGCGTTCTTCAGCCCAAAGCACATCACCCGGAACTGGTAGCGACCTCCGTCGGGCACCGAGAATGCTGTGTACTTCTTTGCTTCTTCCTCTAGCGGGATTTGCCAGTAGCCGCTCTTCAGATCTAGGGTCGAGAAGACTTTGGCCCCGCTGAGGTCCTTGATGGTTTCGTATATCAGCGGCAGTGGTGAGTCCACATCCTCGGTCTGATCGTTCAGCCTCCGGAAGTCCACGCAGAACCGGGGTGTGCTGTCCTTCTTCTTCACAATCACCACCGGAGAGCTGTATGGCGAGGTGGCCGGTTCAATGATACGCTGCCTCAGCATCTCTTCTACCTGTTCCCGGATGGTGCGTTTCTTCTCGTCGGAGTACCGGTACATTGGGAGCCGGAATGGCTGGCTACCTTCTTTCAGCCGGATCTCGTGCTTGGCCGCAGATGTGGCGCGGAGCGGGCCACGGGAGAACAAACTGCGATGACGGTGTAACATTTCCAGAAGCCGTTTATGGTGTTGGCCAACTGCTGACGTTTGAAGGCTAGCTTCGTCAAGGTCCTCTTCCTCGGGCTCGGCGCGGTCATTCCAGAAGACCGTCTGTCGGTTCCCGCTGCCAATGTGAAGGCAGCCCCGTCGGTAGTCCACAACTGCTTGGTTGGCCGTAAGCCAGTGGTGGCCCAGTAAAACTTCTTCTTGCAGTCCGGGCACTTCTAGCAGAACGGTGGTGGTCGCGAGATTTCCAATTATAATGTCTGCGACGACGGCGGCCGTTGAGTGACATTGATGACCGTGTAGCGCTAGCTGGACAACTCGGGGCTCCGTCTTCCTTCCTCCGGGCAGCAGACCGGCTCGTACGAAGTCGTAGTTTGCGGCGGAGTCCAAGGCTGCGGTCAGTTTTCGGCCGGCGATCTCTATTGGAATGCGCGGTATGTCCGCACCTAGTTGGTTCACGCGCCCCGGTGGGCTATTTACCGGGGCGCTTGGTCGTTTCCCTGCCGGTTCTTCACAGGGCAGTCCCGATGGTAGTGTCTTCCCGGGCAGTAGCGGCACTTGGGCGTTAGGCTGTTCATTCTTTGTTCCTCTTTCGTGCTTGAGGCCGATCGACACTGCTTCGACCCCCCTACTCGATCCAGGGAGTTTTCAGCAGAGTCATCCCGACCTCGCGCACGACTATCTTGAACCAAGTCCGCCTCGATGCTCATTGCCCGTTGTAAAAGTTCCTCCAAAGTCGTAGGCGGCGGGAACCTCAGCGCGGGTCGAAGGCGTGGCTGCAGCTGTTGTGTAAGCATGGTTATGCTCGTCCTCTCGTCACCTCCGGGGTACAGACGGCGAAATAGCTTGATTTTTCTCAGGAGGAAGATTTCCGCCGATTCCTGCCGCTGCGGTTGTCCGTACAGCTCGGCCAGCAGCTCTGCGTCGCGTTGCATCCCGCAGAAGTGATGCCGGAAGCGGTCGCAGAACTCGGGCCAATTTATCTGCAATCCCGTGTATCTCTCTGCCCACGTGGCAGCTTCTCCTCGGAGCTGCCGCACTGCGTAATCTGCCCACTGCTCAGGTGGGACTCTGTAGTCCCGCAGCTGTCGCTCTAGCTGTTGAAGATATCGTTCTGGATCCTCGTACTTGAGGCCATGGTATGTAGCGGTGATCACCGGTGGCAACGTGCACCTCATAGCTACGGCGAATTGCGCAAAGCCTTGCTCTACCTCGAACCCGGTGTCCCGCTGGGTGTAGTTGTTGGGCGCCATGTTGTTTTGTGTGCCGGCTGGTAGCTCTCTGGCGTGGCTAGATCTTGCATCCACAAGATGATCGTCGCCCCACGTTGGGCGCCACTTGTCACAGGACAAATGGCGCCAATCGTACACACTATAGTTTTTTAGGCCCTTAAAAGGACCGTTTGTCGGGTACGCTAAATCATTTGCGTACGCTGCCCGAGCCGCGTTGTGATGTTCGGCGGCGGCATCCGCTGTTCCGGGCGTGCTGCGGTTCTCTTCTTTCGGCAGCGGTATGTAGAGCCCGCTGCTGTCCCAGTCGATGTCCATCACTGCTTCTCCTGCGTTCTCCATTCTTCCTTCTCCCTTTTCTTCCAGGTGGCTTGACGACGTCCAATGGAGTGCGCCAAAATTTCTAGCGGTGCTGTTTTTATGCCCTGACAGGTCGTGTGCCACGAACCTATCAGAGTGCCGCTGGTCCCTGGTTGGCTCGCCTCGAGCACGTTAGATGGTCACGTCGAGGCCAATCAAGCTGCTGCCGATCCTTGATTGGGTCGCCTGGCCTTCTTTGTCACGTCTCGGCTGGCGCCGAGAGCAGATCTTCGCCTCGCTATGTCACAATGTATATCATGTTTATGATGTATGTCATTTACTGGGAGGGTCGATACTATGCGTCCATCTTATATCATTTATAAGTAACTGTATTCTGCTCAGTAACATCAAGCTCAATTATTTGGCGATGCCTATGTCTAATGTGAATTATAATAACGATTGTGGTTTTTGAAATTTCGAGCTATTCTTAAGAAGGAAAGCACTTGTAATATTAACGTGATCATTCAAAAGGCGCATATGTCGTATAATGGGGGAAATTCATTGTACAAAAACATGAATACAATAAACCTTGTTATTGTTATCTTAGAGCAGAGTTTCATTTACAAGTCCCATCATACTGGACCCAGCGCATTTTGGCTTCTCTAGGCTCTTGCCTAGTTCTAAATAACTAGTGGCCTCTCTTTCAAAAAAAAAATAAAAATAAAAAATAATAATAAAAAAGGGGTTTTCTTTTATATATTATAACTACACTACTATGCGTTATTGTAATGTAATGTTGTGTGTGAGTACCCACCTGCTGTCTGATCTTGCAGATTCTTCCGACTAGGGCGTGTGGATTTTGGATTTGAAGTTCGCAAGCTAGTAATCTCAAATTTTTACAACAACACACATAATGGGTTACTTTAAAGGGGGAGAGTTTTGTGAGACTGGTAGGCTTTATCGTACAACAATAAAACAGTGTTATATGGGGTAATAAAACGTTGTTTATTACACCAACAACACACAAGAATAGAATGGTTATAATCTTATGAATTTTCTTATAGTCTATTCAATGAATCGATGTTTTTCGATTGTTTAATAGTGGAAAGAAACTGAACTCGTTCTTTGCGAGTTAATTGCAATTTAAATTTGACTTTATTAATTGATTTGAATTTAATTAAATTTATTTAATTAATTTGAATCTAAGTGTTCATGAAACAAAATATAAAACTCTGAAATTAATTATAATAATTAATTAAAATAAATTAGACGTGACAGTCTAGTTCACGTTATTTCATTTCTAGTGATTCTACTTCTGATCTACTGCAGTATGATCTAAGATTAGATAGTCAGTTAAGATTTGTATAGCGCTTTTTATACTACTTCTATTTCCTAACTATAACTTACTAAAGCCTTAAACTGCTATACAGATTATCACAACGAATTTACTTTTTAATTACTAGAGTCTTTGCTTTTTGTTTGGCACCTGAATTATTTGAATTACAATGTTTTAATTGAAGAATATAAAATTTGATCTGAAAAATAAATAAATGGATTTTGCTTTCCTGTTACTGAAGAGGATGTCGTTCCGATTTGTCCCTCGTCGATTCGAGTCCTTGGTTAGAGAAAGTAATCTGCTTAGAACTGCTGGATTCGGTCGTGAAGTTCAAAATTCGGCAACACTCTGCTTCCTTGCTGTTTGTGAATATTTTAACGTCTGCTGTTGTCTGCTGGAAGTGCTTCCTGTCCCTCGTCGATTCGCACGTTGCACGTCAGCGTGTGTGTGTGTGCTTCGTTCGAGTGGTCGCTCTGCTCGTCAGCTGTTAACCAATGATTTAGACGGCCTCTCTGCTGTATTCTTGAAGTCTGGTCTTGAAGTCTGGTGGATCTCTTGCGTGCTTATGACTAACTGGTAGTACACAATAAGCTTAGTTGATGTCCTGAAGAGTATCTCGCCTTTACGTAGCAATTACGAGCTATACAGATGATCTGTAGTTATTGTGTTCGTAATTGCGTGTGTGTTGACCGCGTAGAGTCTTCTTGTTGATCTTCACCACTTTGGCTACTAGACGATCGAAGGACTACGTCTTAACTTCGTGAGTACTGACAGAAGAGTGATTTTTCCACCAGAAAACACCGCACTAGCCGGGGCTGCATGAAATGATTTCATTGGTCGACGCACTCTCCCTACTACATAAAATTTAGAATTCCCTTGGTCCGTGAGAATGAAGTCTGGTTCCCACAGACGGAGAATAGAATTATTATCTAATATATAATTATCCGGCGGAACCAATTTGTCGCTCAGGATATCCTGTACTTATTTAATTTTGCAATAACTTGGTTGCAAATCAAGTTGTGTGAAATCTAAAATATACAATCTGTCAGAAATCATTATCTTTATAACATAGTAAAATCTCATTACTGTAACTCTATTTTAACAGAAGTTATTCAATTATTTTAATTAACTCTTTCATTTGTTAATTATATTGCATCAAATTTGCACACGTCATTATTAATATCTCGGCAAACATTTTGGCTATATTGGATTTCGCCTTTATTTATTAGTTTCCGGGATATTAATAATTAACAGTTTGGGTGTGGTCGCTTCCTTGTACAGCGAACTGATTACATAACGACCACGTGTGCGTTGCTTTACACAGCATTATTTTCAATGCGCTACATTCAAATGGAGTTTTAACTGTTAATTTTTATTTAAATATGGTTTCAGTATGCGGTAAACATATAACCCCAAATAGTTAATATTTGGTTCCGTTATATATTCCCACACCCGCTTTAAAAAAAAAATGAATGTAATAATTACAGTTATTTTTTTTTTTTCTTAATCATTACACACATATTCTGTAATCATTGTTCTTATTAACTATACATTGTATTACTTATTCTGAAGACACGTACACAAGTGTTAATGTTATCGCATTATATATAATTTAACTCTAAATACATGTATTAAAATATTACATTTGCATCTTACTGCGTATTATGTTTTTAAAACGAGTAGTACATTTGTTTATAAACAATGGCACACGTACAAAAGAATTTGCTGACAGCATTAGAACCGTTATCGCCGGGCGCGCGTCTAATTGCTTGACCTAGTTTCAAATGTGGGTCAGGTAGTTGTTATCGCGTGACGTAATTATTTCCTGCCGTGAGCTCGTTCAGTTGTATACGCTTATTATTTATCGCGCTAGAAACATATTATTATTAATACACACGTTATCTATAACTATTATTAATAATATTATAAAACACAAATTACTTATTTTAATTTTAATTATTATAATACAATTACGTTATCTTTTAACTGTAATATTTCGTAACCCTTTTTACGAACGGTTCGACAGTACTTCGTTAACCATCGGTCATTTTCGTCACCGGATTCTTCGTCTACGTCTTCCCACGCTGACTGTGTGGGAACGTCGTCGTCACTTTCCTGCTCTGCCGGATGTACTTTTGTCGGTGCCCATTGTTGCATTGTGTTAACGGGCAACCACGTTTCCTTACCATCCGGTTGAAATACTTTGTCAACAGGCGTACAAATTTCTGTATAAAAATCACTTTTCTTAAATCTAGCATTTTTCTTATTTTTCCCTACTTTATTGCGATACGTTTTCGCATGATTTATGGCGCTTCCCCCTTGGAGGCGCCCGTTTCCAAGTTTTTTGGAAACTCACGATTCTTTCTCCTCTCGTTGGGGTCTTTATTACTTGGAGTATCGCTGTCTTGCTCTATTGTATCGGTCCTAGCTATCTCAACCGTTTGCATAGCTCTAATCGGGGCCCCGTCGTTACCCTTATATTGCCCTTTTGATCTAGCAATATTTTGTTTGCCTTTGTATTCAAAGGTCTTATCTGGGGGTTTTGACGATGTTTGGGGTGGAGTAGAACTAGTACTCGGTCTCTGGTCAGGTTGCTGGTATTGTTCTCGCGTATTCTGCCCTTCATTATTTCGGCGAAAATCGGGATTATAACGCCACCCACCAAAATCAAAAACCGTCTCACTTTGGGACACTAGAATGAGGAGTTCGTCTACCGTGCGAATACCCTGCGTAAATACAGCTACTCTAATATTATGATTAAAATGGTAGGCAAGCTTGGTGACTATGTCAATCTCCGCAAATGCTGGGGTTAGATGCTTCGCGCGTTCGACCTGCTGGATTATATAATTTTCGGCGGTAATACCCATTTTCTTATCAAAACGGCCATATTCCAGTTCATTGCGCAGAAGTCGTTGGGTATGCGAGTTCCAGTATCGGCTTTCAAATTTTTGTTTGAACTCCGCGTATGTGGACACTCTATCGCGTACAATGTTATACCACTTAAGCGCCGAATCACGCATCGCGTTAACCACCCACTGTATTTTGTCTTGATCTTCTAGTCGGGAACCTACTCTAGCCATTTCACTCTCACACGCCAATAATAATTCAATGGGGTTTTCGTTATTTTCCCCCGTAAAATACACGCGATTTTTCTCGTCGGCAGGACCTTGTACCAAAATATTTGGAGCAGACCTCCTTCGTACCTCCTGTCGTACTTTCAAAATCTCGTCGCTTAACGTTTGTAAAACACTCTCTTTATTAGAGTCAATGTTAGATCGCGTCTCTACAATTGAAGCGTCTAATTTATCTACTCGTCGTTGCGTTTCGGTCACGTCCGCGTGAATTTTTACCTCTAGGGATTCCACCTTCCTAGAGACGTCTAGTGTTTGCTTTTCACAACGGCTTATGTGATCCTTGAACCGGCCCTCCATACGTGTTACTTGTTCAATAAACGATTTTTGCATAGTAGTCTCAAAAACCTTAAACCGTTCATTGATTTTAGTATCGACCGTATTTACTCTTTCACCGATCTCTGCGACTTTCTCCGTTAATTGTTTATTACTCTCCGCGATTTTTGCATTGCTCTCCGCGATTTCAGTGACTTTAGCGGTCAACTCGTTTACGCTTTCGTCTATTTTCGCAGTTAATTCTTTACTACTTTCTTTATTACTTTGCTTAATCTCGGCGTTTATGTCAGCGTTACTTTGATCTAATTTTTCGGTTAGACTAACTTTTTGTGCTTCGATTTTAGAAGTTAATTCCGCGATATTTATGTCAGCTTTGGCTGCACTCTGTTCAAATTTTGCGTCTATTTTCTCAAATCTCGAGTTCATATTAGCGGTCAAATCCGCACTCATTTTCTCGTTCATTTGCTGTATTTGTTTAAGTATTTTATCCATATCCATTTTAAATACACAACAATGTCAAATATACACAATTTAAAATACACATAACAGTTTCAAATACACACAATAACTTTACTGTTGTACACACACCAGTCACAAAACTCTTTGGGGATTGTTTAGTTGGACGCCAGCTGTTTTACGAATTAAAACAGCAAAGTTTGTTTTAAAGTGAAAATTAAATTTAAATTGAATTTAATTTCTGGCCCCACGTACAGGGCGACATTTATAACTACACTACTATGCGTTATTGTAATGTAATGTTGTGTGTGAGTACCCACCTGCTGTCTGATCTTGCAGATTCTTCCGACTAGGGCGTGTGGATTTTGGATTTGAAGTTCGCAAGCTAGTAATCTCAAATTTTTACAACAACACACATAATGGGTTACTTTAAAGGGGGAGAGTTTTGTGAGACTGGTAGGCTTTATCGTACAACAATAAAACACTGTTATATGGGGTAATAAAACGTTGTTTATTACACCAACAACACACAAGAATAGAATGGTTATAATCTTATGAATTTTCTTATAGTCTATTCAATGAATCGATGTTTTTCGATTGTTTAATAGTGGAAAGAAACTGAACTCGTTCTTTGCGAGTTAATTGCAATTTAAATTTGACTTTATTAATTGATTTGAATTTAATTAAATTTATTTAATTAATTTGAATCTAAGTGTTCATGAAACAAAATATAAAACTCTGAAATTAATTATAATAATTAATTAAAATAAATTAGACGTGACAGTCTAGTTCACGTTATTTCATTTCTAGTGATTCTACTTCTGATCTACTGCAGTATGATCTAAGATTAGATAGTCAGTTAAGATTTGTATAGCGCTTTTTATACTACTTCTATTTCCTAACTATAACTTACTAAAGCCTTAAACTGCTATACAGATTATCACAACGAATTTACTTTTTAATTACTAGAGTCTTTGCTTTTTGTTTGGCACCTGAATTATTTGAATTACAATGTTTTAATTGAAGAATATAAAATTTGATCTGAAAAATAAATAAATGGATTTTGCTTTCCTGTTACTGAAGAGGATGTCGTTCCGATTTGTCCCTCGTCGATTCGAGTCCTTGGTTAGAGAAAGTAATCTGCTTAGAACTGCTGGATTCGGTCGTGAAGTTCAAAATTCGGCAACACTCTGCTTCCTTGCTGTTTGTGAATATTTTAACGTCTGCTGTTGTCTGCTGGAAGTGCTTCCTGTCCCTCGTCGATTCGCACGTTGCACGTCAGCGTGTGTGTGTGTGCTTCGTTCGAGTGGTCGCTCTGCTCGTCAGCTGTTAACCAATGATTTAGACGGCCTCTCTGCTGTATTCTTGAAGTCTGGTCTTGAAGTCTGGTGGATCTCTTGCGTGCTTATGACTAACTGGTAGTACACAATAAGCTTAGTTGATGTCCTGAAGAGTATCTCGCCTTTACGTAGCAATTACGAGCTATACAGATGATCTGTAGTTATTGTGTTCGTAATTGCGTGTGTGTTGACCGCGTAGAGTCTTCTTGTTGATCTTCACCACTTTGGCTACTAGACGATCGAAGGACTACGTCTTAACTTCGTGAGTACTGACAGAAGAGTGATTTTTCCACCAGAAAACACCGCACTAGCCGGGGCTGCATGAAATGATTTCATTGGTCGACGCACTCTCCCTACTACATAAAATTTAGAATTCCCTTGGTCCGTGAGAATGAAGTCTGGTTCCCACAGACGGAGAATAGAATTATTATCTAATATATAATTATCCGGCGGAACCAATTTGTCGCTCAGGATATCCTGTACTTATTTAATTTTGCAATAACTTGGTTGCAAATCAAGTTGTGTGAAATCTAAAATATACAATCTGTCAGAAATCATTATCTTTATAACATAGTAAAATCTCATTACTGTAACTCTATTTTAACAGAAGTTATTCAATTATTTTAATTAACTCTTTCATTTGTTAATTATATTGCATCAAATTTGCACACGTCATTATTAATATCTCGGCAAACATTTTGGCTATATTGGATTTCGCCTTTATTTATTAGTTTCCGGGATATTAATAATTAACAGTTTGGGTGTGGTCGCTTCCTTGTACAGCGAACTGATTACATAACGACCACGTGTGCGTTGCTTTACACAGCATTATTTTCAATGCGCTACATTCAAATGGAGTTTTAACTGTTAATTTTTATTTAAATATGGTTTCAGTATGCGGTAAACATATAATCCCAAATAGTTAATATTTGGTTCCGTTATAATATATATATATATATATATATATAAAGCATAAAAGGAAAGAGGGGTTAAAAATGGTAGCAGAGCGTGGGTACATAAGGCTAGCTGCAACCACTTCTCCGTATTACCCACAGCCGTCCCATGCGAAGAGATTCAATAGGAATCTCAGGTCCGCACTCATTGCTTATCATGCGGAGCAACAGACAACCTGGGACCAGAATCTGAAGTGGTTTCAGCTAGCCTTTAACACGGCCCTGCATGACAGTCATAAGGCCGTGCCCTTTGAGATCATGTTTGGATTCTCGCCCGCACTCCCGTTCACTAACTTGTGGAATATTGATGATCTTCTACCACGGGAGCCAGATAATGAAACTGCAGAGAGATGGAGGGAGGCTCGGAAGAATTTGCTGCGAGCGCACGAGCGGGTCCGTCGACGATACAATCAGGGGCGTATTCCTAACCCCTTTCAGACCGGAGACTGGGTCTACTGTCAAAGCCATCCGATCAGCTCAGCTGTGGACAAAAGAGCCGCTAAGTTATGCTATCGTTGGTCGGGGCCATATCGTATCCTGGGGTTCACGTCACCAGTGACGGCTCGGTTGGAAGAGCCGGGTGGCAGTCCGAAGGAGATTACTTCGCATATATCAAAATTGAAACTATGTAGAAAAGGGTAAACGGGCTGGCAGTGGGGGGGGGAATGATTGGTGGTCTCTGTGTGAGTAGGGAATTTTGTCATTGGAAAAGGGTGTGCTCCGGGGATGTTATCGAGAACGATAGGGTAGCCGGTAGATGTTTCCCACAGTCCCAGTGGGGTTCGTCTACTACAGGGATGCGCCCCTGCCTGCGCGATTCGTGGCTTCCTCCATTCGTCCTCATTTCCGGAGGGAGCCGTGTCCTTACCTTTAGTCTCAGCCCATGACCTTTTGATCATCCTTGCCCTTTCGTCTTCCCGATTTCCTAACCTTTCCCTTAAAAAACATAAAAAAAAAATCAAAAAATTAGAAAAGCAATATAAAAAAAAAGGGAGTTAGTGAGTGGAGGGTGGGCAGCGTGGAGCGGGGGGTCGATCTTGCTCCTCCTACTGCACGTTGTTCACCACATGCCCTTGGAGCACACATGTAAAACTGATTTGTATATTGGGTGATTCTCATATTGACAGGTACCATGGCTTTGCTTCCGGTCCAGAGTGCGGAGCATTGCATCATGGAGGCCATCATTTCCCCTTTCCCCTGGCCCCGTGCCGTGACGGTATTGTTTAGAATGGGTTTCGTGTTAGAGAATCCCCCCCGTAGGAATCTAGGGCAAGTGGCCCTGTTAAGGTGGCAGTTGGTGTTCAGGCTTGAGTGGACAAGCCTCAGGAGGTCAGAACTCAGGGAGCTCCCGAACTTTTCTTTCCTCTTTTCTTCTCTGTCCCTCTTTGCTGTGGGCTGGCCCTGATCAGGTCAGCGTGCAGCACCCGCACACTTACACACTACACGTCTTCTTTCGTCTCTTTCGTTTTCCTTCTGAGCCTCTGTTCTCCTGAGAGCAAGTGCTGCTGGGCCGCCATAATCACAGAGACCACTAGCTTGTTTTGGGAAGGGGGTACACTGCAGGGTACTCTCCCTGAGTTTAACTGTGAGGCAACCAAGTTGCCCTTTTGGGGTGCGGGTGTGCCATGTTTTGGAAAAACTCGGCGGTGTTTTTTTTTCTCAACGAGAACGGACGGAGTGGAATTATTAAATTACGTATTAGCGGCATCTTGCCGACGTAAGAAATTACGTACGTCCCGTTATCAGGCCGCTGGGCCGATCCGCGCGCGCTCTGAGCCCAGCGTTTCATACTATTTTTTCAGCAGCTGTACGAACCAGTTCACCCTCATCGTTCAGCGTAGCAGCGTCTGTGTTCGCCTGACAGCCTCGATTTGAAATTTTGTCTACTATCTTTTACTATGTATAAGTAAAGGCTACGCGACCTTCCGGTAAGTGTGTTAAGAGATATTACTTACTATGTCATAAAATAAAATTGTATTTACTTAATATTAACGCAGATGTTGGGCGATATGTATTGCATTAATTTATATTAGCACGTGGCGTGCACCAGGCTAAATTGGTTTATGTATGTTTCAATGTTAATGCTGGCTAACAGATATTAATCCATTATATCATTAATAATATAATAATAATAATACTTAATTCATTATATTAGAATGGAGCGTAAGTTAATTGTTTTGCTGAAATGAACGTACATCACGAACTTGTTACAGTTTGCTAGTTCCTGTCAAAGGGGGTTAAGTGCTTGACGAAAACTTGTGAATAACTATTTATTTGAAATGATTATTATGTTGAGTGAATATATTTGGATATATGATATATTATAATATTTAAAAAGGTTATTTTGAAGTGATTTATTTGATTCAATGGAGTTCAATGCATAAGTAAATTTTCCGGAGATTGTAAACTGGGCATGTCACGAAATGTGGGTTCAGCTGGGTGAATGGGTAGTGTGATTTATTGGACCTGTAAGTAATTACCGATATAGTTGTGCAGGGTTTCCGAAGTAGTCGACAATCTGACTCGCTCCAGAGGATGGCCGAACACCTGCCTCCCCTGAAATGAATTCAATCACTTCCGTCTAGCTGTCAGGCCGAATGGACGGACACACCCAACAGGATCCTCAACCTTATGCTGCTAACCAGGTGACATTTAAGCTTTTTTTTAAGAAACAAAATGTTTGTGGCCTATACACTTTCTTTGAGACACTTTGGAGATGCTCCTGTTTGGGACTTTGTTCCGCACAAGTACAATGGGACAATTGGGTTTACATGTTACTTTTTCATTTTTACTAAGGCTTACGCCTCATTAACCTATTAATGTTTATCTCATTAAGAGAGTTTGTAAACTCAGCCAGGGTCATGCATCAACCGAGTTGATGTTAGTTTTCTGTAAATATGGGCGGCACGGACTGTCACTAAATGATTTCAGTGTTAAGCATGCATGCACTGGTGTCTCGGTACCCTGTAGGGGAATTTTCATGGTTAATTACTTTTCCATTTAATTGGGTTTTGTATTGGATTATTAATTTAAAGGTTGGGGGAGGTGCTTTGACCTGTGGAGGACACCTGTTGGTGCCTTTTTCCACAGGACCATAACATGTCATAGTTTGTCGGATCTAGTCCGGGCGCATGACCGTGCCTGAGGTCAAGTGGATTCTTTATGAACACCTCACGTATGTTTTAGTAAATTAATTCCATAGATTCTGCTTTGCGAAATTCAATTCTACTGTTCAAATAATTTTGTAACCACTAAATTTTGCCATAGCCAGCACAAGAATTGTTAAATTTTTTTATTGTTCATAATACCAATTCATTAATACATGTTAAAGAATGTAAGACAAATCAATACCAGTTATAAGTTATTTATGGGTGGTCACGTTCCACTGATTTTGCTTGAGATGTTTCTTGTTAAGAAAGTAAAAGAAATGAGACTATGCAGTTATGCAACCGGGCATCCATGTTGACCTCGTTATGGCACTTATTATTATTATTATTATTTGGGATACGAGATTGATAATTACCTGTTGTGCTCGGTACTTGTGTGCCGTTCGGACTATTTTGCCAATTTGACCTTGGCCGTTCACACACTTAGAATTTTTGGGGTGTCTACTATTTGGTTTTGGGGTTTGTTAATTAAAAAAAATTTAAGGTGGGCCGGATACTTGATCTGAATAAGAGGGTTTGAGGGTGTTACGATGACAAAATATACGCTGTTAACCAGGTGGACATGGTGTGTGCCATTTATATGTAAATGTGTATCTATGTTAATTATGTGTTGTGTGTTATCCCTTATGTGATTGTCAGATTGTTATATGTTATGATGCATATATATATATATATATATCATGTTTATGATGTATGTCATTTACTGGGAGGGTCGATACTATGCGTCCATCTTATATCATTTATAAGTAACTGTATTCTGCTCAGTAACATCAAGCTCAATTATTTGGCGATGCCTATGTCTAATGTGAATTATAATAACGATTGTGGTTTTTGAAATTTCGGGCTATTCTTAAGAAGGAAAGCACTTGTAATATTAACGTGATCATTCAAAAGGCGCATATGTCGTATAATGGGCGAAATTCATTGTACAAAAACATGAATACAATAAACCTTGTTATTGTTATCTTAGAGCAGAGTTTCATTTGCAAGTCCCATCATACTGGACCCAGCGCATTTTGGCTTCTCTAGGCTCTTGCCTAGTTCTAAATAACTAGTGGCCTCTCTTTCAAAAAAAAAAAATAAATACAAAAAAAAATAATAAAAAAAAGGGGTTTTCTTTTATATATATTGTAAGTAAACTGATACGTACGATTCAAATTCCCCATGTTGTATTTGTCAATTTGTTTTGTATTACTTTAATTATATAAATCTCGGAGATATTTGGATTTGTGGAATATATGGATGTAATTAATTAATATTAACTTAACTCTTTAATAATTATCAGTGTTAGTGTGCCTAGAACTTAAACAACTTAAGCGTTATTCTACAATTTCATCCAACCCTATTATACCTTGAAGAGAATTCTGTCTAATTTTGTAATTTTATGCTCCCTCTTTGGTGTCAGATAATTCCGCTATAAGCGCTGTAGTATCGGCTCAATGAAACTTATAGGTTATTTCGATGTTTATATTAACCATTTATTCTTTACTTATTCAGTTACTTTTTGTTCCCAGTTCACTAAACCATACTCCAAATAACAAGAATTGACAAATATATAAAGGTTCTTTATTTGTTTACTTAATTCACATTAAATAAGATATGTTCTAATTAACATATGCTTGGACTATAGACTTCAGGTATCGATTGTTGATTATTTTAATCCTTTATTTATATTTGGTTATATATTATGTTTTGATTTGTATTTAATTTATTTCAGGGTGTGAAGGTTCTTGTAACTGTGGGGAAGACTAAAAATACATAGATAAGAATGCAAGATTTACAAAATTTATGTGTTGTGTATTTAGTATGATTAATATAATTTACCAGACTCGAACGAAGCAAATCGTGTAGGCGGTTGATCGCTAAATTTAATGTTTGGATGATTATGCAGTACGGTTTTTCTTTCTTCGGTTTAATAAGAGTAATTCTTGTCCTGTCCACTTCAGAATACTGCTTCTAGATTGATTACAGCCCGATTGATGTTTCTTCTGCACCGCCAGGATCCAAATAAGTTCTTCCTTCGGTTGAAGCAATTAGTGTGGTTCCGTGTATTTGCAAGGTTATAAATTCTGGTGTTGTGAATATTATGAGTTGTGTTACTGTTAATTCTTTCTATTTGATTAATATCTCATCAATTCCCTTCGGATATGGGACAGTCCAAGTTCTTTCTTGTAGACTTCAGTTATTTACTCTCTATTATTATTTCAGATTGTAGTGTTATTTGGTTAATCTGTATTGGTGTTAGACGTAACTATTGTCATGAGGATCTTGTACTTTATAATAGTCTCTGATAATTATAATATTACGATTAAATAGATTATTCTTGGGTTTTTAATCTCATCACGTTCAGTTTTTTTCAAAGCAATTCTTCTCTTGTCTCCAAAATCAACAACTTACTTCTTCTTATTTGTCCCCTAGCAACATATAATAATTTCCACCTTCCACATGTTTTGAATATATAGTGTTTCTTTCATATATTTTTTATCTATTCTTTATCAATTTGCTGTCCTATCGGAATGTAACTTTACCGATAGTTGGTTTATTAATTTATACACATATTCTACTGGTTTTTTGATATAAGTCCGTTTTTTTTTTTTTATTATATTTAATCCATCTTCGATATTATATTTTACCAATCGATATTATGGCATTATGGTATTATTATAATTTGTATAAATTTTATTAAATATTATTAATTGATGCACCTAATCTTTATGTTATGAGTGTTTATATAGTAGTTTTGCCTATTAGGCCTTTTATTGTAAACTGTTCTACCTGTGGTTATGTCTGTTAGGCATCTATAGTCCCTTTTATATAAATTCATACATACAATCAAATCTTAATTACTAGCACTTATATAAACAATTATTTTTCTATATCTAATAACAATTTTATCTTGATCTCTTGATCAAATACAACAAAATTCGAATTTATGAACATTGATTAACTGCCTCACACTTCATTCTACGACCATCATTGAATAATACAACTTGTTTCATTATTTTTCATTAACTCAACACATATTTGATATAACATCACATAAACTTTATCATAACATTTTTGTCATAAAATAATACTTCTTAACACAAAATTCTTATTTATTATTACCATAAATTAAGTCATTGTTTCATTTTTTGTTTGCTTTTCATTAAACATAAATCATTAGCTATTATTTATCTTACATGTTCGTTTATTCTAGTCAACACTACCTTGCATCCTTATTTAATCTTGTCTATGATTATAATTGTAATTATTGGATCTCTGTTCTATTATGGGTTTAAATATCAATTTGTTTATTATTCTGTGAACCGTCTTTTATGTAACATGACTGCTAGCATTTCTGTTGCGTTACAATATATATATATATATTATAACTACACTACTTCTACTATGCGTTATTGTAATGTAATGTTGTGTGTGAGTACCCACCTGCTGTCTGATCTTGCAGATTCTTCCGACTAGGGCGTGTGGATTTTGGATTTGAAGTTCGCAAGCTAGTAATCTCAAATTATTACAACAACACACATAATGAGTTACTTTACAGGGGGAGAGTTTTGTGAGACTGGTAGGCTTTATTGTACAACAATAAAACACTGTTATATGGGGTAATAAAACGTTGTTTATTACACCAACAACACACAAGAATAGAATGGTTATAATCTTATGAATTTTCTTATAGTCTATACAATGAATCGATGTTTTTCGATTGTCTAATAGTTGAAAGAAACTGAACTCATTCTTTGTGAGTTAATTGCAATTTAAATTTGACTTTATTAATTGATTTGAATTTAATTAAATTTATTTAATTAATTTGAATCTAAGTGTTCATGAAACAAAATATAAAACTCTAAAATTAATTTGAATAATTAGTTAAAATAAATTAGACGTGACAGTCTAGTTCACGTTATTTCATTTCTAGTGATTCTACTTCTGATCTACTGCAGTATGATCTAAGATTAGATTGTCAGTTAAGATTTGTATAGCGCTTTTATACTACTTCTATTTCTTAACTATAACTTACTAAAACCTTAAACTGCTATACAGATTATCACAACGAATTTACTTTTTAATTACTAGAGTCTTTGCTTTTTGTTTGTTTGGCACCTGAATTATTTGAATTACAATGTTTTAATTGAAAAACATAAAATTTGATCTGAAAATAAATAAATAGATTTTGCTTTCCTGTTACTGAAGAGGATGTCGTCCCGATTTGTCCCTCGTCGATTCGAGTCCTTGGTTAGAGAAAGTAATCTGCTTAGAACTGCTGGATTCGGTCGTGGAGTTCAAAATTCGGCAACACTCTGCTTTCCTGCTGTTTGTGAATATTTTAACGTCTGCTGTTGTCTGCTGGAACTGCTTCCTGTTCTCCGTCGATTTGCACGTTGCACGTCAGCGAGTGTGTGTGTGTGCTTCGTTCGGGCGGTCGCTCTGCTCGTCAGCTGTTAACCAATGATTTAGACGGCCTCTCTGCTGTATTCTTGAAGTCTGGTCTTGAAGTCGGGTGGATCTCTTGCGTGCTTATGACTAACTGGTAGTACACAATAAGCTTGGTTGATGTCTTGAAGAGTATCTCGCCTTTACGCAACAATTACGAGCTATACAGACGATCTGTAGTTAGTGTGTTCGTAATTGCGTGTGTGTTGACCACGTAGAGTCTTCTTGTTGATCTTCACCGCTTTGGCTACTAGACGATCGAAGGACTACGTCTTAACTTCGTGAGTACTGACAGAAGAGTGAATTTTTCCACCAGAAAACATCGCACTGGCCGGGGCTGCATGAAATGATTTCATTGGTCGAAACACTCTCCCTACCACATAAAATTTAGAATTCCCTTAGTCCGTGAGAATGAAGTCTGGTTCCCACAGACGGAGAATAGAATTATTATCTAATAATTAATTATCCGGCGGAACCAGTTTGTCGCTAAGGATATCCTGTACTTATTTAATTTTGCAATAACTTGGTTGCAAATCAAGTTGTGTGAAATCTAAAATATACAATCTGTCACAAATTATTATCTTTACGATATACTAAAATCTCTTTACTGTAACTCTATTTTAACAGAAGTTATTTAATTATTTTAATTAACTCTTACATTTGTTAATTATATTGCATCAAATTTGCACACGTCATTATTAATATCTCGGCAAACATTTTGGCTATGTTGGATTTCGCCTTTATTTATTAGTTTCCGAGATATTAATAATTAACAGTTTGGGTGTGGTCGCTTCCTTGTACAGCGAACTGCTTACATAACGACCACGTGTGCGTTGCTTTACACAGCATTATTTTCAATGCTCTACATTCAAATGGAGTTTTAACTGTTAATTTTTATTTAAATATGGTTTCAGCATGCGGTAAACATATAACCCCAAATAGTTAATATTTGGTTCCGTTATATATTCCCACACCCGCTTTAAAAAAATAATGAATGTAATAATTACAGTTATTTTTTTTTTCTTAATCATTACACACATATTCTGTAATCATTATTCTTACTAGCTATACATTGTATTACTTATTCTGAAGACACGTACACAAGTGTTAATGTTATTGCATTATATACAATTTAACTCTAAATACATGTATTAAAATGTTATATTTGCAACTTATTGCGTATAATGTTTTTCAAACGAGTAGTAGCCTTTATTTGTATACAATGCCACGCGTACAAAGAATTTTGCTGACAGTATTTAAAACGTTATCGCCGGGCGCGCGGCTAATTGCTTGACCTAGTTTCATATGTGGGTCAGGTAGTCGTTATCGCGTGACGTAACTGTTTCCTGCCGCTGTTCTCGCTCACTCTATACGCTTATTATTTATCGCGCTAGGAAAACATTATTATTATTAGTACACAAGTTATCTATAATTATTATTAATAATATTATAAAACACAAATTACTTATTTTAATTTTAATTATTATAATACAATTATTATTAACTCTATATACTATTTATCTTTTTAAAGTCTTTTTATTTCGTCGCGACGCGCTTTGGAACGCCATGCTACTCAAAGTATTTTCTCAAAGAGCTCGCATGGAATTTACCGATCGTTTTCGTTCGGTCCAGAATCGTAACGATGAACGTGTGAGGTGCGAGTTGTTGAGCCAAGAGATAGGGTCCATTATATAAACGAAAGAACTTTGCAGCCACATTTATGTCCCGTCGGCCTACCGGATTCGCCTTGAGCAGTACTTTTTCAACTACTATAAAGTTCGTTAGTTTATGCGTCGTATTAAATTTGTCTGCCCTTTTTCGCCCTTTTTCAACTATTCTTTCCCTCACAAGTTGATTTTTACATTGCACCGGCAGAGGTAGATTATAAGTCTTTGGCTTACTTAAATAATTATCCCAAAACCTCTCTGGCGTGGTTCCAGAGTCTAATTCTGCTGGTGTGTATTCCGTGGTATCATGATAACTTTCATTTATTGCCTTTTCGAAGAACGGTAAGAACTCGGGCCATTTACTTTGTTCCTTATAGCAATAGATACGGAACATTTTACCGATTTCCCGATTCACCCTTTCGGCAAGGTTTCCCTGTGGTCGTCGTATCGAGGTTAGGACTGCTTTGATACCGTTACGTTCCAGGGTGGCTGCCCAGTGTTTGTTTTGGAACTGCTTTCCCTGGTCACTAAGTACGTTCCTTATTGGTCCATGTTGTGGGATATACTTATTAAGTATAATATTTAAAACGGACTTTGTGGTGGGCCTAGGGATCGCATAAAGGCTAACTTTTTTGGTAAACACATCGACGCAAACTACCATGTGTTTTAGATTTCTGGTAGCCTTGGGTAATGGTCCCAGAAAGTCGATGGCGATCATCTGTCCCTTACCTTCCGTTATCACATTGGCCATGGGCACGTACGTGTGTACGTTTGGTACTTTCGCTGTCTGGCATGGATAACATGTTTTTAGCAATTTCTTTACCCTACGGTACATGTTGGTTATTGTAAAATCCTCCTGCAATATTTTGACACATTTTACAGGAGATGCGTGCGCCATTTTTATATGTAAAGATTGTGTTATGCACGCAAGCATCGTTGGAGACAATACCACTTTCCATTCGCCCTGTAACAATTTATACAATATATTGTCTTGTATAAGATAGTGAGGATTTGGGTGAGCTGCTAACATTAGCTTTTTAGCAAGGAGTGCGAGGTTATCGTCCTGCTCGCGTCCTAAGTTCTGTAGCATATTAGTAGCTTCAGGCGCGACAGTGTA
Source organism: Magicicada septendecula (assembly GCA_034769895.1). Taxonomy (NCBI): domain Eukaryota; kingdom Metazoa; phylum Arthropoda; class Insecta; order Hemiptera; family Cicadidae; genus Magicicada; species Magicicada septendecula. Next base: position 50,577,899 of record CM068370.1, on the reverse strand, counting down.
TTGCATGTTTAACACTCTCAACTCGTCGTCAGCTGCTTCATATACTTCCTCCTTTTCTACAGGCGGATATCTACTTAGAGTGTCTGCGGTGGTATTCTCTGATCCTTTGCAATATTTAATCGTGAATGAGTACTCCTGAATAGCTAACACCCATCGTGTTAGTCGGGAATTTGCTAATCGACATTTTAATATAAACGATAACGCCTGATTATCAGTGTGAATCTCGAAATGTGTACCGTATAGGTAGTGTCTGAATTTTCTGAGTGCGTTTATTATGGCGAGTATTTCTTTCTCGGAAGTACAATAGTGCAACTCAGCGCCTTTGAGCGTCCTATTGGCGTATGCTACAACATGAAGACTACCTTGTTCGTCTTCTTGATGCAACACGGCGCCGATAGCGTACTCGCTAGCGTCAGTGTACATTACATACTTCCTACCCTGCTGTGGATGGAACAATTGTAAATTAGATTGGAACAGGCCTTTAACCCTCTCAAACGCATCGTTCTGTTCAGAACCCCATTTCCACTTTATATTTTTGCGTACCAGCTGTAGCAACGGGACTGTATATTCTGCGTATTTGCTGGTAAATTTCCTGTAATACCCCGTGAGTCCAAGGAATGCTCGCAGTGCTTTGAGGTTCTTGGGCACCGGGAATTCCATAATACTCCTGAGCTTCTCTGGGTCCGTACTGATACCTGTAGCTGAGATTATATGTCCCAGGAACTTCATTTGGGACTTTACAAACTCGCACTTGTGTAGTTTGAGCTTGATGTTTGCTAACCTCAGCTTCTGGAAGACGCTCCGCAGATGCTCGAAGTGTTCCTCCAAAGTGCGGGATATCACGAGGATGTCATCCACGAATATTACCGTGTATGGGTCTACCTCAGGTCCTAGAGCTCTCTCGAGGCATCTTACAATCGCAGCGAGACTCGTGCTAAGGCCAAAAGGTACCACCTTATGTTGATAGCATTTGTTATTAAATATGAATGCTGTATACTTACGATCTTGCTCACACAGCGGGACCTGCCAGAAGCTTGCTGTTAAATCTAACTTCGTGAGGTACCTGGCTCCTTCACATTTAATGAAGAGGTCCTCCGCTGTCGGTGCGCAGTCAAACTCTTTCTCTACGAGACTGTTTAAGTTCCTCATATCCAGGCAGAGTCGGATCTCTCCAGTCTTCTTGCGGACGACCAGCAGTGGGTTGAGGAAGCTGCTATTGGATCTTTCAATAATATCTTCTTCCAACATCCGCTGTATCTCCTGCTGGACCTCGGCCTGGTATTTTATAGGGACCTGGTAGATTCTCCTTATGAACTTCTCTGGCTCTGTGAGATGGATTCTGTGTTCATACACTGACGAGATTGAATGTTCTTCACTGAAGATATCGCTGAATTCTTCTTGCAGCGACGACAATCTCCGTTCAGTTCGGGAATCTAAGGTGGTCTCCCCCTCTTCACATTCTTTATTATGAATTACTTGTTTTGGTGGCCGTGTGATTTTAATTGGGTCACCATGATTTTGTGTGTGTGTCGGTGTGTTCAATTTAAAAGTGTAACTAACATTGTCTATGGTACATTTTAATAAGTGTTCACTGGTGTTAATTTCCGCACGTATTTGTTCCAATACATCTACCCCCAATAACATATCACATATTAAATTGTTTATAGCCACTACACACACTTCAAATTGCACTTCGTCTAGCATGATAGTTAGATAGTATTGAGTGTCAATTTTTTCTTTTGTATCGGTAGCGGTTCGTATATAAAATTGATTGATTGGGAGTGATGGGGCCGTACGAAAACATTTTTTATTGGTACGCAGGAACCTTTCACTGACGCCGGATACAACACTACCGGTATCCAACAGAATTCTCGTGGGAACGCTATTGACAAAGGCGTGTAACACCGGACACGCCGCGCTCACGGGCCTTTGTCGCGTGGGACCGGATTCTAGCAACGAATCCCTGACATCCGGTGGGAACACATTATTAACGGGCACACAAGTTACATCATTAAAAGTACACATTTCACACAATATATAATCCTTATAATTAACATGTTTATATTTACACAATTTTGCCGAATTTATAGCGCGTCCTTGCTGGATGCGCATTTTGGCACGTTTTTTGTAGCTTGGTAACTTTTCGATTTATTGTTCGAATTTTTATTGCCGTGGGAGTCGCTGTCTTTTTCAGTTGTATCAGCTTTGGCTAATTCGACCGTTTGAATCGCTCTAATTTGTGCTCCATCGTTACCCTTACCCTGCCCCTTTGGTCTACCAAAATTTTGTTTTCCCTTGTACTCAAAGGTTTTATTTGGCTGTTTTGACGGTGTTTGGGGTGGAGTAGAACTGGTACTCGGTTTTTGATCCGTTTGCTGATGGTACTGTAGTCGCGTATTCTGCCCTTCATTATTTTGGCGAAAATCGGGATTATAACGCCACCCACCAAAATCAAAAACCGTCTCACTTTGGGACACTAGAATGAGGAGTTCGTCTACCGTGCGAATACCCTGGGTAAATACAGCTACTCTAATGTTATGATTAAAATGGTAGACAAGCTTGGTGACTATGTCAATCTCCGCAAATGCTGGGGTTAAATGCTTCGCGCGTTCGACCTGCTGGATTATATAATTTTCGGCGGTTATATTCATTTTTTTATCAAAACGGCCATATTCCAGTTCATTGCGCAGAAGTCGTTGGGTATGCGAGTTCCAGTACCGGCTTTCAAATTTTTGTTTGAACTCCGCGTATGTGGACACTCTATCGCGTACAATGTTATACCACTTACGCGCCGAATCACGCATCGCGTTAACCACCCACTGTATTTTGTCTTGATCTTCTAGTCGGGAACCTACTCTAGCCATTTCACTCTCACACGCTAATAAAAATTCAATGGGGTTTTCGTTATTTTCCCCCGTAAAATACACGCGATTTTTCTCATCGACAGGACCTTGTACCAAAATATTTGGAGCAGACCTCCTTCGTACCTCCTGTCGTACCTTCAGAATCTCGTCGCTTAACGTTTGTAAAACACTCTCTTTATTAGAGTCAATGTTAGACCGCGTCTCTACAATTGAAGCGTCTAATTTATCTACTCGTCGTTGTGTTTCGGTCACGTCCGCGTGAATTTTTACCTCTAGGGATTCGACCTTTTTGGAAACCTCTAGTGTTTGCTTTTCACAACGGGTTATGTGTTCCTTAAACCGGCCCTCCATACGTGTTACTTGTTCTATAAACGATTTTTGCATAGTGGTCTCAAAAACCTTAAACCGTTCATTGATTTTAGTATCGACCGTATTTACTCTTTCACCGATCTCTGCGACCTTCTCCGTTAATTGTTTATTACTCTCACCGACTTCAACGACTCTCGCGGTTAGCTCTTTATTACTTTCCGCGATTTCGGTGACTTTAGCGGTCAACTCGTTTACGCTTTCGTCTATTTTCTCGGTGGTTTGTTTATTGCTTTGCTTAATCTCGGCGTTTATGTCAGCGTTACTTTGATCTAATTTCTCGGTTAGACTAACTTTTTGTGCCTCGATATTAGATTTTAATTCTGCGATATTGAGCTCAGCTTTGGCTGCACTCTGTTCAAATTTCGCGTCTATTTTAGCGGTTAAATCCGCGCTCATTTTCTCGTTCATTTGTTGTATTTGTTTAAGTATTTAACCATATCCATTTTAAATAGACAACAATGTCAAATATACACAATTTAAAAATACACAGAACAGTTTCAAATACACACAATAACTTTACTGTTGTACAAACACCATTCACAAAACTCTTTGGGGATTGTTTAGTTGGACGCCAGCTGTTTTACTAATTAAAACAGCAAAGTTTGTTTTAAAGTGAAAATTAAATTTAAATTGAATTTAATTTCTGGCCCCACGTACAGGGCGACATTTATAACTCTACCTCTCTACTATGCGTTATTGTAATGTAATGTTGTGTGTGAGTACCCACCTGCTGTCTGATCTTGCAGATTCTTCCGACTAGGGCGTGTGGATTTTGGATTTGAAGTTCGCAAGCTAGTAATCTCAAATTATTACAACAACACACATAATGGGTTACTTTACAGGGGGAGAGTTTTGTGAGACTGGTAGGCTTTATTGTACAACAATAAAACACTGTTATATGGGGTAATAAAACGTTGTTTATTACACCAACAACACACAAGAATAGAATGGTTATAATCTTATGAATTTTCTTATAGTCTATACAATGAATCGATGTTTTTCGATTGTCTAATAGTTGAAAGAAACTGAACTCATTCTTTGTGAGTTAATTGCAATTTAAATTTGACTTTATTAATTGATTTGAATTTAATTAAATTTATTTAATTAATTTGAATCTAAGTGTTCATGAAACAAAATATAAAACTCTAAAATTAATTTGAATAATTAGTTAAAATAAATTAGACGTGACAGTCTAGTTCACGTTATTTCATTTCTAGTGATTCTACTTCTGATCTACTGCAGTATGATCTAAGATTAGATTGTCAGTTAAGATTTGTATAGCGCTTTTATACTACTTCTATTTCTTAACTATAACTTACTAAAACCTTAAACTGCTATACAGATTATCACAACGAATTTACTTTTTAATTACTAGAGTCTTTGCTTTTTGTTTGTTTGGCACCTGAATTATTTGAATTACAATGTTTTAATTGAAAAACATAAAATTTGATCTGAAAATAAATAAATAGATTTTGCTTTCCTGTTACTGAAGAGGATGTCGTCCCGATTTGTCCCTCGTCGATTCGAGTCCTTGGTTAGAGAAAGTAATCTGCTTAGAACTGCTGGATTCGGTCGTGGAGTTCAAAATTCGGCAACACTCTGCTTTCCTGCTGTTTGTGAATATTTTAACGTCTGCTGTTGTCTGCTGGAACTGCTTCCTGTTCTCCGTCGATTTGCACGTTGCACGTCAGCGAGTGTGTGTGTGTGCTTCGTTCGGGCGGTCGCTCTGCTCGTCAGCTGTTAACCAATGATTTAGACGGCCTCTCTGCTGTATTCTTGAAGTCTGGTCTTGAAGTCGGGTGGATCTCTTGCGTGCTTATGACTAACTGGTAGTACACAATAAGCTTGGTTGATGTCTTGAAGAGTATCTCGCCTTTACGCAACAATTACGAGCTATACAGACGATCTGTAGTTAGTGTGTTCGTAATTGCGTGTGTGTTGACCACGTAGAGTCTTCTTGTTGATCTTCACCGCTTTGGCTACTAGACGATCGAAGGACTACGTCTTAACTTCGTGAGTACTGACAGAAGAGTGAATTTTTCCACCAGAAAACATCGCACTGGCCGGGGCTGCATGAAATGATTTCATTGGTCGAAACACTCTCCCTACCACATAAAATTTAGAATTCCCTTAGTCCGTGAGAATGAAGTCTGGTTCCCACAGACGGAGAATAGAATTATTATCTAATAATTAATTATCCGGCGGAACCAGTTTGTCGCTAAGGATATCCTGTACTTATTTAATTTTGCAATAACTTGGTTGCAAATCAAGTTGTGTGAAATCTAAAATATACAATCTGTCACAAATTATTATCTTTACGATATACTAAAATCTCTTTACTGTAACTCTATTTTAACAGAAGTTATTTAATTATTTTAATTAACTCTTACATTTGTTAATTATATTGCATCAAATTTGCACACGTCATTATTAATATCTCGGCAAACATTTTGGCTATGTTGGATTTCGCCTTTATTTATTAGTTTCCGAGATATTAATAATTAACAGTTTGGGTGTGGTCGCTTCCTTGTACAGCGAACTGCTTACATAACGACCACGTGTGCGTTGCTTTACACAGCATTATTTTCAATGCTCTACATTCAAATGGAGTTTTAACTGTTAATTTTTATTTAAATATGGTTTCAGCATGCGGTAAACATATAACCCCAAATAGTTAATATTTGGTTCCGTTATATATTCCCACACCCGCTTTAAAAAAATAATGAATGTAATAATTACAGTTATTTTTTTTTTCTTAATCATTACACACATATTCTGTAATCATTATTCTTACTAGCTATACATTGTATTACTTATTCTGAAGACACGTACACAAGTGTTAATGTTATTGCATTATATACAATTTAACTCTAAATACATGTATTAAAATGTTATATTTGCAACTTATTGCGTATAATGTTTTTCAAACGAGTAGTAGCCTTTATTTGTATACAATGCCACGCGTACAAAGAATTTTGCTGACAGTATTTAAAACGTTATCGCCGGGCGCGCGGCTAATTGCTTGACCTAGTTTCATATGTGGGTCAGGTAGTCGTTATCGCGTGACGTAACTGTTTCCTGCCGCTGTTCTCGCTCACTCTATACGCTTATTATTTATCGCGCTAGGAAAACATTATTATTATTAGTACACAAGTTATCTATAATTATTATTAATAATATTATAAAACACAAATTACTTATTTTAATTTTAATTATTATAATACAATTATTATTAACTCTATATACTATTTATCTTTTTAAAGTCTTTTTATTTCGTCGCGACGCGCTTTGGAACGCCATGCTACTCAAAGTATTTTCTCAAAGAGCTCGCATGGAATTTACCGATCGTTTTCGTTCGGTCCAGAATCGTAACGATGAACGTGTGAGGTGCGAGTTGTTGAGCCAAGAGATAGGGTCCATTATATAAACGAAAGAACTTTGCAGCCACATTTATGTCCCGTCGGCCTACCGGATTCGCCTTGAGCAGTACTTTTTCAACTACTATAAAGTTCGTTAGTTTATGCGTCGTATTAAATTTGTCTGCCCTTTTTCGCCCTTTTTCAACTATTCTTTCCCTCACAAGTTGATTTTTACATTGCACCGGCAGAGGTAGATTATAAGTCTTTGGCTTACTTAAATAATTATCCCAAAACCTCTCTGGCGTGGTTCCAGAGTCTAATTCTGCTGGTGTGTATTCCGTGGTATCATGATAACTTTCATTTATTGCCTTTTCGAAGAACGGTAAGAACTCGGGCCATTTACTTTGTTCCTTATAGCAATAGATACGGAACATTTTACCGATTTCCCGATTCACCCTTTCGGCAAGGTTTCCCTGTGGTCGTCGTATCGAGGTTAGGACTGCTTTGATACCGTTACGTTCCAGGGTGGCTGCCCAGTGTTTGTTTTGGAACTGCTTTCCCTGGTCACTAAGTACGTTCCTTATTGGTCCATGTTGTGGGATATACTTATTAAGTATAATATTTAAAACGGACTTTGTGGTGGGCCTAGGGATCGCATAAAGGCTAACTTTTTTGGTAAACACATCGACGCAAACTACCATGTGTTTTAGATTTCTGGTAGCCTTGGGTAATGGTCCCAGAAAGTCGATGGCGATCATCTGTCCCTTACCTTCCGTTATCACATTGGCCATGGGCACGTACGTGTGTACGTTTGGTACTTTCGCTGTCTGGCATGGATAACATGTTTTTAGCAATTTCTTTACCCTACGGTACATGTTGGTTATTGTAAAATCCTCCTGCAATATTTTGACACATTTTACAGGAGATGCGTGCGCCATTTTTATATGTAAAGATTGTGTTATGCACGCAAGCATCGTTGGAGACAATACCACTTTCCATTCGCCCTGTAACAATTTATACAATATATTGTCTTGTATAAGATAGTGAGGATTTGGGTGAGCTGCTAACATTAGCTTTTTAGCAAGGAGTGCGAGGTTATCGTCCTGCTCGCGTCCTAAGTTCTGTAGCATATTAGTAGCTTCAGGCGCGACAGTGTATTGCATGTTTAACACTCTCAACTCGTCGTCAGCTGCTTCATATACTTCCTCCTTTTCTACAGGCGGATATCTACTTAGAGTGTCTGCGGTGGTATTCTCTGATCCTTTGCAATATTTAATCGTGAATGAGTACTCCTGAATAGCTAACACCCATCGTGTTAGTCGGGAATTTGCTAATCGACATTTTAATATAAACGATAACGCCTGATTATCAGTGTGAATCTCGAAATGTGTACCGTATAGGTAGTGTCTGAATTTTCTGAGTGCGTTTATTATGGCGAGTATTTCTTTCTCGGAAGTACAATAGTGCAACTCAGCGCCTTTGAGCGTCCTATTGGCGTATGCTACAACATGAAGACTACCTTGTTCGTCTTCTTGATGCAACACGGCGCCGATAGCGTACTCGCTAGCGTCAGTGTACATTACATACTTCCTACCCTGCTGTGGATGGAACAATTGTAAATTAGATTGGAACAGGCCTTTAACCCTCTCAAACGCATCGTTCTGTTCAGAACCCCATTTCCACTTTATATTTTTGCGTACCAGCTGTAGCAACGGGACTGTATATTCTGCGTATTTGCTGGTAAATTTCCTGTAATACCCCGTGAGTCCAAGGAATGCTCGCAGTGCTTTGAGGTTCTTGGGCACCGGGAATTCCATAATACTCCTGAGCTTCTCTGGGTCCGTACTGATACCTGTAGCTGAGATTATATGTCCCAGGAACTTCATTTGGGACTTTACAAACTCGCACTTGTGTAGTTTGAGCTTGATGTTTGCTAACCTCAGCTTCTGGAAGACGCTCCGCAGATGCTCGAAGTGTTCCTCCAAAGTGCGGGATATCACGAGGATGTCATCCACGAATATTACCGTGTATGGGTCTACCTCAGGTCCTAGAGCTCTCTCGAGGCATCTTACAATCGCAGCGAGACTCGTGCTAAGGCCAAAAGGTACCACCTTATGTTGATAGCATTTGTTATTAAATATGAATGCTGTATACTTACGATCTTGCTCACACAGCGGGACCTGCCAGAAGCTTGCTGTTAAATCTAACTTCGTGAGGTACCTGGCTCCTTCACATTTAATGAAGAGGTCCTCCGCTGTCGGTGCGCAGTCAAACTCTTTCTCTACGAGACTGTTTAAGTTCCTCATATCCAGGCAGAGTCGGATCTCTCCAGTCTTCTTGCGGACGACCAGCAGTGGGTTGAGGAAGCTGCTATTGGATCTTTCAATAATATCTTCTTCCAACATCCGCTGTATCTCCTGCTGGACCTCGGCCTGGTATTTTATAGGGACCTGGTAGATTCTCCTTATGAACTTCTCTGGCTCTGTGAGATGGATTCTGTGTTCATACACTGACGAGATTGAATGTTCTTCACTGAAGATATCGCTGAATTCTTCTTGCAGCGACGACAATCTCCGTTCAGTTCGGGAATCTAAGGTGGTCTCCCCCTCTTCACATTCTTTATTATGAATTACTTGTTTTGGTGGCCGTGTGATTTTAATTGGGTCACCATGATTTTGTGTGTGTGTCGGTGTGTTCAATTTAAAAGTGTAACTAACATTGTCTATGGTACATTTTAATAAGTGTTCACTGGTGTTAATTTCCGCACGTATTTGTTCCAATACATCTACCCCCAATAACATATCACATATTAAATTGTTTATAGCCACTACACACACTTCAAATTGCACTTCGTCTAGCATGATAGTTAGATAGTATTGAGTGTCAATTTTTTCTTTTGTATCGGTAGCGGTTCGTATATAAAATTGATTGATTGGGAGTGATGGGGCCGTACGAAAACATTTTTTATTGGTACGCAGGAACCTTTCACTGACGCCGGATACAACACTACCGGTATCCAACAGAATTCTCGTGGGAACGCTATTGACAAAGGCGTGTAACACCGGACACGCCGCGCTCACGGGCCTTTGTCGCGTGGGACCGGATTCTAGCAACGAATCCCTGACATCCGGTGGGAACACATTATTAACGGGCACACAAGTTACATCATTAAAAGTACACATTTCACACAATATATAATCCTTATAATTAACATGTTTATATTTACACAATTTTGCCGAATTTATAGCGCGTCCTTGCTGGATGCGCATTTTGGCACGTTTTTTGTAGCTTGGTAACTTTTCGATTTATTGTTCGAATTTTTATTGCCGTGGGAGTCGCTGTCTTTTTCAGTTGTATCAGCTTTGGCTAATTCGACCGTTTGAATCGCTCTAATTTGTGCTCCATCGTTACCCTTACCCTGCCCCTTTGGTCTACCAAAATTTTGTTTTCCCTTGTACTCAAAGGTTTTATTTGGCTGTTTTGACGGTGTTTGGGGTGGAGTAGAACTGGTACTCGGTTTTTGATCCGTTTGCTGATGGTACTGTAGTCGCGTATTCTGCCCTTCATTATTTTGGCGAAAATCGGGATTATAACGCCACCCACCAAAATCAAAAACCGTCTCACTTTGGGACACTAGAATGAGGAGTTCGTCTACCGTGCGAATACCCTGGGTAAATACAGCTACTCTAATGTTATGATTAAAATGGTAGACAAGCTTGGTGACTATGTCAATCTCCGCAAATGCTGGGGTTAAATGCTTCGCGCGTTCGACCTGCTGGATTATATAATTTTCGGCGGTTATATTCATTTTTTTATCAAAACGGCCATATTCCAGTTCATTGCGCAGAAGTCGTTGGGTATGCGAGTTCCAGTACCGGCTTTCAAATTTTTGTTTGAACTCCGCGTATGTGGACACTCTATCGCGTACAATGTTATACCACTTACGCGCCGAATCACGCATCGCGTTAACCACCCACTGTATTTTGTCTTGATCTTCTAGTCGGGAACCTACTCTAGCCATTTCACTCTCACACGCTAATAAAAATTCAATGGGGTTTTCGTTATTTTCCCCCGTAAAATACACGCGATTTTTCTCATCGACAGGACCTTGTACCAAAATATTTGGAGCAGACCTCCTTCGTACCTCCTGTCGTACCTTCAGAATCTCGTCGCTTAACGTTTTTAAAACACTCTCTTTATTAGAGTCAATGTTAGACCGCGTCTCTACAATTGAAGCGTCTAATTTATCTACTCGTCGTTGTGTTTCGGTCACGTCCGCGTGAATTTTTACCTCTAGGGATTCGACCTTTTTGGAAACCTCTAGTGTTTGCTTTTCACAACGGGTTATGTGTTCCTTAAACCGGCCCTCCATACGTGTTACTTGTTCTATAAACGATTTTTGCATAGTGGTCTCAAAAACCTTAAACCGTTCATTGATTTTAGTATCGACCGTATTTACTCTTTCACCGATCTCTGCGACCTTCTCCGTTAATTGTTTATTACTCTCACCGACTTCAACGACTCTCGCGGTTAGCTCTTTATTACTTTCCGCGATTTCGGTGACTTTAGCGGTCAACTCGTTTACGCTTTCGTCTATTTTCTCGGTGGTTTGTTTATTGCTTTGCTTAATCTCGGCGTTTATGTCAGCGTTACTTTGATCTAATTTCTCGGTTAGACTAACTTTTTGTGCCTCGATATTAGATTTTAATTCTGCGATATTGAGCTCAGCTTTGGCTGCACTCTGTTCAAATTTCGCGTCTATTTTAGCGGTTAAATCCGCGCTCATTTTCTCGTTCATTTGTTGTATTTGTTTAAGTATTTAACCATATCCATTTTAAATAGACAACAATGTCAAATATACACAATTTAAAAATACACAGAACAGTTTCAAATACACACAATAACTTTACTGTTGTACAAACACCATTCACAAAACTCTTTGGGGATTGTTTAGTTGGACGCCAGCTGTTTTACTAATTAAAACAGCAAAGTTTGTTTTAAAGTGAAAATTAAATTTAAATTGAATTTAATTTCTGGCCCCACGTACAGGGCGACATTTATAACTCTACCTCTCTACTATGCGTTATTGTAATGTAATGTTGTGTGTGAGTACCCACCTGCTGTCTGATCTTGCAGATTCTTCCGACTAGGGCGTGTGGATTTTGGATTTGAAGTTCGCAAGCTAGTAATCTCAAATTATTACAACAACACACATAATGGGTTACTTTACAGGGGGAGAGTTTTGTGAGACTGGTAGGCTTTATTGTACAACAATAAAACACTGTTATATGGGGTAATAAAACGTTGTTTATTACACCAACAACACACAAGAATAGAATGGTTATAATCTTATGAATTTTCTTATAGTCTATACAATGAATCGATGTTTTTCGATTGTCTAATAGTTGAAAGAAACTGAACTCATTCTTTGTGAGTTAATTGCAATTTAAATTTGACTTTATTAATTGATTTGAATTTAATTAAATTTATTTAATTAATTTGAATCTAAGTGTTCATGAAACAAAATATAAAACTCTAAAATTAATTTGAATAATTAGTTAAAATAAATTAGACGTGACAGTCTAGTTCACGTTATTTCATTTCTAGTGATTCTACTTCTGATCTACTGCAGTATGATCTAAGATTAGATTGTCAGTTAAGATTTGTATAGCGCTTTTATACTACTTCTATTTCTTAACTATAACTTACTAAAACCTTAAACTGCTATACAGATTATCACAACGAATTTACTTTTTAATTACTAGAGTCTTTGCTTTTTGTTTGTTTGGCACCTGAATTATTTGAATTACAATGTTTTAATTGAAAAACATAAAATTTGATCTGAAAATAAATAAATAGATTTTGCTTTCCTGTTACTGAAGAGGATGTCGTCCCGATTTGTCCCTCGTCGATTCGAGTCCTTGGTTAGAGAAAGTAATCTGCTTAGAACTGCTGGATTCGGTCGTGGAGTTCAAAATTCGGCAACACTCTGCTTTCCTGCTGTTTGTGAATATTTTAACGTCTGCTGTTGTCTGCTGGAACTGCTTCCTGTTCTCCGTCGATTTGCACGTTGCACGTCAGCGAGTGTGTGTGTGTGCTTCGTTCGGGCGGTCGCTCTGCTCGTCAGCTGTTAACCAATGATTTAGACGGCCTCTCTGCTGTATTCTTGAAGTCTGGTCTTGAAGTCGGGTGGATCTCTTGCGTGCTTATGACTAACTGGTAGTACACAATAAGCTTGGTTGATGTCTTGAAGAGTATCTCGCCTTTACGCAACAATTACGAGCTATACAGACGATCTGTAGTTAGTGTGTTCGTAATTGCGTGTGTGTTGACCACGTAGAGTCTTCTTGTTGATCTTCACCGCTTTGGCTACTAGACGATCGAAGGACTACGTCTTAACTTCGTGAGTACTGACAGAAGAGTGAATTTTTCCACCAGAAAACATCGCACTGGCCGGGGCTGCATGAAATGATTTCATTGGTCGAAACACTCTCCCTACCACATAAAATTTAGAATTCCCTTAGTCCGTGAGAATGAAGTCTGGTTCCCACAGACGGAGAATAGAATTATTATCTAATAATTAATTATCCGGCGGAACCAGTTTGTCGCTAAGGATATCCTGTACTTATTTAATTTTGCAATAACTTGGTTGCAAATCAAGTTGTGTGAAATCTAAAATATACAATCTGTCACAAATTATTATCTTTACGATATACTAAAATCTCTTTACTGTAACTCTATTTTAACAGAAGTTATTTAAATATTTTAATTAACTCTTACATTTGTTAATTATATTGCATCAAATTTGCACACGTCATTATTAATATCTCGGCAAACATTTTGGCTATGTTGGATTTCGCCTTTATTTATTAGTTTCCGAGATATTAATAATTAACAGTTTGGGTGTGGTCGCTTCCTTGTACAGCGAACTGCTTACATAACGACCACGTGTGCGTTGCTTTACACAGCATTATTTTCAATGCTCTACATTCAAATGGAGTTTTAACTGTTAATTTTTATTTAAATATGGTTTCAGCATGCGGTAAACATATAACCCCAAATAGTTAATATTTGGTTCCGTTATAATATGTATATATATATAAAGCATAAAAGGAAAGAGGGGTTACAAATGGTAGCAGAGCGTGGGTACATAAGGCTAGCTGCAACCACTTCTCCGTATTACCCACAGCCGTCCCATGCGAAGAGATTCAATAGGAATCTCAGGTCCGCACTCATTGCTTATCATGCGGAGCAACAGACAACCTGGGACCAGAATCTGAAGTGGTTGCAGCTAGCCTTTAACACGGCCCTGCATGACAGTCATAAGGCCGTGCCCTTTGAGATCATGTTTGGATTCTCGCCCGCACTCCCGTTGACTAACTTGTGGAATATTGATGATCTTCTACCACGGGAGCCAGATAATGAAACTGCAGAGAGATGGAGGGAGGCTCGGAAGAATTTGCTGCGAGCGCACGAACGGGTCCGTCGATGATACAATCAGGGGCGTATTCCTAACCCCTTTCAGACCGGAGACTGGACAAAATGATTTTGTCATTGGAAAAGGGTGTGCTCCGGGGGTGTTATCGAGAACGATAGGGTAGCGGGTAGATGTTTCCCACAGTTCCAGTGGGGTTCGTCTACTTCAGGGATGCGCCCCTGCCTGCGCGATTCGTGGCTTTCTCCATTCGTCCTCATTTCCGGAGGGAGCCGGGTCCTTACCTTTAGTCCCAGCCCATGACCTTTTGATCATCCTTGCCCTTTCGTCTTCCCGATTTCCTAACCTTCCCCTTAAAAAACATAAAAAAAATCAAAAAATTAGAAAAGCAATATAAAAAAAAAGGGAGTTAGAGAGTGGAGGGTGGGCAGCGTGGAGCGGGGGGTCGATCTTGCTCCTCCTACTGCACGTTGTTCACCACATGCCCTTGGAGCACACATGTAAAACTTATTTGTATATTGGGTGATTCTCATATTGACAGGTAGCATGGCTTTGCTTCCGGTCCAGAGTGCGGAGCATTGCATCATGGAGGCCATCATTTCCCCTTTCCCCTGGCCCTGTGCCGTGACGGTATTGTTTAGAATGGGTTTCGTATTAGAGAATCCCCCCCCCGTAGGAATCTAGGGCAAGTGGCCCTGTTAAGGTGGCAGTTGGTGTTCAGGCTTGAGTGGACAAGCCTCAGGAGGTCAGAACTCAGGGAGCTCCCGAACTTTTCTTTCCTCTTTTCTTCTCTGTCCCTCTTTGCTGTGGGCTGGCTCTGATCAGGTCAGCGTGCAGCACCCGCACACTTACACACTACACGTCTTCTTTCGTCTCTTTCGTTTTCCTTCTGAGCCTCTGTTCTCCTGAGAGCAAGTGCTGCTGGGCCGCCATAATCACAGAGACCACTAGCTTGTTTTGGGAAGGGGGTACACTGCAGGGTACTCTCCCTGAGTTTAACTGTGAGGCAACCAAGTTGCCCTTTTGGGGTGCGGGTGTGCCATGTTTTGGAAAAACTCGGCCGTGTTTTTTTTCTCAATGAGAACGGACGGAGTGGAATTATTAAATTACGTATTAGCGGCATCTTGCCGACGTAAGAAATTATGTACGTCCCGTTATCAGGCCGCTGGGCCGATCCGCGTGCGCTCTGAGTCCAGCGTTTCATACTATCTTTTCAGCAGCTGTACGAACCAGTTCACCCTCATCGTTCAGTGTAGCAGCGTCTGTGTTCGCCTGACAGCCTCGATTTGAAATTTTGTCTACTATCTTTTACTATGTATAAGTAAAGGCTACGCGACCTTCCGGTAAGTGTGTTAAGAGATATTACTTACTATGTCATAAAATAAAATTGTATTTACTTAATATTAACGCAGATGTTGGGCGATATGTATTGCATTAATTTATATTAGCACGTGGCGTGCACCAGGCTAAATTGGTTAATGTATGTTTCAATGTTAACGCTGGCTAACAGATATTAATCCATTATATCATTAATAATATAATAATAATAATACTTAATTCATTATATTAGAATGGGGCGTAAGTTAATTGTTTTGCTGAAATGAACGTACATCACGAACTTGTTACAGTTTGCTAGTTCCTGTCAAAGGGGTTAAGTGCTTGACGAAAACTTGTGAATAACTATTTATTTGAAATGATTATTATGTTGAGTGAATATATTTGGATATATGATATATTATAATATTTAAAAAGGTTATTTTGAAGTGATTTATTTGATTCAATGGAGTTCAATGCATAAGTAAATTTTCCGGAGATTGTAAACTGGGCATGTCACGAAATGTGGGTTTAGCTGGGTGAATGGGTAGTGTGATTTATTGGACCTGTAGGTTATTACCGATATAGTTGTGCAGGGTTTCCGAAGTAGTCGACAATCTGACTCGCTCCAGAGGATGGCCGAACACCTGCCTCCCCTGAAATGAATTCAATCACTTCCGTCTAGCTGTCAGGCCGAATGGACGGACACACCCAACAGGATCCTCAACCTTATGCTGCTAACCAGGTGACATTTAAGCTTTTTTTTAAGAAACAAAATGTTTGTGGCCGATACACTTTCTGTGAGACACTTTGGAGATGCTCCTGTTTGGGACTTTGTTCCGCACAAGTACAATGGGACAATTGGGTTTACATGTTACTTTTTCATTTTTACTAAGGCTTACGCCTCATTAACCTATTAATGTTTATCTCATTAAGAGAGTTTGTAAACTCAGCCAGGGTCATGCATCACCCGAGTTGATGTTAGTTTTCTGTAAATATGGGCGGCACGGACTGTCACTAAATGATTTCAGTGTTAAGCATGCATGCACTGGTGTCTCGGTACCCTGTAGGGGAATTTTCATGGTTAATTACTTTTCCATTTAATTGGGTTTTGTATTGGATTATTAATTTAAAGGTTGGCGGAGGTGCTTTGACCTGTGGAGGACACCTGTTGGTGCCTTTTTCCACAGGACCATAACATGTCATAGTTTGTCGGATCTAGTCCGGGCGCATGACCGTCCCTGAGGTCAAGTGGATTCTTTATGGGTGGTCACGTTCCACTGATTTTGCTTGAGATGTTTCTTGTTAAGAAAGTAAAAGAAATGAGACTATGCAGTTATGCAACCGGGCATCCATGTTGACCTCGTGATGGCACTTATTATTATTATTATTATTATTTGGGATACGAAATTGATAATTAGCTGTTGTGCTCGGTACTTGTGTGCCGTTCGGACTATTTTGCCAATTTGACCTTGGCCATTCACACACTTAGAATTTGTGGGGTGTGTCTACTCTGCTCTTTTGTTACTTAGTATTTGGTTTTGGGGTTTGTTAATTAAAAAAAAATTTAAGGTGGGCCAGATACTTGATCTGAATAAGAGGGTTTGAGGGTGTTACGATGACAAAATATACGCTGTTAACCAGGTGGACATGGTGTGTGCCATTTATATGTAAATGTGTATCTATGTTAATTATGTGTTGTGTGTTATCCCTTATGTGATTGTCAGATTGTTATATGTTATGATGCATATATATATATATATATCATGTTTATGATGTATGTCATTTACTGGGAGGGTTGATACTATGTGTCCATCTTATATCATTTATAAGTAACTGTATTCTGCTCAGTAACATCAAGCTCAATTATTTGGCGATGCCTATGTCTAATGTGAATTATAATAACGATTGTGGTTTTTGAAATTTCGAGCTATTCTTAAGAAGGAAAGCACTTGTAATATTAACGTGATTATTCAAAAGTCATGTAATACATACCATGAAACAAAATTAAAACTGATATATGTAGACCCAGAACAAGTTACAAGATACAATCCCAGAAAACCAAATTGTATACTAGTTGTAAGAATAATATGTCAAAAAACTATTAAAACAGACTACTATTAGTGTAGCCAAAATAAAGGACACCTTATAATAAAGTGTGATATAAAAAATATATTAAAACAGACTACCATTAGTGTAGGAAATACTAGATAAAAACTAAAGAGACAGTCTAATGACTGAGTGTAATTTAGATAATAAAAGTGTTTTAGTGTTTAGGCATAATAACAATATGATAGGTATAAGATGTTTTTATTTTATTGTATGAACAAATTAAGTATAGGGAACACGAAGGACAGTCAATAACTGCAAGTGTCAGTAGTTATAAGATGTTTTTATTTTATTGTATGAACAATTTAGGTATAGGTAACACAAGAGACAGTTAATCACTGAAAGTGTCAGTAGTTCTAAGGTGTTTTTATGTTAATATTTTAGCAAAATAGTTATAGTAAATAAAAAGAGACAGTGAATAATTGAAATTATTACTAAGAATAAGATATTTTAATAGAATAAGGTTGTGATAAAATGAAACATAAAAACAAAGGACAGCCAAAGACTGATAATAATATGTTCTCATTATAATTCTAAGTATAGAGAAAATTAGGCATAAGATGTTTATGTTATGGTTCAATGATGTTATTATTATAAAGAAAGTTTAGTAGATACAAGATATTCTATTGTATTTTAAAATCATGTCATTTAATTTTCCATTGTGTAAGTCAGAGAGGCAAGTAGGACATAAAAATGTAATAATTTTATTCAAAACAGTAAACCATATATAATGTACAAACAGACCAGCTAAGACACCATTTTAGTAAACACAGACTGGCATATAAACCAAAAAATTATCTATCAGAGAATCAATCTATGTAATAGGAATAGAATTCAATATGTACAATACAGAAATTGAAAATATAATTAATACAGATACAGTTAATAGCAAATAGAATGACAAAGGAAAGGAAATTAACTTCTTTTGGAAACAGATAATAATAGGCCTATAATAGTAATCAAATCAGACTAAACAGTAAATTAATCAATATTGAAATGTTTTAACAACCAAATTATTAACAACAAAGTAGTCACGGAGTTATTAAGTATATTCCATGGAAATATTATAAGAAAAAACAAATAAAAACCATTAAAACACTGAATTTGT
Organism: Magicicada septendecula; assembly: GCA_034769895.1. Taxonomy (NCBI): domain Eukaryota; kingdom Metazoa; phylum Arthropoda; class Insecta; order Hemiptera; family Cicadidae; genus Magicicada; species Magicicada septendecula. Next base: position 50,559,341 of record CM068370.1, on the reverse strand, counting down.
ACAAAATATGAGGCATACAATCATTATATAAAATTGTAATTTTTGGGATTAAATGAGCTTGAAACAAACCCAGCTATATATCAAAAGATGTAAAATTAACCAATCAATATTACTGAGTAGTTAGATTTATGTAAAATTAAGAAATATTTGAAATACAGTAAAAAATAAGAAAACTTATTATATATAGTTAGATGGTGAAACAAGTCTTAGACAGATATTTTTATAGTTAAACAATATAAAGAGGAAAAAGACATAGCACAAATTACCCTAAAACGACGACGTTGCGTCTATTAGTCTATTGTTAATTGTGAAACCGAATAGTTGGAAATGTGTTAGCAGAGTACTGAAAACAGAATAATTTGTATAAAACCAAGTGTGGTTATGCGGTGTGTAACGGAGATGATCTAAAAAGTGAAAATAACCTTAACTATCAATTTCTAACACTTCACAAATTTCCAAAACACAGTAATAACACTATAAAACTCAACACAAGAAATCAACAGCCATTTTGAACAATTTTGGGACAAGATTCACAGAACACCAATACACATATTTGAACACTGAACACTTCACAAGAAACCCATCACGAAAACGACATCGCAGAAGACGAGAGGACACTCTACACTACATTCCTGGACCAACACCACTTCGCAGAAAAGGGAATATCATTTTATTTCTGCGGGAGAAGCTCAGCCAATTCCAACAGCATAGCGGTTAAAATCGAGGAGACGGCGGCCATTCTGGATTTCTCACCAGCACGGTGCACTGCCAGCTTGAAGGGAGTGACGTCATTTCATCGACTTGGTTCGCAATTAATTTTTTTTAATTGACAATTTCAATAATAATTTTGTTCTATTTCAGCTATTACCATTTAGTTTAAGAATACCTGTTAAGAATGTATCTTGTTCCTTGCCCTCTGACCATTTCGACTCGTTAAAAGAACCACAAATTTAACCTTGTAAAAAATATATTTGTTGATTTTTTCGCTACCGACTGGAGCAAATAATAGCCAATGCCTTGGTCATGCGCAGTTTGACTGGCGCATAATTTTGAATGTTAATAAACGCAAATCATTTACTCAGTTACCAGAATTGTTTTTATTTCTATAATTAATGTTACTATTATTTTTTTTTAACAAAAAAAATTTACAGTGAGAGAATAGATATATAAGGAAATTACACACTCAATTAATTAATTAATTATTAATTAATTAAATTAAATAATTAAATCAAAACTCAATACAAAAAAAAAAAATATTTTCACAATTTATAAAGTTTGATTTATTTGTTATTTATCAATCAATCACACCTAGTTATAACATATTTATATTAAATCTATTCTTTGTATTTGGTGAATCCAAAGTGGAGCTGTATCATCGGTGAGTTCAATACCGAGATCCAGACAACATACACAATTCTTATCATCAATATCTTTATATTTTATTTATTATTATATTTGAAATTATATTACAAATTGACTAGCCTAAACAGTGGGGCTTACGGTCAGGGCAAATCTACACATAACACATATCAATATTTTTTTTTTTTTATTTTAAATTTGTAATTATATTACAAATTGGCGTCCAACTTAAGGGGCTTTAAATAGGAGGTAATAGTGTTATAGAATAAGGACGATTGTCCAGTTTCCTATTTTTAGCTTGGCAGCTGTCAATAGGTCGGAAGAGGGAGCGAGATGCACAGGAGAGCTACATCAAGGAAAAGGGCTATGGAGGCCGAGCAAGAGGTAGACATGGAGGATAAAGAGGCGACACCAGTGGAAGATGTGGAGTCGATGTTACCGCCAGCAGAACCAAACAAGCCTGCACCACCGAAGGAACAGCCAGAGAAATCCACCACAAAGGAAGAGACAAAATTGGATAAAATGATGGAGATGTTACTCAGAGAATTTAAAACGACAAAGGAAGAGTTGGGTAATAAAATCGAAGAAAATAGTAAGGAAATGAAGAACGATAACCAACGATTGAAGGAGGAATTAAGAGAAAGCAGTAAGAAGATGGAGGAGAAGATGGAAGAAAACAGTAAGAAGATGGAAAATGATAACCAACAATTGAAGGAGGAATTAAGTAATAAAATTGGAGATACCAGTAAGAAGATGGAGGAGAAGGTGGACGAAATAAAAAACGAAAATAAATTATTAATGGAGGAAAATATTAAGAAGATCGAGGAGAAGATGGAGGAAAATATCCAGAAGATGGAGGAGAAAATGGAGGAAATAAAAACTGACAATAAACAATCGAAGGAGGAATTGACCCAGATAAGCCAGAAACTGGAAGAAACCAATAAAAAGATGGAGAATAATAGTCAGCAATTGAGAGAAGAATTGAAGGAGATGAACCAAGAGAACATGAACCGGTTAGACGGAAGAATGGAAATATTGAAGGAAGAATTGAGCCAGAAGATAGCTGAAAACAATGAGACAATCAGCAAGAAGGTAGAAGAGGAAATAACGGTAATCGAACAAAAGGTTACCAGAGCTGACGAAAAATGGAGTCAAACCGAACGAGAAGTACAGAGTATCAAGACCGAAATAAATACGAAGGTTAACAACATTGAAGAAACGACTAGGAAGACATTGGAGGAAAGACTAAAGGAAACACGGGAAGACTGGGAGCGAATGCAGGACCGATTCACAGAAAAATGTGACGGCATTGAAGCTACTGTGACCAGTATCAACAGTCAGGTGCGACAGAACCAGACAGATATAGACCTATTCCATAGTCGACCGACAAGCATTACCAGTTGTCCCAACAGTGAGAATCGTGAAGGAATTAACTTCAGGTTTTATAAAAACAAACCAATGGAGTTCCTAGCCAGAATCGAAGAATACTTCACCAAACACAGAGGTAATCGCTGGAGGGAGAATAAAGAAGTGCTTGACGAATCGTTCAAGGAGATAGCAGATAATTGGTGGATGGCGATAAGAGATGAAGTGACCGACTATCAACAATTCAGAAGGCTATTCAAAGCCAAATATTGGTCTGAATCAACACAAAATATCGCCAGAGACGGGATCTGTCATGGAAAGTACAACCCGTATGGAAACCAGACTTTAACGGCGTACTTTTTGGGAAAGGTGTGCGTGGCCAAACATCTAGAGCCCAGAATACCGGAAGAATGCCTGGTCAGCAAACTCTCATACCATTATGAGGAGGATATTATAAGAGCCAGAAGAAACAGTCAAATAAAGACTGTGCAAGCCATGACCGAGCTTTTAGAAATGTATGAGCATGAAGACTATTACCGTCAAAGTCGCAGGAGATATGAAAAGCCGGAACCAAGAAGTAACAACAATAATTTGAATAATAATAATCGGCAGAATGTGGGTAACAATAATAATTATAATTCCGCAAATCGGAATAATGCCGAATACAATTATAACACCCGAAATAACAATAATTTGCCTGGATTTAACAACAATAATAATAATAATAATAATAATATTCCTCGCATTAATAATAATGACAACAACCACAACAATAATAATAATAATAATAATAATCGTCCACAAAATAACAACGGTTATTATAATAATAATCGTAACTATGTTCCAAATGGTCAGAGGAACCCCAACCCCTCTAATAACAATTATCATGGTAATTATAACCGGAATTACCCGAATGGAGGTAATAACAATAATTACAGGACATATCGACCCAATATTAACTACATCAGAGCGGAAGGCAGTGGACAGAGGAGGTACCAGCCTCAACGAAGGAGCCGATACTACGAGTACGAGACCTTTCAAGGAAGTCAGGGAAGTAATAGGTACAGAGAGTACGAGCCCAGACGTAGTTCCAGCCTGGACAATCAGCGAAGACTACCTGTAACAGAAGCCCAACAGGACGATCGAGCAGAACCAAACAAAGCAGTCTCAGGACTCCAAGCTGATGCTTCCAACAGCCTAATCCGTAATGAAGCGGAACATTTAAATGAACGGAGGCAGTAATAAACTCCAATAACCCTTTACTGCTCCAATCTGCTGGGTTTAACCAAGAAGGAATGAATTCGAAGAAAAACAGAAAAAATTTTACCATAATATACAGCAATTATTTGAAAGATATCCGTAAGGACTTACTAGAAGAAAGCGAGATTAATATTAATAAGAATGATAATGAAATAATATACATAATTGCAGAAATTGAGGGTATTTCTGTTCCTATAATGATAGACACTGGGGCCAAGGTCTCCATAATAAATCGAAATGAGTTGGACCGGATACAGCAGGAATGCCACAAAAACTTACCGGTACTACCTATTAATAATATTGTACTTGTAGGAGCTACCGGCCGACAGAACAAGACCATAAGAAAGCAGGTATCCCTAAGTGTCAACAGTCAGGGCATTAGTGTGGATATGATATTTCTTGTTGCAGCCGGATTACCTTTCAACATCATGATAGGATGTGACATATTGCGCAGAAACTCAGCAGTTATCGACTTGTGCCGAGGAAAGGTATCACTCTTTGCTGAAGGTTCGACCTGGGTAGCCAATTTAACTAATAACAAGACTTTAGACTCCAGACAACTTCTCGACCACCAAAATAAGGTGAATTACTTGTCCAACTACTCAACAAACAACAAGCCAGTACATCAGGATTCGGAGGATGACCTATGGCAACAAAAGATTCAGGAGATACGTAACTTCCAGTGCCACAATACTAACGAGCAATTAAAGGAAAACCAGCTGAATCAATTGGTCGAAATATATGAAAAATATCGAGCTGTATTTTCGGACGAACCTGGAAAGATCCGGAACTACCAATGTTCCATACGATTCAGAGAACCGGTAGAATTTAACCGAAAGTCGTATCCAATGGCACAATCTTTGAAAGAAGCCGTACGCACAGAGATCCAGAATATGATCAGTAGAGATATCATCGAGAGCAGTCAATCGCCATACACTAGCCCAATTGTGGCCATACAAAAGAAAAATGGGAAGGTAAGGCTTTGCCTTGACGCACGTGAGATAAATAAAATGATAATTAACGATCGTACCTCACCTGGCGAAATTGATGAAATTTTGAAGAGGTTCCACGGAACACGATTTATTACCACTTGGGATACCGTATGTGGCTATTGGCAAGTGGAGTTGCACCCAGCAAGCCGGCAATACATGGCGTTCATCTTCGAAGGGCGCAATTATCAGTTTAAGAGGTTGCCCTTCGGGTTGGTGAATTCAGTAGCTGTTTTTGTCGCCTGTATGGATCATATACTAGGACCAGAAGCGCTCCAATTCACGACTGTCTATGTTGATGATCTCCTAATAACATCAACCAACTGGGAAGAACACTGTTACCGTGTGGAGCATGTCTTGAAGAAGCTTGCTGAAAATAATGTCACCCTTAAACTAGACAAGTCCAAGCTTATAGCTAAAGAAGTACAATTCCTACTAAACAGTCAAGGAATAACACCATCAACGGAAAAGGTAGATGCCATACAACGATTCCCTACACCAAAAAACAGAAGGCAACTACAATCATTTTTGGGCCTGTGTAACTATTATAGGAAGTTCCAGAATAATTATTCCGAACTAACAGCCCAGTTTCAGTACCAGTTATCGTCCAAGAATAAATGGCGATGGGGTCAAGAACAAGACGAAACCCTCAAATCAATTAAGGAGAAGTTCTTAGATGCAGTAATGCTCAACCATCCAGATTTTAACCGACCCTTCTTTCTAAACTGTGACGCTAGTAACATTAGCTTGGGATCAATACTGTACCAAGAAGATGAAAGTGGAAACCATCTAGTAGTGAGCTTTGCTAGCAGAACCCTTAACCAGTGTGAAAAGAACTATAATGTGATGGAAAAAGAACTGCTAAGTGTAGTCTTTGCCTGCGGGAAGTTTCGGACGTATATCCTCGGATATCCAGTGACCGTTCGAACAGATCACAAATCAATATCATTTCTGAGAAGATGCAAGTTAAGCCATGGTAGATTGACCAGATGGGTACTCGCCCTGCAGGAATACGATATACAATGGGAGTATGTTCCTGGAAGTAAAAATGTAGTAGCCGACGTATTGTCAAGAGTGAATCTGGAAGAACAAACGTTCGAAGGCGAAAAGGAGAGCATCTTGAAAGTCTATAATATTATTAAGGACAGATCCGATTTAGAGAAGATAGTGCAGGACATCAGCAAACACCAGCAGTCCGATCCGAAGTTAAACCATATTAAACTTCGTCTCTCCAACCAAGATGACACAATAAACAAATTTTATTGTATACATAATGGAATTTTATTCATCAGGACATCCCTTGATGAAGAGATATGGAAGATCATGATCCCTACTACAATCGAAAAGGATATCATCCTGGACTATCATCTACGATACGGTCACATGGGAGCCATGAAGGTGATCAAGGCAATAGAAGAGAATTGTCATATAAAAAGTATCAATAGAAAAACGAGAAACTACCTCAAAACCTGTCTGATATGTCAATTGGTGAAAACCAACAATGAGAGAAAGGAGGGTATGATGATACCAATTACCTCACAAGCCAAACTGGAAAAGGTCTTTCTGGACATATGTGGTCCATTTCCCCGCAGTGGCGGACGCCATTGATACAAATATATTATTATTATGATGGATCATTTTACAAAATTCACAAAACTATACCCTGTGAACAGAGCCACCACTCTGAAGACTCTAGGAATAATAACAAATCATTACATTCCAGAGTCCAGAGATAGGAAGCCCGACATCCATAATCACAGACCATGGAACGCAATTTAAGGGTTGGAGGTGGAGAAACACTCTGAATACATTGGGCATTAAGACATACAAGACATCTGTCTACCACCCCAGCAGCAAACCAGCGGAGAGGGTACTGCGAGAAGTCGGAAGAATATTACGGACTTATTGCTATAACCAACAAAAGAAGTGGCAAGAATATTTATTAGCTACTGAAGAATTCCTTAATTTGTCATATCACCCCGCTATAGGTACCACGCCATACACGGCAATGTATGAAAAACCGCCTCCGAGAGAAATACAAGACATAATAGAGTTCCCCAGGAGTCAAGAATACAAATTCAATTGAATCAGATTCTACAATAAATTGGCAGAAGACCAGGAAAGGCGCAAGAACAAATATCAAAAGGCTGTTAAGAAAATAATAAGCTATGAAGTCGGAGAAAAGGTACTACTAAAAAACAGGGAATTACCCAGTACTTTGGAAGGCATTACCAAAAAGTTGTTACTGCTGTATACCGGCCCATACCTGATTATTAAAAATAATAATAACAATACGTATGTACTAAAGGATATCATTTCAAATAAAGTAAAAGGAACTTATAATCAGTTATCCATTAAAAAATATTTGGAGGAGGAATAGAAAACTTTTCAAAATTCAAAAATCAGTAAGTACCACTTACACCAAATATTTGAAGGATTATTATGAAGAAATTAAGAATTTTGAGAAATAAAAATTACAAAATTCCAAAAGTTAGTAAGTACAACTTACACCAAATATCTGAAAGACTATTATGAAGAAATTATGAATTTTTATAAATAAAAAATTTCAAAATTCAAAAATCAGTAAGTACAACTTACACAGAACATTTGAAAGATTATTATGAATGAAAAAAAAAAGAATTTTGAACATAATAAATTTCAAAATTCCAAAGTTAGTAAGTACAACTTACACCAAATCATTTGAAAGACTATTATGAACGAAAAAAGAATTTGGATGGAGATAATAATTTTCCAAATTCAAAAACTTAGTAAGTACAACTTACACAAAATATTCAAAGACTATTATGAAAGTAAAAAGAATTTTGATGAATAAAGATTTTCAAAATTCAAAACAATAATAAATACAACTTACACCAAAATATTTGAAAAACAACTATGAATAAGAAAAAATGTAGTTGAATAAAAATATCTGAAATTAAAAAATATTAAGCTCATATCATTACTCATACAAATGATGAGAAATAACTCTGAAATATGAAAAAAGATTTTGTAAGAAAGAAATACAAAATTCTAAAGGAGAAAGGAAAACAGAATATCATATGACTTAATCGAAACAACTTAACCAAACTCACAAAGAAAATAATTTAATAAAAATGGAACAATGAAAAGGGACCAGCTCACTAAAGACCAAATAGTGAGACCAGAAACCAAAAAACCCTGATACTAATAATGATAATGTTGTTGCAATAACCACTGTTATAGTGAAAGTGATAAAGAATTAATTCATGTTACACCATGAGCAATAAAAATAACTCAATGGATACCAGATGGTAGAAAGAGTAAATATAAATACTACTTACTATGTAAACATGATGAAATGTATATTATACCACATACCTAAACCACCTAATATGGAATAAGCTTTAAGAGAGAAGAAGAGTCAAGTGTATAAAAGTATTAATTAATATAACGTATTATGAAGTGAAGAATCTAAAGATGTTTATTTTAGTCAAAAATGACTACTTTTACTGTTTATTTATTTTTATGACTGGATGTAGAAAATGCCATCAGTCTTATATTTTGAGCAGAGATGATAATACCTCTGGACTCAATTGAAGTGTTGGACAGCAGGGATTGAAGCCAAAAGTGCCACTCTGAACTGTTCCAATTAATTTGTTAGGGAATGTTCGGGAGTAAACATACTGGTGAGGAAGCACCAAATAAGAAAGAATATAAAATGATAATGTTATACACAAGATTGAAGATCACTTATTAATGAAGAAAGAAACTAATGAAGGAGATACACATCATCTGAGAGGAAGCAACGGTGGGAAAAGAACGTAGATAAAGTGAAAACATGTAATCACGAAGAAAATGTAAATACAAAAGAATTAGTAGTAATTATTTCATCCATACTAAGAGTATGATCTGAACTAATCACTTTTACAGGAGAGCATATGTAACATAACAAAATTATCACGCTAAACATTTGACTTAACGCAACATAAATAAAGGAAAAAGTTCCATAGTGAGTGAGAAGAATAAATTGTTTTAAGGATTACACTAGAAACTGTATATTAAGTCAATAAAATGTTAATAAAAATGAAAAATAACAAAGAAAACCATTGATTAAAATAACTTACTATGTAAAAACCAGTTAAACCAGCAGTATACCCAGTAGATTGGGGAAGCAGTAAAAAGGGAAGGACCATAAAAAAGGAAATAAAAGGATGAAACCATATTAATAAGGGAATAATAATAAGGTCAAGATGCAGAGAAACCACAAGACCAGAAACTACTAATGTAATATTGAAGAAGGGACAAAATATATCAAGATTCCCACAAAGAGACCAGAACCAGGAAGAGATATTCCAAAAAATGATAGTCATGTAATACATACCATGAAACAAAATTAAAACTGATATATGTAGACCCAGAACAAGTTACAAGATACAATCCCAGAAAACCAAATTGTATACTAGTTGTAAGAATAATATGTCAAAAAACTATTAAAACAGACTACTATTAGTGTAGCCAAAATAAAGGACACCTTATAATAAAGTGTGATATAAAAAATATATTAAAACAGACTACCATTAGTGTAGGAAATACTAGATAAAAACTAAAGAGACAGTCTAATGACTGAGTGTAATTTAGATAATAAAAGTGTTTTAGTGTTTAGGCATAATAACAATATGATAGGTATAAGATGTTTTTATTTTATTGTATGAACAAATTAAGTATAGGGAACACGAAGGACAGTCAATAACTGCAAGTGTCAGTAGTTATAAGATGTTTTTATTTTATTGTATGAACAATTTAGGTATAGGTAACACAAGAGACAGTTAATCACTGAAAGTGTCAGTAGTTCTAAGGTGTTTTTATGTTAATATTTTAGCAAAATAGTTATAGTAAATAAAAAGAGACAGTGAATAATTGAAATTATTACTAAGAATAAGATATTTTAATAGAATAAGGTTGTGATAAAATGAAACATAAAAACAAAGGACAGCCAAAGACTGATAATAATATGTTCTCATTATAATTCTAAGTATAGAGAAAATTAGGCATAAGATGTTTATGTTATGGTTCAATGATGTTATTATTATAAAGAAAGTTTAGTAGATACAAGATATTCTATTGTATTTTAAAATCATGTCATTTAATTTTCCATTGTGTAAGTCAGAGAGGCAAGTAGGACATAAAAATGTAATAATTTTATTCAAAACAGTAAACCATATATAATGTACAAACAGACCAGCTAAGACACCATTTTAGTAAACACAGACTGGCATATAAACCAAAAAATTATCTATCAGAGAATCAATCTATGTAATAGGAATAGAATTCAATATGTACAATACAGAAATTGAAAATATAATTAATACAGATACAGTTAATAGCAAATAGAATGACAAAGGAAAGGAAATTAACTTCTTTTGGAAACAGATAATAATAGGCCTATAATAGTAATCAAATCAGACTAAACAGTAAATTAATCAATATTGAAATGTTTTAACAACCAAATTATTAACAACAAAGTAGTCACGGAGTTATTAAGTATATTCCATGGAAATATTATAAGAAAAAACAAATAAAAACCATTAAAACACTGAATTTGTACAAAATATGAGGCATACAATCATTATATAAAATTGTAATTTTTGGGATTAAATGAGCTTGAAACAAACCCAGCTATATATCAAAAGATGTAAAATTAACCAATCAATATTACTGAGTAGTTAGATTTATGTAAAATTAAGAAATATTTGAAATACAGTAAAAAATAAGAAAACTTATTATATATAGTTAGATGGTGAAACAAGTCTTAGACAGATATTTTTATAGTTAAACAATATAAAGAGGAAAAAGACATAGCACAAATTACCCTAAAACGACGACGTTGCGTCTATTAGTCTATTGTTAATTGTGAAACCGAATAGTTGGAAATGTGTTAGCAGAGTACTGAAAACAGAATAATTTGTATAAAACCAAGTGTGGTTATGCGGTGTGTAACGGAGATGATCTAAAAAGTGAAAATAACCTTAACTATCAATTTCTAACACTTCACAAATTTCCAAAACACAGTAATAACACCATAAAACTCAACACAAGAAATCAACAGCCATTTTGAACAATTTTGGGACAAGATTCACAGAACACCAATACACATATTTGAACACTGAACACTTCACAAGAAACCCATCACGAAAACGACATCGCAGAAGACGAGAGGACACTCTACACTACATTCCTGGACCAACACCACTTCGCAGAAAAGGGAATATCATTTTATTTCTGCGGGAGAAGCTCAGCCAATTCCAACAGCATAGCGGTTAAAATCGAGGAGACGGCGGCCATTCTGGATTTCTCACCAGCACGGTGCACTGCCAGCTTGAAGGGAGTGACGTCATTTCATCGACTTGGTTCGCAATTAATTTTTTTTAATTGACAATTTCAATAATAATTTTGTTCTATTTCAGCTATTACCATTTAGTTTAAGAATACCTGTTAAGAATGTATCTTGTTCCTTGCCCTCTGACCATTTCGACTCGTTAAAAGAACCACAAATTTAACCTTGTAAAAAATATATTTGTTGATTTTTTCGCTACCGACTGGAGCAAATAATAGCCAATGCCTTGGTCATGCGCAGTTTGACTGGCACATAATTTTGAATGTTAATAAACGCAAATCATTACTCAGTTACCAGAATTGTTTTTATTTCTATAATTAATGTTACTATTATTTTTTTTTAACAAAAAAATAATTTACAGTGAGAGAATAGATATATAAGGAAATTACACACTCAATTAATTAATTAATTATTAATTAATTAAATTAAATAATTAAATCAAAACTCAATACAAAAAAAAAAAAATATTTTCACAATTTATAAAGTTTGATTTATTTGTTATTTATCAATCAATCACACCTAGTTATAACATATTTATATTAAATCTATTCTTTGTATTTGGTGAATCCAAAGTGGAGCTGTATCATCGGTGAGTTCAATACCGAGATCCAGACAACATACACAATTCTTATCATCAATACCTTTATATTTTATTTATTATTATATTTGAAATTATATTACAAATTGACTAGCCTAAACAGTGGGGCTTACGGTCAGGGCAAATCTACACATAATACATAATATATTATATTTTATTTTTATATTTAAATTTGTATATATATTACAATATATATATATTATAACAGCACCAAATATTGACTATTTGGGGTTATATGTCACCCGCATAATAAAATCATGTTAAATAAATTATAATAGTCAAAACTCCATTTGAATGTAGAGCGTTGAAAATAATGCTTTGTAAAGCGACGCACACGTGGTCATTATGTAATCAGCTCGCTGTACAAACAAGGGCCACACCCAAACTGTTAATTATTAATATCTCGGAAACTAATAAATTATGGCAAAATCCAAGAAAGCCAAAATGTTTACCGAAATATTAATAATGACGTGTGCAAATTTTACGCAATATAATTAACAAATGAAAGAGTAAATTAATTTAATTGAATAACTTCTGTAAAAATAGAGTTACATTAATGAGATTTTAGTATGTTATAAAGATAATAATTTCTGACAGATTGTATATTTTAGATTTCACACAACTTGGTTTGCAACCAAGATATTGCAAAATTAAATAAGCACAGGAAATCCGGACCGACAAATTAGTCCCGCCGGATAATACTATTAAAAATAGTATTAATTCTCCGTCTGTGGGAATCTAACTTCATTCTCACGGACCAAGGGAATTCAAATTTTATGTAGTAGGGAGAGTGTGTCAGCCAATCAAATCATTTGACGCAAACCCCAACCAGCGCGGTGTTTTCGGGCTGAAACATCTCTCTTCTGCCAGTACTCACGAAGTAAAGACGTAGTTCTTCGATCCTCTCGTAACCATAGTGGTGAAGATCAATCAGAAGACTCTACGTGGTCAACACACACGCAATTACGAACACACTAATTACAGATCAACTGTATAGCTCGTAATTGTTGCGTAAAGGCGAGATACTCTTCATTACATCAACCAAGCTTATTGTGTACTACCAGCTAGTCATAAGCATGCAAGAGATCCACCAGACTTCAAGACCAGACTTCAAGAATACAGCAGAGAGGCCGTCTAAATCATTGGTGAACAGCTGACGAGCAGAGCTACCACTCGAACGAAGCACACACACACACGCTGACGTGCGACGTGCGAATCGACGAGGGATAGAAACCAGTTCCAGCAGAGAGCCGCAGACGTTAAAATATTCGCGAACAGCAAGGAAGCAGAGTGTTGCCGAATTTTGAACTCAACGACCGAATCCAGCAGCTCTAAGCAGATTACTTTCTCTAGCGAAAGGACCGGAATCGACGAGGGACAATCGGGACAACATCCTCTTCAATAACAGGAAAGCAAAATCCACTTATTTATTTTTCAACATCAAATTTTCTATTTTTCAATTAAAACATTGTAATTCAAACAATTCAGGTGCCATACAAAAAGCAAAGACTCTAGTAATTAAGAACAAATTCATTGTGATAATCTGTATAGCAGTCTAAGTCATTAGTAAGCTGTAGTTAAGAAAATAGAAGTAGTATAAAAGCGCTATACAAATCTTAACTAACAATCTAATTATTAGTTTTCATACTGCAGTATAACAGAAGTCAAATCACTAGAAATGAATTAACGTGAACTAGACTGTCACGTCTAATTTATTTTTGAAAATTATTCTAATTAATTTCAGAGTTTTGTATTTTGTTTCATTAACATTTAAATTCAATTTAATTAAAGAAATTTAATTAAATCAAATCAATTAATTAATTAAAATTTAAATTGCAATTAACTCGCCAAAGAACGAGTTTAGTTTCTTTTCAATTATTAACCAATCGAAAAACATTGGTCAACATTGATTCATTGTTTAGACTGTAAGAAATTGATAATATAATAACCATTTTATTCTTGTGTGTTGTTGGAGTAATAAACAACGTTTTATTACCCCATATTACAGATTTTTATTGTTGTACGATAAAGCCTACCAGTCTCACAAAACTCACCCCCTTTAAAGTAACTTATTTTGTGTGTTGTTGCAATAAATTTGAGATTACTAGCTTGCGAACTTCAAATCCAAAATCCACACGTCCTAGTCGGAAGAATCCGCAAGATCGGACAGCAGGTAGGTACTCATACACAACACGACACAACAACAACGCATATAAGTAGAGTTATAAATGGCGCTCCAATTTCGTGGGGCTCGAGAAAGTTAAATTAATTAAAATAAATTTAAATTTAATTTTCACGTTAAAACAAACTTTGCTGTTTTAACTCTTAAATCAGCTGGCGTCCAACTGAATAATCCCCAAAGAATTTTGTGACTGGTGCTTGTACAGCAGTGAAATTATTTTGTGTATTTGTAAGTGTTTTATATTTGAAATTGTTGTGTATTTAAAATGGAAACTGATAAAATGCTTAAACAGTTATTACAAGAAATTAAACAAAACGCGGCTAAAGCGGAACAAGCTAACGCGGATTTGACCGCTAATATGAACGCGAAATTTGAACAAATAACAGCCAATGATGAGATAAATATCGCAGAATTAAAATCTAACATCGAGGCGCAGAGAGTTAGTCTAACCGAGAAATTAGACCAAAGCAACGCCGACATAAATACGGAAATTAAACAATGTAATAAACAAACTACCGCAAAAATAGACGAAAGCGTAAACGAGTTAACCGCCAAAGTAGCTGAAATCGGTGAAAAAGTAAATACGGTTGATACCAAAATCAATGAACGGTTTAAGGTTTTTGAGACCACTATGCAAAAATCGTTTATTGAACAAGTAACACGTATGGAGGGCCGGTTCAAGGAGCATATTAGCCGCTGCGAAAAACAAACGCAAGACGTCTCAAAAAAGGTCGAATCTCTTGAAGTAAGGATTCAAGCCGACGCGACCGAAACGCAACGACGAGTAGATAGATTAGACGCTTCAATTGTAGAGACGCGATCTAACATAGACTCTAATAAAGACAGTGTTTTACAAGCGTTAAACGACGAGATTTTGAAAGTACGACAGCAGGTACGGAGGAGATCCGCTCCTAATATTTTGGTACAAGGTCCTGTTGACGAGAAAAATCGCGTGTATTTTACGGGGAAAATAACGAAAACCCTATTGAATTTTTGTTAGCGTGTGAGAGTGAAATGGCTAGAGTAGGTTCCCGACTAGAAGATCAAGACAAAATACAGTGGGTAGTTAACGCGATGCGTGATTCGGCGCGTAAGTGGTATAACATTGTACGCGATAGAGTGTCCACATACGCGGAGTTCAAACAAAAATTTGAAAGCCGGTACTGGAACTCGCATACCCAAAGACTTCTACGCAATGAACTGGAGTATGGCCGATTTGATAGGAAACTAGGTATTACCGCGGAAAATTATATAATCCAGCAGGTCGAGCGTGCCAAACATTTAACCCCAGCATTTTCGGAGATTGACATAGTCACGAAACTTGCCCACAATTTTAATCACAAATTAGAGTAGCTGTATTTACGCAGGGTATTCGCACGGTAGACGAACTCCTCATTCTAGTGTCCCAAAGCGAGACAGTTTTTGATTTTGGTGGGTGGCGTTATAATCCTGATTTTCGCCGAAATAATGAAGGGCAGAATACACGAGAACAATATCATCAGCAACCTGATCAGAGACCGAGTACTAGTTCTACTCCACCCCAGACATCGTCGAAACCCCCAGATAAGACCTTTGAATACAAAGGCAAAAAAAATATTGGTAGACCGAAAGGGCAATATAAGGGTAACGATGGGGCCCCGATTAGAGCTATGCAAACGGTTGAGATAGCTAGAACTGATACAATAGAGCAAGACAGCGATACGCCAAGCAATAAAGACCCCAGTGACAAGAAAAAGAATCGTACGTTTCCAAAAAACTTGGAAACGGGCGCCTCCAGGGTGGAAGCGCCATAAATCATGCTAAAATGTATCGAAATAAAATAGGTAAAAATAAGAAAAATGCTAGATTTAAGAAAAGTGATTTTTCTACTGAAATTTGTACGCCAGTTGACAAAGTATTTCAACCGGAAGGTACGGAACCGTGGTTGGCCGTTAACACAATACAACAATGGGCTCCGGTGCAACAGGAAAGTGACGACGACGTTCTCACACACTCAGCGTGGGAAGACGTGGACGACGAATCCGGTGACGAAAATGATCGATGGTTAACGAAATACTGTAGAACCGTTCGTAAAAATGGTTACAAAATATTACAGTTAAAAGATAATGTAATTGTATTATAATAATTAAAATTAAAATAAATAACTTGTGTTTAATAATATTATTAATAATAATTGTAGATAGCTTGTGTATTGATAATAATGTCTTTATATCGCGGTGAATAACGAGCGTGTAGAACTAAACAAACGCACCGGCAGGAAATAGTTACGTCACGCGGTAACAGCCGACCCACGTTTGAAAGTAGGTCAAGCAATTAGCCGCGCGGCAGGCGATAACGGCTGTAAATAAGTGTCAGCAAATTCCTTTGCGCGCGTGCCACAGTTTACAAACAAACCTTTTAAACGCTGCAGTTAGCTATTACCCGTTATAAAAATATTGATACACAATAATTTGCAAGTATAATATTATTAATAGATGTATTAGAATTAAGTTGTACATAATGGAATAACATTAACACACATGTATGTTTTTCTTTTGAATAAGTAATACAATGTATAGGTAATAAGTATAGTGATTACAGAATACGTGTGTAATGAATAAGAAAACAAAAATAACTGTAAATTTATTACATTCATTTTTTTTTTTTTAACGGGTAGGGGCATATATAACAGCACCAAATATTGACTATTTGGGGTTATATGTCACCCGCATAATAAAATCATGTTTAAATAAATTATAATAGTCAAAACTCCATTTGAATGTAGAGCGTTGAAAATAATGCTTTGTAAAGCGACGCACACGTGGTCATTATGTAATCAGCTCGCTGTACAAACAAGGGCCACACCCAAACTGTTAATTATTAATATCTCGGAAACTAATAAATTATGGCAAAATCCAAGAAAGCCAAAATGTTTACCGAAATATTAATAATGACGTGTGCAAATTTTACGCAATATAATTAACAAATGAAAGAGTAAATTAATTTAATTGAATAACTTCTGTAAAAATAGAGTTACATTAATGAGATTTTAGTATGTTATAAAGATAATAATTTCTGACAGATTGTATATTTTAGATTTCACACAACTTGGTTTGCAACCAAGATATTGCAAAATTAAATAAGCACAGGAAATCCGGACCGACAAATTAGTCCCGCCGGATAATACTATTAAAAATAGTATTAATTCTCCGTCTGTGGGAATCTAACTTCATTCTCACGGACCAAGGGAATTCAAATTTTATGTAGTAGGGAGAGTGTGTCAGCCAATCAAATCATTTGACGCAAACCCCAACCAGCGCGGTGTTTTCGGGCTGAAACATCTCTCTTCTGCCAGTACTCACGAAGTAAAGACGTAGTTCTTCGATCCTCTCGTAACCATAGTGGTGAAGGTCAATCAGAAGACTCTACGTGGTCAACACACACGCAATTACGAACACACTAATTACAGATCAACTGTATAGCTCGTAATTGTTGCGTAAAGGCGAGATACTCTTCATTACATCAACCAAGCTTATTGTGTACTACCAGCTAGTCATAAGCATGCAAGAGATCCACCAGACTTCAAGACCAGACTTCAAGAATACAGCAGAGAGGCCGTCTAAATCATTGGTGAACAGCTGACGAGCAGAGCTACCACTCGAACGAAGCACACACACACACGCTGACGTGCGACGTGCGAATCGACGAGGGATAGAAACCAGTTCCAGCAGAGAGCCGCAGACGTTAAAATATTCGCGAACAGCAAGGAAGCAGAGTGTTGCCGAATTTTGAACTCAACGACCGAATCCAGCAGCTCTAAGCAGATTACTTTCTCTAGCGAAAGGACCGGAATCGACGAGGGACAATCGGGACAACATCCTCTTCAATAACAGGAAAGCAAAATCCACTTATTTATTTTTCAACATCAAATTTTCTATTTTTCAATTAAAACATTGTAATTCAAACAATTCAGGTGCCATACAAAAAGCAAAGACTCTAGTAATTAAGAACAAATTCATTGTGATAATCTGTATAGCAGTCTAAGTCATTAGTAAGCTGTAGTTAAGAAAATAGAAGTAGTATAAAAGCGCTATACAAATCTTAACTAACAATCTAATTATTAGTTTTCATACTGCAGTATAACAGAAGTCAAATCACTAGAAATGAAATAACGTGAACTAGACTGTCACGTCTAATTTATTTTTGAAAATTATTCTAATTAATGTCAGAGTTTTATATTTTGTTTCATTAACATTTAAATTCAATTTAATTAAAGAAATTTAATTAAATCAAATCAATTAATTAATTAAAATTTAAATTGCAATTAACTCGCCAAAGAACGAGTTTAGTTTCTTTTCAATTATTAACCAATCGAAAAACATTGGTCAACATTGATTCATTGTTTAGACTGTAAGAAATTGATAATATAAAAACCATTTTATTCTTGTGTGTTGTTGGAGTAATAAACAACGTTTTATTACCCTATATTACAGAGTTTTATTGTTGTACGATAAAGCCTAACAGTCTCACAAAACTCACCCCCTTTAAAGTAACTTATTTTGTGTGTTGTTGCAATAAATTTGAGATTACTAGCTTGCGAACTTCAAATCCAAAATCCACACGTCCTAGTCGGAAGAATCCGCAAGATCGGACAGCAGGTAGGTACTCATACACAACACGACACAACAACAACGCATATAAGTAGAGTTATAATATATATATATATATAAAGCATTAAAGGAAAGAGGGGTTACAAATGGTAGCAGAGCGTGGGTACATAAGGCTAGCTGCAACCACTTCTCCGTATTACCCACAGCCGTCCCATGCGAAGAGATTCAATAGGAATCTCAGGTCCGCACTCATTGCTTATCATGCGGAGCAACAGACAACCTGGGACCAGAATCTGAAGTGGCTGCAGCTAGCCTTTAACACGGCCCTGCATGACAGTCATAAGGCCGTGCCCTTTGAGATAATGTTTGGATTCTCGCCCGCACTCTCGTTGACTAACTTGTGGAATATTGATGATCTTCTACCACGGGAGCCAGATAATGAAACTGCAGAGAGATGGAGGGAGGCTCGGAAGAATTTGCTGCGAGCGCACGAGCGGGTCCGTCGACGATACAATCAGGGGCGTATTCCTAACCCCTTTCAGACCGGAGACTGGGTCTACTGTCAAAGCCATCCGATCAGCTCAGCTGTGGACAAAAGAGCCGCTAAGTTATGCTATCGTTGGTCGGGGCCATATCGTATCCTGGGGTTCACGTCACCAGTGACGGCTCGGTTGGAAGAGCCGGGTGGTAGTCCGAAGGAGATTACTACGCATATATCAAAATTGAAACTATGTAGAAAAGGGTAAACGGGCTGGCAGCGGGGGGGGGAATGATTGGTGGTCTCTGTGTGAGTAGGGAATTTTGTCATTGGAAAAGGGTGTGCTCCGGGGATGTTATCGAGAACGATAGGGTAGCGGGTAGATGTTTCCCACAGTCCCAGTGGGGTTCGTGTACTTCAGGGATGCGCCCCTGCCTGCGCGATTCGTGGCTTTCTCCATTCGTCCTCATTTCCGGAGGGAGCCGTGTCCTTACCTTTAGTCCCAGCCCATGACCTTTTGATCATCCTTGCCCTTTCGTCTACCCGATTTCCTAACCTTCCCCTTAAAAAACATTAAAAAAAATTCAAAAAATTAGAAAAGCAATATAAAAAAAAAAGGGAGT
This sequence comes from Magicicada septendecula, assembly GCA_034769895.1. NCBI lineage: Eukaryota > Metazoa > Arthropoda > Insecta > Hemiptera > Cicadidae > Magicicada > Magicicada septendecula. The sequence continues at coordinate 50,539,525 of CM068370.1, read as the reverse complement.
TAGAGAGTGGAGGGTGGCCAGCGTGGAGCGGGGGGTCGATCTTGCTCCTCCTACTGCACGTTGTTCACCACATGCCCTTGGAGCACACATGTAAAACTTATTTGTATATTGTATGACGGTATTGTTTAGAATGGGTTTCGTATTAGAGAATCCCCCCCGTAGGAATCTAGGGCAAGTGGCCCTGTTAAGGTGGCAGTTGGTGTTCAGGCTTGAGTGGACAAGCCTCAGGAGGTCAGAACTCAGGGAGCTCCCGAACTTTTCTTTCCTCTTTTCTTCTCTGTCCCTCTTTGCTGTGGGCTGGCCCTGATCAGGTCAGCGTGCAGCACCCGCACACTTACACCCTACACGTCTTCTTTCGTCTTCTTTCGTTTTCCTTCTGAGCCTCTGTTCTCCTGAGAGCAAGTGCTGCTGGGCCGCCATAATCACAGAGACCACTAGCTTGTTTTGGGAAGGGGGTACACTGCAGGGTACTCTCCCTGAATTTAACTGTGAGGCAACCAAGTTGCCCTTTTGGGGTGCGGGTGTGCCGTGTTTTGGAAAAACTCGGCGGTGTTTTTTTTCTCAACGAGAACGGACGGAGTGGAATTATTAAATTACGTATTAGCGGCATCTTGCCGACGTAAGAAATTACGTACGTCCCGTTATCAGGCCGCTGGGCCAATCCGCGCACGCTCTGAGCCCAGCGTTTCATACTATTTTTTCAGCAGCTGTACGAACCAGTTCACCCTCATCGTTCAGCTTAGCAGCGTCTGTGTTCGCCTGACAGCCTCGATTTGAAATTTTGTCTACTATCTTTTACTATGTATAAGTAAAGGCTACGCGACCTTCCGGTAAGTGTGTTAAGAGATATTATTTACTATGTCATAAAATAAAATTGTATTTACTTAATATTAACGCAGATGTTGGGCGATATGTATTGCATTAATTTATATTAGCACGTGGCGTGCACCAGGCTAAATTGGTTTATGTATGTTTCAATGTTAACGCTGGCTAACAGATATTAATCCATTATATCATTAATAATATAATAATAATAATACTTAATTCATTATATTAGAATGTGGCGTAAGTTAATTGTTTTGCTGAAATGAACGTACATCACGAACTTGTTACAGTTTGCTAGTTCCTGTCAAAGGGGGTTAAGTGCTTGACGAAAACTTGTGAATAACTATTTATTTGAAATGATTATTATGTTGAGTGAATATATTTGGATATATGATATATTATAATATTTAAAAAGGTTATTTTGAAGTGATTTATTTGATTCAATGGAGTTCAATGCATAAGTAAATTTTCCGGAGATTGTAAACTGGGCATGTCACGAAATGTGGGTTCAGCTGGGTGAATGGGTAGTGTGATTTATTGGACCTGTAAGTAATTACCGATATAGTTGTGCAGGGTTTCCGAAGTAGTCGACAATCTGACTCGCTCCAGAGGATGGCCGAACACCTGCCTCCCCTGAAATGAATTCAATCACTTCCGTCTAGCTGTCAGGCCGAATGGACGGACACACCCAACAGGATCCTCAACCTTATGCTGCTAACCAGGTGACATTTAAGCTTTTTTTTAAGAAACAAAATGTTTGTGGCCGATACACTTTCTTTGAGACACTTTGGAGATGCTCCTGTTTGGGACTTTGTTCCGCACAAGTACAATGGGACAATTGGGTTTACATGTTACTTTTTCATTTTTACTAAGGCTTACGCCTCATTAACCTATTAATGTTTATCTCATTAAGAGAGTTTGTAAACTCAGCCAGGTTCATGCATCACCCGAGTTGATGTTAGTTTTCTGTAAATATGGGCGGCACGGACTGTCACTAAATGATTTCAGTGTTAAGCATGCATGCACTGGTGTCTCGGTACCCTGTAGGGGAATTTTCATGGTTAATTACTTTTCCATTTAATTGGGTTTTGTATTGGATTATTAATTTAAAGGTTGGGGGAGGTGCTTTGACCTGTGGAGGACACCTGTTGGTGCCTTTTTCCACAGGACCATAACATGTCATAGTTTGTTGGATCTTGTCCGGGCGCATGACCGTGCCTGAGGTCAAGTTGATTCTTTATGAACACCTCATGTATGTTTTAGTAAATTAATTCCATAGATTCTGCTTTGCGAAATTCAATTCTACTGTTCAAATAATTTTGTAACCACTAAATTTTTCCATAGCCAGCACAAGAATTGTTAAATTTGTTTATTGTTCATAATACCAATTTATTAATACATGTTAAAGAATGTAAGACAAATCAATACCAGTTATAAGTTATTTATGGGTGGTCACGTTCCACTGATTTTGCTTGAGATGTTTCTTGTTAAGAAAGTAAAAGAAATGAGACTATGCAGTTATGCAACCGGGCATCCATGTTGACCTCGTGATGGCACTTATTATTATTATTTGGGATACGAAATTGATAATTACCTGTTGTGCTCGGTACTTGTGTGCCGTTCGGACTATTTAGCCAATTTGACCTTGGCCGTTCACACACTTAGAATTTTTGGGGTGTGTCTACTCTGCTCTTTTGTTACTTAGTATTTGGTTTTGGGGTTTGTTAATTAAAAAAAAATTTAAGGTGGGCCGGATACTTGATCTGAATAAGAGGGTTTGAGGGTGTTACGATGACAAAATATACGCTGTTAACCAGGTGGACATGGTGTGTGCCATTTATATGTAAATGTGTATCTATGTTAATTATGTGTTGTGTGTTATCCCTTATGTGATTGTCAGATTGTTATATGTTATAATGCATATATATATATATATATTTATATTATAACAGCACCAAATATTAACTATTTGGGGTTATATGTTGCCCGCATACTGAAAGCATATTTAAATAAAATGTAACAGTCAAAACTCCATTTGAATGTAGAGCATTGAAAATATTGCTTTGTAAAGCAACGCACACGTGGTCATTATGTAATCAGTTCGCTGTACAAGGAAGCGACCACACCCAAACTGTTAATTATTAATATCTCGGAAACTAATAAATAAAGGCGAAATCCAACATAGCCAAAATGTTTGCCGAAATATTAATAATGACGTGTGCAAATTTGATGCAATATAATTAACAAATGAAAGAGTTAATTAAAATAATTGAATAACTTCTGTAAAAATAGAGTTACAGTAATGAGATTTTAGTATGTTATAAAGATAATAATTTCTGACAGATTGTATATTTTAGATTTCACACAACTTGGTTTGCAACCAAGTTATTGCAAAATTAAATAAGCTCAGGATATCCGGAGCGGCAAATTGGTTCCCCCGGATAATTATAATAAGAATATTAGAAATAATATCAATTCTCCGTCTGTGGGAACCTAACTTCATTCTCACGGACCAAGGGAATTCAAAATTTTATGTGGTAGGGAGAGTGTGTGTCAGCCAATGAAATCATTTGACGCGAGCCCCGGCCAGCGCGGTGTTTTCTGGTTGAAACCTCACTCTTTTGCCAGTACTCACGAAGTTAAGACGTAGTCCTTCGATCGTCTAGTAACCAAAGTGGTGAAGATCAACAAGAAGACTCTACGTGGTCAACACACACGCAATTACGAACACACTAAGTACAGATCATCTGTATCGCTCGTAATTGTTGCGTAAAGGCGAGATACTCTTCAGTACATCAACCAAGCTTATTGTGTACTACCAGTTAGTCATAAGCACGCAAGAGATCCACCAGACTTCAAGAATACAGCAGAGAGGCCGTCTAAATCATTGGTGAACAGCTGACGAGCAGAGCGACCACCCGAACGAAGCACACACACACACGCTGACGTGCAACGTGCGAATCGACGAGGGACAGGAAGCAGTTCCAGCGGACAGCAGCAGACGTTAAAATATTCACAAACAGCAAGGAAGCAGAGTGTTGCCGAATTTTGAACTCCACGACCGAATCCAGCAGTTCTAAGCAGATTACTTTCTCTAACCAAGGACTCGAATCGACGAGGGACAAATCGGGACGACATCCTCTTCAGTAACAGGAAAGCAAAATCCACTTATTTATTTTTCAGATCAAATTTTCTATTTTTCAATTAAAACATTGTAATTCAAATAATTCAGGTGCCAAACAAAAAGCAAAGACTCTAGTAATTAAAAAGTAAATTCATTGTGATAATCTGTATAGCAGTTTAAGACATTAGTAAGTTATAGTTAAGAAATAGAAGTAGTATAAAAGCGCTATACAAATCTTAACTGACAATCTAATTATTAGATCATACTGCAGTATATCAGAAGTAGAATCACTAGAAATGAAATAACGTGAACTAGACTGTCACGTCTAATTTATTTTAATTAATTATTCTAATTAATTTCAGAGTTTTATATTTTGTTTCATGAACATTTAGATTCAATTTAATTAAATTCAAATCAATTAATAAAGTAAAATTTAAATTGCAATTAAATCGCCAAAGAACGAGTTCAGTTTCTTTCAACTATTGACCAATCGAAAAACATTGATTCATTGTTTAGACTATAAGAAAAGCATAAAATAATAACCATTCTATTCTTGTGTGTTGTTGGTGTAATAAACAACGTTTTTTACCCCATATAACAGTGTTTTATTGTTGTACGATAAAGCCTACCAGTCTCACAAAACTCTCCCCCTTTAAAGTAACCTATTTTGTGTGTTGTTGTAATAAATTTGAGATTACTAGCTTGCGAACTTCAAATCCAAAATCCACACGCCCTAGTCGGAAGAATCTGCAAGATCAGACAGCAGGTAGGTACTCACACACAACACGACATAACAATAACGCATAGAAGTAGAGTTATAAATGGCGCCTGCACGTGGGGCCAGAAATTAAATTCAATTCAAATTTAATTTTCACTTTAAAACAAACTTTGCTGTTTTAACTCGTAAAACAGCTGGCGTCCAACTAAACAATCCCGAAAGAGTTTTGTGACTGGTGTTCGTACAGCAGTAGAGTTATTGTGTGTATTTGAAACTGTTCTGTGTATTTTAAATTGTTTATATTTGATACTGCTGTGTATTTAAAATGGAAACTGATAAAATGCTTAAACAGTTATTACAAGAAATGAAACAAAACGCGGCTAAAGCGGAACAAGCTAACGCGGATTTGACCGCTAATATGAACTCGAAATTTGAGAAAATAGACGCGAAATTTGAACAGAGTGCAGCCAAAGCTGAGCTAAATATCGCAGAATTAACTTCTAAAATCGGAGCGCAAAAAGTTAGTCTAACCGAGAAATTAGATCAAAGTAACGCTGACATAAACGCCGAGATTAAGCAAAGTAATAAAGAAAGTAGTAAAGAATTAACTGCGAAAAAAGACGAAAGCGTAACCGAGTTGACCGTGAAAGTCGCGGAAATCGCCGAAAAAGTAAATACGGTCGATACTAAAATCAATGAACGGTTTAAGGTTTTTGAGACCACTATGCAAAAATCGTTTATTGAACAAGTAACACGTATGGAGGGCCGGTTCAAAGACCACATAACCCGCTGCGAGAAACAGACCCTAGAGGTTTCAAGGAAGGTCGAATCCCTAGAGGTAAAGATTCACGCGGACGTGACCGAAACGCAACGACGAGTAGATAGATTAGATGCTTCAATTGTAGAGACGCGATCTAACATTGACTCTAATAAAGAGAGTGTCTTACAAACGTTAAACGACGAGATTTTGAAAGTACGACAGGAGGTACGAAGGAGATCTGCTCCTAATATTTTGGTACAAGGTCCTGTCGACGAGAAAAATCGCGTCTATTTTACGGGGGAAAATAACGAAAACCCCATTGAATTTTTATTAGCGTGTGAGAGTGAAATGGCTAGAGTAGGTTCCCGACTAGAAGATCAAGACAAAATACAGTGGGTGGTCAACGCGATGCGTGATTCGGCGCGTAAGTGGTATAACATTGTACGCGATTGAGTGTCCACATACGCGGAGTTCAAACAAAAATTTGAAAGCCGGTACTGGAACTCGCATACCCAACGACTTCTGCGCAATGAACTGGAATATGGACGATTTGGTAAGAAAATGGGTATTACCGCCGAAAATTATATAATCCAGCAGGTCGAACGCGCGAAGCATTTAACCCCAGCATTTGCGGAGATTGACATAGTCACGAAGCTTGCCTACCATTTTAATCATAATATTAGAGTAGCTGTATTTACGCAGGGTATTCGCACGGTAGACGAACTACTCATTCTAGTGTCCCAAACTGAGACGGTTTTTGATTTTGGTGGGTGGCGTTATAATCCCGATTTTCGCCGAAATAATGAAGGGCAGAATACGCGACTACAGTACCATCAGCAAACGGATCAAAAACCGAGTACCAGTTCTACTCCACCCCAAACACCGTCAAAACAGCCAAATAAAACCTTTGAGTACAAGGGTAAACAAAATATTGGTAGACCAAAGGGGCAGGGTAAGGGCAACGACGGGGCCCCAATTAGAGCGATTCAAACGATCGAATTAGCCAAAGCTGATACAACTGAAAAAGACAGCGACTCCCAGGGCAATAAAAACTCGAACAATAAATCGAAAAACTACCAAGCTACAAAAAACGTGCCAAAATGCGCATCCAGCAAGGACGCGCTATAAATTCGGCAAAATTTTGTAAAAATAAGCATGTTAATTATAAGGATTATATATTGTGTGAAATGTGTACTTTTAATTATGTAACTTGTGTGCCAGTTAATAATGTGTTCCCACCGGATATCAAGGATCCGTTGCTAGAATCCGGTCCCACGCGACAAAGGCCCGTGAGCGCGGCGTGTCCGGTGTTACACGCCTTTGCCAATAGCGTTCCCACACGGATTTTGTTGGATACCGGTAGCGTTGTTTCCGGCGTCAGTGAAAGGTTCCTGCGTGCCAATAAAAAATATTTTCGTACGGCCCCATCACTCCCAATCAATCAATTTAATATACGAACCGCTACCGACACAAAAGAAAAAATTGACACTCAATACTATCTAACTATCATGCTAGACAAAGTGCAATTTGAAGTGTGTGTAGTGGGTATAAACAATTTAATATGTGATATGTTATTGGGGGTAGATGTATTAGAACAAATACGTGCGGAAATTAACACCAGTGAACACTTATTAAAATGTACCATTGACAATGTTAGTTACGCTTTTAAATTGAACACACATACACACACACAAAACGATGGTGACCCAATTAAAATCACACGGCCACCAAAACAAGTAATTCATTATAAAGAATGTGAAGAGGGAGAGACCACCTTAGATTCCCGAACTGAACGGAGATTGTCGTCGCTGCAAGAAGAATTCAGCGATATCTTCAGTGAAGAACATTCAATCTCGTCAGTGTATGAACACAGAATCCACCTCACAGAGCCGGAGAAGTTCATAAGAAGAATCTACCAGGTACCTATAAAATACCAGGCCGAGGTCCAGCAGGAGATACAGCTGATGTTGGAGGAAGATATTATTGAAAGATCTAATAGCAGCTTCCTCAACCCATTGCTGGTCGTCCGCAAGAAGACTGGAGAGATCCGACTCTGCCTGGATATGAGGAACTTAAACAGTCTCGTAGAGAAAGAGTTTGACTGCGCACCGACAGCGGAGGACCTCTTCATTAAATGTGAAGGAGCCAGGTACCTCACGAAGTTAGATCTAACAGCAAGCTTCTGGCAGGTCCCGCTGTGTGAGCAAGATCGTAAGTATACAGCATTTATATTTAATAACAAGTGCTATCAGCACAAGGTGGTAGCTTTTGGCCTTAGCACGAGTCTCGCTGCGATTGTAAGATGCCTCGAGAGAGCTCTAGGACCTGAGGTAGACCCATACACTGTAATATTCGTCGACGACATCCTAGTGATATCCCGCACGTTGGACGAACACTTCGAGCATCTGCGGAGCGTCTTCCAGAAGCTGAGGTTAGCTAACATCAAGCTCAAGCTACACAAGTGCGAGTTTGTAAAGTCTCAAATGAAGTTCCTGGGACATATAATCTCAGCTACAGGTATCAGTACGGACCCAGAGAAGCTCAGGAGTATTATGGAGTTCCCGGTGCCCAAGAACCTCAAAGCACTACGAGCATTCCTTGTAGTACGGGATACTACAGGAAATTCACCAGCAAATACGCCGAATATACAGTCCCCTTGCTACAGCTGGTACGCAAAAATATAAAGTGGAAATGGGGTTCTGAACAGAACGATGCGTTTGAGAGGGTTAAGGGCCTGTTCCGATCTAATTTACAATTGTTCCATCCACAGCAGGGTAGGAAGTACGTAATGTACACTGACGCTAGCGAGTACGCTATCGGCGCCGTGTTGCATCAGGAAGACGAACAAGGTAGTCTTCATGTTGTAGCATACGCCAATAGAACGCTCAAAGGCGCTGAGTTGCACTATTGTACTTCCGAGAAAGAAATACTCGCCATAATAAACGCACTCAGAAAATTCAGACACTACCTATACGGTACCCATTTCGAGATCCACACTGATAATCAGGCGTTATCGTTTATATTAAAATGTCGATTAGCAAATTCCCGACTAACACGATGGGTGTTAGCTATTCAGGAGTACTCATTCACTATTAAATATTGCAAAGGATCAGAGAATACCACCGCAGACACTCTAAGTAGATATCCGCCCGTAGAAAAGGAGGAGGTGTATGAAGCAGCTGACGACGAGTTGAGAGTGTTAAATATGCAATACACGGTCGCGCCTGAAGCTACTAATATGCTACAGAACTTAGGACGCGAGCAGGACGATAACCTCGCACTCCTTGCTAAAAAGCTAATGTTAGCAGCTCACCCGAATCCTCACTATCTTATACAAGACAATATATTGTATAAATTGTTACAGGGCGAATGGAAAGTGGTATTGTCTCCAGCGATGCTTGCGTGTGTAACACAATCTTTACATATAAAAATGGCGCACGCATCTCCTGTAAAATGTGTAAAAATATTGCAGGAGGATTTTACAATTACCAACATGTACCGTAGGGTAAAGAAATTGCTAAAAACATGTTATCCATGTCAGACAGCGAAAGTACCAAACTTGCACACTTATGTTCCCATGGCCAATGTGATAACGGAAGGTAAGGGACAGATGATCGCCATCGACTTTCTGGGACCATTACCCAAGGCTACCAGGAATCTAAAACACATGGTAGTTTGCGTCGATGTGTTTACTAAAAAAGTTAGCCTTTATGCGATCCCTAGGCCCACCACAAAGTCCGTTTTAAATATTATACTTAATAAGTATATCCCACAACATGGACCAATAAGGAACGTACTTAGTGACCAGGGAAAGCAGTTCCAAAACAAACACTGGGCAGCCACCCTGGAACGTAACGGTATCAAAGCAGTCCTAACCTCGATACGACGACCACAGGGAAACCTTGCCGAAAGGGTGAATCGGGAAATCGGTAAAATGTTCCGTATCTATTGCTATAAGGAACAAAGTAAATGGCCCGAGTTCTTACCATTCTTCGAAAAGGCAATAAATGAGAGTTATCACGATACCACGGAATACACACCAGCAGAATTAGACTCTGGAACCACGCCAGAGAGGTTTTGGAATAATTATTTAAGTAGGCCAAAGACTTATAATCTACCTCTGCCGGTGCAATGTAAAAATCAACTAGTGAGGGAAAGAATAGTTGAAAAAGGGCGAAAAAGGGCAGACAAATTTAATACGACTCATAAACTAACGAACTTTGTAGTAGGTGAGAAAGTACTGCTCAAGGCGAATCCTGTAGGCCGAAGAGACATAAATGTGGCCGCAAAGTTTTTTCGTTTATATAATGGTCCCTACCTGTTGGCTCAACAACTCGCGCCTCACACGTATATCGTTACGACGCTCGACCGAACGAAAACGATCGGTAAATACCATGCGAGCTCTTTGAGAAAATACTTTGAGTAGCATGGCGTCCCAAAGCGCGTCGCGACGAAATAATAAGACTTTAAAAAAAAAAAATAGTATTTAGAGTTAATGATAATTGTATTATAATAATTAAAATTAAAATAAATAACTTGTGAGTTATAATATTATTAATAATAATTGTAGATAGCTTGTGTAGTAATAATAATAATGTTTTTCTATCGCGATAAACAGCGGGCGTGTAGGACTGAACTAAGCACACAGCAGGAAATAGTTACGTCACGCGATAACTACCTGACCGACATTTGAAACTAGGTCAAGCAATTAGCTACGCGCGCCCGGCGATAACGATTGTTTAGACTGTCAGCAAATTCCTTTGCACTCGTGCTACTGTTTACAAACAAACGCTACAGTTAGAAATTAGCCGTTCTAAAAACATTAATACACAGATAATTGCAAATGTAATATTATTAATAAATGTATTTAGAATTAAGTTGTATGTAATGAAATAACCTTAATACACATGTATGTTTTTCTTTTGAATAAGTAGTACAATGTATAGATAATAAGTATAATGAGTACAGAATATGTGTGTAATGATTAAGAAAAAAAAAAATAACTGTAATTATTACATTCATTTTTTTTTAAAGCGGGTGTGGGAATATATAACAGCACCAAATATTAACTATTTGGGGTTATATTTTGCCCGCATACTGAAAGCATATTTAAATAAAATGTAACAGTCAAAACTCCATTTGAATGTAGAGCATTGAAAATAATGCTTTGTAAAGCAACGCACACGTGGTCATTATGTAATCAGTTCGCTGTACAAGGAAGCGACCACACCCAAACTGTTAATTATTAATATCTCGGAAACTAATAAATAAAGGCGAAATCCAACATAGCCAAAATGTTTGCCGAAATATTAATAATGACGTGTGCAAATTTGATGCAATATAATTAACAAATGAAAGAGTTAATTAAAATAATTGAATAACTTCTGTAAAAATAGAGTTACAGTAATGAGATTTTAGTATGTTATAAAGATAATAATTTCTGACAGATTGTATATTTTAGATTTCACACAACTTGGTTTGCAACCAAGTTATTGCAAAATTAAATAAGCTCAGGATATCCGGAGCGGCAAATTGGTTCCCCCGGATAATTATAATAAGAATATTAGAAATAATATCAATTCTCCGTCTGTGGGAACCTAACTTCATTCTCACGGACCAAGGGAATTCAAAATTTTATGTGGTAGGGAGAGTGTGTGTCAGCCAATGAAATCATTTGACGCGAGCCCCGGCCAGCGCGGTGTTTTCTGGTTGAAACCTCACTCTTTTGCCAGTACTCACGAAGTTAAGACGTAGTCCTTCGATCGTCTAGTAACCAAAGTGGTGAAGATCAACAAGAAGACTCTACGTGGTCAACACACACGCAATTACGAACACACTAAGTACAGATCATCTGTATCGCTCGTAATTGTTGCGTAAAGGCGAGATACTCTTCAGTACATCAACCAAGCTTATTGTGTACTACCAGTTAGTCATAAGCACGCAAGAGATCCACCAGACTTCAAGAATACAGCAGAGAGGCCGTCTAAATCATTGGTGAACAGCTGACGAGCAGAGCGACCACCCGAACGAAGCACACACACACACGCTGACGTGCAACGTGCGAATCGACGAGGGACAGGAAGCAGTTCCAGCGGACAGCAGCAGACGTTAAAATATTCACAAACAGCAAGGAAGCAGAGTGTTGCCGAATTTTGAACTCCACGACCGAATCCAGCAGTTCTAAGCAGATTACTTTCTCTAACCAAGGACTCGAATCGACGAGGGACAAATCGGGACGACATCCTCTTCAGTAACAGGAAAGCAAAATCCACTTATTTATTTTTCAGATCAAATTTTCTATTTTTCAATTAAAACATTGTAATTCAAATAATTCAGGTGCCAAACAAAAAGCAAAGACTCTAGTAATTAAAAAGTAAATTCATTGTGATAATCTGTATAGCAGTTTAAGACATTAGTAAGTTATAGTTAAGAAATAGAAGTAGTATAAAAGCGCTATACAAATCTTAACTGACAATCTAATTATTAGATCATACTGCAGTATATCAGAAGTAGAATCACTAGAAATGAAATAACGTGAACTAGACTGTCACGTCTAATTTATTTTAATTAATTATTCTAATTAATTTCAGAGTTTTATATTTTGTTTCATGAACATTTAGATTCAATTTAATTAAATTCAAATCAATTAATAAAGTAAAATTTAAATTGCAATTAACTCGCCAAAGAACGAGTTCAGTTTCTTTCAACTATTGACCAATCGAAAAACATTGATTCATTGTTTAGACTATAAGAAAAGCATAAAATAATAACCATTCTATTCTTGTGTGTTGTTGGTGTAATAAACAACGTTTTATTACACCATATAACAGTGTTTTATTGTTGTACGATAAAGCCTACCAGTCTCACAAAACTCTCCCCCTTTAAAGTAACCTATTTTGTGTGTTGTTGTAATAAATTTGAGATTACTAGCTTGCGAACTTCAAATCCAAAATCCACACGCCCTAGTCGGAAGAATCTGCAAGATCAGACAGCAGGTAGGTACTCACACACAACACGACATAACAATAACGCATAGAAGTAGAGTTATAAAATATATATATTATGTTTATGATGTATGTCATTTACTGGGAGGGTCGATACTATGCGTCCATCTTATATCATTTATAAGTAACTGTATTCTGCTCAGTAACATCAAGCTCAATTATTTGGCGATGCCTATGTCTAATGTGAATTATAATAACGATTGTGGTTTTTAAAATTTCGAGCTATTCTTAAGAAGGAAAGCACTTGTAATATTAACGTGATCATTCAAAAGGCGCGTATGTCGTATAATGGGGGAAATTCATTGTACAAAAACATGAATACAATACACCTTGTTATTGTTATCTTAGAGCAGAGTTTCATTTGCAAGTCCCATCATACTGGACCCAGCGCATTTTGGCTTCTCTAGGCTCTTGCCTAGTTCTAAATAACTAGTGGCTTCTCTTTCAAAAAAAAAAATAAATAGAAAAACATAATAATAAAAAAAGGGGTTTTCTTTTATATATATATATAAAGCATAAAAGGAAAGAGGGGTTACAAATGGTAGCAGAGCGTGGGTACATAAGGTTAGCTGCAACCACTTCTCCGTATTACCCACAGCCGTCCCATGCGAAGAGATTCAATAGGAATCTCAGGTCCGCACTCATTGCTTATCATGCGGAGCAACAGACAACCTGGGACCAGAATCTGAAGTGGTTGCAGCTAGCCTTTAACACGGCCCTGCATGACAGTCATAAGGCCGTGCCCTTTGAGATCATGTTTGGATCTCGCCCGCACTCCCGTTGACTAACTTGTGGAATATTGATGATCTTCTACCACGGGAGCCAGATAATGAAACTGCAGAGAGATGGAGGGAGGCTCGGAAGAATTTGCTGCGAGCGCACGAGCGGGTCCGTCGACGATACAATCAGGGGCGTATTCCTAACCCCTTTCAGACCGGAGACTGGGTCTACTGTCAAAGCCATCCGATCAGCTCAGCTGTGGACAAAAGAGTCGCTAAGTTATGCTATCGTTGGTCGGGGCCATATCGTATCCTGGGGTTCGCGTCACCAGTGACGGCTCGGTTGGAAGAGCCGGGTGGTAGTCCGAAGGAGATTACTACGCATATATCAAAATTGAAACTATGTAGAAAAGGGTAAACTGGCTGACAGGGGGGGAATGATTGGTGGTCTCTGTGTGAGTAGGGAATTTTGTCATTGGAAAAGGGTGTGCTCCGGGGGTGTTATCGAGAACGATAGGGTAGCGGGTAGATGTTTCCCACAGTCCCAGTGGGGTTCGTCTACTTCAGGGATGCGCCCCTACCTGCGCGATTCGTGGCTTTCTCCATTCGTCCTCATTTCCGGAGGGAGCCGTGTCCTTACCTTTAGTCCCAGCCCATGACCTTTTGATCATCCTTGGCCTTTCGTCTTCCCGATTTCCTAACCTTCCCCTTAAAAAACATAAAAAAAAAATTCAAAAAATTAGAAAAGCAATATAAAAAAAAAGGGAGTTAGAGAGTGGAGGGTGGGCAGCGTGGAGCGGGGGGTCGATCTTGCTCCTCCTACTGCACGTTGTTCACCACATGCCCTTGGAGCACACATGTAAAACTTATTTGTATATTGGGTGATTCTCATATTGACAGGTAGCATGGCTTTGCTTCCGGTCCAGAGTGCGGAGCATTGCATCATGGAGGCCATCATTTCCCCTTTCCCCTGGCCCCGTGCCGTGACGGTATTGTTTAGAATGGGTTTCGTATTAGAGAATCCCCCCCGTAGGAATCTAGGGCAAGTGGCCCTGTTAAGGTGGCAGTTGGTGTTCAGGCTTGAGTGGACAAGCCTCAGGAGGTCAGAACTCAGGGAGCTCCCGAACTTTTCTTTCCTCTTTTCTTCTCTGTCCCTCTTTGCTGTGGGCTCGCCCTGATCAGGTCAGCGTGCAGCACCCGCACACTTACTCACTACACGTCTTCTTTCGTCTTCTTTCGTTTTCCTTCTGAGCCTCTGTTCTCCTGAGAGCAAGTGCTGCTGGGCCGCCATAATCACAGAGACCACTAGCTTGTTTTGGGAAGGGGGTACACTGCAGGGTACTCTCCCTGAGTTTAACTGTGAGGCAACCAAGTTGCCCTTTTGGGGTGCGGGTGTGCCGTGTTTTGGAAAAACTCGGCGGTGTTTTGTTTCTCAACGAGAACGGACGGAGTGGAATTATTAAATTACGTATTAGCGGCATCTTGCCGACGTAAGAAATTACGTACGTCCCGTTATCAGGCCGCTGGGCCGATCCGCGCGCGCTCTGAGCCCAGCGTTTCATACTATTTTTTCAGCAGCTGTACGAACCAGTTCACCCTCATCGTTTAGCGTAGCAGCGTCTGTGTTCGCCTGACAGCCTCGATTTGAAATTTTGTCTACTATCTTTTACTATGTATAAGTAAAGGCTACGCGACCTTCCGGTAAGTGTTTTAAGAGATATTACTTACTATGTCATAAAATAAAATTGTATTTACTTAATATTAACGCAGATGTTGGGCGATATGTATTGCATTAATTTATATTAGCACGTGGCGTGCACCAGGCTAAATTGGTTTATGTATGTTTCAATGTTAACACTGGCTAACAGATAATAATCCATTATATCATTAATAATATAATAATAATAATACTTAATTCATTATATTAGAATGGGGAGTAAGTTAATTGTTTTGCTGAAATGAACGTACATCACGAACTTGTTACAGTTTGCTAGTTCCTGTCAAAGGGGGTTAAGTGCTTGACGAAAACTTGTGAATAACTATTTATTTGAAATGATTATTATGTTGAGTGAATATATTTGGATATATGATATATTATAATATTTAAAAAGGTTATTTTGAAGTGATTTATTTGATTCAATGGAGTTCAATGCATAAGTAAATTTTCCGGAGATTGTAAACTGGGCATGTCACGAAATGTGGGTTCAGCTGGGTGAATGGGTAGTGTGATTTATTGGACCTGTAGGTTATTACCGATATAGTTGTGCAGGGTTTCCGAAGTAGTCGACAATCTGACTCGCTCCAGAGGATGGCCGAACACCTGCCTCCCCTGAAATGAATTCAATCACTTCCGTCTAGCTGTCAGGCCGAATGGACGGACACACCCAACAGGATCCTCAACCTTATGCTGCTAACCAGGTGACATTTAAGCTTTTTTTTAAGAAACAAAATGTTTGTGGCCGATACACTTTCTTTGAGACACTTTGGAGATGCTCCTGTTTGGGACTTTGTTCCGCACAAGTACAATGGGACAATTGGGTTTACATGTTACTTTTTCATTTTTACTAAGGCTTACGCCTCATTAACCTATTAATGTTTATCTCATTAAGAGAGTTTGTAAACTCAGCCAGGTTCATGCATCACCCGAGTTGATGTTAGTTTTCTGTAAATATGGGCGGCACGGACTGTCACTAAATGATTTCAGTGTTAAGCATGCATGCACTGGTGTCTCGGTACCCTGTAGGGGAATTTTCATGGTTAATTACTTTTCCATTTAATTGGGTTTTGTATTGGATTATTAATTTAAAGGTTGGGGGAGGTGCTTTGACCTGTGGAGGACACCTGTTGGTGCCTTTTTCCACAGGACCATAACATGTCATAGTTTGTTGGATCTTGTCCGGGCGCATGACCGTGCCTGAGGTCAAGTTGATTCTTTATGAACACCTCATGTATGTTTTAGTAAATTAATTCCATAGATTCTGCTTTGCGAAATTCAATTCTACTGTTCAAATAATTTTGTAACCACTAAATTTTTCCATAGCCAGCACAAGAATTGTTAAATTTGTTTATTGTTCATAATACCAATTTATTAATACATGTTAAAGAATGTAAGACAAATCAATACCAGTTATAAGTTATTTATGTGTGGTCACGTTCCACTGATTTTGCTTGAGATGTTTCTTGTTAAGAAAGTAAAAGAAATGAGACTATGCAGTTATGCAACCGGGCATCCATGTTGACCTCGTGATGGCACTTATTATTATTATTTGGGATACGAAATTGATAATTACCTGTTGTGCTCGGTACTTGTGTGCCGTTCGGACTATTTAGCCAATTTGACCTTGGCCGTTCACACACTTAGAATTTTTGGGGTGTGTCTACTCTGCTCTTTTGTTACTTAGTATTTGGTTTTGGGGTTTGTTAATTAAAAAAAAATTTAAGGTGGGCCGGATACTTGATCTGAATAAGAGGGTTTGAGGGTGTTACGATGACAAAATATACGCTGTTAACCAGGTGGACATGGTGTGTGCCATTTATATGTAAATGTGTATCTATGTTAATTATGTGTTGTGTGTTATCCCTTATGTGATTGTCAGATTGTTATATGTTATGATGCATATATATATATATATATATATATATATATATATATATATATATATATATATACATATATATATATTGTAGCGCAACAAAAATGATCGCATTTATGCTACATAAAAGAAGATTCACAGATTGATAAATAAATTGATACTTAATCCCATAGTAGAACAGAGACCCAATTATGACAATTATAGTCATAGACAAAATAGATAAGAATGCAAGGTAGTGTTGAATAGAATAAACGAACCTGTAAAATAAATAATAGCTAATGATATATGTTTAATAAAAAACAAAACAGAAAAATGAAACAATGACTTAATTTATGGTAATAACAGATAAGAATTTTGTGTTAAAAAAGTATTATATTATGACAAAAATGTTATGATAAAGTTTATGTGATGTTATATCAAATATGTGTTGAGTTCATGAAAAATAATGAAACAAATAGTGTTATTCAATGACTGTCATAGAATGAAGTGTGAGGCAGTTAACCAATGTTCATAAGTTCGAATTTTGTTATATGTGATCGAGAGATCAAGAAAAATTTGTTATTAGATGTAGAAAAATAATTGTTTATACAAATGTTAATAATTAAGTTTTGATTGTATGTACGAATTTATATAAAAGGGACTATAGATGCCTAACAGACATAACCACAGGTAGATCAATTTACAATAAAAGGCCTAACAGCCAAAAATACTAAATAAACACTTATAACTTAAAGGTTAGATACATCAATTAATAATAATTAATAAATACACTATGAAGAGCTAGAAAGAAGAAAAAACATTAAGTTAATAATAATATTGTAATATAACTGTGAAATTACAAATTATAATTAAATTTATAAAGTGTTGCTTGTTCTGGTATTCTGCGGTAATCGAGCCCCACAAGTTGGGTTCGCCAAATTTGTAACATAACGGTGATTGAGTGGGTATAATAAAATAAATATTAAATATAAAAATAAATAAAAGGTTGATGTATGTAGATTGTGCTCTCCTGTAAGTCCCACTGGTTGTGCTAGCTGATTTTGTAATAAAACGATATTGCAAAATATAGCTTAATTTATAATATGTGTAGTACGTAGCTAATATCTTCTTGTCTTCTAAGCTCCCACTGTTGACCTTCGCTTTTGTAATACAACCCTACTATAATTGTAATTGTATAGTGTTCTGGTATAATATTATCCAGGATAATTTTTATGGTGTGTATGTTCAGTAGTGACGTTCCGCTCTGGGAATCGTCGATTTGGTAAAGTTCCTGGTCTTTGTTATTGGTAATTGGGATGTTATTACCATCAATTAAATAAAGTGTATTTTGCTGTGTAGCAAATTGAAATAAAATATAAATTTAAAATTTATATTTATAAAAAAAAATAATTTCGGAACAAATATTTTCGAGGTATTTATGTGCTTAATAATAGGAATAAATTGAGGTTGTGGATCGTAATTATAATTATAATAGTAAGGTGTTTAATTTGGTAGTAAATTTCTGTTCGGTAAATTTGTTAAAAAGATAATCCAATTAACTTCAAGTTAGGCGAAAACGGCTCTCTTCTTCTTACTCTTGAAATGTTGTAGTTTCGCATATACTGCCTTTAAAGATTATCTATTTTTCTTGGTTAATTAATGATTATGTCCTTTTATAAGAGAAATCAACTCCAATTTACCAAAAAACAGACAAATACGTTTATTAAATACAATAATAAGGTTGGTCGATTAATTAATCGAAGTTACAAGCCATATCGAATTCTTGCTCAGGTCGGTCGATATTAGAAGTTTTACAATTGTATTATTTAAACAGGTTCTTTGAACGGTTATTTATATAAAAAGCCAGAGAAGGTCAGGGACATGAAAGTATAACACTTACAATTCAAAAAAAAGGTCTTAAATTTAAACAATATACTGGTAATTATTAATAATAAAAGTTTATATATAATTTTGTTCAAACCAGAAAGCAGCCTAGTCGTCTCTAATTGAGGTGACGGAATGGGATCAGAATGGCCGCCTGACGCATGCGCGTTGAAAGCTTCTAATGTAAACAACGTACTTGTTGAGATAATATGTCCCTTCTTTGGTTAAATGTTCTTCACTACGGTATATGATCTTCTGGGGTATAGTTTATTGTCACTGTTGTTAGATGGAAACGTTCACTTGGTGTAAAAATGTTGTTAAATAAGTATATCAACTGGTGTTTATGTGTCAGTTAACCTCGAATTTTCACTTGGTGTTTGATGCGATTTCAGTGTTATTTCAATGTAATTGGTTATATGTGATTTCGTTTATAGGTGTTATGTAGTTCGTGGGTCAACTTCACCACTTCACTTTCATTAAAATAGTTAAAAATTTAATTTACATAAAATGATTCAGAACTCCGTTGTAGCATAACGTCTATTAAAGGTTGGTTCAAACAAATATTCACGAGAAGTGCTCTCTTCGAGGTATAATAATGAACTGTCTGTATTTCCATCATCTCATGAAAATCTTAGCCTATATAATATAGTTCAGACATTGTTAAAAATTGCCATAACTTCCGACACGTTTTAAAATAGTACACTATGTTCATAAAATAAATTCGTTATTAGTTAACTGTTTGCAATATAAAATACATATTCGTTTTCACTATTCTATTCTACTTATTTTGATAGTAATTAAGTTAGTATTACAAAGTTTTATCTGAAAATTATTTCTTATAATTTTTTGGGAGGTAGGCCTAAAATTATACTTCCCTGTCTTCTATGTAAATAATAGCCATTTTACCTAATATAATTATTATTCTATAAAATCTGAAATTGTTATAATTGTCAATTCTCACTTATTTTATGGCAATTTAGTATACTAATGATGGTTTTTTAATATAATTCAGTTGTATATGACTCCCCTTCTGATAAAGTTAGTGAACCTATTTCAGTTTCAAATGGTATTTCATTATACAAATAAATAATT
Organism: Magicicada septendecula; assembly: GCA_034769895.1. NCBI lineage: Eukaryota > Metazoa > Arthropoda > Insecta > Hemiptera > Cicadidae > Magicicada > Magicicada septendecula. Next base: position 50,519,827 of record CM068370.1, on the reverse strand, counting down.
TTACTCATAGAATGACCATATCTTTAGAAAGCCTTATTTACATAGTATTTAATATGTTGGGTGTATCTTGCCTAAATATTGTCAGTTTTCCTGGTTTATAAGATTAGGTTTATTAATTATTCTGCATTTTAACTTTATTATATTGCCTAGATTTTAATTGTGGCTATTTGCAGAATGTTTTACTAATGTAATTATTTTATTTCCTTCTCTGACTTCTGACTCTGATATATTTGATTAAAAATTAGTTCTCTGATCTGGCCTAACAGTAATTATAGATTATACAATTAAAATATAACACCCAGATATATAAAACTGGTGTTCTTAATAACATTGTTTTGGTATATCACCTAATAACATAATAAAAAAGTATTTCTACAACATTGGAATGATATCTAATTTTAGATAATGCATTCCTAAATTAACATGAACAATAAAATAACAATTATAATACTAATATCTCTTATGACTAACCCTTACTTATCTAAATGCTATATTTAATTAGAACCCCACATTTGGATCCATATATAATTGTTAATACCTTCTACGACTTCATCATAAACAGTTAGTTCTGTAATTCCCCATTTTATAAGATTTATGCCCCCTCTTAAAGTATAACCCTGGCTATCTAAGTTATATTCCATTCTATGGAATGTTCATAAGTATATGAATCTTTTAGTAGCTTTTTATTAGTAAAATTACTACTTCATTATCAAAGTAGGCACTGTTCACAAAACTTAAAGTTTGTTACTTTGTACTGCTACTCATGCACCTTTCTTAAAGTTTATTAGTTATAATTTGATCACTTACACTTTTCCATGGTGAATTATTACTATATTTACTAGTCTTTTTCTAGCTTTTAATATGAAATATTCAACCATGGGGGAACTGTGAAGATTTGTTTATACACATTACACAATAACTTTTTGAATGCACTACTATTTACTACTGCTAACACTTTTAGTTTTTTGTCAGTTTTACAGTGATATGGTTTTTTAATGTGTTATACTTTCTTTTTTGGGCATTTATTGGTTTTGGGGTTTTTTGGGGGTTCTTTCCCTATGGGGTTTTTGTTTTATATGGGTCGTCTTAATTATTCTTCTTTCTTCTTGAGTTTGGTTCTTCTTTATTCTTCCTTCTTCTGTAGATTAGTTTTGATTATTCTTCTTTCTTCTTTGAGTTTTAATTGTTCTTCCTTCTTCTTTAGCTTTGATTGTTCTTCTTTCTTCTGTCTTCAGTAGATTTGGTTTTAATTATTCTTCTTTCTTCTGTCTTCAGTAGCTTTGATTATTCTTCTTTCTTCATTCTTCAGTAATAGTAGTTTTAATTATTCTTCTTTCTTCTGTCTTCTGTATCTTTGATTGTTCTTCTTTCTTCATTCTTCAGTAGTAGTAGTTTTAATTAGTCTTCTTTCTTCTTTAGTTCTAATTATTCTTCTTTCTTCTGTCTTCAGTAGTAGTAGTTTTAATTATTCTTCCTTCTTCTGTCTTCTGTATCTTTGATTGTTCTTCTTTCTTCTGTCTTTAGTAGCTTTGATTGTTCTTCTTTCTTCATTCTTCAGTAGTAGTAGTTTTAATTAGTTCTTCTTTCTTCATTAGATTTAGTTTGTTCTTCTTTCTTCTTTGAGTTTTAATTGTTCTTCTTTCTTCTTTAGCTTTGATTGTTCTTCTTTCTTCCTTCTTCAGTAGTAGTAGTTTTAATTAGTTCTTCTTTCTTCATTCTTCAGTAGTAGTAGTTTTAATTAGTTCTTCTTTCTTCATTAGATTTAGTTTGTTCTTCTTTCTTCTTTGAGTTTTAATTGTTCTTCTTTCTTCTTTAGCTTTGATTGTTCTTCTTTCTTCCTTCTTCAGTAGTAGTAGTTTTAATTAGTTCTTCTTTCTTCATTCTTCAGTAGTAGTAGTTTTAATTAGTTCTTCTTTCTTCATTAGATTTAGTTTGTTCTTCTTTCTTCTTTGAGTTTTAATTGTTCTTCTTTCTTCTTTAGCTTTGATTGTTCTTCTTTCTTCCTTCTTCAGTAGTAGTAGTTTTAATTAGTTCTTCTTTCTTCAGTAGTAGTAGTTTTAATTAGTTCTTCTTTCTTCATTAGATTTAGTTTGTTCTTCTTTCTTCTTTGAGTTTTAATTGTTCTTCTTTCTTCTTTAGCTTTGATTGTTCTTCTTTCTTCCTTCTTCAGTAGTAGTAGTTTTAATTAGTTCTTCTTTCTTCATTCTTCAGTAGTAGTAGTTTTAATTATTCTTCTTTCTTCTTTAGTTCTAATTATTCTTCTTTCTTCTGTCTTCGGTAGTAGTAGTTTTAATTATTCTTCCTTCTTCTGTCTTCTGTATCTTTGATTGTTCTTCTTTCTTCATTCTTCAGTAATAGTAGTTTTAACTATTCTTCTTTCTTCTTTAGTTCTAATCATTCTTCTTTCTTCTGTCTTCAGTAGTAGTAGTTTTAATTATTCTTCCTTCTTCTGTCTTCTGTATCTTTGATTGTTCTTCTTTCTTCATTCTTCAGTAGTAGTAGTTTTAATTAGTTCTTCTTTCTTCATTAGATTTAATTATTCTTCCTTCTTCTGTCTTCAGTAGTGGTAGTTTTGACTATTCTTCCTTCTTCTGTAGTTTTTCGCCGTGTATGCCTTCGTTTCTTCTGGTCTGGTTTCTTTGACGGGGTATATTAATTGCCTGCTTCTATCTTACCTGGGTAATTTTGTTATTATTATTTTTAGTCTTCCGGGTTTTTAAATTTGTATTATATTATATTGTTTGCAGAAATTTTCTTTATTCAACCTTTCTTGTGAATATATTATTAAACAGTGCATTTTAATTAATTCTCATCTGGATATTCCATAATTAGAGCTTTATTAATGATCATTGAGTAATGTATTTGTGTGGATTATCTGTCATGCTACAGATTGCTCTCTTCCAGAAGTGATTAGTTCAGATCATACTTAGTTTGTCTGAAGTAATTGCTTATGACATTATATTATAAATTATATTTCTTTACTTCCTTCACATTTCTAAAACTTTTTTCTCCTATATTTTGGAGCTTATCTATATCTCATTATTAACTGGATTCTTACTGATAGTAATAGTCATCTGAGGTTCGTTATTTTTTATTTTTCCATTTTCTTCTTAACTCGTTTCTTTATCCTTGGTATATTTATTCCCTAAAATTCCCTAACACGTTAGCTGGGGCAGTGTCCAGAGGGGCTCTGTAGGCATCTCACTCTGCTGGCCATACTACGTCATTTATTGATTACAGAGGTAAATCATCTCTGACCAATACATAATAATACTGCTGGACTTATCTCAGACAGTCATTAATAAAATTATATAAGAATAGTCCACCTTATGACTATATAAAAAAAAATTAAATATCTTTGGATATTTCACTTCGTATACGAACAGATCTATTTATATATCTATCTTAGTGAATCTCTATCTCAGTTATTTTTCTCAATGGTTAGCTCTGCTGGCATTTTATTTCTCCTTGTGATTGGAAGCTGGTATAATATAATCATCACTTATTATTCAGTGTAAAGTTTTTAATTCTCTGTCATTTTTTGACTGTTATCACAATCTCCTTCTGGTCATTGGTAGCATATATTTTGTATTATATTTTTGTTCCTTTCTTAATTCTTGTGAATCGTTCCACTAGTATTATGTTTTTTCAATTACTCTTTTAATTGTCTTTCTAATAACTGACATTTATTGTATGATCATCTTTTTCATATGGATTTATTTATATATAGTTTTTCCTTTCTTTTTCAAAATTTTATTTTGCTCTTGCTTTTTATCCAAATGCACTCTTTATTATTAATGTCATATGTTTAATATCTCTGTTTATTTGACATAAAATTCTCATTAATTTCACTTCACAATAAGTTTATTCATTTAAATGGTATCAGTGGTTTGTATTGCCATTTCTTTATTCTGGAAAGTTTTTCAGAATTGGTCCCATATATAATTGTTTGTAATGTTATCCAAATTCTTTTTCTCCTTGTTCATTTCTAAAAGTTGTTTTTAAAATAAGGTAGTAAATTGTTTTTACTTGGGTTTTTGAATTTTGATGATTTAATTCAAAATTCATTTTCTCTTTGATTCATAAATTGTTTCCTAAATGGTAGGCAGTAAGTAGTCATTACTTCATTTTTGAATTTAGTGGTTTAATTCAAAATTCATTTTCTCTTGTCCATAAATTGTTTTCTAAATAATAGGTAGTAAGTAGTCATTACTTCATTTTTGAATTTTGAGATTTAATTCAAAATTCATTTTCCTTCTGATTCATAAATTGTTTTCTAAATAATAGGTAAGTAAGTAGTCATTACTTCTTTTTTGAATTTTGACTTTAATATTATTTCTTCCATACATTCAATTACTCATAATATTTTTTCATAAATATGGTTAACATATCATATTATTACCCTAAATATGGTATTAGCTCTCTTCTTTTCTTTATTTCAAATGTACTTCTTATTATTATTTTTCTTTTATATACCCAGGTTGAAGATTTTTATTAGGTTGGACAGTTGCTCATAATTTCTTTTTCTTTGACGTAGTTTTTTGCCGTTGCCGGTTATCATAACATCAGTCCCTTTTTGTGGAGGTGTATGGTATTAGACTTAACCGTAGTCTGTCACTTCATTTGCTCTCATTGTCCGGATGACCATAGTCTTCATCATCGTTCCGGTACTAGTGATATCTCTGGCCTTTGTCTTGTATTTCATTTTCCTAGCTGCTATTCCTTTGTTTGCTGCTAAGCTTATTCGGCTCCCTCTATCATAGTGTTTTATATACCAGTACGTCTCTGGTCCATCAATGATCAATGATACCATTGACAATCTACCATATATCTCCATCCCTGTTGTATTCCATTTACCTCTGATCACTTCCCCGTGGTAAACTACTGTCTGCTGGTAAACCATTTCTGAGATTACCATCAATCTATTTCCATAATTTCTGGAACTCACGATTTCTTCATTGTTGGTAATAGGGATATTATCATTATCAAATAAACCATGGTTCATCATTTCCATTTCTTCCCTTGTTTTCATTAATTTCTTTGGATGCCTTCTTTTCATTCCCTTTTGTTTCACTTCCACATCCTTAGAATTTTCTTTCTTCCCGTTCGTTTTCTTTTCAGGTAACACTATCCCTGGCTCCATTGTTTTATTGTTTGGTATTTCCTTTCGTTCTGGTTTGCTGTTGCCCAGTGTCTTATCCAATTCTTCATCCAAGGATGTGACGTTTTTATCTATTTCACTCAAACCTTCCTTCAAGATTTGTCTGTATTCTTTTCTATCCCTTCTTTCCTCTTCCCTGTCTTCTTTCATTTCCTTATGCCATCGTCGGTTATCCTCCCTTATTTCTTCTCTTAACCGTTGGTAGTCCTCTCTTAACTCTTCCCTTAATTGTTGATGATCACTTTCGATTTTCTTATTGGTTTCTTCCATCTTTTCTTCCAAATTCTTCTTATTTTCTTCCATTTTCTTTTCCACCTTTTTACTGGTTTCCTCAATTCTCTTATTGGTCCTTTCTATTTTACGGCCCAATTCTTCTTTTGTTTCTTGGTTGTCCTTCTTCAATTCTTCCCTTAAAGATTGGTTATCATTCTTCAACTCTTCTTTTGTTGCTTGGTGGTCCTTCTTCAATTCTTCTATGTTTTTATTTATCTCATTCAAATCTTCCTTGGTGGAATCCATTTTCTTACTGGTCTCTCCTATGTCCTTCCTTAAGTTTTCTTCCATCTTCTTGCTGTTTTCTTCCATCTTCTTGCTGTTTTCTTCCATCTTCTCCATCATTATCCTGAACATCTCCTGCATGTTACTATTCTCTTCTCGTGGTGGATTCTCGGGTTGTCCTATTCGTTCCTCCCGGAGATCGATTTCCCCTGTTTGTGTGTGCGCTTCGGGTTGTTCCTCTAGTGGTGCTGGTTTTTTACGTTCCACCCGTTCTAATATCCTTTCCACGTCCTCCACTGGGGTCGCCTCCTTATCCTCCATATCGAGTTCTTTCTCGGCCTCCGCCGCTCTCTTCTTTGATGTGGCACGACGCATTATTTTCCCTGATTCCCTGGCTGGGTAACCGCTGCCAAGCTGAATTAGGAGTTGGGTAAGTAATTACAGTAATTTCAACCCCTAATTACAGCCCTTCAGTTGGACGCCATTTTGTAATAATACGATAAATATTAAATATAAAAATAAATAAAAGGTTGATGTATGTAGATTGTGCTCTCCTGTAAGTCCCACTGGTTGTGCTAGCTGATTTTGTAATAAAACGATATTGCAAAATATAGCTTAATTTATAATATGTGTAGTACGTAGCTAATATCTTCTTGTCTTCTAAGCTCCCACTGTTGACCTTCGCTTTTGTAATACAACCCTACTATAATTGTAATTGTATAGTGTTCTGGTATAATATTATCCAGGATAATTTTTATGGTGTGTATGTTCAGTAGTGACGTTCCGCTCTGGGAATCGTCGATTTGGTAAAGTTCCTGGTCTTTGTTATTGGTAATTGGGATGTTATTACCATCAATTAAATAAAGTGTATTTTGCTGTGTAGCAAATTGAAATAAAATATAAATTTAAAATTTATATTTATAAAAAAAAATAATTTCGGAACAAATATTTTCGAGGTATTTATGTGCTTAATAATAGGAATAAATTGAGGTTGTGGATCGTAATTATAATTATAATAGTAAGGTGTTTAATTTGGTAATAAATTTCTGTTCGGTAAATTTGTTAAAAAGATAATCCAATTAACTTCAAGTTAGGCGAAAACGGCTCTCTTCTTCTTACTCTTGAAATGTTGTAGTTTCGCATATACTGCCTTTAAAGATTATCTATTTTTCTTGGTTAATTAATGATTATGTCCTTTTATAAGAGAAATCAACTCCAATTTACCAAAAAACAGACAAATACGTTTATTAAATACAATAATAAGGTTGGTCGATTAATTAATCGAAGTTACAAGCCATATCGAATTCTTGCTCAGGTCGGTCGATATTAGAAGTTTTACAATTGTATTATTTAAACAGGTTCTTTGAACGGTTATTTATATAAAAAGCCAGAGAAGGTCAGGGACATGAAAGTATAACACTTACAATTCAAAAAAAAGGTCTTAAATTTAAACAATATACTGGTAATTATTAATAATAAAAGTTTATATATAATTTTGTTCAAACCAGAAAGCAGCCTAGTCGTCTCTAATTGAGGTGACGGAATGGGATCAGAATGGCCGCCTGACGCATGCGCGTTGAAAGCTTCTAATGTAAACAACGTACTTGTTGAGATAATATGTCCCTTCTTTGGTTAAATGTTCTTCACTACGGTATATGATCTTCTGGGGTATAGTTTATTGTCACTGTTGTTAGATGGAAACGTTCACTTGGTGTAAAAATGTTGTTAAATAAGTATATCAACTGGTGTTTATGTGTCAGTTAACCTCGAATTTTCACTTGGTGTTTGATGCGATTTCAGTGTTATTTCAATGTAATTGGTTATATGTGATTTCGTTTATAGGTGTTATGTAGTTCGTGGGTCAACTTCACCACTTCACTTTCATTAAAATAGTTAAAAATTTAATTTACATAAAATGATTCAGAACTCCGTTGTAGCATAACGTCCATTAAAGGTTGGTTCAAACAAATATTCACGAGAAGTGCTCTCTTCGAGGTATAATAATGAACTGTCTGTATTTCCATCATCTCATGAAAATCTTAGCCTATATAATATAGTTCAGACATTGTTAAAAATTGCCATAACTTCCGACACGTTTTAAAATAGTACACTATGTTCATAAAATAAATTCGTTATTAGTTAACTGTTTGCAATATAAAATACATATTCGTTTTCACTATTCTATTCTACTTATTTTGATAGTAATTAAGTTAGTATTACAAAGTTTTATCTGAAAATTATTTCTTATAATTTTTTGGGAGGTAGGCCTAAAATTATACTTCCCTGTCTTCTATGTAAATAATAGCCATTTTACCTAATATAATTATTATTCTATAAAATCTGAAATTGTTATAATTGTCAATTCTCACTTATTTTATGGCAATTTAGTATACTAATGATGGTTTTTTAATATAATTCAGTTGTATATGACTCCCCTTCTGATAAAGTTAGTGAACCTATTTCAGTTTCAAATGGTATTTCATTATACAAATAAATAATTTTACTCATAGAATGACCATATCTTTAGAAAGCCTTATTTACATAGTATTTAATATGTTGGGTGTATCTTGCCTAAATATTGTCAGTTTTCCTGGTTTATAAGATTAGGTTTATTAATTATTCTGCATTTTAACTTTATTATATTGCCTAGATTTGAATTGTGGATATTTGCAGAATGTTTTACTAATGTAATTATTTTATTTCCTTCTCTGACTTCTGACTCTGATATATTTGATTAAAAATTAGTTCTCTGATCTGGCCTAACAGTAATTATAGATTATACAATTAAAATATAACACCCAGATATATAAAACTGGTGTTCTTAATAACATTGTTTTGGTATATCACCTAATAACATAATAAAAAAGTATTTCTACAACATTGGAATGATATCTAATTTTAGATAATGCATTCCTAAATTAACATGAACAATAAAATAACAATTATAATACTAATATCTCTTATGACTAACCCTTACTTATCTAAATGCTATATTTAATTAGAACCCCACATTTGGATCCATATATAATTGTTAATACCTTCTACGACTTCATCATAAACAGTTAGTTCTGTAATTCCCCATTTTATAAGATTTATGCCCCCTCTTAAAGTATAACCCTGGCTATCTAAGTTATATTCCATTCTATGGAATGTTCATAAGTATATGAATCTTTTAGTAGCTTTTTATTAGTAAAATTACTACTTCATTATCAAAGTAGGCACTGTTCACAAAACTTAAAGTTTGTTACTTTGTACTGCTACTCATGCACCTTTCTTAAAGTTTATTAGTTATAATTTGATCACTTACACTTTTCCATGGTGAATTATTACTATATTTACTAGTCTTTTTCTAGCTTTTAATATGAAATATTCAACCATGGGGGAACTGTGAAGATTTGTTTATACACATTACACAATAACTTTTTGAATGCACTACTATTTACTACTGCTAACACTTTTAGTTTTTTGTCAGTTTTACAGTGATATGGTTTTTTAATGTGTTATACTTTCTTTTTTGGGCATTTATTGGTTTTGGGGTTTTTTGGGGGTTCTTTCCCTATGGGGTTTTTGTTTTATATGGGTCGTCTTAATTATTCTTCTTTCTTCTTGAGTTTGGTTCTTCTTTATTCTTCCTTCTTCTGTAGATTAGTTTTGATTATTCTTCTTTCTTCTTTGAGTTTTAATTGTTCTTCCTTCTTCTTTAGCTTTGATTGTTCTTCTTTCTTCTGTCTTCAGTAGATTTGGTTTTAATTATTCTTCTTTCTTCTGTCTTCAGTAGCTTTGATTATTCTTCTTTCTTCATTCTTCAGTAATAGTAGTTTTAATTATTCTTCTTTCTTCTGTCTTCTGTATCTTTGATTGTTCTTCTTTCTTCATTCTTCAGTAGTAGTAGTTTTAATTAGTCTTCTTTCTTCTTTAGTTCTAATTATTCTTCTTTCTTCTGTCTTCAGTAGTAGTAGTTTTAATTATTCTTCCTTCTTCTGTCTTCTGTATCTTTGATTGTTCTTCTTTCTTCTGTCTTTAGTAGCTTTGATTGTTCTTCTTTCTTCATTCTTCAGTAGTAGTAGTTTTAATTAGTTCTTCTTTCTTCATTAGATTTAGTTTGTTCTTCTTTCTTCTTTGAGTTTTAATTGTTCTTCTTTCTTCTTTAGCTTTGATTGTTCTTCTTTCTTCCTTCTTCAGTAGTAGTAGTTTTAATTAGTTCTTCTTTCTTCATTCTTCAGTAGTAGTAGTTTTAATTAGTTCTTCTTTCTTCATTAGATTTAGTTTGTTCTTCTTTCTTCTTTGAGTTTTAATTGTTCTTCTTTCTTCTTTAGCTTTGATTGTTCTTCTTTCTTCCTTCTTCAGTAGTAGTAGTTTTAATTAGTTCTTCTTTCTTCATTCTTCAGTAGTAGTAGTTTTAATTAGTTCTTCTTTCTTCATTAGATTTAGTTTGTTCTTCTTTCTTCTTTGAGTTTTAATTGTTCTTCTTTCTTCTTTAGCTTTGATTGTTCTTCTTTCTTCCTTCTTCAGTAGTAGTAGTTTTAATTAGTTCTTCTTTCTTCAGTAGTAGTAGTTTTAATTAGTTCTTCTTTCTTCATTAGATTTAGTTTGTTCTTCTTTCTTCTTTGAGTTTTAATTGTTCTTCTTTCTTCTTTAGCTTTGATTGTTCTTCTTTCTTCCTTCTTCAGTAGTAGTAGTTTTAATTAGTTCTTCTTTCTTCATTCTTCAGTAGTAGTAGTTTTAATTATTCTTCTTTCTTCTTTAGTTCTAATTATTCTTCTTTCTTCTGTCTTCGGTAGTAGTAGTTTTAATTATTCTTCCTTCTTCTGTCTTCTGTATCTTTGATTGTTCTTCTTTCTTCATTCTTCAGTAATAGTAGTTTTAACTATTCTTCTTTCTTCTTTAGTTCTAATCATTCTTCTTTCTTCTGTCTTCAGTAGTAGTAGTTTTAATTATTCTTCCTTCTTCTGTCTTCTGTATCTTTGATTGTTCTTCTTTCTTCATTCTTCAGTAGTAGTAGTTTTAATTAGTTCTTCTTTCTTCATTAGATTTAATTATTCTTCCTTCTTCTGTCTTCAGTAGTGGTAGTTTTGACTATTCTTCCTTCTTCTGTAGTTTTTCGCCGTGTATGCCTTCGTTTCTTCTGGTCTGGTTTCTTTGACGGGGTATATTAATTGCCTGCTTCTATCTTACCTGGGTAATTTTGTTATTATTATTTTTAGTCTTCCGGGTTTTTAAATTTGTATTATATTATATTGTTTGCAGAAATTTTCTTTATTCAACCTTTCTTGTGAATATATTATTAAACAGTGCATTTTAATTAATTCTCATCTGGATATTCCATAATTAGAGCTTTATTAATGATCATTGAGTAATGTATTTGTGTGGATTATCTGTCATGCTACAATATTTAATAAAATTTATACAAATTATAATAATACCATAATGCCATAATATCGATTGGTAAAAAATAATATCGAAGGTGGATTAAATATAATAAAAAAGGAAAAAAAACGGAATTATATCAAAAAACCAGTAGAAGATGTGTATAAAATAATAAACCAGCTATCGGTAAATTTACATTCCGATAGGACAGCAAATTGACAAAGAATAGATAAAAAAATATATGAAAGAAACACTATATAGTCAAACATGTTGAAGCGGAAATTAATATAGGTTGCTAGGGAAAAATTTAAGAAGAATGTTGTTGTTGATTTAAGAAATAACAAGAATTGCTTTTGTAAAACTGAACGTGATGATTTAAAAAAACCCAAGAAGAATATATTGAATCGTAATATTCGAAATCAAGAGATACGATTATAAAAAAGATAAAATTCCAATGACAATACTTACATTTATCACTAACACAGATTAATAAAATAACGATACATTGTGAAATAATAATCGAGAAGAAATCACTGAATTCTACAAGAAGAAACTTGGACTGTCCCATGTCCGAAGGGAATTGACGAAAAGTTAATCAAATATAAAGAGTTAACAATAACACAAATCATAATATTCACAACACCAGAAATTATAACCTTGCAAATACACGGAACAACACTAACTGCTTCAACCGAAGGAAGAACCTATTTGGATCCTGACGGTGCAGAAAAAACATCAATCGTGCTGTAAAACAATTCAGAAGCTGTATTCCGAAGTGGACAGGACAAGAATTACTTTTATTAACTGAAGAAAGAAAACTGTGCTTCATAATTGACCAGAACAACGAATTTAGCGATCAACTGCCAACGTGATTTGATTCGTTAGAGACTGGTAAAGTTATATTATATTAATCATACTAAATACACAACACATAATTTTTGTAAATCTTGCATTCTTATTATGTATTTTTAGTCTTCCCCACAGTTACAAGAACCTTCACACCCTGAAATAAATAAAATACGAATCAAATATAATATATAACCAAATATAAACAAAGGATTAAATAGTCAACAATCGATACCTGAATCTATAGTCCCAACATATATTAATTAGAATATATCCGAATTAATGTGAATTGAATACACAAATAAAGAACCTTTATATATTTGTTACACCTTGTTATTTGGAGTATGGTTTAGTGAACTGGAACAAAAGTAACTGAATAAGTAGAGAATAAATAGTTAATATAAACATCGAATAACCTACAAGTTTCGTTGAGCCGATACTACAGCGCTTATAGCGGAATTATCTGACACCAAAGAGGGAGCGTAAAAATATAAAATCAGACAGAACTCTCTTCAAGGCATAATAGGGTTGGATGAAATTGTAGAATAAATCTTAAGTTATTTAAGTTCTAGGCACACTAACACTGATAATTATTAAATAGTCAAGTTAACATTAATTGAGTACATCCATATATTCCACAACTCCAAATATTTCCGAGAATTTATACAATTAAATTAATACAACACAATTGACAAATACAACAGTGGGAATTTAGACCGTACGTATCCGATCTAGTACAAATTGGCTTCCATCGCGGGACTTGAACAGTAGCGGACACACCGGGGTTAGTACAAATTGGCGCTCAACTTGTGTAGGGCTTAAGTTAAGTAACTGTAACCATATTAATATTACTTAACCAGAGCAGGCAACTGAGGGAGAGTAAACATGCATACCAGAGGTAGATCAAGGATTAGGGCAGGAGAAACGGAGAAGGAAATAGATGAACAAGAACAGGAAATAGAACTAATAACAGACAGTGAAATGGAACAACAGACAGACGAAATAACGGAAACTGAAATAATGGCAGACAAGGAAAGGGAAGTAATCGAAGAAGTTGCCCAAGGGGATCAACCAGATAAGCCCAACCAAAAGGAAGACTTGAGTATACAGGAAATGCTTAAACTACTATTAGAAAAATCAAAGAGACTAGAGGAAAAATTAGATAAAACAAATGAGGAAATTAAAGAAACCTCAAAACAAATGAAGGAAGACATCCTACAAATACATGAAGAGAATTTAAGGCAGATCAATGAAAAAATTGAGAATCTTCATGTGACAATTAACCAGAAGGTGGACCAAAATAATGAGGAAAGAAAATTAGAAATAGCCAAAACAAATGAAGAGTTAGAAAAAACTAACGAAACAATAGTACAGGTTCATGAAGAATTACAGAATAAAATTAATGACACAAAAATTGAGAATAAAACATTGGTCGAAGAAATCCAACAGGAAACTGTCGAAAAATGTGAGCAAATTAAAAACGAAGTACATCAGGTACGGGAAGAGAATAAGGAAGGTATTAAGCAAGTACAGACAGATATGGGCGAACGACTCGAAAGGGTCTATGGCAATTTAAATAATATGGAAGGTCAAATCAATACCAATAAAAATAAAATAGAAGAGATTAGTAGGCGTGAATTACAATTACAGGAGGAAGTAGATTCATGGCGGGATAGGACATGCCAAAATAGTCATACAAATAACCATGAGAACAGAGAATCGATTAATTTTCGTAATTATAAGCGCAATCCTATGGAATTTTTAAAGAGATTGGAAGAAGTGATCATAAGAAATAGAGAGAGTCGCTGGAGTATTATACGAAGCATGATTGATGAAACATTTAAAGATACTTATGATAATTGGTGGACAGCGGTGCGCCCGGATATACTGGACATGACTGAGTTCAAAAAACAATTTAAGGAGAAGTATTGGTCGGAATCGACCCAGAACATGATTAGGAATAATTTGAGTAACGGTCGATACGAAACAAATGTAGGCCAGTCCCCTACTTCATACTTTTTAGGAAAAGTATGTATGGCGCGGAACTTAGAGCCCCGAATTCCCGAAGAATGTTTGGTAATACAACTATCCTATCATTACGAGGAAGGGATAAAAAATGCCCGTATGTGTAGTCAAATCAAAACGATTCCAGCCATGGCCAAATTCTTGGAGAATTATGAGCACGAGAACCAATACCAAAGAAATAGAATGCTAAATCATAAATATCAGAAGTATGATAATAACGCGCCACCAGCCAATTCTCATAATAACGATCGCAATCGACCTGCGCATAACGTGAATACTAATAGAACACAAAATGAAAACACGAATAATAACTCCAGAAACTATAATTATCGCGGCAATAACAATTACAATTATCGTGATAGTCGCAATAATAGAGGAGATGGGGACAGACGACCCAATAATTATAGACATAACGTCAATTATATTTACTCCAGACCTCAAGGTAATCAGCGACGATACTACCCAAGGAGTCACCGATATGACAACCATTATGACCAATCTCGGCATGAAGACAACTACCCACATGATGGAAATTATAGGATAGCAGAACATAATACGGAGGATCGCACGGAAACAGTACAAAACCAACACAGTAATCAGAATGAAAATAGAGAAGAGGGAGTAAGCCCTCATTTAAACTAATAGAGGCAGTGAAAATTAATGAATACCCGTCACTGAACCGTAATCTTGGGGAACAACGATTAATAAATAAAATTAAGTGTAATCATAAAATAACCATAATTAATAACCACTATTTAAAGAATATCAGGGAAGATTTGTTAGAAGAGGATCAGAAACATGTAAACAGTAATAGTAATAACGAAATCATATATATATCAGCAAATTTAAATGGGGTAAAATCTACCATTATGATAGACACTGGATCTAACATATCATTGATAGACAATATTGAACTTGAAAGAATCCAGCGAGAAGTCCAGTTACCCATACCGACTTTACCTGTCAATAATGTGATAATTATCGGAGCCACTGGGAGACAAAATAAAACAGTCAAAAAACAAGTATCACTCGATCTTACCAATAACAATATGACCCTACCAATAGGATTCTTGGTCGCAACGGGACTACCATTTAATGTATTGATTGGATGCGATGTGTTGCGCCAGCATTCCGCAATAATTGACTTGCATAAAGGTACAATGTCTTTAACATCCGAAGGAGGATTATGGACAGCCGAATTAATCAACACTAATCAAACCGGTCCAGTTAACACCAAATGTGGAGCCATAAAAAGCTATTTCTGTAAGAAGAATAAATTACCAGAGATCATTCAATATGAAGACGATGATCCTAACCTATGGCAGAGTAAGTTGGAAGATATTCGAGAATTCCAAAGGGAAAAAACTTATAAACAAATAAGTAAGGTACAGGCCGAAAATTTAATTCAAATTTATAATAAATACAGACATGTGTTCTCCAATGCTCCAGGTAAAGTAAAAGGATATCAATGTATAATAAATTTTAAAGAACCGGTGAACTTTCGCAGATAGTCATACCCAATTGCTTACTCTATAAAAAATGAGGTCCGGAACGAGATTAACCGTATGATGCAAGATGACATAATAGAATATAGTCAATCACCATATACCAGTCCAATAGTGGCAGTCCCGAAAAAGAACGGAAAGGTGAGAATTTGCCTGGACGCTAGGGAAATAAATAAAATGATCGTCAATGATAGGACTTCACCAGGCGAAATAGAAGAAATTTTAAAGAAATTCCACGGTATTAAATACATTAGCACTTGGGATACGGTATGTGGGTACTGGCAGGTCGAACTACACCCAGACAGTAGAAAATACATGGCGTTCCTTTTTGACGGAAGGAACTATCAATTTAAAAGGCTACCTTTCGGACTAATTAATTCGGTTGCAATATTTGTGAAATGTATGGACAAGGTATTGGGACAAGAAACACTACAGTTCACTACGGTCTATGTAGATGATTTACTTATAACTTCTTCACATTGGGATGAACATTGCGAGAGGGTGGAACAGGTACTAAGAAAATTATCTGAGAACAACATAACACTTAAGCTAAATAAATCTAAATTTATTGCCAATCAAGTAAAGTTTTTAGGTTTCAATTTGTCTGAGGAGGGTATCACACCTTCAACAGAAAAAGTAGAAGCAATCCAAATGTTCCCTACTCCAAAAAATAGAAAACAGCTACAATCTTTTCTTGGAATTTGCAACTATTACCGTAAATTCCAAGATAACTATTCAGAAGTGACTGCCAAGTTTCAGAAACAATTATCATCTAAAGACAAGTGGGCATGGGGACCAGAACAAGATAAAATTCTGCATTTGATCAAGAAGAAATTTTTAGAAACAGTTATGTTGTACCACCCTGATTTTAACAAACGCTTTTATTTAAATTGTGATGCAAGCAATGTTAGCTTAGGGGCTACCCTATATCAAGAAGATAAAGAAGGACATCACATGGTAATCAGCTTCGCCAGCAGAGTGCTTAACAGCTGCGAACGCAATTACAACGTTACCGAGAAAGAGCTGCTAAGCGTAGTGTACGCATGCAATAAATTTAGAACCTATATACTCGGGTACCCAGTGACCATAAGAAGTGACCATAAATCAATTTCCTTTCTAAAAAGATGTAAACTTAGTCACGGCCGGCTAACTAGATGGGTCCTTGCCTTGCAAGAGTATTGCATTGATTGGGAATATATACCTGGAAGAAAGAATATAGCAGCCGATATCTTGTCCCGAATAAACATACAAGATCAATCATTTGAAGGAGAAAAGGAAGAGATCGCGAAGGTGTACCATGTCATTAAGAGTCGGAAGGATCTGGAGATGATTGTCAATGAAATTAGTCAACACCAAAAATCGGATCCCAAATTAATAAACATACGCCAGAAGATACAAAATGCTGATGAAGTTATTACTAAATATTACTGTATACATGATGACCGATTATTTATTAAGGTTACTCCTAAACAAATAAACTGGAAACTAGTAATTCCCACAGCTGTGGAAAACAAATTAATATTGGATTACCATGAACGATATGGACACATGGGAGCCATGAAAATCGTCAAAGCCATAGAAGAACAAATGTACATAAAAAATTTGACCAGAAAGGTACAAAAATCTATACAAACATGTCACATCTGCCAGATGGTTAAACATAATAATGAGAAGAAGGAGGGAGTCATGATCCCAATAACATCCAAATATAAGCTGGAGAAGGTATTTCTAGATATATGTGGGCCCTTCCCACGCAGTGGAGGAAATCACAGATACAAGTTCATAATAATTATTTTTGATCATTTTTCCAAATACACTAAACTTTATGCTATTAGCAGAGCCACTACCAAGAAAATTCTAGAAATAGTCATCGGACGGTACATAACAGAGGTTGGCAAACCGTCATCTATTATCACTGATCATGGTACGCAGTTTAAGGGCTATAAATGGAGAAATAATCTGTTAAAACACAACATCAGAACATATAAGACTTCAGTTTATCACCCCAGCAGTAATCCGGCAGAACGTGTATTGAGGGAAGTTGGCAGAATACTACGAACTTACTGTCATGACCAACAGAGAAGGTGGTACGAATACTTGTCAGTAACCGAAGAATTTTTAAATATATCTTACCACCAGTCTATTGAAAATACCCCATATACTGTTATGTTTGAAAGGCTTCCACCTAGAGAAATCCAAGATATTATAAACTTTCCAATTAATCCAGAATATCAATTTGAAACAATTAAATTTTATAACCGAGTTATGGAAAAGACGGAAATGAAGAGAAGAAAATATGAAAAGAATAACCCAAAACCAATTAAGTACCAAGTGGGTGAGAAAATATTAATAAGAAACAGGGAGCTACCAAATACTCTAGAAGGAATAACTAAAAAATTATTATTATTATATACTGGGCCCTATGTGATAACAAAAAATAATAATAACAATACGTATGAAATAATGAACCCTACCACGAAAAGGATTAAGGGAACATACAACCAAGAGTCCATAAAGAAATATAATGAATAAATTCTAAAATGAAGTAAGGACAACTTATTACCTTATATTTGAACAACTTCTGGATTAACAAAAAAGAAAAAGAATTTATATAAATGAAGAAATTCTAAAATGAAGTAAGAACAAATTATTACCAATCTTGAAGAAAAATACTTGGAATTTAAAAATAATTTGAGTTGAATACTACCACTAAATTCTGAAATACAATAAGAACAACGTATTATCGATTTTGAAGAAAACAAGAATTATTGTTAAATGTTTATAAAGAAATAATGTGTATAATGAATAACAAACCCCAAGATTACAGAAGAAAACGATAATTATTATTATTATGTGTATAAAGAAATAGTGTGAATAATGAAGAATGAACCCCAAGATAAAAGTTATTACCTCAAACCTACTTATCCAAAATAAAGAAGAAAAAAAAATCATATGACCTAAAATACATACTACATTGCCACATGATGGAACAATCTCAGTAAACGATTGAATGTAACTAATATAATGTTAAAGAAGACAAGAAGGAAAGAGTATTTATGAACATAATTCATTAAAAAATAAACAGCCAAAATAGTGAAATACGATAATAGGAAGAATAATTAAGTATAAGGAATATATTTAGTAAGAAATGCAATTATAATGATCAACACACAACTGATTAAAAAAATGTTGAGATCAGAGAAAGAAAAACAGAAAGAAGATACTTAACATTACAATTTCAACAAAAATGAAAACAAAAATGATTACAATTGATAACTGTCAAAGTCAATATTAACGAATGTTTAAGGAATTAAAATGGAACTACGAAATATGAAAATAGTAATGAAAAAATATAAATGCAACAAAGAAAAAATCTTTTCCCAAATATTTATTATTAAATGATTAAAGAGATTATTAGGAGATTATTATTATATTTTATAGCTGACTGTAGATGAATTCCAGCAGTACTATATTAAGATGTAGTGTGGGCAGCAGAGTATGAAGCCAAACAGTGCCTCTCTGAACTGTACCAACGCATGTGTTAGGGATTGTTAGGGAAATTAAATATTTAAGGAATATTAGAATAGTTGCAAAAATAAATTCAGTTTCCAAAGGAATAGGACGAAGAAAACAGAAAGAAGCGAGTTGACAGAAGAATAATGAAAAATGCAGTAATTATAGTAATTATAAATAGGAGAGATGTAAAACTAATGTATCAGTGAATAGTGTAGCCAGTTACCAACAAATAATGTGTACAGAAAAAAAAAATATATCAAGAATCAAGAATGTTAAATAAAATGATGAAATGTTATTAAATAAAAAAGGTACTAGTACTAGTCTAATGAAGTTACATTGAGAAGACCATCGTCAACCATTAACAATGAAATTAAGAAAAGACATGTGAAAAAGGCAAGTTTATTTGACCTAAACTTCATTCAGGTAAACTAAACTTTTTTAGGAGGGGAAGCATATGTAGCGCAACAAAAATGATCGCATTTATGCTACATAAAAGAAGATTCACAGATTGATAAATAAATTGATACTTAATCCCATAGTAGAACAGAGACCCAATTATGACAATTATAGTCATAGACAAAATAGATAAGAATGCAAGGTAGTGTTGAATAGAATAAACGAACCTGTAAAATAAATAATAGCTAATGATATATGTTTAATAAAAAACAAAACAGAAAAATGAAACAATGACTTAATTTATGGTAATAACAGATAAGAATTTTGTGTTAAAAAAGTATTATATTATGACAAAAATGTTATGATAAAGTTTATGTGATGTTATATCAAATATGTGTTGAGTTCATGAAAAATAATGAAACAAATAGTGTTATTCAATGACTGTCATAGAATGAAGTGTGAGGCAGTTAACCAATGTTCATAAGTTCGAATTTTGTTATATGTGATCGAGAGATCAAGATAAATTTGTTATTAGATGTAGAAAAATAATTGTTTATACAAATGTTAATAATTAAGTTTTGATTGTATGTACGAATTTATATAAAAGGGACTATAGATGCCTAACAGACATAACCACAGGTAGATCAATTTACAATAAAAGGCCTAACAGCCAAAAATACTAAATAAACACTTATAACTTAAAGGTTAGATACATCAATTAATAATAATTAATAAATACACTATGAAGAGCTAGAAAGAAGAAAAAACATTAAGTTAATAATAATATTTAATAAAATTTATACAAATTATAATAATACCATAATGCCATAATATCGATTGGTAAAAAATAATATCGAAGGTGGATTAAATATAATAAAAAAGGAAAAAAACGGAATTATATCAAAAAACCAGTAGAAGATGTGTATAAAATAATAAACCAGCTATCGGTAAATTTACATTCCGATAGGACTGCAAATTGACAAAGAATAGACAAAAAAATATATGAAAGAAACACTATATAGTCAAACATGTGGAAGCGGAAATTAATATAGGTTGCTAGGGAAAAATTTAAGAAGAATGTTGTTGTTGATTTAAGAAATAACAAGAATTGCTTTTGTAAAACTGAACGTGATGATTTAAAAAAACCCAAGAAGAATATATTGAATCGTAATATTCGAAATCAAGAGATACGATTATAAAAAAGATAAAATTCCAATGACAATACTTACATCTATCACTAACACAGATTAATAAAATAACGATACATTGTGAAATAATAATCGAGAAGAAATCACTGAATTCTACAAGAAGAAACTTGGACTGTCCTATGTCCGAAGGGAATTGACGAAAAGTTAATCAAATATAAAGAGTTAACAATAACACAAATCATAATATTCACAACACCAGAAATTATAACCTTGCAAATACACGGAACAACACTAACTGCTTCAACCGAAGGAAGAACCTATTTGGATCCTGACGGTGCAGAAAAAACATCAATCGTGCTGTAAAACAATTCAGAAGCTGTATTCCGAAGTGGACAGGACAAGAATTACTTTTATTAACTGAAGAAAGAAAACTGTGCTTCATAATTGACCAGAACAACGAATTTAGCGATCAACTGCCAACGTGATTTGATTCGTTAGAGACTGGTAAAGTTATATTATATTAATCATACTAAATACACAACACATAATTTTTGTAAATCTTGCATTCTTATTATGTATTTTTAGTCTTCCCCACAGTTACAAGAACCTTCACACCCTGAAATAAATAAAATACGAATCAAATATAATATATAACCAAATATAAACAAAGGATTAAATAGTCAACAATCGATACCTGAATCTATAGTCCCAACATATATTAATTAGAATATATCCGAGTTAATGTGAATTGAATACACAAATAAAGAACCTTTATATATTTGTTACACCTTGTTATTTGGAGTATGGTTTAGTGAACTGGAGCAAAAGTAACTGAATAAGTAGAGAATAAATAGTTAATATAAACATCGAATAACCTACAAGTTTCGTTGAGCCGATACTACAGCGCTTATAGCGGAATTATCTGACACCAAAGAGGGAGCGTAAAAATATAAAATCAGACAGAACTCTCTTCAAGGCATAATAGGGTTGGATGAAATTGTAGAATAAATCTTAAGTTATTTAAGTTCTAGGCACACTAACACTGATAATTATTAAATAGTTAAGTTAACATTAATTGAGTACATCCATATATTCCACAACTCCAAATATTTCCGAGAATTTATACAATTAAATTAATACAACACAATTGACAAATACAACAGTGGGAATTTAGACCGTACGTATCCGATCTAGTACAAATTGGCTTCCATCGCGGGACTTGAACAGTAGCGGACACACCGGGGTTAGTACAATATATATATATATATATCATGTTTATGATGTATGTCATTTACTGGGAGGGTCGGTACTATGCGTCCATCTTATATCATTTATAAGTAACTGTATTCTGCTCAGTAACATCAAGCTCAATTATTTGGCGATGCCTATGTCTAATGTGAATTATAATAACGATTGTGGTTTTTGAAATTTCGAGCTATTCTTAAGAAGGAAAGCACTTGTAATATTAACGTGATCATTCAAAAGGCGCATATGTCGTATAATGGGGGAAATTCATTGTACAAAAACATGAATACAATAAACCTTGTTATTGTTATCTTAGAGCAGAGTTTCATTTGCAAGTCCCATCATACTGGACCCAGCGCATTTTGGCTTCTCTAGGCTCTTGCCTAGTTCTAAATAACTAGTGGCTTCTCTTTCAAAAAAAAATTAAATAAAAAAAAAATAATAATAAAAAAGGGGTTTTCTTTTATATATATATATATATATATATAAAGCATAAAAGGAAAGAGGGGTTACAACGTAATCAATATTAAGAATTTCATGCAATGTAAATTGTGAATTTTAAATGTAACCATGTCATAAACAAACATATCTCTTACTTGTGATTCCCCAACTTTTCGGGCGGTCACGGCCTCACCGACCCCTGACCGTGAAATTGGTTTAGCTTTGACAGCTGTGGTCGGGGCTCATTGCGTCACGTTCTGCCTTAACTGGCCATAGCTGTTATCGTTGTAAAGGTGAATTTAGAAATTTAAAGGGGGGTAATTCAGGGGAATCACCAAACTATGGAACAGCGCCTATCACTCTGTTCATGTAGGAACAGTAAAAAAAGGTGATAGACACGCATTAAGGTTTTAAATATGTAACTTCCAGATATTATGATATCTGATAATTTTAGACATGTAAGGCCAAAGCAAGGACAGGAGATGTCAAAATTCCTCCTCAAATTCAGTCCTTGTGGAAGCAACTGAACGCAACAGTTTAGGGCGGGCCATAGTGTGTGTGGTAAGGGGGATTACTCAGGGGAGTAACGAACTAAAATTTGAGACGTAATGATGCTGACTAGCCGACGAGCTAAATAAATGATTTTATTTTGATTCAAGAAGTAATACTGTAGTAGATAGTCTGTTTAGACGTAAGTGATTGAAGTGTGTTAACTCTGTGTAATAATTTCATAAAGGACTTTACTGATTCTGGAAAGACTATTTCAAGTGTAGAAGATGTTTATCAGATTTTGTTTATTATGTTTTATTGTGCCATTATTTTTATTATGTTAGAGTGTAAGAGTTATGAACATATGTTGTGTATTTTTTCTGGTACAGTTTTGTATGGTGTATATAGGGTAAGGTCATTCACCTGACCCAGAGAGATCAGCTGATGGTTGATGTTAGAGACAGGACCAGTTTCTAGTAATTAATTCACGCAAGTGTGTTACTTAATTAAATTAAATAATTTTATTTTTTCTTGATATCAATAAAAGAAATATTTTGGGAAATTAAAATTTTATTTGAAAAAAAAATTAAAAAAAAAATTAAAAAAAAAATTATTTTTTTAAATTTTCTATTTTTTGTATTAAAGAACGTTATTGTAAATTGTAATGTTCCTTATAAGTATGGAAGGTGTCAGCTGATTTATGATGTGTATTTTATATTCTCTTTGTTCTCAAGTGCATTTATTTTGAATTTATAGTAGAAATAAGTTGTGCATTTTTTATGTGGTTATTAGGATTGTTAGTAAATAAGTAAGAAGAGTTATAAATTCAATTAAACGATTTTGAAATTATAAAGTAAAAGGAACGAGATGATCCAATTAATGAATCTTTGACAATGAACTTAGAGTATTTTCTCTAGGCAAACGAAATTTAAATGATTTCATTTTGATTTGTGTAATTTATCTTGGATTTGAAACTGTACCGTCCAGTCAAGTAAATTGAAAACAGAAATGAAATTTAAGAGATAAAACATTTTATGAGTTTTGAATATGGAATTTAGGATAAGATAAAAAAGAGTATGTGTATACACCCAGTACTTGCTAAAGGCGACCCAGTGTGCATGTAAGGGGGAACATGTCGGTTGAGGATCTGGTATGGTATAAGGCCAGGGTTTTGATTTTGGGGGTGGAATGTAAGGAGGTTAGGTGTACTATGGTCAGTATCTGTCCGATTTTATGGTGTTGGGATCTCGGATAGAGAAGTCCAGTAATCTCGTTCAGGTGCAGCCATGGTCGCTGAGCTAGGGGGGTAGTTTACCCATGATGTGTTTAGAAGTAAACGGGGGGTCGTTGGCACAATATCCTCACCAATCCTCTTAGGGGTCTAGCAATGAGAGTTCTTCTGTTTCAGCAGAAGACCTCTCATTGGGGGGGGGTCTTGTAATGGGGCAGAATGGGAGGTTTTTTATTTTATTAAATTTATTCAATTTTCAATTGTAATTCCCACATAAAATACGGCAGCAGTCAAACAATGAATAGTGATATACCTTTGCAAGCGGGTGTGGTAAGAACGCAGTACGATTCCGAGAATTCCAATGTTGTGTTACGCACAGAGTACGCGCAACACCATCATGCGCACAGATGACGCTACGCAGACTGAAACGACGCCAACCAAAATGGCTAAATTATAAGACTTTGTTCGCCACGTGCTTTGGATGATGACGGAAGTCCTTGATGACTCCGCCCACCTGAGTCTACTGCCTCATGGCAATGGAATATCGTTAACACCTGGGCACATTGAAAATCCACGTTACCGGTGCCACTACAAAAAATTTTGTCACATGAAGGCTGTGGTTTCCGGCTGCCTCACAGAATATTGGTGGGAAGCGGGGCGCTGTGTGCCGGTCTCAGTTGACTTAACTACAGGCCACGCGTGGCTAGAAAAAACTTTGTGCGCGCAAATTTAAGATCGGCTGACCACCTATAGTATAAATCAGAACGTGAAAAGTAGTGTAAAGAGAAAAAGCTAAACAGATATGTAACAGTGAACGAATAACAGTTTGCCAAAAGTGAATACCTAACTTTTCGGACATCAAACAAGAGAATTATGTGAGACGCACCACGCGGTCATGAACTACGACGCCAGACCATGTAACCGTATTTCACCAGTTTATTATTATCATTTTACACACAAAAAGGGGGGGAATAAGGAATGAGTGAGTGAATGTAGCAAGCTGGGTCGTCTGATTACAATTAGGAGTATGTTTATAATTTAAGATTGTTAGCAATAAGTAATTCAACAAGTCTTATTTCATGTATAATAGATAAATAACAATGTTTTCTGAGAAAAAGGGAAAATAACAAAGAAATAACGTAAAATCAAATATGTAGATAAATAGTAGTTTTTTGGAGACAATGAGTAATAGATAAATTAAAGTTATTATCCAGCAGTTATTATCGATAAAAGGTATTATCGTAAAAGAAATTGTTGAGGTGGGAGTTTTGATATCATTTGACGATAAAATCAGATAAAATAAAAAGGTGTTAATTAACAATATAAACACGTATTTGTCATTGCATTCACCTGTTTTTTCTCTGCCAGTACACCAGACAAGACCCTGGTTAATTACGAAAGGTAGGTAACATTTCAAATTTCAATAATTTAAGAATTAATTAATGTGTAATATTTCAGATAACGTCCGCACCGGGACGATTTAAATATTTCAATCTTTAATTAACCTGAACTGCTTCAGTTGACGCCCTAAACAGGGACAAAATTAAATATTTTAATAACTCAAAAGCAAGTCAAGCTTCAAACTATAAAAAATTTTGAAGATAAAGCCGCTAAACATGCTGGTAGCAAAACTCATATAAAACATTCTGAGATGCTAGGACGTAAGAGAATAGAACATTCCTTATCCGAATCAGCTAGAATTCAAGCAGAGCAGCACAATGAAAATGTGGCTCAAAATCGAAGGATAGTAGGCCGTTTGATAGATGTTGTTTGTTATTTAGGGAGGCAAGAGTTAGCTTTTAGGGGCCATAAGGGAAATGAGCAGTCTCTTAATAAGGGCAATTATTTAGAAACTTTAAATTTACTGGCAATGGAAGAGTCTTTCATGAAGGAACATATAGAAACCAGCACTGTATTTAAAGGCACAGCTTCTGAAATTCAGAATGATTTAATCGAGTTTGTTTCCATTGCTATTAATGAAACAATTCGTGGTGAAATAAACAAGCCTGATTTTGTTTCCGTTCAAGCTGACAAAACAACCGACATATCTGTTAAAGCACAACTGAGTATAATTGTGCGATATGTTCGTGGTTTGAAAACTGAGGAACGCTTTTTAGGATTTTTTTATGTTTCTTCTAACAAAAGCGCAGAAGGGTTGGCTAATAAAATCATTTCAGTTTTGAAAGAATATAACATTGAAAATAAATTAGTAACCCAAACATATGACGGTGCTTCTCTGATGGCTGGTCGTCATGGTGGAGTACAAACCCTTGTCCGTCAACAGTGTCCACAGGCAATATTTGTGCATTGCTATGCTCACCAACTTAATTTGGTCTTGTTACACAGTGCAAAAAATATTAAAGAAGTTAAATTGTTTATTTGTAATTTAACTGCATTTCATAGTTTCTTCAGTAGATCTGCTGCTAGATCTGATTTACTCCGAGAACAAGGGTATAAACTTCCTCACCCAACATCAACCCGTTGGAATTGCCATTCATGGGCAGTTTCAACAATCAAAGAACATTACAAAGAACTATATCGTGCGGTTTCTCACATTATCGAGTGTGATGACTGGGATCCTGAGTCTGTGAGTGCTGCAATTGGTCTCCTAAATATTTTAAAGTCGACATCTTTCATGTTTTACTTGTGCATATATGATCGAATTTTTGTATTTACTC
Source organism: Magicicada septendecula (assembly GCA_034769895.1). Taxonomy (NCBI): domain Eukaryota; kingdom Metazoa; phylum Arthropoda; class Insecta; order Hemiptera; family Cicadidae; genus Magicicada; species Magicicada septendecula. Next base: position 50,493,281 of record CM068370.1, on the reverse strand, counting down.
AACATCTGTTTAATGTGCTCCAGGCAAAATCTAGCAGTGATGTAAATCTATGCTTTAATGAAATTAGGACAGTGAAAGAAAATATTGCAGCACTGCGTTCAAATAAAGTGCTGCAAAACTGTATGGATGAATGTAGGCACATGAATGCTGACCCTAATAATGTACTGCTGGAATCTGTAAGTGAAGTGCATAAACGCGTTGCTTATAAAATTCTTGTTTCTGTAACAGTGCAACTAGACACCCGATTCGGCGAATTTGAAAATATATTTTTTGTACAACATATAATGAGAAAAAGTTTGTTGAATTTCGGAGGAATTTTCCTCAACTCCAGTTTGACAAACTGAAATGTTTGTTCCCAAAATTCTTTGACTGGGTAACATTGTGCAATGAATTATTGAACATCTACAACAGTGATGATAAAATGCTTCCGTGTGTTAAACTGCTAGAACATATTGTGGAGAATCAACTCGAAAGTGTGTATGAACAAACATTAAAGTTACTGAATATAGTACTGAGTATTCCAGTTACATCGGTATCGACTGAGCGTTCAATGAGTACACTGAAGAGGATCAAAACTTACCTTCGTAATGCCATGAAAAATAAAAGATTATCACTGTTCAGACTTTGAACTTGTAACCTCTGTACTTTAAATACTGCAATGCGACACGCGCAGATGACGTCACGTTCTTCTTATCTACCGTCTACAGCCGGCTCAGCTGGGCTGTCTGTAGCGAAATTTTCGTTAGTTGTTTTAAATACTCCAAGTCGATCACTCGTAACATTCCCAGCTGCGGCTACTGGCTTTCATTATTTAAGTATTATTATGTGCAGCATGCACTGATCATACTTGGCGATCTCAGCCTTATTCATTATGTCTTTCGACTTTTATTAACAATTAATTAACGGGCATCATGGCGAGTAAACTTCTGCACGTGTCAGCAATAGTATCAAAATTCAACATTCTTGGATTTCGTTGTCCATGACGTGCCCGTTACTTAACTAAATATCACTATAATATTGACGACTCGGAAAACTAAGTTTTTTATAAGTAAAAACGTAAAGTTTTACCTTACAGCCTAAACCGGCTTTCACCTATAGAAGGCTTCATCAAAGGCATCTGATGAAGCCTTCTATAGGTGAAAGCCGGTTTAGGCTGTAAGGTAAAACTTTACGTTTTTACTTATAAAAAACTTAGTGTTCCGAGTCGTCAATATTATAGTGATATTTAGTAAAATTCAACAGTTTTCAATAAAAGATTATTACATGAAAAATTATACAGTCCACTTCAATTTACTTCCGAACCAGCCCTCTTCACTTAGCGTTCCAGGAATAGCTCAAGAGCCTTCAAGAGCTTCCAGACGCAACATTTTCTGGTCCTTTGCGATAAGGCTCATTATCGCAAGGCAATTAAAACGGTGAATGCAGCCAAAGCAGCATTCCACTCTCATGTCGGAAATAATATATGTCAGCTGTGCAAGGGTAAACACAGAATTGCTGATTGTTCACAATTTATAACGCTTACTATACACGAGAGAAATAACATTATAAACAAAAATAAACTCTGTCTAAATAAACGATAGTGCCCACTGCTCATCTAAATTTTCTTGCAGAACGTGTGCGAAACGTCATCATACCATGATTCATATGCCTAACAAAAACGGATCGTCCAGTAACAACCAGTGTTCGCTAACATTACAAACAAATAAGTCAATATTATTATCTACCGCAGTCTGCATGACAACTGATCATGCAGGTAGAAAGCACCCGGTTAGGATTTTATTGGACTCTGGATCGCAGGCTAACTTCTGTACCATGGATTTCGCACGTCCCATGGGTCTGAAACTAATCAAATCTCAATTGCCCATAACGGGTATAAACAATTCATTGTCCTAAGCTGACTTCAGTACCAGAGTAAGGTTACAGTCTCGCTATAAACATTTTAGTTTAAATATACATTGCGCTGTGCTTCCCAGCATCACTAATAATCTCCCGGCGGAATCATTTGACGTAGCATCTTTAAATTTACCAAAGGGCATATTTTTAGCTGACCCACAACTCAACTTCTCGTCGCAAGTCGATTTATTGCTCGGTGCTCAGTATTATTTGCAGTTAATTGAACCTATTATATTTATCCGTAGCCCACACTTCCCCATAATTCAGGAGACAAAACTAGGATTCATTCTCGCAGGTAATTTGCCGTTTAATGTCGACACGACGAAACTGGTTTCATCCTTTATGGTATGTGGGAATGATAGTGAAATTTCCTCGCAACTAAAGGAATTTTGGAATTTGGAGGAAGTTTCTACTCGTGATCCCTCCGCTGAGGACTCGGAATGCGAGAATCATTTTGTGTCCAATACTATCCGTAATGAGGATGGCAGATTTATGGTATCCCTGCCTCGCAGGTCAGACAAGTCCCACTTAGGTGATTCTCTCTCCGGCGCTATCCGCAGATCTCAACCTCTGGAAATTAAGGTCCAGCAGAAACGTAAACGTAAACGTAACGGTAAGCGTAACCGATTTTTACACGCTCACCCGCATGAGTCATCATCATGGCCTACCAGTGCCTTCGATACTAATTCTCCCTTCACCGGTCTCCCGGTAATACATAAATGCATCCCTTGTTTCCGATACCGTGCTAGGGGCGAAAACCAATTATTGGGACAATTACCCCCTTCTAGGGTCACGCCTGCTAAGCCATTTTCCCAATGTGCTGTGGACTATGCCGGACCCGTACTTATACGTCATGGCGGGCAGCGCTCAAAATCGACGTCAAAAGCGTATATTGCATTATTTATATGCATGAGCACTAAGGCCATTCATTTTGAACTTGTATCAGATCTTACCTCAGACGCCTTCTTAGCGGCCTTAAAACGGTTCATTGCGCATAGAGGTATTCCCACTCAGATATTTTCAGACAATGGTACGAATTTTCGTCGTGCTAGCAGCACATTACACGAATTGTACAGACTTGAAATCGAAGGGATTTGAGCAAGCAACTCAGGAGTTTATCAGTTCCCAGGGCATTAAGTGGTCCTTTATTCCACTCTCTTCCCCTCAATTCGGTGGTTTGTGGGAAAGCGGAGTAAAAAGTGTCAAATTTCATTTACATCGCGTGATTGGCTGTTCCGTTTTGAATTTCGAGGAGTATTCTACAATTCTAACTCAAATAGAGTCTTGCCTTAATTCACGCCCTTTATTCTCTATATCCAATGATTTTAGGGACCCTGAACCGCTAACTCCCGCTCATTTCCTGGTCGGTTCTCCACTTACGGCACTCCCGGAGCCCGACTATACCCAAGTCAGTATTAGTCGTTTGGGCAGATGGCAGCTACTCCAAAGATTCACACAATCCATCTGGAAACGATGGTCCAAAGATTATTTGCACCAGTTGCAGCAGCGCAAGAAATGGCGCACCACTTCAAGGAATTTAACTGTCAGACAGCTCGTCCTCATTCTAGACGACAATGCACCCCCCCTCAATGGAAACGCGGGGTAATCACAAATGTTTATGTGGGTCAGGACTCAATAGTGCGCGTTGCCGAAGTTCGCACCGCACAGGGTATCCTACGTCGACCCATCCATAAATTATGCCCCCTTCCGGTGGCACCAGACTAGAGCCGCATGATCTTCATACGGCACGTACCAGGAATGTGAACTTGTTGCATTGCCTTGTATCACGCATGGGACATTCCCGGGGCGATCATACAATCCAATTTTATTATTATTGTAATTATTATTATTATTGTTGTGTAGCTATTATTGCAATAGTTACTACGCCATTATTGTATCAATCATTATGTATTTGTCATTATGCTATTATATGATTATGTATTTTTAAACTTTTTGGGAACTATTATTGTAATCTTATTGTATCAATTATTATGTATTTGTCATTGTATTTTCCAATGGTTATGTATTGTTGAATTTAGTAAGGGATTGTTGTTTCAATTTCATGCATGCAAATTATTACATCTTTTTATTGTATTATTGCTTGTTACTTATTATTGAATTCGTTGTGATCATTATTAGGTATTATGTGGGATAAATTAATGTGTCTACTTCATTATTTTATTATGGTGCATCATGCCATGTTATTATGTATTGGGTAATTTCATTGTCAGTTTTTTATGACTACAAAATTCGAATCATTATGTATTTTGTAATTATCACATGAATTTGTTATGCTAGCCATATTATTACTATTAATTGTCTAGCTGTCATTGCTCTGTGTTGAACACACCAATTGTTATGTTGTTGTTTTATTAGCATGTAAATTTAATTACTATGTATTATTAACTTCTTGGATTTCGTTGTCCATGACGTGTCCGTTACTTAACTAAATATCACTATAATATTGACGACTCGGAACACAAAGTTTTTTATAAGTAAAAACGTAAAGTTTTACCTTACAGCCTAAACCGGCTTTCACCTATAGAAGGCTTCATCAGAGGCTGTCGTTAGTAGCGCTGCTCGTCTTGTTGTTGGCGACGAGAAAGTGTTTCGAAAGATTGAAGCTGTGTGTGTGTGGTGAGATGTGTTCGAATAATGCGTGCGATTTGAATTGTGTCTGTTCGTTTAGGATGTCGTTTTTATTTGTTTTTGTGTGTTTGTATATTTCTAATTGTTCTAGAGTGTCTAGTTTTCGGCCTTTTGTGTGTACGTGTAGTATGTTCATGTTATTGTCGATGTTTTTATATGTGTGGTTTGCTTCAATGAGGTGGTTTGCGAAGGTAGATTCTGTAGTGGTGTGGAGTGCTTTTGTGTGTTCAATGTATCTCTGTTTGAAGCTACGTCCTGTCTGGCCTATGTAGAATTTACTGCAATTTGAACAATTTAGTTTATATACACCGGGTAGATCGAATTTGTTTTGTGCTTTGGGCATGCGTTTTGATAGTGTGTGTTCTGTTTTGTTAGTAGTTTTGTAAGCGATTCTGTATCCTGCTTTTTTGAATTTGTGGGCAATTTTTTCTGTTTGTTTGTTGATGTATGTTAGTGTTATGAATTTGTTGTTTTCTGTCTTTGTCTGTTGTTTTTGTGTTTTGTGTAGGAGTTTACTGACTATTGTTCTGTCATAACCGTTAGATTCTGCTAGATATTTTATCGTGTTTAGTTCGTCTTTGTAGTCTATTTCATCTAAGGGGATGTTGTTAAGTCTATGTATCATGGTTCTAAAAGCAGCTAGTTTGTGTTGTATTGGGTGATTGGAGGTGTTGTGTATTAGTGTGTCAGTTGTAGTTGGTTTTCTGTATATACTGAATTTGTGCCTGTGTTCTAGTTTTGTGATGGAGAGGTCTAAGAAGTTTATGGTATTGTTGTGTTCGTATTCGGCAGTGAAGGTTATGTTTTTATGTATTTTGTTTATGTGCGTTAGTAACTGTTCACATTGTCTTTTGTTTCCCCTGTATAGTATTAGAATGTCATCAACGTATCTGTGCCAATATAGTATTTTATGTGAGTGTCTGTCATTGTTTGTGAGTATTTTTGTTTTTTCTAAGTGTTGGAGGAAGACTTCTGCTAGAATGCTGGATATGGGGGAGCCCATGGGTAGGCCATCGTTCTGTGTGTAGTATTTATTGTTATAAGTAAAGTAGTTTTGTTTTGTGATAATGTTCAGAGTTTCTGTTATTTCATTGATAAGTTCGTCTGGTGTGTTGTTCTGTTTGAGTTTGTTTTGTAGGATGGTGATTGTTTCAGAGATGGGAATGTTTGTGTACAGGTTTTTAATGTCAAAGGAGGCTAATGTGGCGTTATGGGGGATGTGTATGTCTTTTATTTTTGTTACTAGGTCAGTGTTGTTTTTTACTGCAATGTTGTTGTCTATTTGTGTGTGTTGTCTAATAATTTTGTCTAGATATTTTGCCAGTTTGTGTGCAGGGGCATTACGGTAGTTGATAATGGGGCGGATTGGAATGTCTTCTTTATGGATTTTGGGAAGCGCTTGGAGTGTAGGTGCTGATGGTCGGATTTGTTTCATGTAGGGCTTTTGTTTATGTGTCATAATGTGTTTGGCTTTGTTGACTATTTGTTTTACTGAGTTTTGGTATCTGTCGGTGGGGTCGTGTTTTAGTTCTGTGATGTTGTTCTGTTCTATGAAGTCTTGTACTTTTTTGTGTAGGTTGTCTGTGGGGATAATTACAGTCGTGTTGCCTTTGTCAGCTTTTACAAATGTGATGTTGTGTTTGTGTGCCTTTTCCCTCAGTTTGATGGCTGTGTGTATTTCTGAGTTGTGGTTGTTGTTGTCTGGTGTCTTATGTACTCCTATTGTGTTGTTTGTATTATGTCTTAATGTGTCTTGATGTTCTGGTGCTGTGTTTTGTATATTTGTTTCTGTGTCAATTATGAGCTTTGTTAGTGTTTGGTTGTTATGTTTGTAATGTATGTTATGTTTTAGGCCTTTATCAAGGAGTGTTTGCTCGTCTTTTGTGAGTGTGACGTTCGTGAGGTTTACTGTACGTGGGTAGAATTTGTGCGAGGGAATTATATCTGTTTTGATTGGTGTCAGGTTTTTTATTTTTCTGTCGTGTTTTGTCTGTTGACTTTTGTCGTGTTGACTATGTATAATATTTGTAAAGAAATAAATAGTGAGAAAGTGACAAAGAGAAATAATTATAGGGATTACCCACTAAGAAACACTTAATGTAAACAGTTAAAGAGTGCAATTGTGAAAGTGTAAATCCCCAAAATAGTGAGAAACCATATTTATGGTAATAAAACGCTTAATAATCAATAATAAACAATAACTGATTAATGGTGAAACAAATAATAATTAAGAATAAGGTTTCAATGATAGAATTAAATGTAAGCACTTCATAATGTGGAATAAACACTGAAGAGTGATGAGGAAACACTATATGATTAAAAGTGAACCAAATTAGTAATTAAAAATATATGGTTTATGATAATATTAAATGTAAACAATTAGTAATATGAAATGAACACTGGAAAGTGACGATGACGTTGTTAATTAAGAAAGGATTTTTAAGAGAATTAAGTTTAATTGTAAACGATTGTAATTAAAGGGGAGAATCTCATGAAAAGATAAACAGCTAGTGTTAACATGGATTGAAAGTAGAGTTTAATTAGGGAATAAGAAGTTAATAATGTAATAAATAAACACCCCAGATTGTAAGGGAAAACTAATTAAGTAAATTCAAAAGGTGTGATATTGCGTAACACCCAAAAAATAGTAATTAATGACAGTGGCGGCTCGTCAGGTGACGCAGGTGAAGCGCTGCTTCACCTAAAATAACTGGTTCAATGTGTTTCTTTTTACACAAAATTATTTTCAATTTTTAGTAAATTTTGTTTAAAAATTTTTTTTTAAATTAAATTTCGTCTGTATAATAATTAAAATAACATTTACAAGCGATGGAAATAGGTTACAGAAGCTGAACTTCGCTGCGATCACATACAAGCCTACTGGTGGCGGAAAGCGCTGAGATCGTAGAAGCAGCTTTCTGTACATCGAATGCTGCATCAGTTAATACGTCACTAACAACGCTCGGTTTATCACGGTTGCCATGACAACGTATTCTGTACTCAGTGTTCCCCCCCACACACGTGAAGCAGTATCGCTGGCTGTTTCTCAGTGGTGTGCGTGCAGTGCTTTACCTATCCAGCGCGTTTGTTTTGTTCGTTGTTCGTGGTGTGTGAAGTTTTTACAGAATGTTTCCTTCATATGATCCTGTATGTGTTTTATTAGAAACACCATTTTCAAGATGGAATAATGATGATAAGAAAGACTTTTTAAGCTGTGAAAAACCTATGTCTATATTGAAAGTAAATAAGGTTGCAAAAATAAAGAACAAGGTGTACAATCGCAACTTTAAACAAAATTGGTATTCAACGTTCGAGTGGTTGTCTGGCAGTTATTATTTAAATAAACTTTTTTGTATGCCCTGCTTAATTATTAGTGTTAAATCAAGTGCGTGGAATAAGAACGGCTTTGATGATTTTGGTAACGTTACTCGTGCTCTTTCTAAACATGAAGGTTCTTCTGAGCACATGCGTTGTGCATTGAGTTTTTCAAAATTAAAGAAAAATTTAAGTACTATCGAGGATGCTTTGAAGGAAAATTCTAGGTTGTATATTAAACACTTCAATGACAACGTTCGGCTTAACAGACGTTTCATGCATCTTCCTATTCGTGCAGTTCTTTACTTGGGTAAACAAGAATTAGCATTTCGCGGTCACCACGAAGAGTTATCATCTATTAATCGCGGAAATTTTAAAGAACTGCTAGAAACCTTCATTTCGATAAGCCCTGTAGATATTCAAGAACACTATAAAAAAATCTCACCCGTCTTTGCCGGCAATTCTAAGACTATTCAGAATGAAATAATTGACTGCATTTCACAATATATTGATGAGCACATCGCAAAGGAAATAAAAGATAGTACATTTTTTTCAATTCAAGTGGATGACTCCACAGACATTGTCCACAAATCTCAATGTAGCATCATAATTAGATACGTTATTCCCGGAGGAAAGCTGGTGGAAAGATTTTTGGGATTTTATGATGTTAGTTCCAGTCGGACCGCCGACGCACTGTTTCACGTTGTGTCAAGGTCCCTCAAAAAATTTGACTATAAATCAAAACTTATTGCCCAGTGTTTTGATGGTGCAAGCGTTATGTCAGGAGAATTAAATGGTCTTCAGGCAAAAATCAAAGAAGTAGTGCCACAAGCGGTTTTTGTTCATTGCATGGCGCATCGTTTGAATTTAGTGCTACAACAAAGCTGCAACAGCATTTCGAAATGTCAGATATTTTTTGCGACTGTTAACGGTTTACCCTCTTTTTTCACACAGTTCTGCTAAGCGAACTTACGCAGTAGACACAGTCGTTGGAAAACGAATCCCTACTTCCGTTATTACGCGATGGAAGTCTAATTCAAAAATTGTGAATACTATATACAACAAATGGGATTCATTAATAGAAGTATTCACTAAAATTGTGAACGATTCAATTTATGATCAAACATCAATTAGGCAGAGTGATGGCTTCTTAAATAAATTTAATGATTTTGAATTTACGCTTTTGGTTGTCATTTTTAATGAAATTTTTGGAGCCCCGGATGTTCTCTTCAATGTGCTACAAAAGAAGTCATTTGACATTAATTTCTGTATCTCGCAAGTTAAAAATACTCAAACACTCATAAATAGCAAAAGAACTGATGATGCATTTATTAAAATTTTCGATTTAGCTGCTTCAAAAACAACAATTCCAACTGAATACCATGAGTTGAAGAAAAGAATTACACTCACACGTGATCAACTTTTTGAAAAATACAAAATTCTGTATTATGAAATTTTAGATAACCTTTCAGTACAAATAACCACACGTTTTAATGATATGGAAAAGCTTCAGTTTGTTACATTAATGGATACTTCAAAGTTCGTAACGTATTCTGAAAACTTTCCCACGGATGCATTAAGTAACTTAAAGGTGTGCTACCCTAATCTGTTTACCGATTTCCAAAGACTGAAAAACGAATTACAGCTTATTTATGAGGATAAGCAATACAGACAAATGGAACCACTAAATTTTATGGAACTTTTAGCTGACAACAGGAACATCTTTAAAGAAGCTTACAAACTGTTTTGTTTAATAGTAACTATTCCATCCACTAGCGTTTCCGTAGAACGAAGTTTTTCTTGTTTAAAAAGAATAAAATCATACCTGCGCAATACAATGACAGAGGACAGACTTACTAGCTTATCAAAAATTTCCATAGAAAAGGAACTGTTAAACGAATTAATTAATGTACAACCATTTTATGACGACATTATCGACAAGTTTGCGTATTTGAAAGAGAGGAGAATTGACCTTGTGTTCAAGAAATAAAATGCAAGCCTGTAAGTACTTACTATTTTTAACTACTATATTTGTAAATTTTATTAACATACTTTTCTTTTGTCTCCATATGTTATTAATGATTCTAAAACAGGAAGAAACATATTCACATAATTTATGGGGGGGGGGACCTGCCTCACATAATTCTGCTTCACCAATCCTCGAAGCCACGAGCCGCCACTGATTAATGAAATGAGTTGTAAACAAACTTTACTTAATGATTGTTAAATAATGGTGTAATTATATTTATGAATAGGATATGACTGAGGAAATTGTACAAAGCATATGCCTAGATGTTATGTTTTTAATTGATGAAGAATAGGGAGTGGTAGCCATATTGTTAACAAAGGCAAAATAGATAATTAAGAAGTTAAGACAATACAAATCTAATTACACTAGAAAATCAGTTAATGTAGAAAATAACAGAACCATACAAATGGGATAATAAACAAAACAAAACAAAACACATTAGAATAAAATGAGAAATCATTTGTATAAATTCAGTAAATATGGTCAATGGCTACTAGTGCCTCTGAAATGCCTAACTGTCAAAACAAATAAGTACAAATTGTATAAAATCCACAAGGAAACTAACAAATCTAAGGCGAGTAACTAGCCAAAAATAAGGTGTAAATCATTTTAAAAGAAAAATGTTACAATAAGAACTTGAATTAAAAGAAATATGTAATTAACAAATGTTAACATAATTGTACAAAAGTTAATATCTAATAGACCACAACCTTATGAGGTATCAATTTAATCTTTGAAAGGAAAGACAAACAGTAGTGATAATATTTAAAACTCAGGAAGGAAGATAGAGGAATAAAATCAATCAGAAAATATACAGTAATTTTCAATAAAAATTCAAATATGATAACAATGGTAATAAACCATGCCTTAGCCAATCAAAGGGTTTAGGTTACCATAGAAACCTAAAAATAAATAGTTGGTTACTAATTTTCCGTTAATTTTCGGTACTCGTATAACGACGCTTATGTACCAGGGACGCAAGATTTTGTATGACATAAATTTTACTTTAAAATGTTAGAAAACTAGTCAAAAGTCAAAAACATATACCAGTGAGAAGAAGATGAAGAGTAATAACATTTAACTGAAGTCCAGGAACAATTTAAACGAAAATTAAAAGCAGAAATTCCCAAGACTAATTAGAAAAGGACGCCAGCAGCCTAAGTCACTCAAAATTGATGAATTTTCCATTTCAAATGAACAACGATCTATCACAAACCTTCTGAACTGATAAGTATCATTTAAATACCCAATTTCCAGGAATAAAAGCACTTTAAATATTTCTCGAACCTATACAAACTCTCACTATGAATTGAAAATAATTTCTTTCAAGGATTAAATAAAATAAACTTACATAGAAAAACTTGTTAACTAAAAAATAACCTCGCACTAGATTGCGAAATTTTGAAACACATATTACTACACTGCAGAACAAATTGTAGCCACATTTTATATTATTTAAGTACGAATAATGTACGGTAGTGTACTTTTTTATTGTAATCATATTTAATGCTTTCCTTGTAATCAAAAGGACTCCAGATTTTGAACGAGTTTACGTATAAAATACAAACAGCAGCCATTACTGCATCAGAATAGCTCGTTTCAATATCGATTCGTCAACTGAGATAAAGCGTTTCATGTTTAATGTCGGAGCAAATTTATTAAATACTAAATAATAATATTATTGTCAAATTGCATAATTACCAAACAACCATTAAAGAAACAGTACAGAGTGTAACCATTGTTTTATTTCATAGGAAATTGTATTATATATGTGTGTGTTAGCGAACTTACAGAAGGGGCGACTAGCGCTTTCGCTACCCATTCGATACACAAGCTGTACAAAGGCGGAAACCGATTCGAATGCCCTGGCCGTCACCGCTGAAAACACCTTTTTAACATATTATTTCATAAATTTAATTGTTTTCAACAAACAATTTGGCGCCACCCGGGATTCACAAACCCCTATGAAATTACAGGTAAGGTTTCCACTAGGTTGTACTGATAATTGTGACAACGCTACGGACTTCGTTAGCAGCAACCATTGATGTAACTACAAGGTGTGAGACTAACACACCACACTAATACATAAGAAACCATATACACGTCTTTACAGAGACACACCAGTCGTATATTTAACGTTACAGATTGGCGCATCCAACGTGTGGCAAAATAACACGGCAGTTACAGAGACGACACAAACTATTCGTTACAACGGGCATCATGGCGAGTAAACTCCTGCACGTGTCAGCAATAGTATCAAAATTCAACAGTTTTCATTAAAAGATTATTACATGAAAAATTACACAGTCCACTTCAATTTACTTCCGAACCAGCCCTCTTCACTTAGCGTTCCAGGAATAGCTCAAGAGCCTTCAAGAGCTTCCAGACGCAACAATCACAATTGGCTACTTTGTACACTCAAGAAGAATTGACATTTATGTGCACAAAGGACCCAATTTTCAAGCAAAGGGTAATAGATATTTTTGCAAACTTCAAGACGCGGCATGTGGAACTCATTTACAAGAAAATATGAACGATTGTGTAATGCCTACAGTAATCCAGATTTGTCATCATTCAAAAAATGTGACTAAAATTTATTTTTTTGAACAATATTTTTAATTAATATTCATAAACAACACTGATAACAATAATATAGTTTTTTATTTATATTTAGGCCTAATTATACATATAATGAAATGTGACAGTCACTTAGCTATTATCTGATAAAGGTAGAGGTATCTATGTTCACCATAGTTTTACTGGTTCATTAAAAATGTCAACAATCTTAGTAGGAGGGTGCTGTTGACTGGTATTTTTATGTCTGCCCAAATTATTTTGTCACGCTTCGCCACTGGTCATAGCCATATATCCAAGCTTTGTCACCTTGTGATGGTACAATCATGGTACATTGTATAATTACATAAAATATGGTAACGAGATCATAAATATTGTATTTTCCTATTTTTTGACATACCCAACCCAACCTCAAACACCCTATATAGAATTTACGGTGAGTGGACTATATTACAGTATTTGCCAGGATTTGAACTAATTCATGACAAAAAACGGTGTCACATCACAAAAACAGTGTGCAGTTATTGAGATAAGCAGAGCCAAGCCTTCGTTACGTCAGAGGCGGAGAATGTGTTGACAACTACAAACAGCGATGTCAACAATTTAGACAAAGGAATGTGACGTCAATACACCCCACTTCCGCAGATTTCAACCAGAAATTGCCGTCATTTCATCTGCAGCTCTGATTTGAGCCGGCCGGCCGCCCATTCACTTACGAGTGAATTTTAACTTTTTAGACCACTGTAGGTGGTTAATAAACAGTATAATATCAAAATGTATTAAGGAAAGTAATAGTTCGGTTTGGTGTAGGCGTCCTCGACCGATTAAGTCGTTCGTAAACAAGATCGACGTATAGAATCGGCCCCACGACGGTGGGTTACGTGGGTTAACCAAAGGTGTCCCGTCAAGCGCAGTAAAATACACCGATTGTGCCGATATACGAACGAGACTGGCAGTGCGAGGAAGCCAACACGGAAATTGGTGAGAGCGTTCCTTATATATTTTGAATCCTTTATTTCCCAATATATGTTATTGTAGAAATCAATCATTTAACTAATTATTCAAAATTTCAATCAAAATTTAAGGAGCTCCAAAATTTAAATAAGTTGTACCATGATAATGAAAGGGTGAGTGGTTGTGTGCGTGCGTAATTATTCTAAGTGCTGGGTTGAGCACCACTATATAAACATAAATATATATATATGTTATTATGGTATAATCATATAATATCATATAATCATTAAACTTAATCAAATTTGTTATTACACATTATGTTTTTGGAAGGGTTACAGTTGGTTTTAAAAAATGTTATGTAACAAAGTAAAGAATAAAAAGGGGTATTTCATTGGTAACAATTAGAACAGCTGTTTTGTTATTTCAAGCAATTTCCGTTTCCTATAACTTCGCGTAACGAACTTCTGGCCCATGACTTAGTTAATTGCATAGATGGCGTCCTAGTTTTGTATACATAACCACATTTGTGAGATATATCGTATTTATAAATTCAAAAATAACGTAACTATACAGATGTCGCCCGTAATAACAGGGACCTTATGTAATATTATGTATGTATATTATTACATGGGATACGCCTAGAAAGAACACGGAAAAAAAAATTGCTTGAGGTAACAGACAAAATTTTATAATTCGTAAACATAACCCCACAATTAGGTTATACAATTGTATGCATGCGTGCATTACACAATTGCCAAAATGAGTACTAATGACAATATTACGTTAGAAATAGGTACAACTAATGTAAATTTGACTGGCGAGATGGATGTAAAACACCTCAAACTAGTCAGATTGACGAGGCGCATACGCCTGTATCTGTAGGAATAACGAAAGTAAATACATCCATTTCAACTAGTTTAGATAGTAAGCAGGATGAAACTAATGCAATGATACAATTGTTATTAAAACTAGATAAAAAACTAGATGAGCAGAATAACGAAATTAAAGAAATTCAAAGTAGTTTTAAAATTAATTTCCATGAGATGAAAGATGAAATTAAAAGACAAAATTGTCAATTTGATGAGCGAATTAACACAGTAGAAACACGTTGTGATAACATACAGAAAAATACACTAGCCATTGTTGATGACAAGTTCAGTAGTACCATAAATGATATAGACACGAAAATCGATCTAGTTTATGGCACAGTAAATAAAACGATTAAAAGTCAATTAGAGACAAGCAGTACAGAAATACAACAGAAATGTTTACATTTTGTAGAAAGTCAAGTAGAAGTTAAAACCAATGTGTTGCAAAATCATTTAGAAAACATTGAAATAAACGTGATAGATATTACTAAAAATTTAGAAGCTATAGATAGTACTATGACTGAACATGAGAAAAATACCAAGAGTAGATTTAATTTGTTACAAAGTAAGATTAAAGAAATTGATGACTTAACTGTACAAAATAGTATGGATGTGCATGATAAATATGATATGATTGCAAATAATTTGACCAGTGTAAAAAACGAATTATGGGGAGAAATAAATAAAAATGTTTCAAGCATAACTGATAGAGTAGTAGTACCTAGAGATTTCTATAATGAAATAGAACTAGAGAATTTTAGCCATGAAAACAGAGTAATACATCCCATGCGATTCCTTAATCAGACTAGGGATTATAATCATTTTAGTAGTAGTAGCTGGGAAGTGAAATTAAATAAAATTATTAAATGTTTCAAGGGTAACTCAGTCATATGGGCTGAAGCTCATAGGTTAGAATGGGATTGCTATAATACTTTTGAAAAAGCTTTTAAGGGTAAATATTGGACAGAAGAAGAGCAGGAGACTTTAAGAAGCCGTATTATGGGAACGGGTAATTTCATGGGACGTAACATTAGTAATAATAACATTACTATTTATGTAACAAAATTGTACAACGAAGCTAAATATTTAGAGCCTCCTATACCATTTAAGTCATTTGTTAGGTATGTTAGTAAGCACTTACCTAGAGAAGTGCAGGTCACTCTGATGACTAAAGAAATAGAAAATCTTGATGAACTGGAAAGGGTATTAGATATACTACAAAGTATAAATGATCGTGAAATGGGTAGACGCCCTATACAACCAAATACGTATAACCATAACAATAATAACAATGAGTTTAATCGGCCAAGGCCTTATTTTAATCATACTGGCAATAAATATAATGTTAGAAATGATTTACAGACACCAGGCGGTTGGAGTTGTTCTAGTTGCAGGAAGGAGAATCGGGGTCACATGCAGCATTGTTATTTCTGTAAAGCACCAAGAAATAACCAAGTAAAGCAATTCATACCTGCGAACAGAGGAGCCCCGAGTAACAAAGGAGCACCGTACCACCATCAGGGACCAACACGCGGACACCCTGTGCCATCAAGTCATAATAGGACACAGCCGGAAAACTGAAGTCAACAGTGGTAAGTAGGACCCGACCACTGTTCAGGGAAACTCATGAGGTCCGACCCATCGAGAACTTACAATCCAACGTAATAAAAGCAGACATCGTTGCAGATTTATTGGAGGAGGAGTGTAACACGACATTGGAGGTGAGAGCTGGACTCACGGAAATACAGGTAACAATAGATAATAGAAACTTTAAAACACTTGTCGATACAGGGAGCGAAATTTCAGTAATAGCCGAGAACATTTTAAGTGAATTGAAAGAATTGAATAAGAATATTCCAGTTTTACCCGTAGCAGGGGTTACAGTAATAGGAGTCACGGGGGTACGTAGTAAAAGGGTGACAAAACAGATACATTTAAGCTTCTCAATTGGAGATATGAATTTTGATAATACATTTTTGGTAGTCAAGGGGTTAAGTTTAGACATCATTTTGGGAAATGATTTTTTACAAAGAAATAAAGCTGTAATAAATTTTAAAGAAAAAGTGGTGGAGTTAGATGGGGGTGATCGGTCTGTGAAAATTAATTTTGAAAATGTGATAAATAAAGTTAGAACAACTGGTGTGAAATTGTTACAGAAACAAGTAGTTGAGAATCACTTAGATACTAAAGTAAATTTTTGTATAGAGGGTGAGTATTTAGAAGATGTTGATAATGAAATGAGTAATATTAATAATGAAGTATGGGAGATAAGGGCGGATGAATTCTGTAGTGGGGGTGAGGTGATAAGGAGTGGCCAACGTATAGCGTTGTGGCAGGTAATAGAGCAGTTTAAGGGAGTGTTTGCCGATATTCCAGGAAGGGCAAAAAATTATGAATGTATGTTACAGATAAAGGAACACACACCATTCATGCAGCGGAGTTATCCAGTGCCTTACTCTAAAAGACGAGCGGTGCAAGAAGAGTTGGACAAGATGTTAGATAATGGTATCATAGAGAGGTCAGTGTCTCACTACTCAAATCCGTTAGTGGTGGTAATCAAGAAGGAAGGAGGAGTAAGATTATGCCTAGACGCAAGGAAAATTAATCAAATTATTATACCAGACCGAGAATCACCAGAATCTATAAATGAGATCTTTCAAAAGTTTAGTGGCGTACGATTTATGACATCATTAGATCTGACTGCTGGATATTGGCAGGTACCATTAGCAGAGGTAAGTAGGCAGTACACAGCATTTTTGTTTAACGGAAAAAATTATCAGTTTAAGCGACTACCATTTGGGCTAAATACCAGCGTAGCTAGTTTCATTAAATGTTTGGATAGAATTTTGAGACCAAAAGATTTAGATTTTCTCACAGTTTATGTAGATGATATTTTAATAGCTTCACGTACATTTGAAGACCATTTAGAACATTTAAAATATGTTTTAGGAAAATTAGAAGCGGGAGGATTAACCGTAAATTGGGATAAGTCCAAATTTCTACAAACGAAGATTAATTTTTTAGGATTCATTATTACATCGGAAGGAATTTCCGCAAACCTGGACAAGGTCGAATCTATTATGCGTTTCCCTGAACCGCGAAACATCAAACAACTTCAGAGTTTTCTTGGGCTGTGCAACTTTTATAGGGAATTTCAGAGGAACTACGCCTACCTAACCGCAAAGTTAAGTGCGGTATTACAGAAAAACCGACAATGGAAATGGGGAGAAGTGGAGCGTGGAGCCTTTGAAGAAATAAAACGCAGATTTAGTGACATGATTATGATGAACCATCCGGATTTTGATAAGATGTTTTATTTACAGACGGACGCCAGCAATGTCACTGTAGGAGCAGAGCTGTATCAGGAAGATGAGGAGAAAGAACATAAGACAATTGCGTTCGCTAGTCGATCCTTACTGCCAGCTGAAAAGAATTATACGACCACCGAGAAGGAATTACTCAGTATTGTGTTTGCAGTTGGTAAATTCAGAACGTACATCTTAGGAAACAAAACGATCATTAGGACTGATCATAAAG
The DNA here is from genome assembly GCA_034769895.1 of Magicicada septendecula. NCBI lineage: Eukaryota > Metazoa > Arthropoda > Insecta > Hemiptera > Cicadidae > Magicicada > Magicicada septendecula. The sequence goes on along the minus strand of CM068370.1, from coordinate 50,475,461 downwards.
CATTGTCATTCCTCAACACTTGTAAACTGGCTCATAGTCGATTAACCAGGTGGGTACTTGTTTTACAGGAGTACAACTTCGAATGGGAGTACATTAAAGGAACAGAAAATAAGGTACCCGACACTCTATCCAGAGTAGATTGTGAAAATAACAAAACAGGTAGGGACTTAAAAGAAATTGAAATTTTTCAGATTAGTAGAGAAGACAGAATCTTTGGAGAGGAGCTGAAGGATATTAACACCATGCAGAGAGCAGATGGTAAGTCTGGAAAAATAATACACAGTTTAGAGACGGAGCTGGATGAGTCTGAGTACAATCAATATTTTAAAATTTATAAAGGGTTATTGTTTAAGAAGGTAGTAGGGGGTGAGCGTGACTGGAAATTAGTGATACCAGCAGTGTTGGAAGAGAAAATTATTTGGGATTGTCATATACGATATGGTCATTTTGGGGCTAAAAAGTGTGTCAATGTTTTAAAAGAATCATGTATTTTCAGAAATATGGAGAGGCGAGTAAGGCAGTTGTTGAGGAGTTGTGTTTTGTGTCAAAAGTCGAAGGTGGTTAACTACAGAGTAGAAGGTGAGTTAAATTATATTAAGGTAGATCGACCTTTTGATTTAGTTGCTGTGGATTTGTTTGGACCATTGCCGAAGGGTAGAGGCGGAGTAGTTTATATATTTGTCTTGCTTGACACTTTCTCAAAATATGTAAAATTGTATAGCGTAAAAAGAGCTACCAGTAAGGTATTGAGTGAAAAAATAACTAAAGACTATATGATTAACGTGGGTAAGCCAAAAGTGATTTTATCAGACCATGGGCCGCAGTTCATCAGCGGAAGATGGCGTCAGACCTTAGGATGGGAAGGCATCCTCACGAAGCATACGGCTGTGTATCATCCCCAGTCCAACCAGGCTGAGCGTGTAATGAGAGAAATAGGCAGGATCTTCAGAGCCTATTGTCACGCTAAACACAGCGAGTGGCCGTTGTATGTACGAAAGGTGGAAACCTGGCTGAACAGTACCACCCACGAGTCTACTGGCTATACACCTTATGAATTAGTTAGGGGAACACGCCCCCCAAGAATCTTAGAACAATTATTCGACTATCCAACTGAAGGTAGAACAACTGATATAAACATTAAAATCCGGTTGGCGAATGAACACTTAATTAGTAAGGGTGAACAGAGAAAACGTAGACACGACGCAAGAGGTAAGTGGATTAAGTATAATGTAGGACAAATGGTATTAGTTAAGAGACATGACTTATCGAGCGCACAAGATAAAGAAATTAAGAAATTCTTTCTCTTATACGAAGGGCCATATGAGATCATAGAAGTTAAGATGCAAAATTCTTATGTATCACAGAACAACGTAACTGGAGAGATAGTAGGAACACACAATGCTACAAATTTAAAGTTGTACTGGTCAACTTAGTTATTTTATATTGATGTTTTATATTTGGAGTATATGAGTATTAATTTAGTTATTGGTTTACAGAAGGGACTATCCCCCATTTTCGGGCGATCACAGATTCATCACCTCTGATCGTGGATTTTGGAGTTTGGGAGGCGGACCATGGTTGGCGGAACTGACGTAAGGAAGTAAAAGCAACGATGGTCTTCCTCCACACAAAATTGGTAGAAATTTGAAAATTTAATCTTATTATTGAACGGGGAGGGGGACCCCTAATTCTTGGAAAAAAAAAAAACAAAAAAAAAAAATATCTTTTGGCATTAATCCCATGAAATTTTGTTTTATTATAGAATAAAATTTGAAAATTGTGTAACTTAAGAGGTTAACTCATTAAGGAGTTGTATATTTTTTTTATGTAACTAAGTATATCAGAAGATCCAATGTTTTCCTGGAGTGTTAGAAAAGTGATGTTTTGGACTTGGAAAGTGTCTACAAATTTATTAATGTAACTAAAGAATTAACATTTTTAAATGATATTTCAATTTTGATATATCTTAATTATTTATTAAGATATGATTGAATATGATTGAGTAGTTAAAATGTATTAACTGTATTATTAATATATCAGTGTTAATTATTAATGTATTATGTATTTATTTGAAAACTTTTTAACATGATGTTATAATATGTGTAGGAAGAGAAAAAAAATTTTTAAATGGCGCTGTTAATAATATTTATCAGCCAAATAATTAACTGTTAATAATAATAATAATAATAATAATTTTTTTTTTGTTTTATCATGCACTAAGAGTACTCAATAAATAAATATATAGAGTTATTAATTCTTTTATAATTTGTTTTTCTCCAGATTTGGGAGATTATAATGTGTAATTTTCTTATTATATTTTCAATTATATCTTATTCAATTTTGGTATAATATTCTTTTTAATTCTTGAAGATTATAATATATAATCTTATAATTTTATTAAGCATATTAAAATATATTAAGCCAACCCAGTGCTTATTGGCACAAACCAGCACTTAGCTAAGGGGAACCAGATCAGTTGAGGATGGAGTGATTCAATAAGCCACTATATTAATATTTTTTATAAATTGTTTCAGTGTTTGGTGGTGTGACAGCGGTCCTGAGCTGGCCAACGCGTCAGAGCAGGGGCGTTAAGAGCCTAAGTGGCCTTATGGTGTTGGGATCTCACAGGAGAAGTCCAGTAAGGTCATGAAGGTACGGTCCTCATCACCAGACCAAGGGTGAGTTATTGTTATATTTTTTATATAAAATTGTAAGGGGGTTGTGGCGACTTGTCCTGACTGATCCCTTTAGGAAGTATGAAAGGGTCAATGAAAGTTTGTGTGCTTCGTCACACCATCTTTCATTGAGGGGGTTTTGTGATGGTACAATCATGGTACATTGTATAATTACATAAAATATGGTAACGAGATCATAAATATTGTATTTTCCTATTTTTTGACATACCCAACCCAACCTCAAACACCCTATATAGAATTTACGGTGAGTGGACTATATTACAGTATTTGCCAGGATTTGAACTAATTCATGACAAAAAACGGTGTCACATCACAAAAACAGTGTGCAGTTATTGAGATAAGCAGAGCCAAGCCTTCGTTACGTCAGAGGCGGAGAATGTGTTGACAACTACAAACAGCGATGTCAACAATTTAGACAAAGGAATGTGACGTCAATACACCCCACTTCCGCAGATTTCAACCAGAAATTGCCGTCATTTCATCTGCAGCTCTGATTTGAGCCGGCCGGCCGCCCATTCACTTACGAGTGAATTTTAACTTTTTAGACCACTGTAGGTGGTTAATAAACAGTATAATATCAAAATGTATTAAGGAAAGTAATAGTTCGGTTTGGTGTAGGCGTCCTCGACCGATTAAGTCGTTCGTAAACAAGATCGACGTATAGAATCGGTCCCACGACGGTGGGTTACGTGTGTTAACCAAAGGTGTCCCGTCAAGCGCAGTAAAATACACCGATTGTGCCGATATACGAACGAGACTGGCAGTGCGAGGAAGCCAACACGGAAATTGGTGAGAGCGTTCCTTATATATTTTGAATCCTTTATTTCCCAATATATGTTATTGTAGAAATCAATCATTTAACTAATTATTCAAAATTTCAATCAAAATTTAAGGAGCTCCAAAATTTAAATAAGTTGTACCATGATAATGAAAGGGTGAGTGGTTGTGTGCGTGCGTAATTATTCTAAGTGCTGGGTTGAGCACCACTATATAAACATAAATATATATATATGTTATTATGGTATAATCATATAATATCATATAATCATTAAACTTAATCAAATTTGTTATTACACATTATGTTTTTGGAAGGGTTACAGTTGGTTTTAAAAAATGTTATGTAACAAAGTAAAGAATAAAAAGGGGTATTTCATTGGTAACAATTAGAACAGCTGTTTTGTTATTTCAAGCAATTTCCGTTTCCTATAACTTCGCGTAACGAACTTCTGGCCCATGACTTAGTTAATTGCATAGATGGCGTCCTAGTTTTGTATACATAACCACATTTGTGAGATATATCGTATTTATAAATTCAAAAATAACGTAACTATACAACCTGTTACGGCACACTTGAGTAAACCTGGGTCATCAGTGACCTTTTTAGCCAACAGTTGCTCAGCAAGTTTCTGCAAAGCAGCTTTTGAAGAAAATTCAACAGTTTTGGAATTTTGGAACAAATTTGGCTGCTATTCATTTTGCACCCAAAATGTTAACAAAATTCCTTGCATGACCCATACAATATGCGAATTTCCTTACCAGTTTCTTTTAGAGTGTTTTGGTAATTACTAACCATGATATCCTTTCCATGTTTTCTTTGGTGGTTGATATGGTAGGGCGTCCAATTCTCTTGTTATCTTCGATGACTTCACAGCCCTCTTGGAAACATCTGTACCACTCATAAACCCTTGGTTTGGACACAGCATTCTTGCCAAAAGCCTTTTCCAACATTTGTACTACTTCACTGCACTTGATATCATTTTTAATACAGAATTAAAAGCAATTTTTTTATTCCATCATTTCAAAATAAAAAAAATCACTGTGCTAAAATGTGTCATCAGTGTTTGCTTGTCAAACACAAACTAAGTGTCTAATATTCCCAACATTTAACATGTATTTCATGGAGAGTGCTACCAATGTGAGAAAAAAATATTGTAAATTGAAAATGTACAGCACGCAAAATTAAGAAATTCTCATTATATTAATTTTAATCTTTGTTAAATAAAATACATCAATCGTGTACCTCTCTTTGCAGTATTGTTTATTGTCTTGTTGTATGTTTTTCACTTAGTACTACCACTGAATTCAAACAGTTCTCAATTTCTTTTGATGTGGAACCATACAGGATAGTTGAGTTCAACCTGACCTATGAACAGATGCTCACTCGATCTCTTGGAATGTACCATCACATTGTCAACTTAAATCCAAAACAGGTACTTTTAAAAACACTTTACATATATTTAAGTACTAAAAGCAATTTTATATATCACATTTTACTTTATTAATTACTTACTTACTTCTGTAAACCATTATCTTTACTTACTACACGTCATACAGCAGAACTCCATTTATCTGAACTCCAGTTATCCGAATCACCAATTATCCAAATCAATATCAGAAAATGACATGGAATAAAATTAATGAAATTTCGACAAAACAATCAAATCCAGGAAGAAAAAGAAGAGGCAATGAACAAGAAGGAAGAGTAAAAAAGAGCAAAAGAAAGTGTCAAAGAAAATGTAGCTGTATCAACTGAAGACGTCCAGAAAACTATTGTAAAAATTCCTGGCTGTTCCGAGTGTGATGTTGACGACATAAATGAGTGGTTGCAGTGCAATTCACCGGACCCTGGATATTAAATTTTAGACAATGATGAAATTGTCCAAAGTGTAACAATAAATTTCAGCAGGTAGACGAAGACGATGACAACGTTGCTTCAGTTGAACCGGAAAAGGAACCTATGGCGAGTGAGGCATTCGTTTGTTCTGACACTGCTTTAAAGTAGATGGAACGGCAGCCTGAATGCGACCATGTGCAACTTCTTTCCGTCAAGCGTTTGCGGGACCTGGCTGCACGCAAATGAGTTTCTACGTCAAAACAATTAACTTTGTTTGACACATTCAACTGAAAAATCATAATAATGTGTGAGTATTATTTTAAATTTGTTGTAGTAAAAGTGAACTTTTTGCAAAACACGTGTGACCTAGTTTCTATTAAGATATTGTACTCACGTAAAAAAATAAACAAAAGTGATTTTTCAGGAATTTTTGCGTTTTCTTTCATAACATAAACTTTTTCTTAATGTTTGTTCCAATTATCCGAATTTCTGCATATCCGAATTACGTATGGGAATCATTAGTTATTATGTCTGGGAATCATTAGTTCGGATAAATGGAGTTCTACTGTATATAGAATTATATAGAACCTCTTCTTCAGTACAGGGATTACAAATCCAGCCTGTTCTGGCTTCAAAATTGGTCCATGCAGTCTCTTTGGAGCCTTCTTAAATCTCTTAGGGCTCTGTAGACCAATTTTTTATTCAGGAAATGGTTGCATTCCATCATGTCCACAAAGCCATTGCTCTCTAATTGTTTGAAACATCCAGTTCATTCCACAACTCATTATTCCTAATTCTGACAAATCTAGTGTAACCTTTTACTGATCTAAGGAATTTCATTTTAGTAATATCGTTATGTGTCAGTCTAATTCTCTTGTCCGTATAACAAAACAAACACTACTGTCACTTTATAGAACTTCGTACATATTTGTTTCACCATGTATTTTCACTACACTCCCATTCACCATTCGGTAACAGTTATGATTATTATTACATCAATACAAACCACTGTTTCAAGAGCTTACTGTACTTTTTTCATTTTTGCAGAGTGCTTTTGTGGACTAGTAGCATCCCTTCTTCAGTACTGGGAAAGCTATATTTTTTCATCTTACTTGTTTTCATGCTTGTTGAGTGCTAAATATGGGGGATACTACCAGTCCCTGAAAGCTCTCTGCAAAAATAAAAAAAATAAGTTTTTCTTTGAAATATTCTTGGATTTTGTTGTCCATGACTTGTCCGTTGATTAACTAATTATAAGTATAACACTACCGACTTGGAACTCAAAGTTTTTTATTGGTAAAACATAAAATTTTTACCTTATAGCCTGAACCAGTTGTCGCTTATTATAAGCTTTGTCAGAGGCTGCCACTAGGACTGCTGTCCATCTTGTTCTTCGTGACGGCGCCGTCATTTGAAAGATCGATGTTGTGTGTGTGCAGTGTGATATGTTCAAATAGTATGTGTGATTTGAATTGTGTCTGCAAACTTGTATGTGTGATTTGAATTGTGACCTTTTGTGTGTGCAAACTACCTCATTGAAGCAAACCACATATACACAAACATAACCAGCAACATGGATATTCTACATGAAGGCCAAACACTAGACACTCTTGTACAATTAGAAATACACAAACACACAAATCACATAAAAACGACATCCTAAATGAACAGACACAATTCAAATCACTCATACTATTGGAAGATATCACACTGCACACACACATCGATCTTTCAAATGACGGTGCTGTCATGAGGAACAAGACGAACAGCGCTCCTAGTGGCAGTCTCTCATGAAGCTTATAATAAGCAAAAACTGGTTCAGGCTATAAGGTAAAAATTTTATGTTTTTACCAATAAAAAACTTTGTGTTCTGAGTCGGTAGTGTTATACTTACAATCTTTGAAATAGTTGTTAGTATAAGTATAATTATACATTCGTACTTACATAATTGTACATACCCATACACAATAACAAACATAACTGTATGATCTCTTAACAAATATCTGTCAATCAAGGTGTCAGAAAAGGATGCAGAATATCACCTCTTTTTAACGTTTATATTGATGACCTAGTAAACATGTAGTAAACCCTGGTATTGAGATATCATGAAACAGATATTTGAATGTGCTGTTGTCTGCTAATGACTTGCTTGTAATTAAAAATCAAGAATCTGCTTTACAAAAATTAGTTTTTAAGGTTCATCAGATATGCAACCAATACAATATGAAAATCCCGCTATAAAAACAATGGTAATGGCATTTTGAGGCAAGGAACCAATAAGAACAAAAATAATTAATGATCAAATTATATAACCGGTGAACTATTTCGGAAATGATATTGGCTATGATAAGAATTATGATATCGATGTTTAAGTTAAGCAAATTCCAGACAATTTGTGGAACAATCATTCATACTTTTAGAAAAAAGGTTCACTGAGAGACAAAATTAGAGTTCTGCAAAGTTATGGGACTCCCTGCACTGTCCTATTGTGTGAACTGTGGATGACAGCCAAGAAACGAGAAAGTAAAAACAGACCTTGGAAATGGCAATCTTAAGAGGAGTTGGAATATATTCTAAACTTGATCATACAAAGAATGAAGTATTAGAGAATAATTACAAGTTTTCAACTTGAATGACCAGGGGGGAATCCAGCAAGCAATTTGGGGGGATATGAAAAGTTGGACCATTCTTTAATGGTATAAAGTATAAATGACAGGAATGAGTGTTGATAAACATACAGTGTGTAGTATTATCAACACAACAAGCTTATTAACATACAAGTATAAAATCATATCTGTGTTTATCAGTTCATTGTTCTTTTAAAATACTTACAGTTTAAAATACACACTACTCATTTAAGTTATGTATCAAACAAAAATTAATATGGTGGTAAGGTACAGTTACAGTTTAAAGGAATTTTAGAGTAAAACCATAAACCAACATAACATAATATGAATTTTGTATCATATTCACAATCACAAAACCATTCTATAATCACAAGAATAAAAAAAACTTTCATCTGATGTGACCATGTGGGGACAGGAATCCCCTTCTCCCATGGATCCACGCCTGTGAATGACAGATTAAAGGATTATAAATGATGGTGGAAATAACACTTAGAAAGAACGCCATATTCAAGACTGACCAAACAAGTTTGGAAATATAAATCTATAGGACATAGGTAATTGGGGTAGACCCACGAAGAGATGGCTGGAGCATCTATGAAGGCGGAACAGGCAGCATCTTGCCTATGCCATCAAAAAGTTTGAATTATTGTAAAATTCTATGTGTGGTATCAAATTATGAGGACTTTTTTTCAAAATATGAAGTCGGTACCTTTAACAAGTTGACAAAATTAGTCCTAACATCTGTTAAAACTCACACAAAATTTGGCTCATCTTTAAAAAGTCTATAAGCTGTTTGTAAAAACCTTTAACAAAAAAAAAAGAAGAGAAGTGATGTATGTTTACTATCTCCTTATGGTTTTTCTTGGATAACGTTAAGAATCAAACACATAAAGAGCTTTAAAAATTTACAATTTATCAAACTATTAACAATACTGCTATTTTGGGGCCCTTTTTGTATTTACAGCTACAAAAACAGACAAAAAGGGGCAATACTGAAACAGCATTGGTAAAAGTTACTGAACTTGAAATTCTTAAAGATTTGTAAGATCAATTTGTGGCCACTTTCAGTAGACTGAAGTGTCATGACACTATAGAATTGTGTGTGAACAATTAGTGTTGAAGACAGTGAATCTTGCTTACTGTTGTGGCATCAAGTGTCATGACATCAGTCTCAAAGTGTGAACAAGGGTTAAGTTATAAAGCTTGTATACAAACGAAAGCTAGCTCAACCACAGATAAAATTGAATTAAACATTTTATCTAAAATGTTGTGTTCCAAAGTCTAAAGTTGCTTTAGATAGTATTGTGTGTGTGTGTGTGTGTGTGTGTGTGTGCACGCACACACGTGTGCGCATTCACATATGGGCATCAAATTTGTATTGTAATATTATAAAGTTTATAGTTTTGATATGCTCTTCTAACGATTTTCCTTGCATTGTGCATTTTCTGCTGCTTGAACGATATGGTAAATGTGACAGTATCGCTGTGTATGGTCTAATGTGGTGGTGAATGAGTATTCATTATTCAACCATCATTGGCACGGTCATTATTGAATTACCTATGCTTACATAAGCTCTTACTGTGTAAATATTAAATTGTTGCAGATTGTTGAAGATTTGTCAGTGATTTTTAAAATAAGTGAATCGGCTGAAATAGTTAAGCTACAGGCACCAGAATTTGATGGTACCAATAATGTACCTAATCGTAAAGTTACTGACTCAATCATATTTGACATTACCAACAATTTACCAATTACAGGAAACAATACTGGAAACAATAGTAAGTGTTCCAATTATACTAACTTTTTCCGACTATAATATTTTTTTGACCACATCATAATTTGTTCATGTTTAGGCCCATATGTTGTTATGTTCATAATTGCTTACAGTTATTCTTGTCAATAAGGTAAACGTTTAACATTTTTTTACCAATACAAAATTAGTGATCCAAGTCAGTACTGATATATTTATAATTAATTAATCAATGGACATATCATGGACAACAAAATCCAGGCACTTTAATGGAGTTTTATTGTATATTTAAATTTTTGCTATCAGACTTATAGCACTATTAAATGATAATGCGCGCACATGTGTGTGTGTGTGTGTGTGTGTGTGTGTGTGTGTGTGTGTGTGTGTGTGTAAGTTACAATTGATGACTGGGTACTTCCCCCACTGACTGTCTATTTACTTCCACATGTTTTGTGTCTGTGTCTGTGTCACTTTTTTCCAGAAAATAAATTAGTGACAATAGAGAGGCCAGATCCTACAGTCGCAATTATACGTTGGGCTCCAACACAAAAGCAGCAGTCACAAATAGCCAAGAATGGTGTGAAAGGTCGACTCATGATCAGCTATGATGTAAACAGAGAATCAAATTCACAACAGATATTGGTAGCTATTTATTGTTGTTTTTCTATTGCTAGGAATTTAAAATTTTGATGTTTATCTTTTCACGTTCTTCAGTGATTATCAAGTTAACAAGCATGATAGTAGATGTACAGTTCTATATATAAAGGCAAACAATGTTACCGTCCAGTGTAATAATTTTATTATTATAAAGTATCAAGGAGGATTGTCTCTTTGACATTTCTGTCCCTGATTGCATTTCTGTGGGCCTTTGTAATGAATGTACAGTAGAGTCTCAGTTAGCCGACATAAAGGGGCTGCACCAAAGTCAAATAAGCGAAATGTCATATAATAGGAATACAAAACTATAAACACATTTTTAGTTAAATACAATGCATTCATCAAACGTATTTTTAATTTTTAAACATATGAATTTACAGTAGACTCACTTCAAGGCAAAAACAGTTATGTTTTAAAATTTTGTTTACTACAGTGCATTATGAAAAAGAAATACTGTACAATTGGAATAAACTAAATTTAAAAAATAAATAAATTTTTTTTTTTTGTATCGGCCATCTAAGGACTACATGCCAATTTCAATTCTTTATTCTTTGTTCTTTTCTTTTTCTCCAATATTCTTTCATCTTTTCACTGTGTCTTTTCTTCCTGTCTTCAGTCCACTTTGAACCTACGTTTTTCTCTCTCCTACCCTGGACTCCTTCCATTTTTAACACTTTTGTTCGAAAAACTTCTCTTTCTATTGCTTCTTCTGTGTTTATACTATTTCTTTTCTAAATCCTTTTACACTTCTTTAATCCAGCTTGATGTTGACTTCTTCCCCCACAGATATTTGAAAATTTGCTTTGTCAACCTATTGTTGTCCATTCTATATAAATGTCCAAAAAATAATAGTCTTCTTTTTCTCATTGCTTCTGTTATATTTTCTATACTTTATATATTTCATCATTACTTCTTAATTTTCAACCTTCTGAAGTTTTTCGTGGACCTAATATTTTCCTAATAATTTGTCTTTCCAATATTTCTAGTTTGTCTAAATCATAATTCAGTGCTAGAAAATCACTTGCATATAGGCATTCTGGCTTCACTACTGTAGTGTAATGCCTTATTTTCACATTTTTAGATATGCACTATTTATTGTAAATATCTTTAGTTATACCATATGCCCTTTCCATCTTATGAATCCTTTCTTCTATAGCAGATTTTTCTAAGCCATTCTCTTGAATTATTTCTCCTAGATACTTAAATTTTCGAACCCTCTCTATTCGACCAATATCTGTTAGAAGGAATTTTGGCATTTTTCTGCAGAAATTCTTCAGCCTGTTCTACTGGCTATGTCCTCTAAAAAATTAACTTGTGTTACTGCAGATGTAAGATGTTCAGAAAGTATAGCAAATCATCTGCGAATGCCAAACAGTTTATTTCAATACGTTTGTTCCTTCTTCACAACATGATTGGTGATATAAAATGCTTTTATAAATAAATGCATTTTATTATAATATAAATATAAATAAAATAAAATATAATATAAATAAAATGCTTTTATTATAATTGTAACGTCTCGCGAATTCGAGTACTTCTCTCGCGTCTTTATCGGTTACAAAATTTGTTATTTATTGGTGTTATATGCCTTCAAAATCGAGTGTGTGTGATTATGAAAGAATATTGAATGATTTTCTTAAATTTGTTTGTATTAAATCAATACCGTTGTTTGAAAATAGGTAGGAGAGAGAGTAAAGAGAGTCAAAGAGAATTACTCTCTTTGTATACAATCGAGTATTTTCAATTTTTTCCGCTCGTGGCATCAGCTGTTTTCTCCTTTTACGAACCCATTTGAGGTTAAATTACTTTTGTAGTACGTAATAATTTTTTGATGACTGGACTGATTCCCTTTCTCTTCTCGTTTTTTCTTATTACCTGTAACCAACTACCATCTACTAGAAATAATACACATGTTATTATTTAAACGCAAGGCATTCCTTGAATTTATTTAATATTTACAGGACACTATGGTCTCCAAAACATGAATTGACAATCGATTACTTCACCAATCACAACGTTACTTCGATCTTAAGTTTACTAACATATAACACATAACAAATGTTTTTTATTACAGTTTTAATAAAGGAAAAGAAATAATTAATTAATTTCCCAGGGTTATTTAAGGTTCTTTGAACTTTGAGGAAGTCAGAAATGCATATGGGTCTGTATCAAACTTTACATTAATTATTTTAAAATTTGTATAATCTGTATCATTCAGTTGATTTTTTGACCGCTAGAGCGCAAACTATGTTTCTTCACTGCAAAACAAACACTAAGAGTAAGAGTAATGGCTGCCGGCACGTTATTAGCAAGACCACATTTTGCTATTTTTTGGTTAATTAAAATAAAGTTTATGTTCACCTTGTTTTCAGATGAATTTAAAGAGATGGTGCTGTTTCTAGTGTTCTAGATTTATTGTTGAGGTGTAATTTAGTTAAATTTTAAAAGGAAGCGATCTCACCCAACGATGTTGAATTTCTGTAGACTAGGCTCAAAAGTGGATAGTTGACTTTACAATTTCCATCAATTTGCTGGCATGGATTATTCTGTTCCAAGGATGTCTAGGATGTAGTGGATATCACTCATTAAATTTATTAATTTTGTAATGGTTAGTTCCGAATAGTAGTTATACTTTTCTTAATTTTTACAGGACATTACATTTGTTTCAACTTCTCACATTGAATACCATTTAACAATCAATCAATTTCTTGTTAGCTAGTTACTCCTAGTAACCAATAAATTTATGGTTTTTTATTGGCTAATCTAGATACCTTTTAGTATATAGGCTAATAATAATTATTATTATTTCATTTCTTCTTTTAGAAAAAATAATCCTTTACAAATTTTAACTATAATCAAATTTAATTTATTTACGGTTTTTCTTTATATCTTTACATAACCTTGTCTACTGGTATTTTATAATTTAATTCCTGTTATTTTGGTTTATTTATGACTTATAATTCATTTAAGGTATCCTTACTTTACACTACTTTTTACATGCCATCTCTCTAACATATTATTATTTGGCCATTATTATTATTTTATATATAACCCTGGATTCCTTTAACATCTAAACAAAATAATTATAATAAACAAAAAATATTAATTCTAGTTATAATGCCTTTGTGGCCTACACAATACAAAACTACAACAACTTGTCAATAGTATCATAGTCTATTGCTATAATACTGCTTTTTTCATCTTCAGCACAAATTTGTGAGATGCTCTTTTTAAATGTTTAACACTTTCACCTATCATACTATGTTCCACTTTGTACACTGCACTTTTATGATTACACTTAGTATTGTTACAATATTTACAGTGTTTTTAGAGTACAAAGGTTCTCATAGTTTGATACATAATCCCCATTTCTGACTTTTAAAATGGGTGATTACTGGTTTTTACTCTTGGAATTATTAAATCCTCCTTTATTTATTTATCCTATTTGGGCAGGGGTTATGTAACATTACATAATGTAATTTTATTTTTAAACATATATACATTTAAAGCAGGCCTATCTCAAGACAAAAACAGTTATGTTCTTTGGAAAAAATGTGCAATTGATAATTGTTTTCCTGCTGCTCACCGTTTTCTAGCTGCTATGCCATGTTGGAAGCCTCACATCTGTGCTGGAGCCTTTCTCTTGCTGCTCAATGTATTTTAAGCTGCTTCTATAGCATTTAAGCCGTCTACATGTGTCATTTTAATGCATTCATTATTATTATCATTGCTCATCATCGATTTCGTTTTTGTCACAATTAACAAGCTGAACTGTTTCAGTATCTGTCACTTCAGTTTGCTGATAACTATTCATCCATTTGTCAACATTTCCACTGTAGCTCCCTCACATCCAGGAATTCGCTGTAGTAATGAAAAAATACAGTCACCACCAGGTTCTGTTGTTTCAGAGTTCTCATTTTCATTACAATGCTGGATAGTTCATGTAGGATAATGGGACCCTACTGTATTGAGACACCTGTAATTCTACATATTACACTTTATCTGTTACCCTTCTTTTAAAATTAACAAAGATTTTTATATTTTAAACAACACTCAAATAGGCGTATAGCCTTATAATATGTGCTTTTGAGCATACATAAAACTCAAACTAAGCCAAGCAAGACATGTTCTTAAAGTACTCTCAATTGTGTGCAGTACATATATAAGTAAATTTATCTTTTTCTGAACATTAACTCTTGATATTTCAATTTTTCTTGTTTCTTGCAGTAACTGAATGTTAAGTGATATTAACAAAATAGCAACTTTCTTCTGCAAGTAAATTCTATAACATTATAAAACACCTTACATATGTTTGTTTTGCAGAGATAATCTTCCAGTTACTCATCATCATCTTCACATCATAGGTAACATACATACTGCCTGTTCCGTATTCAAAGATCCTCGAGCCATTTCTTCCTGGGCCTACCGAGACACCCATGTCCTATAGAGTTATATTTCCAGACTTGTTTGGCCAGTTATGAATCTGACATTCTTTCTAAGTGTTCTTTCCACTGTTGTTTATAATCTTTTAGTACTCCGTGCAAGATAAAAAATTGTAGTTCTTCTCTCGTGCCCTCATTCTGTATATGGTTAAGTTTAGAACACCTTTTAACTCTTCTTAAGAACACCATTTCCAAGACCTGTATTCTACTTTCTTGTTTCTTGGTTGTTGTCCACAATTCACACCCATATGACAGTACAGACCACAAAATTTTTATAAAACTTTAATTTTTTATCTCTCCAGTTACTATTTTTTACTGTTTCTTTTATGAATTTGCTAACTGCTATAATTTTTAATGTTAGACTAAGCTTTTTGTCATCACTGACATCTTCAGGTTGTTTAAGACCTGAAGATGTCAGTGATGACGAAAAGCTTAGTTGAACAATAAAAATTATAGCAGTTAGCAAATTCATAAAAGAAATAGTAAGGATGGCTGCTAATTTAAACAATACAAAGAATACTATTTTTTAATTATTTTGATAATTGTGAGAAAGAAGTTATTATTTTGCTAATACCATTAAACAAATGGTATTCTTGGATTTCGTATGGTATTCATGTCACTAAATAGAATTAAGCCAATCAAGAAGAAAGTAGCACACTACTGGTTCGCTTGATTGGCTGGTGGTATTGGTACCGTCTTCTTGATTGGCTGGTGGTGTCCGAACAACATCTTAATGGAACTTGGAAAATTTATAAGCATAGGTGCCCTTCATGGGGCTGGTAGCCTTTACCACAGTACTGTGGTCACTAACCATGACATCTATGTTAGTGTTTAGCTCGATTTTAGCACTGAAGATGGCCATCAGAGGCACAGCTGAAACCTCTGCTGTGATGAACAGCTTTGGATCATGGCCAAACAGTGCGGAAGACAATAATTTTAATAACACTAAATTAAATTAATTGACTAACTAAATACAGGCAGCAATTTTAATTTTCTTAAGGCCTGTTCATGTTCTTTTCCAAAGTACACTTATTCTTATAATATATGTACAGATAATTTAATATGGAGAAGAGGTATATGACATATGATTTATTAAGTACCCTTTACTTTCTTATAAAATGACAATTGAAAACTGGTGGACTTGTGTCTTATCTTATGTAAGTAGCACTTCTATAAGAAAATCAGACATAATGGTAACTCCATTAATCTAACTTTTAAAAAACATTTACAATTTATTTCAACTATGTGTTTAAGACACAGATTTGCTAAACTACCATTATAGTTCTGTACACAACGTCTACCAAATGCTTTGCAGGTTGAAGACGGCTATTTTGTGCACTTCTTTGCTCCAGAATCAATGCCAGCATTGAGCAAACACACTGTATTCGTTTTGGATTACAGTGGTTCAATGGGCATGTTTAAACGAGAACAAGTCGTGAGTGCCATGAAGTTTGCACTGACAAATTTAAGTCTTTCAGACTATTTCAGCCTTGTTCTGTTCGCTGATAAAGCTACAGTAAGTAACTTGAAGTGAAAGACCATTGTATTTGACTGTCATTATATGTCTTGTGTTTACTATATTTACATAGTAATGATTTTCACAGTTCTTTTAAAAATATTCCTTCTAACATAGTTTATATTAAGTAATCAGTAAGAAAATAATAGCATAACTGTATTCTCTTTATTGAAGTTGAGACTAGATGTATGCACAGAAAAATTATTCTGAGCGGTTGAAGTTAATGTGAATACGGTTAGCGGAAGCTGTTTGATGGCAAAACATATACTTGTCGCATGTAAACATGGAAATTATAAATTGAGAAAAAAATAAATTTATAATATGAAAAATAAATTGGACGTCTATGAGAATGGAACCAGGATGATACAGAAACAAAAATAGTATAATTGAAAGTCGACGGAAGAAAAACAAAGGGCTGACCCAGAACGCAATGTAAAGATAATATGAGAAAAATGCAGATTGGAGAGGGAAAACATTGTGGAAGTGAGGCAAATAGCAACTATAAAAATAGGTTAATTACCTTTCGTCACACTTCTTATATATCCAAATTTAGGATAACTCAAGTTTCAACATTGTTATGTCATCATCAGATCCTTAGAATAGTGTTGAAACTACATTTATTGATGTTCACACATCTTGTCTAACGATAAAACGACACACACGAAGGGACAAAAACATTTAAACACTCAAAACTTTAAAACATTCAAATTAAATAGGGAGCGAAACACATGTTTGCGTATTTTGCGGACCTGTACAGGACTGCGATACACGACAAAATTAGTCGACTCCAACTTGACCTTCGATCCTTCCTATCAATCTGTTACAGCTGAGTTCTCGCTCTATATCATTAATTCTATTAAATAAAATATTATTTTTATGTTTTGATTTTTCATTCAAAACGAGATCGTAATTTTCTTTTGTAGCTTTATATATTTCAAACCATTCAAGGGTGTCTAACTTAAGTGATTTTTTACATTTATGTATTATGTCCAGATTTTCTTTAATACTTTTAATGTTATGATCCTTTATGCTTAGTTGTTCAGCGAAAGTGGATCTTTTTACATTTGATTTAGTTCTTGGAATGTGTTCCTTGTATCGCACTTTGAATGAACGACCAGTTTGTCCTATATAGAACTGCGAGCAATCAGAACAATTAAGTTTGTATACTCCAGTGCCGTCATATTCATCAGATGGTCTACACTTACTTTGAAAGATCAGTTTGTTCTCAAATTTATTAGTTGCCTTAGAAGCCAGTACAATGTTTTGTTCTTTCAACTGATTTTTAAGCGTGTGATGTAATAATTCACCATACTCTATTGGTACATATTTTCCCTTTTCTTTAGGAATGTCATTATGTGCCATTCTGTTTTGTTGCTTGTGTATTATTTTATCTATTATATTGCTATTGTATCCGTTGACGGTCGCAATGTATCTAATAATGTTAACTTCGTTTTTGTAGTCTTCTGCGGAGAGGGGCACCGACATTAATCCATGTATCACGCTATTGAAAAATGCCATTTTGTGAGAATACGGGTGATAAGATGAGGTATGGATAGCATGATACGTGGTTGTTGGTTTTCTATAAATGCTGAAGCTGATTTTGTTGTCTATTTTCATTAAAGTTAAATCTAGGAAATTTATTTTATTTTCCTTTTCTGTTTCTAATGTAAACTGCAGGTTGTTTGTGACGGTATTCAAGTATTTGTTAGGTAGTTCTAATTGTCTACAGTTGCCATTATAGATTACTATCGTGTCATCCACATACCAACGATAAAATAAGATTCTATTACAATGTTTGTTATTAGGCGATAATATGTTATTAGTTTCTACATGGTTTAAGTAAATTTCTGCTAATATACTTGACAGGGGGGATCCCATTGCTAGCCCATCTTGTTGTAGATAATATTTATTATCAAAAGCGAAATAGTTTTGGTTCAATACTATTTTTATCATGCTAATAAGTTCATCAACTGTTTCTTGATTTAGTGTGGCTTTTGATAGTATTAACTTTTTTGTTATTTCGAGAGTTTCATTAATCGGTACATTTGTGTACAAATTAACTATGTCAAATGAGGCAAATGTGTGTCTTGGTTCGATTATAAAGTCTTTTGTGAGATCCACTAGTTCCAAGCCATTTTTCAGACTGTAGTTCTCTTTGAATTCTATATGCTGTCTTAAAATCTTATCAAGTTTTTTAGCAATTTTGTATGATGGTGCTGATGTGAAATTTACAAGAGGACGGACTGGCATATTACTTTTGTGTACTTTAGGAAGGCATCTAAGGTTGGGCGCTTTAGGGTCAATCATTTTTAAGTGCTTTTTTTCTTCATTCGTCAAGATATGTTTGGTTTTTTTCAACATTGATTTCACATCAGTATTAAAGCTATCAGTAGGGTCGCTCTTAATTTCAACAATGTTATTGTTAACGATAAAATCCTGTACTTTATTTTTATAACTCTCGTAAGCTATAATTACAAGTGTCTGGCCTTTGTCTGCTTTGGTGACAATGCAGTTATTTTCTGCTAGTTTTCTTTTTATTTCTTTAAATATTTTAGTTTCTTTATTGTAGCTATTTTATTATTTTTCGCTTTCAAAATTTTCTTTATTTTAATTATTTTATTATCGATTACATGTCTTACAACTGTTTTTGTTTCTTCATCAGATATAGAGTTTATAGCAGTTTCAGCATTTATAATTTCATTTATGAGCGATTGTTTAGAGCCTTTATTTATAAAACTATACTTTAGGCCTTTGTTTAAAAGATTGGTTTCCTCGTTAGTGAAGTCTATTTCAGTAAGATTAATTACACGAGGATAAAACTGATGAGCTATTGCATTGTTCTTTTGAAGGCTGTTTTGTTCTTTCAATAGATTATTTATTTTCTTATCTTGTGTTTTATTTTCCTGAGAACGGCTTTGTTTATTTGTTGCTCTATAAAATATATTATTTTGTCAGTTTGTGTTGGATGTAAATTTTGTAATAGTTCGATATGTTTTTTCATAAGTAGCGTGTTAAGCATGCTCTTTCTATAGTACAGGTGTTTGATTTCGTTCTTAATCCATAACTTTACATCTAATTCTTTAGTTTTTCTAGCACTATAAGATTTAGACTTTATTTTAATCTGGACATATTTTGGCACGATCTGTAAAATTAAACATGTTTTGTTGTATTTGATATTTAATGCTGTATTTAGTAGTTTCAACTTAATATTCTTGTATTGATAGGCAATCTTTGCCTGACTGGCTTCTAATTTAAACATTGTTATTGCAAATAGCAAGACACACATACACTTAGAGAAACTTAGGGCACTTAGAGTGAGGCACTTAGAGAAACACATACAGAAAATAAAAGACCCAACCACTAAGGTAAAAATCGGTGTAGTGAACCATACATGACTTCCATGTCCTAAAATTTATATTTAGAATCATTTAAATATTAATTAAATAAGTGGATGCTTGAGTTCTGAAGAAATCAGCTAAAATGGTACCACCATGTCAGGTGGATTAAGACTATCCTCAACCTTCGTGAGGAAGGACTGTACTTTTGGACAAAATGTCTGTAGGTAGAACGAAGAGTTAGGTAAAGGTAGCTGCGATCTGATTCCTGTAATGAAACTGGACTCTCGCTGCGAGGGGCCGAGGGATGTCTGTAGTGTTATCAAACTCTTTCATGTCAATACTGTACTACAATCAAAAGCACAGCTAAAGTCCATTGAGGGCGGAGCCTACTGAGCCTACAACCTTGAACAAACAAATCAGTGTGGAGCGGTGTTGCCACACTGATCGCGTACTTTTTTTAGACTATTCCTGGAAAAGGTGACTTGACTGAACACATCCTGTACCAACGTTTTTTTCCTTGTTATGATTCAGTTGAGTGGGAGCGTTCGAACTGTTCAGTTTGTGACAAGTGCTATCCAATTTTGAAGCGAAGTTTTAAGTGTTTAAAAGTGTTTTACCTTGTGTAATCTTGGAAGTTACAGGTGTTAACGCCAATACTTTTAGAACTACAGGAAAAAAAGGAAAAACCCTGCAAAGTGGTGAGAGGAACATTGTTTGGAATGTATACAATTTTTTGTAAAAAGCTTTCGAATCCGCAGTTTAGGGAATTGTTAACTTTAATCAATGTGCAAAATTGTGTAGTTTAGCCTGCAATATCAGTGAAAAGACTGTAAACAGAGTTTGCAAGGAGGCTAATACAACAGTGAATGAAGATCCATCTGATAAAACATTTTCAACCCCTGGAAAAAAAAGAAAAAGAAAATGTGGAAATGACTGAAAGGGACAAATTTGATGAGGACGTTGTATGGAGAACAATATTTTCGTATTATGATAAGGGAGAATTTCCAACAGCAGAAAAAATAACTACAGATTTAAGAAACAGTTTAGGCTATAAGGGTTCAGTTTGGTCAACTCATAGACTGTTAAAAAAAATTGGTTTCAAATATCGTAAAATGAAAGACGGAAGGAAATTTTTAAGAAGTGACATCGTGGCATCACGCTTAAGATTTTTAAGGACAATGCACCAGTTAAGGCAGTCGGAAGATAAACGCCCTGTTTATTATTTGAACGAAACATGGGTCAAAGAACACCATAGTCTGAAATACGGTTGGCAAGATAACAACGAATCATTTGGTGTTAAAATATCCCTCGGTAAGGGAAGACGGCTTATAATATGCCAGGTTGGTTCAACTGAGGGATTTATGAAAGACTGTGAATGGGTTTTCCAATCGAAGACTAACAGCCAGGACTATCATGACGAGATGAATGCTCAGTCTTTCAAAGAATGGTTCATCTCATTCCTCAACCTACTAGAGGAAGGTTCCGTAATAGTAATGGACAATGCCCCTTATCACTCGGTGCTGGCAGAAAAAATACCAGCTACTAACTGGAAAAAAGAAGAAATTCAGAAATGGCTTACCGAAAAGTGTATTGCTTTTAGTCATAATGAAACTAAGGTGGAACTCTTAGAAAAGTTGAAGCCATTTAAGAACAAAGAAAAAACTTACGAACTGGATGTGATTGCCAGTTTAATGGGTCATTCAGTGGTTAGACTTCCACCATATCACTGCCAGTATAACCCGATCGAGCTGATTTGGGCAAAGGTTAAGAGGGACGTTGCTGAAAATAACAAGACATTTAAGTTGTCTGATGTCGAAACGCTTGTCCGTGAAGCACTTGGCCGAGTGACCAAAGACAACTGGCAATCGCGCATTAAACATGCCGAAAAACTACAAGAAGATGCTGTTGACAAAGAATGTGCAAGGGCGGATAACCTTGATAAAATAGTGATCAATCTGGTAGATGATAGTGATACGGACAGCAATTATTCAGATACTGAGTGTGACAACGACGACAGTGCGTCAGAAGTGCTAGTCACCCCCCTTGATGACGAAACAGATATTGCCGACACACTAACAGCAATTTAAGGTAGATTCACTTCAATGTCATGCTGTCAAAACCTAATAATTTATATTTATAATATTTAACTTAAGTTTATAATATTTTATCCAATTAATTACATAAAATGTGTCGATAAGAGAATTTTGGCACACTGGATTCTATATCAGCGCTACAATCTGTAGCAAAGCACACAATCAAATTGTCGGCGTGTCGCTAAAGTATAATATAACTTTTCTAACTTAATTGCATTAATAACGTGACAATTATATTGTCATTTATATTTAATAAATCAAAATAACAAAATAAATTGTTACAAAGCACATTTCCAATAAACAACTACTTGTTAATAAACAACTACAATAAGAATAACTCAAAGATATCTTGGCATAAAAATACAATAGTATAAAATACTATGTCCGCTCTTTTACAAATTAGAATATATGTATTTATTTAATGTAGAATAAAATATCACTATTCTGTTAATAATTGTGACTTAATAAAACAATTTAAAAATTAAATTGTTTTTCAGTATAAACATCTTTACATCATATTAGATTACAATAAGAAACAATAATTTTATAAACATTTTATACATTACTTATTAATTATTTTAAATTAAAAATGTCATTACTGTCTTTAATAACACTGTGATAATAGATGAGCAAAAAATAGAATAGATATATATTTATTACAAAATATTATAATATACTTTATTTATTATTTTATTTATTTATAATTATTGATATTTATTTATTTATTACTTTATTATACTTTATTTATATAAAGTATAAATACTTTATTTATTATTATAAAAGATATACTTTATAATAATATTATAATTTATTTTATTAGTTATTTATTTACCGGTAGTTAAATAATTGGAGCTTTCTATGAAGACAACTACTATACACTTGACAATGCTGCGCTCTCACCTCGTTGGCTGCATCCCAACGGACTTCTTCCGTGCTCGGGATAATAGTCATTTTACTTCCATGTTCCTTAAGGAAATGGAAGTATGGTGATGGCAAAAAAAATCGTGTTCGAGATTATTGCAGATTATGATTGTACTACCCTGAAAACATAAAAAAAGCCATTTTTAGAAAAGTGTGTGTGTGTGTCTGTAGATTTTTTTTCTATGGCAAACGATAACAGCCGCAAATTCAAACAGAATCAGATACTTTTTGCATACAGCCCTGATTTGTAGAGTACTCAAGACCTATTGTTTTTGGTGAAGATCGGTGAAGGGAAAGGGGTAGTTTACCAGCAACGGTTTTTTTTAAATCAAGGGTAATTTTTTCTATGCCAACAATAACAGCCGCAAATTCAAACAGAATCAAATAGTGTTTTGCATACAGTCCTAAATTGTAGAGTTCTCAAGACCTATTGTTTTTGGTGAAGATCGGTTAAGGGAAAGGGGTAGTTTACCTGCAACATTTTATGTTTTAACAAGGGTATTTTCTATGGCAAACGATAACAGCCGCAGATTCAAACAGAAACAAATAATGTTTTGCATACAACCCTAAATTGTAGAATTCTCAAGACCTATTGTTTTTGGTGAAGATCGGTTAAGGGAAAGGGGTAGTTTACCGGCAAAGTTTTTTTTTTAACAAGGGTATTTTCTATGGCAAATGATAACAGCCGCACATTCAAACAGAATCAAATAATTTTTTGCATACAGCCCTGAATTGTAGAGTTCTCAAGACTTATTGCTTTTGGTGAAGATCGGTTAAGGGAAAGGGGTAGTTTATCTGCAACATTTTATGTTTTAACAATGGTAATTTTTTCTATGACTAACGATAACTGCCGCACATTCAAACAGAATCAAATACTGTTTTGCATACGGCCCTCAATTGTAAAAGACTGAAGGCCTGTTGATTTTGGTGAAGATCGGTTAAGGGAAAGGGGTAGTTTACCGGCCACATTTTATGTTTTAACAAGAAGGATTGTTTCTATGACGAACGATAACTGCCGCACATTCAAACAGAATCAAATAATTTTGTGCATACCTATCTCAATTGTAGATAACTCAAGGTCTGTTGATTTTGTTGAAGATTGGTTAAGGGAAAGGGGTAGTTTACCCGTAACATTTTATGTTGTAACAAGAGAAGAGAACGTTTTCCATGAAGAACGATAACTGCCATAAATTCAAACAGAATCAAATAATTTTTTACATATGTGCCTGAGTTGTAGAGGACTCAAGCCCTATTTATTTTGGTGAAGATCGGTTAAGAGAAAGGTGTAGTTTACCTGCAACGTTTTATGTGATAACAAGGGTAATTTTTTCTATGACGAACGATAACTGCCGTAAATTCAAACAGAATCAAATACTTTTTTATATATGTGCTTGAGTTTTAGAAGACTCAAGGCCTATTGATTTTGGTGAAGATCGGTTAGGGGGAAAGGGTAGTTTACCGGAACATTTTTTGTTGTAACAAGAGTAAAGTACTTAATTTTGATAAATAAAGTATCCCAATAAGAAGATCTTAATAATCCACTGTAGAAACATAGATGAAACATATCTATAAATGAAGAGGCTAGTTGAATGGGGTGGGGGTAATTTTCTATAAATGAAAATTATAGTTGAATGGGGAGGGGATAATTTTTTATATACAGGGTGGGCCAAAAGTCACTACCCATGGTGAGTTACTGAGTTACCCATTGTAAACATTAAGATAATTTTGGTTGTGATCTTCCCATCGATTTTAAATTATGCGCCTTTGGTTTGTGTCTGATAGTTTCTTATGTTGTGCCGCGATTTCTCAAGGAAATCGGGCGTATGTATAAAAGAGAATTTATTAATATAATTGCAATTTACTCATTCAGCGTCGTTCTGTGTTTACCGTGTGTTACCGCGGAGTTGAGGCATGCTTGCGCGATCTGTTGGGGAAAACTAGTAATTAGGTTTGCTGATCAGGCACGCGGTCTACAAGCTCGTGCAGTTGGGTCTCGCCAGTCACCTTGTGTGTACAGCCTATTCTCGCCGGCAGGACTGAGTTGATTTATTCTCATATTTCTATTCTATCATGGCTAGATAAACTCAACCAGACCTTCGGTAAGTAAATTCAGAATATATATTATGGATTGCTTGGAAGGAAAATATGGATTTGAGCATTATTTGAGTAGATGTAAATGGATATGTTTGAAGCATGCCTGCCTCGTGGTTGCGAATCTAAAGTATATTCATTGTCATGTATTTTAATTTATTTAAACTTTGATACAGCCTTATAAATTGTAATTAGTATAGAGTAATTGCCCATCTCACAAGTGGTGTAAAAATTGTGTAATTTTGGGGAACTTTGAAGTATTAAATGTGTGAGCACGTGCCCCTATATAACTTCGAACAGGGTATAGTGTGTTGAACTTGCATACTCACGTTGGCGTAATTTATAGATTGAGACATTATAAAGTGATTTTAGGTCTTGTGTGAGAGTTATTGGTTTGAAATGTAAAAGAGAAGATGTTAAATCTAATTAGAATGAACATAGTTGAATTGGTCAGGGGTGCCTGTTCGATTTTGTCTAGACTAGCTCAGGCTGTGGTGCAAGTGTGGGTTATGCTCGGAAATAAGCGTTTGGTCAGCAATTTAATTATTATTTATATTCAGAGCTCCTGAGGCAGCCGAGGATTTGATCCAAGCATGGAAATTCTACCTTCCATCTGGTCCTGAACACACACACAAGCTCTCGTCCTCACCTGACGGAAGGAGAAGCAAGATGAGCATGCCTCTGTAAACCCCCATCAGCTAGACGTCTGACTCACAGTGCACAGTGAAAATCAGCTGGACTAAAATGAGGTGATATTTAACCAATTTTGCTTACACTTGGCCTCTACAGAAAACACCATATTTTGTGCATTTAACAATCCGTAAAAAACTCTAGTTATACTTCTTTGTGACTCACTATGACTTTGTACATCTTAATGCCGTTTTGATTGTGCTCCTGTCCAACTGGACATAATTTGTATGCAGATTTTCTGGAACCTTGTGAAGATAATGTACTTAGATTCGTGATTAATTGTACGCCTGGTTGCTGGCATGTGTCCGTTGCTCATTAATTTTTATGCTCCACATTAACTTACCTTGATACTGTATGGGTGTTGTAGAAGTTTATGGGGGACCAGTATTTTAGTTATGTAGGTGGGTGCAGTTGTGGCAGGATGAGCTGGACCGGCTGGTCTAGTTCAATTATAATCTCAGGTCTGGTATCTATTGTAATTACGGTTTTGACACCTAATCATTTTCTTATGTCATAGAAGGGTTGAAAGTTTTTTTTTAATCTGCATTAGGCCGGTTCCCACATTATAAACTAGGGTAGTCACCTTTTGGTGCAGATCTATGCAAGCTCCCGGACATGTTTCCTTATGTCAGGTCACGCTCTGGAACATGTCAACGGCCAGGTCAAACCAGATTTTTCTTAAAATTATAAATTGTAATTTGACAAAACTGTACAGGCTGTTAACTGGCACTTAAAAGTTGTAACTTGCATTTTCTGGCTATTATAGTCAAACCAGATTTTTCTTAAAATTATAAATTGTAATTTGACAAAACTATACAGGCTGCTTACAGGCAATTTAAATTTGGTAATTTGTATTTTATGGTTATTATGGCCAATCCAGATTCTTTTCGCTCACTTTATATATATATTGTAGTTTTGATAAAATTATACAGGATGGTTACAGGCATTTTAAATTTATATATGTTTATTTTTGACTAAACTATACAGGCTGGCTATAGGCATTTTCAATTTATACAGGGTATCTCTTTAATAAAACTAGCGGGGTTGTTTACAGCCATTTGAAATTTCTAAATTGTATGGCGATAAAAATACACAGGTGGGCCACAAGGCTTTTATGTTTATAATGTTGTTTGTGATTTATATTTGTTATCTTTGTGAATTAGGTGTTATCTTTATGTTATGTGTTATGTGAATGAATGATACTTACATGTTAGAATATTGAAATATTTCCGGCCTGAGAAATGAGATTTGAAATATTTGGGATTGTGGTATTTGAAAATTTATGAATTTACGATATATGAATATTAAAAAAAAATTATAAATATGTTGTGAAAGAAATGATGATCAATTTTGGAATTATGATAAATATTTAAGAAGTATTAATAAAAAATTATGTGAATTATGAAAACTATGAAGTTTAATAAAAGTTGTTATATTACTGGTTAATCGAGAGTATTAATTGCAAGGCCTGTCGCATTGGACTCAGCTCACTTTATGCTTCTTCTAGGCCTTCAGCCTAGTCCTAAATATCTAGTAGCTCCTCTTAAAAAAAAAATTTATAAAACACTAAATAAAAAGAGGGGTTACAAATGGTAGCAGAGCGTGGTTAAAATCTAGGGTTGAACCCGTGGGTCCTTTGGTGTGATGGGGCTTGCAAACTCGGAAATAGTCTAGAAAAATTAAGAGAGATTAATATATATACCTATGTTTGTGTTATGTTCAATGTTTTTACGTATTATGTTGAGGTATGATTTGTCAGCCTGTTTGAATTTGTAAATTGGGTGCCGCCATGAGGCATGCATGCATAGTTGGCATATTTTGAGGTCGTCAGAGACTTTGAATTGCCGGAGATCTGGGGCATTGTGATGGGAGTGGACTGTATCATTAATTGATATTCGAACAATAGCGCGTTAGTTTGGCGAGATGCGGTATGCCCCGATTGGAAGTCGGTATGGTATGGCGTACCGACAGATAGTTCATTGTTTACAAGTTTTTTGGAATGGCAATGTTCATCTTTAGTGGTTGTTGCATGTATTTGTGAGATGCGATGTTGTGATCGATGTTCGGTGTTATTGATTTTATGTTTTGTGATAGTGTCAGAATTGGTTTTCCTCTTGTGTGGTGTTGACGAGAGCCAGTTCAGGATAGTTGTCAGGTTCTCGCAACGTTAGGGAACCCGGGGTCTACTTGAAGGAAGGACAGTACTCAAGTTTTTCTAATTGTTGTGATTATGTTTCGTTGTTACGTTTTGTGTATTGTGTAATTCTGGTGGAGGTATTTTATCAGAGACTGCTCAACCCTATTTCCGGCGTTCCCCAGAAACTTCCAGTGGTGGATGGAGAAGATGAGGGCAAGTTGTTGGTTTTCTTGGATATTGTCCTGCAGTTGGCGGATTTCCCGGGGCTGTCCGATGATGTCCTCTTGTCCCTTATATATCCGTATCGCCGGGGTTCATTGGCTGAGCTGGTCACCAACACTCTGCATCGTGGCAGCAGTATCGACTTTCTCCATGGGGAGGTGTTGGACTCTTTCATACCCGGTCGTTGACGTGACCAGTTGCGATGTAAGTTGTTTTATCGTGTACAGGCCAACGAAGAGACGTTGGCGGACTTTGTGCAGAGTATACGGAAAGCGACCCGGATTTTAAAGTTGGGGTTGCCCGAGAGGGAGATTATCCAGGTAATTCTGGAAGGGGTGACTCCCCAAGAGATCCCGTTTGGTGTTCGCTGACCATCCACGTTGTTTTGCGGACCTAGACCGGTTGTGTGTGGTTTCCAGAACGGTCCAGGCGATGGACGAGTCCAGGGATCGAGCTGCAAAAGAGGAATCAAAGTGCGAGACACACGGACGACATATTGTTCCATCACCACACGGTGCTAAGGGTTTTGGCATTGGGAACTCCTGTAATAAGGGGCGTCATCGTTCACCCAATTTGACTTGCTTTAAGTGTGGTAGATTGGGCCACATTAGACAATTTTTTACCGGGGTTGGGTCGAGTCCAAACCCCCTCCCCAAGGCGCCCAAGGTCATTCAGAAAGTGGTCAACAAGGAGAAGATATGTCGGAGGTCTTCTCCTCCCTGTCGCGGGTCTTCTAAAGTACACACCTCCAGGCCATTTGTAGGTCCCAGCTCTTCGGGCATCAAGGTCCTCCAGACCCTCTCTAAGCCCACTTCTGTATGCCCCTTCTTGCTGTTGAAGTTAAAAAGGAGTCAACTCAGAGCATTAGTTGACTCCGGATCAGCAAGATCAATCATATCATCTAGAGTGTGCGAGGACCTTGAAAGGCAGGGTTTGATTAAAAGGTCGGAACAGTCTTCCGTGGTGTGCTGGACAGCATCCAGGAAATTCTGCCCATTTCCCAGGTAGTTTCCTTTAAATTTAAGATTGAGGGATTTTCTTGGGTGTGGAGCTTTCTGGTTTCTCCTGCTTTGGGAGTGGAGTGCATTATTGGTGCCGACTTCATCCGAAAAAGTGGTCTCGTCATTGACATCAAAGAGCACCAATGTTATTTTAAATTTAATCGGGGAGTTGTAATCCCTTTCCTTGGATATCAGGGGAGTAGGGAAGATATCCAAGAGGTTGAGTGCCCCGACACATCTAGAGACCACCTCTCCCAGTCCCAGCGGTCCGCATTAGATCAGTTGTGTGAGCAATTCCCCACTGTGTTAACTCCGGCCCTTGGGCTCACACATCTCTTGGAGTATAAGATCCGCCTAACGGACTCCAAGGTGGTGCGCTCCCACCCTTATAAATTTGCCCCTCCAAAGATGAGCATCTTGAGGAAGAAGGTTCAAGAATTATTAGACCTAGGGGTGATCGAACCTTCTAATTCCAGCTATGCCAGTCCAGCGTTCCTAGTGCCCAAGCCTGGAGGTAAACATCGGATGGTGATCGACTACCCCAAACTCAACGCCAACATTGAGGTAGATTTGGTCCCACTTCCTGACCTTCATTCCGCGTTCGATTGGTTCAGTGAGGCGAGGTATTTTACCATCATTGACCTCAACTCTGCATATCACCAGATCCCGCTGACGAAAGAAAGTAGGCCCTACACGGCATTCTGTGTTCCGTGGAACCTCTATCAATACACTAGGGTTCCCATGGGTCTAGCGGTAGGGGCCCAAACACTCACCCGTTTACTTGACACCGTTTGTCATGATGTCAAGTTTAAATACATCTTTAATTATCTTGATGACTTGCTGGTGTACAGCAAGGGTTATGAGGAGCATTTGGGTCATCTGAAAGAGGTGATGTGCAGGTTGAGGAATGCTGGCCTCACTGTCAACCCCGAAAAGGTGAAGTTCGCCCAGACCCAAATTTCTTTTCTGGGCTACCTGATTTCCTATAGAGGTGTCACTGTGGATCCTGAGCGAACACAGGGTATCAGGGACTTTCCCCCACCAAAGGATGCCAAAGGCATCGCGAGATTTGTGGGGATGGTCAACTTCTACCGACGCTTTATTCCGAAAGCTGCGGAGATTGCGGCACCCCTGAATAAACTCCGAAAGAAGGGCGCCAAATTTGTATGGGAGGAAAAACACCAGAAGGCTTTCGAAACCCTGAAGGAAGCCATCATTTCCCCTCCAGTGTTGAGAATGCCCGACTTCTCTAAGCCATTCATTTTGCAGATGGACGCGAGTTCGGTTGCGCTCGGGGCGGTTCTGTCCCAAGATGTTGATGGTGCTAGGCAGCCTGTGGTGTTTATATCTAGGACATTGACCCAACAAGAACGGAAGTCATCAGTGTATGAACTAGAGTGTTTAGCTGTGGTGTACGCTTTAGATAAGTTCAGGCATTTCTTGGAACATGCTGAGTTCCTGCTCAAGACCGACAATCAGGCTCTGTCTAGGCTTCTTGCTCATCCCCGGCAACTGGGTAAGATTGAAAGATGGGTGGTCAAGATCTCATCCTTTAAATTCAAGGTGCAACACATTTGGGGAACTCAAAATGTGGTTGCAGACGTTTTGTCCCGCATGTTTTCCCAACCCAGTGAAGCCCAACCTGAGCAACCCTGTTCTGTCTTACTAGACTTTCCTTTAGCTTTCACTGATGTGTTACCCCATCAGTTAGATGATGAAGAGTTGGGTCCGATCATCCAAAATCTAAAAGAGGGTAACGTACAGGCCCCTTATTTCTTGTCCAAGGGCGTCCTGTGTTGCAAAGAGAGAAAGGACGTGCCCCTAAGACAGTGCTGCCCACCAAGCTCGTGCCCATGGTCTTCAGTTACTATCATAATTCCCCAGTAGGTGGACATAAGGGGATTTTGAAGACCGTTTCCAGTATTAGGAGACATTTCATCTGGAAGGGCATGGATAGGGACATAGCAACTCGAGTGAAAGCATGTCATCTCTGTGGCTTGAGTAAGCCTGCCCAGAACTCCAAGTTGGGGCTGTTGTCATCTGATGTGGCGAGCAGACCGATGGAGAAGTTATTCATCGACTATGTGGGACCCTTCCCATGTAGCAAGTCAGGTAATTCTTACCTGCTTGTTTGTGTGGATGCTTTTTCTAAGTTTGTCTGGCTACTGCCCTTACAGCAGGAAAACGCTTGATTGACCATCCTTGCACTACAGACCCATGTCTTTCAGCACTTCGGTCTTCCGGCCATCATTGTCTCGGACAATGGACCAAAATTTATTTCAGGTGATTTTCGGTGAATGTGCTTTGCCAATGGTATCAGACATGTGACCACTTCCCCGTACTACCCTCAGCCGTCCCACGCGGAGAGATTTAACCAGAATCTCCGATCAGCTTTGATGGCCTATCATGCTGAACAGCAGAATTGTTGGGACCAGAATCTGAAGTGGTTGCAATTAGCTTTTAATACGGCCTTACACGAAAGCTGTAAGGCCGTTCCCTTTGAGGTTATGTTTGGTTTCTTGCCTGCGCTTCCCTTGTCCAACTTGTGGAACATAAACGATCTTCTGCCGAGTAATCCGGACATTAGGACGGCAGATAGGTGGAAAGAGGCCCGGAAGAATTTGCTCCGTGCACACGAGCGCGTCCGTAGTAGATATAATCAGGGGCGAATTCCAAATCCCTTTGCGGTTGGAGATTTGGTCTACTGCCAGAGCCACCCGATCAGCTCAGCTGCCGATAAGAGAGCCGCCAAACTGTGTTATCGCTGGTCGGGGCCATATCATATCCTGGGTTTCACATCGCCGGTAACGGCTAGGTTGGGCGAACCGGGGAGCGATTCAAAAGAAATAACGCCAAACATTTCTAAACTGAAGCTCTGTCGCAGGGGGTAGACGGGCTGGTATGGGGGGAATTTTGATGGTCTCCGTGTCTGTAAAGGTAGTTATCATCCTGGAAGTAGAGTGCGTTAAGAGGGTGCCTTGAAGTGAGAAGAATCGGGTAGCGGGTAGATGTTCCCCACAGTCCCAGTGGTGTTCGTTTTCTTCAGGGACGCGCCCCTGCCCGCGCGAGCCTGGTTTTCTCCATTCATCCGCATTTTCCGGAGGGAGCCATGTCCTTACCTTTAGTCCTAGCTCTTGACCTTTCAATGATCCTTGCCCTTTTCATCACCCCGATTTTCCTAACCCTCCCCTTACAAAAACATAAAATTTCAAAAAAAATTTAAAAAAATATAAAAAAAAAGGAGTTAGAGAGTGGAGTGAAACATAGCGCGTTGATGAGGTCGGTTGTGAACTTCGTCCACGCGATATGTTTTGGCATACCCTTAGATTATAGTTTCATGGAGACCATCATTTTCCCCGTCTTGAGAATGTAGGACGAATCGATAGTATGAAGTTGTTTGGTTGTTGGTTAGCTCCACCTCCGTAACTATGGGGCAGAAAGCCCTGTTAAAGTTGGTAAGTTCGGTGTCTCAAAACGTAAGTTGGGAGGCCTTAGGAGGTCAGAACTCAGGGAGCTAACGAACTTCTCTTTCTTCTTTTCCTCTACTGTCCCTTCTGGATGTATGCTGGCCCTGATCAAGTCAGCGTGCAGTGCCCGCACACTTACACAAGTACTTACATACACACAAGTATACCCACTACACTTCTTCTTTCCATCTCTTTCGTTTTCCTTCTGAGCCTCTGTTCTCCTATGAGCGATTTTTCAAGAGATTCACCGGAGGAGCCTTGTGGTATAGAAGATTAGGGGTACTATGCAGGGTACTGAGTTTCTAGTGTTTGGCAACTATGTTGCCCTTTTGGGGTGGGGGTGTGCCGCGATTTCTCAAGGAAATCGGGCGTATGTATAAAAAGAGAATTTATTAATATAATTGCGATTTATTCATTCAGCGTTGTTCTGTGTTTACCGTGTGTTACCGCGGAGTTGAGGCATGCTTGCGCGATCTGTTGGGGAAAACTAGTAATTAGGTTCGCTGATCAGGCACGCGGTCTACAAGCTCGTGCAGTTGGGTCTCGCCAGTCACCTTGTGTATACAGCCTATTCTCGCCGGCAGGACTGATTTGATTTATTCTCATATTTCTATTTTATCATGGCTAGATAAACTCAACCAGACCTTCAGTAAGTAAATTCAGAATATATATTATGGATTGCTTGGAAGGAAAATATGGATTTGAACATTATTTGAGTAGATGTAAATGGATATGTTTGAAGCATGCCTGCCTCGTGGTTGCGAATCTAAAGTATATTCATTGTCATGTATTTTAATTTATTTAAACTTTGATACAGCCTTATAAATTATAATTAGTATAGAGTAATTGCCCATCTCACAAGTGGTGTAAAAATTGTGTAATTTTGGGGAACTTTGAAGTATTAAATGTGTGAGCACGTGGCCTTATATAACTTCGAACAGGGTATAGTGTGTTGAACTTGCATACTCACGTTGGCGTAATTTATAGATTGAGACATTATAAAGTGATTTTAGGTCTTGTGTGAGAGTTATTGGTTTGAAATGCAAAAAAGAAGATGTTAAATCTAATTAGAATGAACATAGTTGAATTGGTCAGGGGTGCCTGTTCGATTTTGTCTAGACTAGCTCAGGCTGTGGTGCATGTGTGGGTTATGCTCGGAAATAAGTGTTTGGTCAGCAAAACAACATGTTTTTTGCATTTAACAATCTGTAAAAACTCTAGTTATACTTCTTTGTGACTCACTATGACTTTGTACATCTTAATGCCATTTTGATTGTGCTCCTGTCCAACTGGACATAATTTGTATGCAGATTTTCTGGAACCTTGTGAAGATAATGTACTTAGATTCGGGGTTAATTGTACGCCTGGTTGCTGGCATGTGTCCGATGCTCATTAATTTTTATGCTCCACATTAACTTACCTTGATACTGTATGGGGGTTGTAGACGTTTATGGGGGGACCGGTATTTTAGTTATGTAGGTGGGTGCAGTTTGTGACAGGATGAGCTGGACCGGCTGGTCTAGTTCAATTATAATCTCGGGTCTGGTATCTAATGTAATTACGGTTTTGACACATAATCATTTTCTTATGTCATAGAAGGGTTGGAAGTTTTTTTTTAATCTGCATTAGGCCAGTTCCCACATTATAATCTAGGGTAGTCACCTTTTGGTACAGATCTATGCAAGCTCCCGGACATGTTATCTTATGTCGGGTCACGCTCTGGAACATGTCAGCGGCCGGGTCAAACCAGATTTTCCTTAAAATTATAAATTGTAATTTGACAAAACTATACAGGCTGTTAACTGGCACTTAAAAGTTGTAACTTGTATTTTCTGGCTATTATAGTCAAACCAGATTTTTCTTAAAATTATAAATTGTAATTTGACAAAACTATACAGGCTGCTTACAGGCAATTTAAATTTGGTAATTTGTATTTTATGGTTATTATGGCCAATCCAGATTCTTTTCGCTCACTTTATATATATATTGTAGTTTTGATAAAATTATACAGGATGGTTACAGGCATTTTAAATTTATATATGTTTATTTTTGACTAAACTATACAGGCTGGCTATAGGCATTTTCAATTTATACAGGGTATCTCTTTAATAAAACTATCGGGGTTGTTTACAGCCATTTGAAATTTCTAAATTGTGTGGCGATAAAAATACACAGGTGGGCCACAAGGTTTTTATGTTTATAATGTTGTTTGTGATTTATATTTGTTGTTTTTGTGAATTAGGTGTTATCTTTATGTTATGTGTTATGTGAATGAATGATACTTACATGTTAGAATATTGAAATATTTCCGGCCTTAGAAATGAGATTTGAAATATTTGGGATTGTGATATTTGAAAATTTATGAATTTACCATATATGAATATTCAAAAAAAAATTATAAATATGTTGTGAAAGAAATGATGATCAATTTTGGAATTATGAGAAATATTTAAGAAGTATTAATATAAAATTACGTGAATTATGAAAACTATGAAGTTTAATAAAAGTTGTTATATTACTGGTTAATCGAGAGTATTAATTGCAAGTCCCATCGCATTGGACTCAGCTCACTTTATGCTTCTTCTAGGCCAGACCTTCAGCCTAGTCCTAAATATCTAGTAGCTCCTCTTAAATTTTATAAAACACTAAATAAAAAGAGGGGTTACAATGTAAACACTAGAGTGCAATTTTATCACAACCAAATTTATCTTAATGTTTACAATGGGTAACTCAGTAACTCACAATGGGTAGTGAATTTTGGCCCATTCTGTATGTACTACGTTATCGGCAACAAAGAAGTAGTTTGTTGTTAAAATTCTTTCCCTTCCTGTTTGGCCGTAGACCAAAGTTTTCTGCAAAACCAGACGTTTTGGCAGTGCCGTCGACTGCCATCATCAGTAAAAATCGAGTGCGATAACGTGTGGTGGTATACGTTAGTGACCACAGTACTGTGGTTAAGACTGAAGCAATAAGTGGAAAGAAGTAGTTTCTATTGAAACATTTCATTTCGTAAATGATTTAAAATATAAATCTTAGAACATGGAAGTCATGTATGGTTCTCCATACCAGTTTTTTTTCTTCTTTACTTCCATGTTCCATAAGGAAATGGAAGTATTGTGATGGCAAAAAAAAATCGTGTTCGAGATAATTGCAGATTCTGATTATACCTCAAAACATGAAAAAAAAATCATTTTTTGAAATGTGTGTGTGTGTGTGTGTGTGTGTGTGTGTGTGTGTGTGTCTGTCTTAGATTTGTTTTCTATGGCAAACGATAACAGCCGCAAATTCAAACAGAATCAAATAATGTTTCTACATACATCCCTAAATTGTAGAGAACTCAAGGCCTCTTGATTTCGGTGAAGCTCGGTTAAGGGAAAGGGGTAGTTTATCTGCAACATTTTATGTTGTAACAAGAGAAATTTTTTCATGACGAACGATAACTGCCGTAAATTCAAACAGAATCAAATAATTTTTTACATATGTACCTGAGTTGTAGAAGACTCAAGGCCTATTGATTTTGGTGAAGATCGGTTACGGGGAAAGGCCAGTTTACCTGAAACATTTTTTGTTGTAACAAGAGTAAAGTACTTAATTTTGATAAATAAAGTATCCTGATAAGAAGATCTTAATAATCCACTGTAGAAACGTAGATGAAACATCTATAAATGAAGAGGCTAGTTGAACGGGGTGGGGGTAATTTTCTATAAATGAAAATTATAGATGAAGGGGAGGGGATAATTTTTATATGTGTACTACGTTATCAGCAACAAAGTAATAGTTTGTTGTTAAAATTCCTTCTCAGGCTGTTTGGCAGTAGTCCAATGTTTCGACAGTGCCGTTGACTGCCATCATCAGTGAAAATCGAGTGCGATAACGTGTGGTGATATACGTTAGTGACCACAGTACTGTGGTTAAGGCTGAAGCAATAAGTGGAAAGAAGTAGTTTCTACAGAAACATTTGATTTCGTAAATGATTTTAAATATAAATCTTAGAACATGGAAGTTATGTATGGTTCTCCATACCGATATTCAAAATCGAGTCTTGATTTCTTTCTTTCCATTTGTCTTCTGATTTCCTGAACGACTATTCTGTTCACCCATATAATTATAAATTTCTCAGCAAAACATTTCATCTTTAATACATTTGTATCTCCTGTTTAACACCCACCATTCTGATCCATGTCATAACGCTATATTCCACACAGGCTAGTAAATAACTAGCCATCAGGGAGGTCAAAATATTTTCAAGGAGGGGCAAACAATTTTCCAATCAAGAAAAATATTTATATATTGTAACGGTACATAACCCGGTCCCAATAAATTAACTCATGATAACATAGAGGTCAGAAATGGGTAACCTATGGCTCACTCAAAATTAAAGTATATCACTAAACATGATAAACAATTCGAGTGATATATGGTGCAAAGTGAGTTATAGTGTACCCATTGAGGTAAAAGGTGAAAGTGAAGGTAACTTATTACAGAATTGTGCTGTAGGTTTGGGAATTATAAAACTATGAGAGTAGACTATAATACTACTAACTGATTCTGTATTTTATTTATTTATTGTAATATTTATATTGTATGGACAACCAATTGTTATACTTAAGTTAATGTTACATTTTTTTTAAATATTTGTATTATAATATAGGATAACCCAGGGTTAGTTTTAAAAAAGAAAAAAACAAAAATTTAGATATCAAAGGATAATAAAAAATTAAAATAATACTATGAGGGAAATGTCAGCAGGAAGTAGTGCAGTGTAGGAATACTATGAGAGACTAATAAATAATATATATAAATTTATTTAAAGATAATAAAATTATCAAATACTTATATACAAGGTCATAAGAAAATGAACAAAAACTTATTATGTAAACCAAATTGGTAAAGAAACCGGAATGGAAAAGAATTATTTTTCGGTAAATAAAATATAAATTTATAATAATTACAAACTGCCTGTATAATAAAAATACTATGGGTTACTAAGAGTGACGAGAATAACAAGTATTGTTAATAATAAAAATTGGGAATAAAACCATAGAGTTGAAAAAATGATGCTACTACAATTATAATAAAAATAACCTTTCTGGAACTTTGGAGGAGTGAAAATTAGTACAAAATTAAAAAGCAACATGACCACTATATAATCATACATGATTTATCAAAATTAAATGGTTATACTCCTTAATAAACAGTGAAAGAAAACCTTCTGATGATTCAACGTGGTTTCGCCATAGTTCAAGTTGACGATAGAATATGAGCCAGACGGTAAAGAAATTATAACTCAAGACGGACCTCACCAGAGAAAAAGCTTCATTCCAGTAAGAACCATACGAAGAGAGGTAATATAAACATTTCGTTTAATAGTTCAAGAAGAAAACGCATTCCGAACGTTGATATAGAACACGAAACTAGTCATTTAATCATATGTTTTTTAAAGTAAACAAAAGCACGCTGCTCTCTTATGGCCATTCCTGGAACTACATACTAAACGAAAAATAAACAAATTTATTTAATATTTTTTCGGTATTTGTAAAGCTTAGTAATTATCCATTTCTGACCATCTCATAACAAAAAGAACTTACCCTGAACCCTGGGGAATTATTAAGAATTATATATTAATTGATGTTTTTGAAAATAGTGTAAAATTTGGTAAACAAAACCATATATGTTTTTTTCTTTAGACAATTCCATGTTTACTCTATGAAGTCGAGATTATGTTTTATTTAAGGAAAGATCAATTGTGATACTTGTATTTTGGTGGCAGTAAACAAAAAACCAATAATATAAATAAATAATATTATTGAAAAATGATATTGAATAATAAAGTGTGTTATAATTTTTGTAGTGGGTAGTTGTAATAGATTTCAGCACAAAAACAGAAGAGATCAACACATCGGATCAGATTTTGCTATAGTGTAGGCTGGTTAAACTAGGCGTGGAAACTTGTCTCACAATCAGCTGATTTCAATCACAGCGAACAATTTGAAAAAATCAGAAATCGTCTAAACCAAGTGTAAATAATTGGTACTTACTCTCTCTTCCTCATAAGGCTGAACAACTTCCCTCCTTGACCCCAAATCACACACCCTCGATTTCTGTTTAGATTGAGTAACATTAAAAAATCCTTTATTTATTTTTTAAAACGTCAGTTATTATAATTCATAAGTGGCGACTGCGGAGAGGTAACTTGAGAAACTTTAATATCTCAAACTGCGACGTTACAAGATTGGCGCATAACAACATTGGGAGCTTAATTAAATAAGACGAACACCCAATAAGCCACATACAAAGTTTTCGCTATTAACTCTCCTATATTAACAAAAAAGCAGTACGTTATAGAATTGGCGCCCATCGCGGGGCTTGAACAACAGCGATCAGACCTTTTACGTTACAGAATTGGCGCTCAACGTAAAAGGGCGGTAATTAGAAAAGAATTTTGGAATTTAATAAAAATATATACCAAAAAATCTAATTATCGTTGGCAGTTATGAGAAAACAAGAAATGCATAATACCCGAGGCAAATCGAAGAAGAGGGCAGAAGAAAAGGAGATTGAAGAAGGTGGACAGGAACATGAAATAGAATTAGTCACGGACAGGGAAATGGACCAACAGACAGGCGATAAAGAAGAAACCGAAGTAGTTATGGATACGGAAAAGGAAGTAGTGGAAGAGGATGCCCAAGGGGACCAACCAGACAAAGCGGTAGCCAGAGAAGAACCTAATTGGCAAGACATGATGAAATTTATGGCAGAACAATTTAAGGAACAGAATAAACAAACTAATGAACAATTTAGAAAACAGGAGGAAGCCTTGAAACAAACCAATGAGGAAAATAAGGAGAATTTTAAGAAGCAGGAGGAACAAAATAGACAGACCAATGAGAAAATAGATAGCATTCAGGAAAGTTTAGTCAAACAACTAAATGAAAAAATAGAAACCATTCATGGAAATATCAAACAAACCATGAATGAACAATACAATGAACTGAAAGAAACTGTTGAAGGACAAAGAGAAGAGATGAATGCAAAATTTGAAGAAAATAAGGAGAATTTAAAGCGGATTGAGGGTAAGATGGAGAAGTTCAATAAGGAGATATGGGAAACTTTCGGAGAGAAGTTTGAAAATGTTAATACGCGTACCCAAGAAGCAGATACATACAAGGAGGAGACAAATAAACAAATGGACTATAGTGTCAAGAATTTGGATGAAACATCAGACAGCACTTCAGAAGGTATTAAAGTAAGTCCGAATACAGAAGAGAGTAGGAAGGAAATAGAAATTACAGAATACCAAGGTGTAATGCCATCTGAAAATAAAAATAGCCACAACAAAAAGGATGTTCAAACCGTGGAAAAGAAGACCAAGAAAATAATAAAAACATGTAAAAAGAGAATAATAAATACCAAGGAAGAATGGGAGATGATTGCAGGTGGATTAATTAATGTATTCAACCTTCCAATTAACGAACAGAGGGAGTTAATTAAGTTTACATCCCAGTTAAATGTGTCAACGATGGAAGTGTATCAGACAATATGAGCCGTATCTTCAAGACGGAAGACAACATTCAAATATTTGGTAAATAATCCAGAGGTAAAAGGAAATGAAATGAGATTAAATATGAGCAACTATGTTATGTTAGAGGAGGTACAATACTTGTTAGTTAAAAAGGAACGAATTATGACGGAAGACCGGTACTTAAGTGAAAGTTTCATAGCAGCAAAGTGGGAGAGCCGGATGGTAAGAAGATTATCAAGGAGAGAATTAATTCCGAACACCCCAGTAATCCGAGCAAAGGGAGTACCTGAAATAATGGACCACGGTTAAACAGACTCCAAACAAACCAGAAAAAAGGGACGGATTTTATGGATACAGGACCAAGCAACCCATTGTAAATAAAAACCCCAAAATTCAAAAACTATGTAAGGACAACTTACTTAATTTATTTAGAAACAATATGATTTAAGATAAAAACCCCAAAATTCTAAAAGCATGTAAGGACATCTTACTCAAGTTATTTTGAAACCATATAATTTAACAAACAACAAACCACCAAAAAAAAGAGAACAGATGATTAAATAATATTTATAAAGAACTGATTTAAAATGGACTAATAGGAAAAATAATATTTTGATGGTAACAAAAGAAGAATAAATAAATAAACAATTGATGGTAATGTGCTCAGATAAGAAGAATAAAAATAATTTAATGACTCCAATGAAACTGAAGGAGGATGATAATTAATACAACAAAAATTAGAATTTCTCGGAATTAAAGATTAGATAAGAAGAAATGATATGGAGAAATATGTCACAAGAAGTAAAGTCCAAAGAATTTTAACATAAGGCCTATCAATGATGTTATATGCTATTAGTCAATGGAAAAGAAGAAGGAATCAAGGAGAAGAAGAAATATATAAATAAATACAAACAGCTACAGTATGAAGAATCCCAAAAGTGTTTAGTACTAGTCGCTAATTGACTACTACTTATAAGTTTTTTATTTTTATGTATTGACCGTAGAAATGTTCCGGCAATAATTTTTATGAGCAGGGATGATGTTCCCCTGGTCTCAGAAGGTGTAAGGATGGACAGCGGTGTATGGACCCAGAGTGGCCACCCGACTGGTACCACCGCACAGGATAGGGAAAAATGTTAGGGAAATTGAATATTTAAGGGATAATAATTATAAAATAGCTGAAAAGAGTGATATTAGATTCCAGAAGTATAAATGAAGAAAATAGAAGGAAGATAGCAGACCGAAGCTTAATTGATAAAGATAATTTATAGAAGTAAATAGAAATGAGTGTTAAAACAATTTTAATATGATTAGTGTGACCAGTCCTTATCAAATAAAATGTGGAAGTACCACTACCCAGAAATAAATAATTGATGAATTTGCCTCCAAGAGAGAGAGAGAGTTAAGTAAGAAAACAGCAATTACCACCAGTGTGAATTACCAGTCAGTTTATAACCAGTTTGAAATGAAACACTATTATGAAGATAAAACCAAGACTATTAAGAGAATGGAAATAATCAACAATTTATTTTTAATAAACGAGTTAAACTAAAATAAATTTGTTCTAGTGGGAGGGGGCTTTATGTAACGGTACATAACCCGGTCCCAATAAATTAACTCATGATAACATAGAGGTCAGAAATGGGTAACCTATGGCTCGCTCAAAATTAAAGTATATCACTAAACATGATAAACAATTCGAGTGATATATGGTGCAAAGTGAGTTATAGTGTACCCATTGAGGTAAAAGGTGAAAGTGAAGGTAACTTATTACAGAATTGTGCTGTAGGTTTGGGAATTATAAAACTATGAGAGTAGACTATAATACTACTAACTGATTCTGTATTTTATTTATTTATTGTAATATTTATATTGTATGGACAACCAATTGTTATACCTAAGTTAATGTTACATTTTTTAAAAATATTTGTATTATAATATAGGATAACCCAGGGTTAGTTTTAAAAAAGAAAAAAACATACAAATTTAGATATCAAAGGATAATAAAAAATTAAAATAATACTATGAGGGAAATGTCAGCAGGAAGTAGTGCAGTGTAGGAATACTATGAGAGACTAATAAATAATATATATAAATTTATTTAAAGATAATAAAATTATCAAATACTTATATACAAGGTCATAAGAAAATGAACAAAAACTTATTATGTAAACCAAATTGGTAAAGAAACCGGAATGGAAAAGAATTATTTTTCGGTAAATAAAATATAAATTTATAATAATTACAAACTGCCTGTATAATAAAAATACTATGGGTTACTAAGAGTGACGAGAATAACAAGTATTGTTAATAATAAAAATTGGGAATAAAACCACAGAGTTGAAAAAATGATGCTACTACAATTATAATAAAAATAACCTTTCTGGAACTTTGGAGGAGTGAAAATTAGTACAAAATTAAAAAGCAACATG
The DNA here is from genome assembly GCA_034769895.1 of Magicicada septendecula. NCBI lineage: Eukaryota > Metazoa > Arthropoda > Insecta > Hemiptera > Cicadidae > Magicicada > Magicicada septendecula. The sequence continues at coordinate 50,433,245 of CM068370.1, read as the reverse complement.
ACCACTATATAATCATACATGATTTATCAAAATTAAATGGTTATACTCCTTAATAAACAGTGAAAGAAAACCTTCTGATGATTCAACCTGGTTTCGCCATAGTTCAAGTTGACGATAGAATATGAGCCAGACGGTAAAGAAATTATAACTCAAGACGGACCTCACCAGAGAAAAAGCTTCATTCCAGTAAGAACCATACGAAGAGAGGTAATATAAACATTTCGTTTAATAGTTCAAGAAGAAAACGCATTCCAAACGTTGATATAGAACACGAAACTAGTCATTTAATCACATGTTTTTTAAAGTAAACAAAAGCACGCTGCTCTCTTATGGCCATTCCTGGAACTACATACTAAACGAAAAATAAACAAATTTATTTAATATTTTTTCGGTATTTGTAAAGCTTAGTAATTATCCATTTCTGACCATCTCATAACAAAAAGAACTTACCCTGAACCCTGGGGAATTATTAAGAATTATATATTAATTGATGTTTTTGAAAATAGTGTAAAATTTGGTAAACAAAACCATATATGTTTTTTTCTTTAGACAATTCCATGTTTACTCTATGAAGTCGAGATTATGTTTTATTTAAGGAAAGATCAATTGTGATACTTGTATTTTGGTGGCAGGAAACAAAAAACCAATAATATAAATAAATAATATTATTGAAAAATGATATTGAATAATAAAGTGTGTTATAATTTTTGTAGTGGGTAGTTGTAATAGATTTCAGCACAAAAACAGAAGAGATCAACACATCGGATCAGATTTTGCTATAGTGTAGGCTGGTTAAACTAGGCGTGGAAACTTGTCTCACAATCAGCTGATTTCAATCACAGCGAACAATTTGAAAAAATCAGAAATCGTCTAAACCGAGTGTAAATAATTGGTACTTACTCTCTCTTCCTCATAAGGCTGAACAACTTCCCTCCTTGACCCCAAATCACACACCCTCGATTTCTGTTTAGATTGAGTAACATTAAAAAATCCTTTATTTATTTTTTAAAACGTCAGTTATTATAATTCATAAGTGGCGACTGCGGAGAGGTAACTTGAGAAACTTTAATATCTCAAACTGCGACGTTACAAGATTGGCGCATAACAACATTGGGAGCTTAATTAAATAAGACGAACACCCAATAAGCCACATACAAAGTTTTCGCTATTAACTCTCCTATATTAACAAAAGCAGTACGTTACAATATTTATCATACATACACACATACACATATTAGTTTATAATTCTCATATCATAATAGAAATAAGTACACAGATTGTATTAATTGCTTTAATGTATCCACAGGAAGCAAAGCTGTGTGTGTGTGTGTGTGTGTGTGTCCTGTTGGCCTTTTTATTGCGGTAATCACAATAATAAAACTTTGGAAACGTAACATTACATAATTGAGATATGCTTGCCTGCCAGGAACGATATATTTTCACTCATACATGATTTAAATTAAAATGATAAATATAGAATTTTGTTAAAGTGAAATGAAATGTTTCCATAGAAACTACTTCTTAGTTGTCAATAACATAGTACACATATAAAAATTTACCTCCTCATTCATCAACTACCATTTTAATTTATAAAAAAATTACCCCCTCTCCCTCAACTACCCTTTTCGTTTATAGATATTTCATCTACCTTTCTACAGTGGATTATTATGACCTTCTTTTCAGGATACTTTATTTATCAAAATTAAGCACTTTTCTCTTGTTAAAATGTAAAATGTTGCAGGTAAACTACCCCTTTCCCTTAACTGATCTTCACCAAAAACAATAGACCTTGAGTCCTCTACAATTCAGGGCTGTATGCAAAAAATTATTTGATTCTGTTTGAATTTGCAGCTGTTATCGTTTGCCATAGAAAAATTCTACACACACACACACACACACACACACACACACACACACACACACACACACACACACACACACACACACATTTTGAAAAAAGACTTTTTTTCATGTTTTGATGGTAGTACAATCAGAATCTGCCGTTATCTCGAACACAATTTTTTTTGCCATGACCATACTTCCATTTCCTTATGGAACATGGAAGTAATATTGGTATGGAGAACCATACATGACTTCCATGTTCTAAGATTTATATTTAAAATCATATTCGAAATGAAATATTTCCATAGAAACTACTTCTTTCTATTGCTTCAGCCTAAACCACAGTACTGTGGTCACTAACGTATACCACCTCACGTTTTAGCACTCGATTTTCACTGATGATAGCAGTCGATGGCACTGCCGAAATATCTGGTTTTGCAGAAAACATTGGACTACGGCTAAACAGCCAGGTGTGATGTCTGTAGTATTATCAAAGTCTTTCTGTCAATACCATACTAGTCATTTTTTTTTTTTAAATCGAGTCTTTCTTTCTTTCCATTCGTCTTCTGATTCCCTGAGCGACAATTCTGTTCATCTGTATAATTATAAAATTTCTCAGAAAAACATTTGTTCCTTAATACGTTTGTGTCTTCTGTTTGTTTAACACAATTCTGATCTATATCATAATGCTATATTCCACACATTCTAGTAAATAACTAGCTATCAGCGAGGTAAAAATATTTTCAAGGAAGGTCAAACAATTTTCCAGAGGAGAAAAATATTTATATATGTTTTCCATACATAGATATGTATATTAATTCAGAGTCAAACAACCTTCAATGTTGTCTGATGCCTAACCTCCATTGTTGTCTGTCGTTTCAGTTTTCGTCATTTTGTCCTCTATCGCTCATTGATCTTCTTGTGCGCTCTATCCATGTTTTCTTAGGTCTTCCTTTCTTTCTGTGCTCTCTAGGTATCCATCTCATTGTTTTATTTGGTTCATACACATATACAGGGTGTCCCAGGAGGAGAGGGAAATAATTTGAGAAATGGTTCTATAGTGTAAAAGAAGAAAAAAAGTTCATATAAACATATGTCCGGAAACGCTTTGTAAGCGAGTTACGGCTAGCGAAAGATTTTGCCTGGGTTTCAGTTCCCCCGGGTAAATGAAGACTTTCTGAAATTCTGGGAAGGGGCGAATTCTGTTGTTTCTTATGGTTTTTGACCTGAAAAATCGAATAAAACAGGTCGCAGAACTGTATCTCCCATAAGTTTCATGATATCCGACGTAAAACAGAAAACTCTTTGCCTAAAAACAAATTTTGGAAAATTGGAAACAGTTGGAATTTTTTGTTGATTTTTATTGACTTTATTTACACCACTTTTCTCAGAATTAAATTCTTTACAAGTTTTGTTTTTAACTTTTATACATTTATTAGTCATTTAACAAAGTTATTGTACTTCTAACCTAAAAAAAGTGTGTTTGAGATATGCTTGCCTGCCAGGAACGATATATTTTCACTCATATGTGATTTAAATTAAAATGAAAAATATAGAATTTTGTTAAAGTGAAATGAAATGTTTCCATAGAAACTACTTCTTTGTTGTCAATAACGTAGTACATATATAAAACTTATAAAAATTTACCTCCTCCATCATCAACTACCATTTTAATTTATAAAAAAAATTACCCCTCCCATTTCAACTACCCTTTTCATTTATAGATATTTTATCTACCTTTCTACAGTGGATTATTATGACCTTCTTTTCAGGATACTTTATTTATCAAAATTAAGCACTTTACTCTTGTTAAAACGTAAAATGTTGCAGGTAAACTACCCCTTTCCCTTAACTGATCTTCACCAAAAACAATAGACCTTGAGTCCTCTACAATTCAGGGCTGTATGCAAAAAATTATTTGATTCTGTTTGAATTTGCGGCTGTTATTGTTTACCATAGAAAAAATTCTACACACAGACACTTTTCGAAAAATTACTATTTTTCATGTTTTGATGGTAGTACAATCAAAATCTGCCATTATCTCGAACACGATTTTTTTCGCCATGACCATACTTCCATTTCCTTATGGAACATGGAAGTAAAAAAATTTGGATAACTATTTTGATGAAATGTACTGTGAGTTTTGGACATTTACTAAACAAAACATTTTTGTCTGTGTATTAATAAAATGTATTGTCATTATCAGGAACTGCATAAACCTGATACAGGCATAATTATTTGCATACATTGACTATCAATACACAGGAATTATTATAATTATATCATCTTAATGTACAATTAATATGTGTATGTAATGCTTATTGGTGTTCCTTTCACAATTAAACACACATTCATGTACCAAGTGTTGTTGTTCATTATGTTGCTGTCTCAGAGGTTATGCTAAAGATTATCACCAACTGTGTCACTACTTATTGCCACACTGCTAAATACTTAGTTCTTGACTGAAAGGCCTCGGCCTTTCAGTGTCTCCACCATCTTCAGGTCTTAAACGACCTAGCCGACCTGAAGATGGTGGAGACACCGAAAGGCCTCATCAAGAATGAAGTATCTAGCAGTGTGGCAATAAGTAGTGACAAAGTTGATGTTAAGATGGTTGCTAATAAAACTAACAAAACTGTAAATGCTAAAGATTATGTTCTAACATGCAATTATTTTGATTTTTTCGAAGACACAGATGAAGAAAACTGAGGTTCAAAATTTACTACCATGGAGATGACCCAAGAATTGGCCATGGAGACGACCCAAGAATGGGCCGTGGAGACGGAAGTAAGTATAAGTTACAAATTAGATATCTTACTATACAGACACACACACATTCATACACCAAGTTTTTAGTGTATATTGTTTGGGTGTCAGAGGTAACCTAAAGATTATGTCTAACATGCAATTATTTTGATTTTATTGAAGATGCAGATGAATATTTTCTTCATCAGTCTTGAAATCCTTAATAGCATGGACCCAAATCTGTAAAGAATAAACAATAATGAGTGCTATGTAGCAGCCAACATTAAACATTCTTCAGCAAATTCTGAAAAACATGCAGATGCAATTTCTTAAGATATTAACATTTTCAACAATACATATGTTAAAAGTAAAATCGTTAACTTCATGTAGTACTTAAACACAAAACTGAATTTTTTCTACTTATTTAGTACCATCGCTGTACAAGGAAAAAAGTAGTTCCAGATACTATTCCATGTTCTCACCAACAACTAAATATTCAAAATAATTATATTTTAGAACATAGTTTTTAATACACCTCTGAGAATGAAAATTTAGATACATACAATATGTAAATTATAGGATGCACATGTGTGTGTGTGTGTGTGTGTGTGTGTGTGTGTGTGTGTGTGTGTCCACACAGTTGTATAGTAGGCTGTCTAATTTGTAACTTATACTTACTTCTGTCTCCACAGCCCATTCTTGGGTCATCACCATGGTCATGGTCCATTCTTGAGTCATCTCCATGGCCCATTCTTGTGTCGTCTCCATGACCAATTCTTGGGTCATTTCCAAGGCCCAACTTGGGTCATCTCCATGGTAGTCCATTTTTGGACCTCCGTTTTCTTCATCTACATCAGGGATTCTCAACCTTTTTGTGATTGAGAGCACCTTTCATAATCCGGGGCAAGTGGGAGAGAACCATGAAAATTTAATAATAATAATAATAATAAATACACTCACCAGGCTAATGAGATCCTTGGCCCTGAATGTTACTCAGAATTTCACTAATATCTAAGGAGAAGTCGCTTGCAGCCACACGTAAGCAGTCCTCCAAATGTGAATCATTTAATCTTGATCGTGCTTTGTTCTTGATGTATTTCATTAATGAAAAACATTTTTCACACAGGTAGGTTGTCCCAGACATCCCCAAGCATTTGAGAGAACCATTTTGCAATGTTGGAAATTTCATTGTATCATTTGCACCCCAGAAATCTGTGATCCTTTCCTTTCGAAAAGATATTTTAAGGCTTGAGAGGACTGGAGCTCTAATAATTCAAGTTCCGCACGAGCAAGATTGTGCTGTTGAATAATCTGAATTTTTCTGAGAGAGTCCACATTGAATTGAAATGAGTTGAGCACCATATTAAACAACGGCTCACTTTCTTCGAGTACATGAAAATGTGTAGCAAACTCTTTCAACAGATCTTGAATTGCCAGAACGACAATTTTAGGACACTCCGAGTGGGGACGACCAAGACTCGAGAGTGTATGTGCCAGTTCAGGAAAATGAACCAAGTCATTTTTACTTGCCGTCCCGAGGAATCTTTGTAACTTTGATCGAAAGGAAAATATAATTTCTTTCAGTTCACAAATTGTGTTTTTCTGACCCTGAAGACTTGGTGAGATATTGAAATAGGTCTACCATGAAAGCAAGATTGATCTTGAAATCATCCCCGAATATTTCTGGAAACTTAGTGACATAATCGTTGGCAGAAATAAATGCTTTGATTTCTTCGAAAACTTTCCAGACCCTCGTAATTGCTTCCCCGCGACTTAGCCAATGAACATCCGCATGTAGGATTAGTTCTGAATGTGGCGCTGATAAATCATGCAAGAAGACTTTTAGTAAGCATTTATTCAGGGGTTTAGAAACCAAAAAGTTGATCAACTTAACTATCAGTTTTAACTGTTCTGAAATTTCAGGAACAGATATAAGATGACTGGCTAAGTTTTCAACGTGAATTAAACAATGATAGTGAACAAAGGGAGGAAAATGTTCATAATTTTTCAGAAGAGCGACAAATCCTTTATTTTTACCTACCATGGAAGGTGCGCCATCAGTAACCACCCACACGAGCTTTGATAAGTCAATGCCATTAGGTTTCAGGAAATTCGCGACAGCATTGTAAATGTCTTGCCCCGTAGTTGTACCCGGAAGCGGTAAAATTGTTAAAAAGAAATCTTCTACAATTCCCACATTATCTATACAACGTACAAAGCACGCCAATTGTGCTACAGAAGCAATGTCTGTTGATTCGTCAACAGCAAGAGAAAAATAACTACATTCAGAAAGTTTCTGGAGTGCTTTTTGTTTAATATGAGCCGCGATGAGGTCAACGCGCCTGGCAACAGTGGCATTACTAAGTGGCACATTTTTTGCCGCATTAATCAAAACACTTCTGTATTTCTCAGGTATACTTTCAGCGAGAGTTGTCACTGCGGAAACTATGCACTCCTTCACAATTTCTCCACTTGTAAATGGCATCCCATGCTGAACAAGTTTATGAGACACAGATACAGACACTTCGGTTGAAAGTTTGTTAACAGAACTATTAACATTAAATGAAAAAGACTTCTGTTGACGTTGGAGTTGTGATTTTAACTCTTTGATTTTATGTATCTTACATCTGATCCCGTGGGATATTGATCAGAAAACGCACTATGATGAGTTTCATAATGGCTTTGACAATTTGCTTTTCTGAAACCCGATAAAGTTGCATGATACAAAACGCAAATAACTCCGGTATTTTCGTCATTAGTGACCACCAAAAAATCTGTCTCCCAGTTACCTTGAAAAGAATACAGTTTCTTTCTTTTTGCTTCCCTACTTTTGTTGGAGTCTTGGGTTGATGAAGAAGGTAACTTAGGTATCGATTCTTCACTATGTTTTCGTATTACAAATTTATCCATGTCTCTTTTTTAAGAATGTTTACAACACACTTTGAGGCAAAAGGAAAATTGCAAACTGACAATAATTACACGTATTTCACAAATAACAGAACAGCAATACTAAAACCAAAATACGTCACAAAACTGGTGTACACCGCTACACTATGTCACTCCAGTCACAAATGTCGCTCGTGTAAGTTGAAATGTCCACGCAGAAACATTCATAGAGGTCATTTCTATCCTTGTCTACTGACGCATGCGCGAGAGTGGAACTCGCGCAGATCAGCTGATTCAGCGTCAGTTCAGCGTTAGAGGCAGACAAGGACAGAAATGACCCCTACGTGATTCCATCTCTCTTTTCCAGCAGGACGGTTTCTCAGCCAGTTCACCACCTCTATCTATATACCTCTATGGTAGTGACTGCTCTTAAAGTCTCATTGGCAAATTTCAAAATTTCTATTTAAAATCTGAAAATTGATTGGTTGAGCTAAGTGTAAAATGCTACATGACTATTTCTGTGAGAATGTACTTAAAGCTGCCAAGTTTAGGGATTCAGAGGCAATAAAATTAAAATATTTTGTAAAACCACTTCTTTTGAGGGTACTAGTACATGTTTAACAGCCCATTTACAAGATGAGACAACCTGGCGCCTTCAGTAATAAACCCCTTGTAGGCTGTCTCTGCCTTTTAAAGCTGCAAACAATAGAGTCGGTATCGGCTTGTAAACTACGGACAACCATTGCAAGTAGTGCTCTTAGAAGTAACAAAGGTTTCCAAACAGTATTCCTGCTATACTCAGTTGCTGGTGGACAACAGCTGTACGGCCGTGCTATATAGTTCATAATTGAAAATTAGGGGTCACTGTTGCTCGCGAGCACTTTTTTATACATCCATGATGAGCACCATTTTTAGTTACGCGAGCACTACAGTGCTCGCGAGCACCAGGTTGAGAACGGCTGTCTACATCTTCAATAAAATAAAAATAATTGCATGTTAGAACATAAATAATCTTTAGCATAACCTCTGAGACAGCAACATTATGAACAACAACACTTGGTACATGAATGTGTGTTTAGTTGTGAAAAGAATAAGAATAAGCATTACAGACACATATTAATTGTACATTAAGAAGACAATTATAATAATTCCTGTGTATTGATACTCAGTGTATGCAAATAATTATGCCTGTATCAGGTTTATGCAGTTCCTAATAATGACAATACATTTTATTAATACACAGGCAAAAATGTTTTCTTGGATTTCGTTGTCCATGATGTCTCTGTTGGTAAACTGAATATAATCGTACCACTACCGACTCGGAACACTAGATGAAAAAGACTACAAAGACGAACTAAACACGATAAAACATCTAGGAGAATCCAACAGATACAACAGATCAATTGTTTTGTACACAAAACAAATAGTAGACAAACACAGAAAACAAAAAATTCATAACACTAACATACATCAATAACCACACTGAAAAATTAGCCCACAAATTCAAGAAAAGCAGGAAACAGAATTGCATACACAGCTACAAACAAAACAGAACACACACACAAAATTTGATCTACTTGGTATTTACAAACTAAATTGCTCAGATTGCAACAAATTCTACAAAGGCCAGACAGGACGTAGTTTCAAACAAAGATACATTGAACACACAAAGGCACTACACTCCACTACCGAATCCACCTTTGCAAACCACCTCATTGAAGCAAACCACACATACAAAAACATCGACAATAACATGGATATTCTACATGTACACACAAAAGGCTGAAAACTAGACACTCTCGAACAATTGGAAATATACAAACACATAAAAACATATAAAAACGACATCCTAAATGAACAGACACAATTCAAATCACATGCATTATTCAAAATACCCCCCCCACACACACACACATACACACACACACACAACATTGATCCTTCAAAGTCAACACCATCGCCAAGAACAAGACGGGCAACGCTCCCAGTGGCAGCATCTGACGAAGCTTATAATAAGCGAAAACTGGCTCAGGCTATAAGGTAAAACTTTTATGTTTTTACCAATAAAAAACTTTGTGTTCCGAGTCGGTAGTGTTATAATTATATTTAATAATGTTTTGTTTAGTAAATGGCCAAACCTCACAATACATTTCGTTAGTAACAGTTATCCAAAATTTGTGTCTGTTCAGTGTTCTACTACACACGCTTCATTTTATTAACATGAATTTAACTTTCTGAATTGATAAAAGGAGATAACTTACTTTCTGTCTTCTTTCTTCTTCTAATTCATTTGGGGATGCAGCAATTTATGACGCCTGAAATAAATTCATACTTTTCATGATTTTCAATACAGAGGGTTCTATAAGTATTGGCCTGGAGAAGAAACTGTAATGATTATGTGAAACATTAGGCGTATGATCCAGTGGGCATTTGCATCTGATTCTAGATCTTATGCAAGCTTTTGTCATAATCATCAGCAGCAGCATCCTTACTCCAAGGATACGACACTAGTTAACCAGTTCATGTACCATCTCTTCATCAGTTTGCCAATATCATGTGTTCCTAATAGGCTGTATGTCAAGGCTGCTACTGTTGATATGTTATTTTTCATGTCGTTTAAGCATTCTTACCATCTCTTATTATTGTACCTAATCTTCCTCTGCAAACATTCACCTTTCAGTTATCTCCTAATGTGTGTCATCAATATTTTTCCAATTTAATAGGAAATATCATTGTGTAAAAATTAAATTATATTAAAAATAGTGTAAATTAAAAATTTTGTCTCAGCATGCTGAGTTTCCTGCAATTATCTCTCCTTAGTTTTCCTAAGGGTGCATGTTTCATTTGTACACAGGAACCTGGTACAACCTTTGTTTTGTAAAACTTCATGGGGGGGGTATCCTTTCATAGTTTTATTTTATGCATCATTTAATAGGCCCATAGCCCAGGTAATTACAAATGATGAAGTTGTGATCCCACAACTTTGTGTTTTAATTTGATGTTTACCTATAAACACAAAAGTTTTTGATTTTTCAGTAGTAATCTTCTGCCCTTGATTGTATAGGATTCCATCAAGTGTAAATATTACATTTTGGAATAATTAGTCTCCTGCTTTCTGTAGAAGACCTCCATTAGCTAAGCAAGAGGAAATATCTTGGTTAGTACAGGACATGTTGACAGAAGGAATAATCGAACCTTTGTCAAGTAATTGGTCTTCTCCTGTAGTGCTGGTTGCAAAGAAGGATGGTGGATTACGTTTCTGTGTAGACTACTGGAGGTTGTAAAGAAACTAACTTTTTACAAAACAAAACTAACTTTTCTTTACAAAGAAAATAATTTCTTTGTACAAAAGGTGTGTGTTCCCGTGCTTTCCACTACACTCCTAGTTCCTGACCCTTCCAGGTAACTCCGCCAACACCTCTTTAAAACGGTCCAAATCTGCCCTCAACTCCTCATGTTGGGGTCCCCCAACAGCTCCACCCTTATTTTAAAAAAATTATGTGCTCTATTCTCCTATATTCGCTGTTTACTTTCATCACTCCCTTTCTCTCTACACACATTTACTCTCGCTTCTGTGTCCCCCCTACTGACCCGTGTTTATCTCACTTTACCTCCAGAAATTCTTATGATGTCTAATTCCTGTGCAAAACTACCTCTGACCAGTTTAGTTTCATTGTCTAACTCTAACACCAGTTTACTGAAATCAATTACTGTTTTATTAAAAAATCATTACCAAAAATCTAACTTTTACCACATTTTAAATTCATTTAAATCCATCTTTTCAATTAATTTAAATTGATTGCCTCCAATTACTTCAATTACATTATAAAATTTCAATAATGTCACTTACTTTATCAAAACAAAATATTATTGTTATTATCACTCACTCAAAACTGTATTATCATGCAATCAATAAGAATTATCAATGTTAAGTACCCAAAATACAATGTACATACTGTAAAAGAATCAATTAATGTGTGTGCTTTGTTTACAAATTCTTTTAGATCTGTTCTGTTCTTCCTTCCTTTTATTTTAAGTTTATGCCCCACTGTTTGGGCTAGCCAATTTGTAATAGAACGTGTTTATGGTTTTTAAATATTGGTGTTGTGTTACAAAATTTATTAAATATGTGTTCGTGTAGGAAAATTGTTTATTTAAAAAAAAATTTATAATTAAAAATTTTTTTTATTGATTAATTAATTAGAAACAATTAATTAATTGAGTTCCGTGAAGTTCCGAAACGCTTCTCACTTGTTTAAAAAATTTTATAAGCTTTTCTGTATTTTTTAAGAACCTCCAACCACTTATAAGATTGTCTCCAGATACAATCGATCTTTGTTTACTTTCAGTTTTGGAGGTTATCTTCCTTCAATGTGGTGAAATTCTTGTAGTATGTTGTTTAAATTATAGTATGTGTAAATTGCTATGTTTAGAAAAGAAAGAACTGTTTTAAGATGAAAAGTATAAATTATTTATTTGACAATTGTTTATAAAGATTCTTGTCGATTTTTTAAATCGACTCTCAGGGTATCGAATGTTACAAGTTTTTATATAAAATACAATAAGGTTCTTTTAACAGCTATTCATTGGAAAAGTCAGAGAAATCGGGCAAAGATTAAAAAAGTATAACGTTACAAGGATAATTCTTAATACTAAAGTACATATATTCAATTGAAAATATTAAAATAAATAAATAGATTGCGCACCATGTCGCTGACAAACTAGGAGGCACTGTTCAGTTGAGCGGTGAGAAATCTGTAATGGCCACCATCGAAGTTGTCAATCGTCCCTTCGTAGATTTGGCGTTCCAATAAAGATATTTTCTTGCCGAATTCACGTCCTGGTGTCTGCAAATCTTCCTCCTGATGTTCGTGTAGTGTCTCTGGTTAAGTTTCTGTGTTGTATTTTGAAAAGTGGTGTCTTTATAAGTCAGTTCACTTTCTGTTGATTCGGCACTATTGTTGGTTATGTTATATACTGTTTTATGGTGTTTAAAATGTTGTTTCACTGTAGTTTCGTGCTATACAATGTTAGTTAGTCTTTTGTAAGTGTTTATGTCACTGTGTCGGAGTTGTGAAATGTTTTTTGTCGTCACTCGCGATTTTCAAATTCGTATCATACAATGACTCGCCATTACGGTACTCGAAACTAGGTTAATTTAAAACTAGGTTAAATCGTTTTAATTGCTCGTGTCAAGTGTCCCGTACAACGTTCAATAATCAACTCTCTACTTCCTTTACTTTCGACTAAAATCTTAGCCAAAGCAATATTATTCCTTTCATTGTTCGAATTTTATAATGCATCCTGTGCATGTATTAAAGTTACATTATATAACTGCTTAAACTTTGGTTATTATTCAAATTTATTAGCTAGTTGTTACTCAATTTAATCCTTCAGTTCATTCGGCGTATTTTAATATCGAATAATGCCATTTTATTAAGTTTTGCATCTAAAATTGGTAATTTTACCTTCATTTTGTATCTTGTAAATTTTCAAAATCAGCTTCCTGTCATTGCCGTTTTCAAGTTATATTTATGATTATTAAATCTCATATTGTAATAAAAGGTTTATATTCCCTTAATTCCTTGCAATTATATGAATTGGTTAAGTTTTAAAATATTATGTTGGAATATATGACTCCCCTTCCCAAAATTTTTTAGTTCTGCCATTTCCATTTTTATTAATAATCCTGGCTATAATTTTATAAAATCTTTCTAAGTTGTATTTCTAATTATATGGCTTTGTTTCTGGTTTATGTTATCTAAATCCCTTCAGTTTAAATGTATTAAAGTACTTAGTTTCTCAGTTTTGATGAGGTTTAGTTTTCAACAGTTTGCCTAGATTCTTAACAATTTTTTCATACAAATTTTTATATAAACAATACATATTTAGTTATACCCTCTCTGACTTTTTAACATTGTAATATAAATGAAACATATTTTCTATTAAACATAATAACAATTAGTATCTGTTTCAATACTATTAACAGATAAGAAATATTTTTAAATAATGGTTGTCTTCAACAAATTAGACATTTTTTTTATAATCAAAACTTAATACTAAAACAGAAATATTATTTACAAAGAACGTTTTTTACCATGCTAACATCCTATTCAATTATTACTATTTACACAAGTAATAAATATTTTCACCATTAGGATGTTAGTGGTTCTAAACTTATTAAATGTTCTTATCACTAATACATTTTTTTAAATTCTTATTTTATAAGAACAAAAACCTTATTCCTATATTCTTATTTACTATTTCTTATACTAAATTTAATTATCAGTTTTTAAACTGTTTTTAATATGGTTTTGGGTAATTGTACGCTGTCACTTTATGTCTGCATCTGTTTTTATTCATTTTTAAAGAAATGTCATTTCAAACAGATTGACAGCTCTATATTATTACATGTATTATATTCACCTTGTACAAATCATAAGTCACTAAAAAGTTATATTTTCATTATTTACACAGTTTGTGGATGCCAAGGTTGAAACATAAGTTTTATTTTTTACAATACATAAACTAGCACTGGTTTACTTTACACTCTTTGATGCTATTTCTAAATGGTTGTTTAGTCTTATTAACATCAAGAAATTGGTTTGTGGGTTACAATGAAGATTTGTTCTTTGGGTATTATATTATTGTTTCACCTTGGTCCACTGGCAACTCTTACTCTATACACTTTTATTCTTACTTTTATTGTACATATGGTTTTCGTTCATGAATACTTCGTTATACTTTTTATTATTATTGTGGTTTTTATTTATTTTGGGATATGGGGATATGGGTGTTTTTTATAAGAGCATTCCTTCTTCTTCTGGATGCTGCCTTCTTCTTGTTTCTTCAATGATGTCTTCTTTTCTTCTGGCTTCTTAGGATTGTATGTTCTTCATCTTCTTCTGGATGTCATCGGGTTTCTTGGGGGTATTTCTTCATCTACTCTTCTGGTTATTTTAAATACATCACTTTTTATGGTGGATCTTGCCTTGTTCTGGGTTTCTTTTTTTTTATTTATTTATTATCTTCGTTGTGGGTTTAGTAATACTCTGGGTTGCTTCCTTATATACTCCTTACCTTCCTGGTTTATATCTTTTAACCTTGGGTTATTAATCTGGTTTTGATGATTCATCACTAGTAACATTTTTTATACGAACTTATACTTTTAATATTAATGATTGTTCTGCACGGTTGCTCTGAATTAATTATTTATATTCTAATGCTTTCTTCGGATTTAATGTTATTATACTAGATTATTTTAATGATCATAGCCATTCCTTTTTATGTGTTTATCTGTCACGCTACAGATTGCTCTCCTCCAGAAGTAATTATTTCAGACATGTTTATGGATGAAATAATTTCTTATGATAATTTCATTATATTTTTTTTTTTATATTTCATTTTCCTCTCCATTTCTATATCGACTTTTTATATTTGAGTTTAATAAATTTTATATATATAGTCACTTATCTGATTGTTGATCCTTCTTGGATAGTTAGTGTCTTCTGAGTTATATTATTATTATTATTATTATACATTTTCTTTCTTTATAAACTTCGTGTTGCATCCTTGGGATATTAATTCCCTAACATTCCCTATCACGTGGGCTGGGGCAGTTCAGAGGGGCACTGTAGGCTACACAACTCTGCTGGCCATACACCACTTCTACAATTTGAGTCAAGAGGCACATTCATCTCTGCTCAAAAAACATAATGCTGCTGGAATTATCTTCAGTCAGTCATCGAATAAAATAAAATAAAAAGTAGTCTCATTTTCGACTAATAAAAATATCTTTGGATTCTTCACTCCGTAGTTTCTCAGATTATCTCACATTTGCTATCTTAATAAATCTTCTTAATTCTTATTATCCTCATTATATATATATTTTTCTGAACTCTTAACTTGTCTGATATATTTATTTTAATTATGGTTGAAAACTTCTTTTAATAATTCTTGTTACAAGTTATAGTGCAACTCTTTTCCTTCTCCATCTGAATTCTCTTTATACTTCCTTCTGGTTAATTATAGCGTTAGCATGGTCTTTATATATAGTATTTTCTTATTCATTATTTGAATGGTCTTATTTTATTATATTTAATTTTTTTAATTTGTATCTTTATATTAGATATTCAGGTTGTTATTTTGATCATATTATTTAAACATTTTGTTCTTTCCTTTCTCTTAGAAAGTTATTAATCCGCCTTCGCATTCATTAACATTAATTCATTTATGTGGTAACATTATTTATTTCATGTGGTACTTCTTCTCTTTGCATTTCATCTAGGTCTTATTATTATTATTTGTTCAAAATCATCTTCTCCATATGTTTGGTATGAGTTGTTCTTCTTCGTTTCTTCAGAACTGAGTAATATCGTATTCCTTTTTCTTGATTAACTGTTTCTATTATCGTTTCATAAGTAATTAGTCAGTCATAGATTGTTCTCATTATTATTTTATTGTTTTTCTTTCTTGGATTTTTTATAATTTTATTATAATAACAGATTCTTCTCTTTGTTTCCAAATTATTGCCTTCTCTTGTATATCACACTCTTTTTTTGTTTTTCTTCTCTACTCCTTCAAATGCTAGATATTCACATTTATTCTGGATTAAATTTAATTCTTTTTTCTGAATTAATCATTTTATTTTCTTCTAAATTTAATTATAAATGGCACATATTTATTTTTAGAACTTTGTTAGTTTTATGCAAAATTCAAACTCTTCTTTTTATTTAATTCCATAACATTTCTCATAAATCATTGTAATAAGTTGATCTTATTTTGGTTTCAAAGTTTTGACGTTTTATCAAAATTCAAATTCTGTTTAATTCATTTATTCCCAAAATTGTTTCCTTCAATATTGTTTATAGTAAGATGTGCTTACTTAATTTTTAATTTTTTGTTATATATAATTCTAAATTCTAATTCTTCCTTTTTAATTATTCCAAATGGTTTCTCTTCAAAATTGTGTGTAGTAAGGTGATCTCACAATTATTTCTGAATTTTTTGGTATTTCTCTAAATTCAAATTCTTCTTAATTATTTACCATAAAGTTTTTTCACAAAATTAGTTATAGTAAGTTGGTCTTACTTCATTTTTAAATTTTTTGTATATTAAATTCCAAAATCTTTCTTTTATTTCGCCATAAAGTTTTTTCTCAAAAATTTTTGGTTAGTAAGATGTTCTTACAATTATTTTTAGAATTTGTTTGTATATTTATAAAATTCCAAATTCTTTCTTTTCTTTCGCCATAAAGTTTTTTTCTCAAAAATCATTGGTAGTAAGATGTTCTTACAATTGTTTTTGAATTTTTCTGTATTAAAATTCAAAAATCCTTTCTTTTAAATTGCCATAAAGTTCTTTCTCAAAAATATTTGGTAGTAAGATGTTCTACAATTATTTTAGAATTTTTTGTGTATATTTATAAATTCAAAATTCTTTCTTTTATTTTGCCAAAAGGTTTTCTCCTAAATACTTGGTAGTAAGATGTTCTTACAATTGTTTTTGAATTTTTCTGTATATTTATAAAATTCCAAATTCATTCTTTTATTTTGCCAAAAGGTTTTTCTCCTAAATACTTGGTAGTAAGATGTTCTTACATTTGTTTTTGAATTTTTCTGTTAATAAATTCAAAATTCCAAACTCATCCTTCATAGTACTTTTTCATGGATGCTTGATTGTACACACCTTTAACTCTTCCGGAAACTATTTCTCTCAGTTCATACGTATTATTATGATTATCCTTTACCACAACATATGGGCCTGTATAGAGCAATAATAACTTTTTGGTTATCCCTTCTAGGGTGCTGGGCAGTTCTCGATTTTTTAAGAGAACTTTCTCACCCTCTTTGTAAGTTATTATACGCCCTACTGCCTTTTGATATTTGGCTTGCCGTTTCTCTTGGTCTTCGGCCACCTTGTTATAGAATCTCAACTGGTTAAATTTGCGATCATTGTTTGGTGGAAATTCGATTATTTGTTCAATTTCTCAGGGAGTTGGCTTCTCATACATGGCTGAGTAAGGGGTAATCCCTATAGCTGGATGGTGGGCGAAATTTAGAAATTTCTCTGTTGCTGCTAAGTACTCTTGCCACTTTTTCTGTTGGTTGTGACAGTACGTCTGCAAGATCCTACCCACTTCTCTCAGTACCCTCTCAGCCGGATTACTACTTGGGTGGTAGACTGACGTCTTATAGGTTTTGATCCCAAGTGATAATAATGTGTCTCGCCATCTCCTCCCCTTAAATTGCGTACCATGGTCGGTAATAATCGAAGATGGTCTACTGATCTCTGGCACATACAAATCTATGATTACCGCACGAACTTTCGCTGTTGTTGCCCGATTAACCGGATATAGCTTTATGTACTTCGTATAATGGTCCATGATTATTATTAGGTACTTATACCTGTGTCGACCGCCGCTACGGGGAAATGGCCCGCAGATATCCAAAAACACTTTTTCTAGTTTTGTATTTGATGTGATAGGTATCATTATACCCTCTTTCTTCTCATTGTTTATTTTTACACACTGACAAATATTACAGGACCTTAGGTAATTTCTCACCTTTTGGTTGATATCCTTTATTTTGCAGTTTTCTTCTAAAGCCTGTATCGGTTTTAGCGCTCCCATATGGCCATGCCTGATATGATAATCTATGATGACTTCCTTTTCAATTTGGTGTGGAATTATCACCTTCCATGTCTCTTCATCCAAAGCCGTTTTTACAAATAATATTCCTTTGTTTAGATGGTAGTATTTGGAAACGGTGTCATCGTCGGCTTCCAATCGACTTATGATGTTTTTCAGTTTAGGGTCAGACTGTTGGTGAATGCGGATGTTTATTAATAGAGCTTGTAGATCAGATCTGTTTTTAAATAGGTTGTAAATTTTAACCAAGCTCTCCTTCTCTCCCTCGAAGGTCTGATCTTCTAAATTTATCCGTGATAATACATCTGCTACCACATTCTTTTTTCCCGGAATATACTCCCATTTTAAATCATATTCTTGTAGGGCGAGTACCCATCTAGCCAATCGGCCGTAACTCAATTTGCACCTACGTAAAAACGAGATGGATTTATGATCAGTACGGACAGTGACTTGATACCCGAGAATGTATGTTCGGAACTTGCTGCATGCGAACACCACGCTAAGCAATTCCTTTTCGGTTACATTATAATTCTTTTCGCATTGATTCAGCGTGTGACTAGCGAAGCTTATTACCAGATGTTGACCCTCCTCATCTTCCTGGTATAAAGTTGTTCCTAAGCTTATGTTGCTAGCATCGCAATTTAAAAAGAATGGTTTCTTAAAATCCGGGTGACGAAGTATAACGCTCTCCAGAAACTTTTCTTTTATCAAGCGGAAGGTAATATCTTGTTCCTCACCCCAGTTCCATTTGTTTTTCGCAGACAATTGTGGTTGAAACTTGGCTGTCAACTCGGAATATCTGTTCTGAAACTTTCTGTAATAGTTACAGAGTCCGAGGAAAGATTGTAACTGTTTCCTGTTTCTTGGCTGCGGGAACTTCTGAATTGCCTCCACTTTCTCTGCTGATGGGGTAATACCTCTATCGTCTAGATTGAAACCTAAGAATTGTACTTCGCGCGCAATGAACTTGGATTTCTCCAACTTCAAAGTTATGTTGTTTTGCGCTAACTTGCTTAGTACATACTCTGCTCTATAACAGTGTTCCTCCCAGGTTTCTGACGTAATGAGTAAATCGTCTACATAGACTGTGGTAAATTGGAGTGCTTCTTGTCCAAGTATTTGGTCCATACATGCCACAAAGATGGCGACAGAGTTTACAAGTCCGAAGGGCAGTCTCTTGAACTGGTAATTGCGCCCTTCGAAAATGAACGCCACGTACTGACGGCTTTGTGGATGCAACTCCACTTGCCAATAACCACATACAGTGTCCCAGGTACTGATAAACTTAGTGCCATGAAAACGTTTTAGTATCTCCTTGATTTCACCGGGTGAGGTTCGGTCATTCACAATGGTTTTATTCAGCTCGCGCGCATCTAAACAGAGCCGGACTTGTCCGTCTTTCTTGGGAACAGCAATAATTGGACTAGTGTAAGGAGATTGACTAATCTCAATTATGTCATTTTCAATCATTTTATTAATTTCTGTTCTCACGGCCTCTTTTAGCGAATCCGCGATTGGATATGACCTCCGGTTAAACTCCACGTTTTCTTTGAATTCAAGTTTGCACTGATAGTTTTTAACCTTACCTGGTTCGTCTGAAAACACTGCTTTGTACTTCTCATATACACTGACTAAACGATCGGCTAAATGTACAGGTATTTTTTCGTTATTGGTTCCGCACTGGAAATCCCGTATCTCTTGTATCTTTACTGATCATAAATCCTCTCCTCCATTGTTGTATACAATTGGTTTATGAAGTGGGCTGTTCCTTATGATATTTATTTTACGAAGTTGTTGGTGTATTGGGCTGGGAAGTATATTTGCGCCTCCTACCAAATTTGCGGTCCATGTTATTCCGTCTGGGAAAAGTGATACTCTCTCTAAGTTAAGGTCGATAATGGCGGAGTACCTTCTTAGAATATCGCAACCTACCAGTATATCAAATGGTAATCCGGTGGCGATCAAAAATTCCATGTCCAAAGCTATATCACGGCTAACGACACTTAAGGAAACTTGTTTCCTAATAGTTTTGTTCTGGCGCCCAGTTGCACCTATTAAAACAATGTTGTTCACTGGTAACATTGGCAAAGTTTTCCCACATTCTCTCTGTATCCTTTCCAGTTCATTGGCATTTATTATGGAAATATTTGCACCTGTGTCAATCATGATTTTTGCGGGAATTCCTTCTACCTCCGCTGTTATATATAATATTTCGTTATTATTATTATTGAGGCTCTTTTCGTTCTCCTCTAAAAGTTCGGTTCTAATATCTTTCAAATAGTGATTACTAATTATGGTGATGTTCTTTGCATTAGTTGCTTGTTGCAACTCGTCTTTATTTAACCCAGGAAGTATAAGCAGCAACGGGTCGTAATCGTTAATTACTGCCTCCTCCCGTTTAAAGTATTGTGGTCATCGTTTCGACTAGGATTGACCGAGGCATCGTTCGGGAAACTCTGCGTCGTTTCCTGCCGCTCTGTACCCTGTTCGAGGTTTATTTCCCTGTTTTGTTGTCGGCCAAGATCCTCCAGGCTGGTACTTCTTCTCCCTTGTTCGTGGCGTGGACCGTCCCGTTCCGCACTTCTCCATCTTCTGTCTCCACCATGGAAATTGTTCCTCCGTGGTTGGTAGTACCTCCTCGGACCGCGATCTTCCGCACTTATAAAATTAACCCTCGGGCATGACACTCTATTATTATTATTATTATAATTATTGTTATAATAATTTCTATTTGGTTGGTAATGTCTATCATTATTAACGGGGTAAGGATTTCTCTGACCATACGGGCTGTTAGCGGCCTGATTATAATTGTTCCGGTTATTAGGATAGGTGTTGTTGTTCCTAATACCGTTTGCGTTGCCATTAAAATTGTGGTTATTACGTGGTGGGTTATTATTGCCGTCGTAATTACTGGGCTGGTTTCGGTTTCCGGGATGGTTATTGCCGTTACTAGGGTACTGATTCGTTCTCACCTCTGGTCGTTCATTCCTCCTCCTGCTCTGGCGGTAGTATTCTTCATTTTCGTACCCTTCCAGTAATTCCGTCATGGCCTGTACCGTCTTGATCTGGCTACCTCTCCTTGCCCTGACAATATCTTCGTCGTAATGATAGGAGAGTTTATTTACCAGGCACTCTTCAGGTATAGCCGGCTCGAGGTGTTTCGCCATGCACACCTTCACCAGGAAATAGGCTGTCATGCTATTGCCTATTTGTGCTCTGTATCGTCCATTGCAAATGTTATCTCGGATCAGGTTCTGGGTTGTTTCGGACCAGTATTTTGATTTGAACATTCTCCTGAACTGCTGGTAGTCGGCAATCTCGCTACGGTTAGCCATCCACCAATTATCAGTCATCTCCCTGAATGACTCGTCTAGTATCTCCCGGTTATGGCTCCATTGAGTTACTCTGTGTTTGGCGAAGTACTCATCTAACCTCGCCAGGAACTACATTGGTTTCCGTTTGTACTGCCGGAAGTTGAGCCATTCTCGGCTTTCGTTGATGGGCAATCCGGTGAAATGAGTTGGTCTATTTCTTAAAGCTTCCATCTCTTCTTGGCGTTGCCGTACCTGACCTGTGATATTGGTCGTAGCCTCTTGCATCCCATCACACCGTTCCGCGACTTGGTTCCTTACTCTCCCGAATTCTTCCTGAGTTTCCTTCCGTTGTTCTTCCACTTTCCTGCGGCTATGCTCTTCTATATTTGTAAACTTGATGTTTACTACTTCCTTAAATTCTTGTACCTCCTTTTCGGTCTGGTTGCATTTTCCGTCAATTTCTTGGATCTGTCGATTCACCATTATGTTTTCTTCTTCTAATTTTTTATTCATAGCTTTCTTGTTAACGTTAATTTCCTTGTTCAGTTCTTCTCTTAACAATTCCATTCTTTCGTCAAGTTTGTCCAAATTCTCCTGATTGACCTCCCTTAATTCTTCTCTTAAAATTTGGTTGTCCTCTCTCAATTCTTCCAACTTCTCCCCCATCTTCTCTTCCAACTTCTTGTTATCCTCCTTCAACTCTTCCTTCATCTGTCGGTTGTTCTTTTCTATCTTCTTCCTAGTTTCATCGATTTTCTGATTGATGTTTTCAATTTTATTAATCAATTCTTCTTTAGTCGACTTAAATTCTTCCTTGAAAGATTGGTTGTCTTCCTTCAATTCTTCTAACTTCTTACCCATTTCTTCTTCCATCTTCTTATTTGTTTCTTCAATTTTCTTACTCAGGGACTGGTTGTCTTCCTTCAGTCCTTCCATCTTTTTACTTAAGGATTGGTTATCCTCCTTTGTGGAATCCATTTTCTTATCCATTCCTTCCATCCTTTTATTACTGGATTTGTTATCCTCTCTCATTTGCATTATCACTCTAAACATCTCTTGTATTGTCGTGTTTTCTGTTTCCTTCTCCGGAACATTGATTTCCCCTGTTTGTGTGGGCATCTCAGGTTGTTCCTCTGGTTGTGCAGGTTGTTTTGACAATACCGGTGGCAATGACCTTTCCACAACTTCTACTGGCGTCGCCTCTTTATTGTCCATATCTATTTCTACTTCCTTTTCGGCCTCCGCCGCCCGTTTCTTTGAGGTTGCCCGTCGTTGCATTTTTCTTTCTTTCTCTGGCTTTATTAGCTGCTGCCAAACTCCAATTAGTGATTGGGCAGATTGTAGTGGCCTTTCAATCGCTAATTAAAGCCCCTCAGTTGTGCGCCAATTTGTAATAGAATCAATTAATGTGTGTGCTTTGTTTACAAATTCTTTTAGATCTGTTCTGTTCTTCCTTCCTTTTATTTTAAGTTTAAGCCCCACTGTTTGGGCTAGCCAATTTGTAATAGAACGTGTTTATGGTTTTTAAATATTGGTGTTGTGTTACAAAATTTATTAAATATGTGTTCGTGTAGGAAAATTGTTTATTTAAAAAGAAATTTATAATAAAAAAAAATTTTTTTTTATTGATTAATTAATTAGAAACAATTAATTAATTGAGTTCCGTGAAGTTCCAAAACGCTTCTCACTTGTTTAAAAAATTTTATAAGCTTTTCTGTATTTTTTAAGAACCTCCAACCACTTATAAGATTGTCTCCAGATACAATCGATCTTTGTTTACTTTCAGTTTTGGAGGTTATCTTCCTTCAATGTGGTGAAATTCTTGTAGTATGTTGTTTAAATTATAGTATGTCTAAATTGCTATGCTTAGAAAAGAAAGAACTGTTTTAAGATGAAAAGTATAAATTATTTATTTGACAATTGTTTATTAAGACTCTTGTCGATTTTTTAAATCGACTCTCAGGGTATCTAATGTTACAAGTTTTTATATAAAATACAATAAGGTTCTTTTAACAGCTATTCATTGGAAAAGTCAGAGAAATCGGGCAAAGATTAAAAAAGTATAACGTTACAAGGATAATTCTTAACACTAAAGTACATATATTCAATTGAAAATATTAAAATAAATAAATAGATTGCGCACCATGTCACTGACAAACTAGGAGGCACTGTTCAGTTGAGCGGTGAGAAATCTGTAATGGCCGCCGTTGAAGTTGTCAATCGTCCCTTCGTAGATTTGGCGTTCCAATAAAGATATTTTCTTGCCGAATTCACGTCCTGGTGTCTGCAAATCTTCCTCCTGATGTTCGTGTAGTGTTTCTGGTTAAGTTTCTGTGTTGTATTTTAAAAAGTGGTGTATTTATAAGTCAGTTCACTTTCTGTCGATTCGGCACTATTGTTGGTTATGTTATATACTGTTTTATGGTGTTTAAAATGTTGTTTCACTGTTGTAATATAATATAAATATTACAAATATAATAAAAATTAAATAATTGATATATATATAGAGAGATATATTGTGTGTGTATCTTTGGTGATAACACTGGGTCAGTCTGACTCCTTAAAGTCCCACTGTTAGGCTAGTCAAATTGTAATATAATTTCAAGTGTAATAATAAACAAAATATAAAGATATTGATGATAAGAATATGTTATAATTAGGTGTGTTTGATTGATAAATAATAAATACATCAAACTTTAAAATTTTTGCAAATATTTTTTCTTGTGCTTGTATCGAATTTGACTGAATAATTTAATTTAATTAATTGATAATTAATTAATTATTTGAGGTTGTAATTTCCTCCTATATCTATTCTCTCAAGGTGAATTATGGTTTTGCTTAATAAAAAATAATAATAACATTAATGGTAGAAATAAAAACAATGCAGGTAACTGAATACTGATTTGCGTTTATTCATTCAAAATTGTGCGCCAGTCAGACTGCGCATGTCCCAGGCACTGGCTAATATTCGCCACAGTCGGCAATGAGAAAAATCAACAGATATATTTTTTACAAGTTTAAATTTATGGTTCTTTTAACGAGTCGAAATGGTCAGAGGGCAAGGAACAAGATACATTTAACAGGTATTCTTAAACTAAATGTTAACATCTGAAATAGAACAAAATTATTATTACAATTGTCAATTAGAAAGAAATTATTTAAAATTCGAACCAAGTCGAAGAAGTGACGTCACTCTGCTCCAAGAGGCACTGGACCGTCTATGTGAGAAATTCAGCAATGGCCGCCGTCTGCTTGGTTTTAATCTGCTATGACGCCGTTGGAATCGAAGATCTTCTCCCACAGAAATAAAACGATGTTCCCTTTTCCTGCGAAGTGGTGTTGTTCCAAAATATAGTGTTGAATGTCCCCTCGTCGTCTGCGATGTCGAATTCTGGATGGATCTCTTGTGTAGTGTAGTGTTCAAATATGCGTGTTGGTTTTGTGAATTTGTTCCAAAAATTGATCAAAATGGCTGTCGATTTCTGGCGTTAAGTTTTATGGTGTTATTCTGTGTTTTTTGGAAACTTGTGAAGTGTTAGACATAGATAGATAATGTTATTTCACTTGTTAGTTCATCTCCGTTACACGCCGCATAACCACACTTGGTTTTAATATAAATTATTTGGTTTTCAAAACTCCACTAATACATTTTTCAACTGTTCAGCTTTGCGATTAACAATAGACTAAACGACGCAACGTCGTCGTTTTAGGGCAATTTGTGGTATGTCTTTTTCCTCTTCATATTGTTTAATTATAAAATATCTGTCTAAGACTTGTTTCACTATCTAACTATACATAACAAGTTTTCTTATTTTTTACTGTATTTCCAATATTTCTTAATTTTACATGAATCTAACTATTCAGTAATATTGATTATTTAATTTTACATCTTTTGATATATAGCTGGGTTTGTTTCAAACTCATTTAAGCCCAAAAATTACAATTTTGCATAATAATTGCATGTCCCATATTTTGTACAAATTCAGTGTTTTAAAGGTTTTTATTTGCTTTTTCCGTATAATATTTCCATGGAATACACCTAATAACTCCGTAATTACTTTGTTGTTAATAATTTGGTTATTAAAACATTTCAATATTGATTAATTTGCTGTTTAGTCTGATTTGATTACTATCATAAGCCTATTTTTGACTGTTTCCAAAAGAAGTTAATTTTCTTTCTTTTGTCATTCTATTTGCTATTAACTGTATCTGCATTAATTATATTTTCAATTTCTGTATTGTATGTATTGAATTCTATTCCTATTACATAGATTAATTCTTTGATAGATAGTTTTTTTGGTTTATAGGCCATTCTGTGTTTACAAACATAGTGTCTTGGTGGGTCTGTTTGTACATTATACATGGTTTACTGATTTGAATAAAACTATTACATTTTTATGCCCTACTTGCCTCTCTGACTTACACAATGGAAAATTAAATGACATGATTTTAATTACAATAGAATATCTTGTATCTACTAAACTTTCTTTATACTAATAACATCATTGACCCATAACATGAACATCTTATGCCTAATTTTAACAAAAACATCTTATTATCAACTATTTTCCATATATCACCTAATTTTAACAAAAACATCTTATTCCTATTATTTTTTCCTGTATCATCAAATGATAACAACATAGCTTATCCTAGACATAATTTAATTAGAAAACATAAAAAACTCCTATTACTAGTAACACTGTCAGTCACTAACTGTCTTGTGTATGTATTATTCTTATGAAAACACTTTGACTGTGATAAAAAACCTCGTGTATCTATTTACACCTTACATCTAAAATATTATTTAATTAATAATAAATAATAAACATCTTAATATTAGGCATACCTTCAGTTATGAACCGTCCTTTGGTATTTTTGTCCTCACCATTTATTTAGTTATAATTAAAGAAAACATTTTATATGTAATAGTCCTTATATCTAATTTAAAACTCTTATTACTAGTAATGTTGTCAGTCCTTAGACCGTCTTTCATTTCAATGGTTTTATTATTATTATTCTACACTCATGGTAGTCTTTTTATAATACTTAAACCTCATTGAAGATTTTTTCATAGATTTTTTAACTATGTTTCTCACTGTACACTCTGTAGTTCCTTAATTTTGTTATCTCACTTCACTTTATTGTATTCTACACTCTGGTAGTCTTTTTAGTGAGTTCTACTCTATGGTAGTCTCTTTTGACATATTTTTTGACATGTTACACTTACAACTAATATACAATTTGTTTTTATAGTATTGTATCTTGTAACTTGTTTGGGGTTTACCTATATCGGTTTCAATTTTGTCTCATGGTATTTATTATATGATTAACATTTTGTTTTGGCATATCTCTTCCTGTTTCTGGTCTCTGTTGGAATCTTGATATGTTTCGTCCCTTCTTCAAATATCACATTAGTAGTTTCCTTATTAAAATGGTTTCATGACAGATTATTTCCTTTTTTATGGTCCTTCCCTTTTTGTACTGCTTCCCCAATCTACTGGGTATACTGCTGGTTTAACTGGTTTTTTCATAGTAGGTTATTTTAATTAATGGTTTTCTTTATTATCTTCCATTTTTATTAACATTTTATAGACTTAATTATACAGTTTCTAGGGTAATCCTTAAACAATTTATTCTTCTCACTCACTATGGAACTTTCTCTTTTATTCATGTAACATTAATTCAAATGTTTAGTGTGATAATTTTGTTATGTTACACTGTAGTTTCGTGCTATACAATGTTAGTTAGTCTTTTGTATGTTTATGTCACTGTGTCGGAGTTGTGAAATGTTTTTTGTGGTCACTCGCGATTTTCAAATTCGTATCATACAATGACTCGCCATTACGGTACTCGAAACTAGGTTAAATCGTTTTAATTGCTCGTGTCAAGTGTCCCGTACAACGTTTAATAATCAACTCTCTACTTCCTTCACTTTCGACTAAAATCTTAGCCAAAGCAATATTATTCCTTTCATTGTTCGAATTTTATAATGCATCCTGTGCATGTATTAAAGTTACATTATATAACTGCTTAAACTTTGGTTATTATTCAAATTTATTAGCTAGTTGTTACTCAATTTAATCCTTCAGTTCATTCGGCATATTTTAATATCGAATAATGCTGTTTTATTAAGTTTTGTATCTAAAATTGGTAATTTTACCTTCATTTTGTATCTTGTAAATTTTCAAAATCAGCTTCCTGTCATTGCCATTTTCAAGTTATATTTATGATTATTAAATCTCATATTGTAATAAAAGGTTTATAGTCCCTTAATTCCTTGCAATTATATGAATTGGTTAAGTTTTAAAATATTATGTTGGAATATATGACTCCCCTCTCAAAATTTTTTAGTTCTGTCATTTCCATTTTTATTAATAATCCTGGCTATAATTTTATAAAATCTTTCTAAGTTGTATTTCTAATTATATGGCTTTGTTTCTGGTTTATGTTATCTAAATCCCTTCAGTTTAAATGTATTAAAGTACTTAGTTTCTCAGTTTTGATGAGGTTTAGTTTTCAACAGTTTGCCTAGATTCTTAACAATTTTTTCATACAAATTTTTATATAAACAATACATATTTAGTTATACCCTCTCTGACTTTTTAACATTGTAATATAAATGAAACATATTTTCTATTAAACATAATAACAATTAGTATCTGTTTCAATACTATTAACAGATAAGAAATATTTTTAAATAATGGTTGTCTTCAACAAATTAGACATTTTTTTTATAATCAAAACTTAATACTAAAACAGAAATATTATTTACAAAGAACGTTTTTTACCATGCTAACATCCTATTCAATTATTACTATTTACACAAGTAATAAATATTTTCACCATTAGGATGTTAGTGGTTCTAAACTTATTAAATGTTCTTATCACTAATACATTTTTTTAAATTCTTATTTTATAAGAACAAAAACCTTATTCCTATATTCTTATTTACTATTTCTTATACTAAATTTAATTATCAGTTTTTAAACTGTTTTTAATATGGTTTTGGGTAATTGTACGCTGTCACTTTATGTCTGCATCTGTTTTTATTCATTTTTAAAGAAATGTCATTTCAAACAGATTGACAGCTCTATATTATTACATGTATTATATTCACCTTGTACAAATCATAAGTCACTAAAAAGTTGTATTTTTCATTATTTACACAGTTTGTGGATGCCAAGGTTGAAACATAAGTTTTATTTTTTACAATACACAAACTAGCACTGGTTCACTTTACACTCTTTGATGCTATTTCTAAATGGTTGTTTAGTCTTATTAACATCAAGAAATTGGTTTGTGGGTTACAATGAAGATTTGTTCTTTGGGTATTATATTATTGTTTCATCTTGGTCCACTGGCAACTCTTACTCTATACACTTTTATTCTTAATTTTATTGTACATATGGTTTCCGTTCATGAATACTTCGTTATACTTTTTATTATTATTGTGGTTTTTATTTATTTTGGGATATGGAGATATGGGTGTTTTTTATAAGAGCATTCCTTCTTCTTCTGGATGCTGCCTTCTTCTTGTTTCTTCAATGATGTCTTCTTTTCTTCTGGCTTCTTAGGATTGTATGTTCTTCATCTTCTTCTGGATGTCATCGGGTTTCTTGGGGTTATTTCTTCATCTACTCTTCTGGTTATTTTAAATACATCACTTTTTATGGTGGATCTTGCCTTGTTCTGGGTTTCTTTTTTTTTATTTATTTATTATCTTCGTTGTGGGTTTAGTAATACTCTGGGTTGCTTCCTTATATACTCCTTACCTTCCTGGGTTATATCTTTTAACCTTGGGTTATTAATCTGGTTTTGATGATTCATCACTAGTAACATTTTTTATACGAACTTATACTTTTAATATTAATGATTGTTCTGCACGGTTGCTCTGAATTAATTATTTATATTCTAATGCTTTCTTCGGATTTAATGTTATTATACTAGATTATTTTAATGATCATAGCCATTCCTTTTTATGTGTTTATCTGTCACATAATTATAACCTATTATACAATCCATACTGCCTGTAATCTCAATGCATTAACACCTTTGCGTTTAATTATTCATCATTTATTATACAATTCAATTCAAAATAAATTTCTCAACTTTATTATCAAAGCTCCACATCTTTTAAATTAATTAACCCGTCTCAAATTAATTTAATTCCATCATTTTTCAAAACATTGTTAAGTTACTTTAATTACATTATTCAAAACAATTTCAATTCATCTAATTTCCTATTGCATTTATTTTATTTCATAATAAAATTCATTTATCATTTTTATAACCCTCAAATAAAAACTTTCCAATTGACTACTCAGATTGTAAAATCTTTCAAACATTTTACATTAATTTAATTTTCATTATAGAGATTCATGACTACACACTGTTAATTATTCACTTCAAACAAAATATTATTACTTGACATGAACTCAAACAAACCTGCAAAATGACATTAAATACAATGCACTTTTCATTTTTGTTTACATTTATTATATTATCTTTTTTAATATAATACTGGTACCCATTTATATCCAGGTAAGTGCTTATTCTCAAAATACTCCTCATTTGCTACCGTGCTGTTTACTTTATAAGGTAAGTCTTTATTTTATTAACACTCTATTTATTTATACTCTGTCTTAACTCTTCATGATCTCTATTCACCTTCAATATTCCTGCTTCCTGCCTCTCTCTCTCTCTCGCTCATAATACCTCTTCCAACCCAATTTCACATTTTCATTCCCTGCAGAGGGCAATACTACAATATTAAAACACCATCTGGCCTTACCAGATACACAAAAACAACTTATTGGACTATTTACTGACACCTTGTCACCCCAAATATCCTTACTAAAACACCATCTGGCCTTACCAGATACACAAAAACAACTTATTGGACTATTTGCTGACACATTGTCACCCCAAATATCCTACAACATCATCTGTGAAGCTTTTCTTCACATATAACCCGGGAAAATCTGCCCTCTGACCCCGATATCCACTAAAACTCTCTTCGTTCTCCCTCACTAATACTCCTCTAACCTCAACTCTCCATGTATTCTCGTTATCACTACCACTATTTACCGTATCATTTTTAGATACCACATTTTCAACTATATTATCATGATTACTTGTTATTTCGCTGATAGTTATCATTTTTTTTTCATTCTCACTTACCTTATTATATGTTACCTGATCGTCTTTATTCTCATTCATTTCGTTCTCTCATATTATTAGATATTTTTCCACATTATTAATTATTTGTTTTTGTGTATTAGTTAACTTATTAAAAGCCTTATATCCCATGATAGACCTACTTCATTTTCCCAAAATACCCCACACATAAAATCATTATCAATACGTAAAAGCAAACACACAATAATTTCATAGGCAGTTACACTACCTAACCATAACCATAAAATATATTTTTAACATACAATAATTTCAAAAATACGCATTACCTATGTTCTGCATCTCAAATAGATCTACCTCATACAATATTTATACCAGGATCCTGGCAGGGTCGCCACTTGTAAAGAAACTAATTTTTACCCTTTTACGCACCCTAATTCCGTTAAACTTACCTTTTTGATAAAAACTCCCCAGAAGATTCCAAACTCGCTAAAAAGGGTCGTCACGATGTTTTAGGTTATACATCAAAACCATGATACTTACCCTTAATTAATTTAGATCATTTAATGCCCTTAGATCAGAAGATTCACAGGTTTCGTTTAGACGAATTCTCGATGCAGAACTCAGATTATGGGGTGTAACGTAATAATTAGGTTAACACATTTTTATGCTATTTAAACCAACTCTTTTATTTCAAACACTTTTCAAATAATTTTCTTTCTTTCTCTTTCCTTTATGAAATATTATTTATTGTTATCTCTATCATATAAAATTTTCTTATACTATTCTACATAACAAACCAGTACCGTACTTTTACTTTTAACGTTTTTCCCAAATTTCCTCAAACACACTCTCACGCTCTTTACATTTCTCTTTCACCCCCCTTTTACTGAATTCTTAATTATTTAAATATTTAAAACTTGTTGGCCAACATATTCACTGTATTTAACTTTCTCCTTGCCATTCCAATTGTTCCATGGAACAATTGAACTTCACGTTCACTTACACTGTCCCTACCACACAACGGCTATCACTGTTTTAAGTTTTTGTGTTTAAAATATTTATTTTACTTTCAATATTATTTTGGAGTAGGCCGGGCATATTCACATGCACCAGCCTCCCGTTACTTTTTACTGAGACGGTCCTGGACTTTCGACTACACTGTTTAATGTCTACCTTCCAACTACGCGGCGTCAAGCGAAACGTGGTTATGTTCTGCCGCGTATATCTGGACACATTGCCGCAAAATCGGACTCTGATTGGCTCTTTCCATCACATGCTTGGCTATGGAATTTCTGTACATGATTTTCACGTTGTGAACAGGCGGCACATACGTGCACTCGTATGCACAAATACGCACCCTACCGACAATAAACATTCCTGAGCTATGTCGTACCCGTCATGGAGCTATAGTCGGTGACCAAAAGTACACTCTGGGTAAATAAAAGAGTTAATTTGAAAGTCGTCTACAAATGGTTAAAATGCATTTACTGAAATTACAAACCCCCTTCAGTTTGTACCGTTACAAGGTTGAACGACATGAGAAAGAAAGATTGCTATCCACTACCTCACGTTGATGATACACTCAACACACTGTCTGGAGCTCAGTGGTTTTCCACATTGGACCTGAAGAGTGGATATTGGCAAGTGGGTCTTCATCAAGAAGACAAGGAAAAGACCGCTCTCTCAACCCCAAGTGGCTTATTCTAATTTAACGTCATGCCATTTAGACTCTGTAATGCACCAGCAACATTCAAAAGGTCTGGTCCTCGAAAGCCTGACATGGAAAACTTGAGTTGTTTATTTAGACGATGTCATAGTCATTAGGAAGACTTTCAAAAATCATTTGGAAAACCTTAAGGAGGTTCTAACTAGAATTCACGGTGCACAACTGAAGCTGAGCCCGAAGAAGTGTTCTCTATTCCAGAAGGAAGTACCGTATTTGAGCCATCTGGTCTCAGCAGTGGGTGTTAGCATGGATCCCACTAAAGTAGACACAGTAAGAGACTGGCCAGTTTTGAAGAGTAAACATAAAGTTCGGAGCTTCCTGGGGTTATGCTCATATTACAGACATTTTGTGAAAGGCTTCCCTACTATTGCTAAACCACTACATGAGCTAATGGAAAATAAACAAAACTTCCAGTGGTCGAGAGAGTGTGATCAAGCATTCACGACTTTGAAAATTGCATTATGTTCGCAGCCAATTCTTGCTTTTCCAGCTTCCGAAGGGAGGTACATCATAGACACGGGTGCAAGCAATACTGGTCTAGGAGCACTTTTGTCTCAAGTGCAGAACAGAGAAGAATGAGTAATAGCGTATTACAGCAAAAGGCTTTCTAAATCAGAGAGAAATTATTGTGTTAGAAGGAGAGAGTTGCTGGCAATCGTCCGAGCTTTGGAGCACTTCCAGAAATACGTCTATGGGAGAGAGTGAATACGCACTGAACATGCTGCGCTTGCATAACTTTTGAGATTAAGATGAAGACTCTGTACACCCTGGTTGCAATTTCTTCAGGGCTCACACCTGCTGCCAGGCTTAGTTCTATAACATGATAAGGAAGAAAGGAATCAGCTCGAACCTGCAACCACTGTGGAAAGGCTTGTACACCATCACCAAGAAGATTAATGATGTCATCTACGAATAACTCATTAGGCCATTTAGCTTTATTTATACATTTAATGCATCTTAATTAGTACACTAACAGCACTGCTCTGTCTTACAGTAACACAGTACATTACACTAACTCTAAAGAATTTCTTGTTTTCAGTTTAAAAAAGTTGAAATTGTGTATTTCTTTTCTTTTCCATTCACTTTTTGTGAAACGACCTACATTAATATGTGTATGCTTACTATATTGAAATCCAATGTTCACTATCCAATAGTTAAAAATTTTGTGGAATTGTGAAATTAGTAACACTATGTACACTAATGTGTGATTATCAGTCGAATTTCTGAATTCCTTTGATTCATTAATAAATTTTACTAATTTGTTTCTTTTAATCTATTGAATGATTTCTTATTAGTTTTTAATCTTTGTGTTTTCATTATTCATTTGTAAATTCTTGGATTTTGTTGTCCATGACATGTCCATTGATTAGCAAATTATCACTAAAACACACAGAGGACTGATCCTCTTTTGCAAGATCACAAGTACGTTTCAAGACCATTTGAAGGTCAGGTATTGTTCTGTCTGTTCATTTTCTGAAAGTGGTTGAGGAGGAAGGGGGAAGATGTCTCCATTAAAACACACACACACATACTAGCATGCACACAATTCCTCTTTTTCTTTATTTAATTTGAATTCTGTATTAGAACAAATGTTTTCAGAGTTTACAAGTTTTTTTTTAAATTTCTTGGATTAATTTTTTTTAATTTTATGCAATATGGACACATACAGAGGAGTGTCAGTTTTTTAATGTTTTTTCAATAAATAAAAATGAGTGGTGGGAGAGGTGGGGGGGGAGAGAGAGAGAGAAAGAGAGAGAGAGAGAGAGAGAGAGAGAGAGAGGTAAAAAAAGACACGTACAGAAATTTCATCAGAACTTTTACTGATAGTAAAAAAATAAATAAATAATTAATGGCAAAGAACATTAACAAAATTAATGGAAATTATAGTTATAATTTGTTGTCTAATGAACAGGTACTAGTAATGGCTTCATATACTTCACATCTTAAATTATAAACCTATTACAAACATTATGATTATCTTCTAAAACTTCCGGGCTGAAAGGCCGTGGTCGAGTGCTTGAAATACTGCTAAACGTTTCGGCCGCACCACCGGTGGCCATCTTCAGTAGCGAAATAATTGTGTTCGAATAGATGATATGCCGAACACGTCTCCCAATGGACTGGGAACAAGCAACAGTGAGTTACGGCTACGATGCCTCTATTTATAACTTTTTGGCCGCTTAAGGTGTATCGCGCGGACTAATGAGAAGCCAGCTCGTTTTAGAAGTGTATTTCAAGCACTCGACCACGGCCTTTCAGCCCGGAAGCTTTAGAAGATAATCATAATGACACCGGTCGTGAAAGCCTACGTACTAAGACTATTACAAACATATTTGGTATAATATACTCAGCTTGAAACAAATGTTCAGACCAATAAAAATTGTTTAAATTTTGCCATGCTGCATTATTAGTACTGTTGAAACAGCAGTTTGATTATAATTCTTTTTAGAACAGACTTCTGGAATGATGTGTGCAAAATGATTAAAACATACCTCCTTACAGAGTGCCTTAATAAGTTGTTGATTATTCTAACTGATACATTGTCATGCCATTATCATATAACAGTTCTCAGAGCTTCAGTAATAGTCATCTTTGCTGTTAACATGGACACATCTTGCAAATGTTAATTTCTTACAAGTTCTTCTCTTTACAGGACTAATAGTTTTGTAAAAAACTCAATTGTTCATTCTTATGTTTTCAATTGTTACCCTTAACATTTCGACCCTATCATAAAATAAATGTTGAGAAACTGAGAGCTCTTATTTAAAAAGACCTTTCATTAGTAAATTTACTAATAAGTAGGCATACGGTACATTTGTACTCATAATATGAGGTTAAGAATTAAGAAAGGTGAAACCAACTTGTTTCACTGAAAAGCTTCTAGGTATACTACTACTGATTGAAAAAGACAAGATAACTCAGGGTGAACTTGTTTCTCAAATGTTTTAACACCATGGATTTTGCTTTTATCCATAGTTACTTCTCCCTTTTTTACATTTTATCAACTTGTGTTCTCAGAGTCACAGTATTCTAAATTGTTTATAAAATTTCCATTTAGGATTAGACCCATCCATACTTATGTGTAGCACTTTATTAAGATGCAGATTTATTCCTAGTAGAGTTATCTTCGAATCCCTTAAAAAAGCTGAAAGATCAGGGAGTCAAAGAAACACAGAATTCAAGTAGCAAGTTTCCACTACTTTATAAAACATAGCCTAGAACCAAACTTTGACATCCAGTAACTGTTGCTGAGAAACCTTGCTAAGGGACTTATAAAAAAAAAAAAACAATTACACGCTTGCTCTTTTGAACATATGATGAAAAGGTTTTGTAAAGTGTACCTAACCTAAAAATGTACAGTGCTCGACTTGTCTTTGTATTCAATACATCTAGCAGTTTTACATGATATTATGCTAACACGAATAAGAAAAGTTTAAATCTGCTGGAAGGTCTAAACGAATGATAGTTATTTGCAGACTGACAGGACTATAAAATAATTCTGAAAGAATTGTTGCTTTTACAACACCATCCTTTATCATGTGACTACTCAAATCTGCCAGTTTTTCACAGCAAACTGAAGTTTGACTATTAGATCCATCATGACCTAGTGATGCTCAAAACATTTCAAGGATTCTCCTATCTTTAAAAAACTAGACTGGGCCCATTGATTGACATTATTAATTTTAAATTAACTTTGGAATACTTCCAAACATAATACAGTTTACAATAAACAAAATTGTATACCTATCTAATTTTCCAGAACTATGTACACATAGCAAAAATGGAATTTCTACAAAGTCTACATTAAAAGAAAATGATGAAAGTACTGTTAGCTTTTAACAAATATTGACAATTTTGCCCAATACAGAAATGGAGGAAGCTGACAGACAAATTCTCTACGAGTTCCCTGGAAGTGTTTGAAAAATGATAAACTTTTATTCTATCATTTACTTGTTACATTATGTAAAAGAACAACATTTCTTTATTATTTATTTATGATTTTTAATATACATAGTATTTGAATTAACTTGTTTCCATTTATTTTCCATATAGACGAAGACAGGGTAATTGTAAACATGCAGTTAGGATTATAAACACATGAAATAGTACAATGTAAACTAGTTTACAGTTGTCACTATTTTTGTTTCAATATTTCAAAGGATAAAGAAAACACTTGTTTACAGTTACCTCTAAGATGTCAAGGGTAACTGTAAATTGAATTTTAGTGCTGTACCTATTTATTATTTATATTTAAACAATTTCTTGTACACAACATAATAACAAAGGTTGAAATAACTATTATTTGCAGTTATTTCAATTTTTAAACATATACACAATTTTTAATCAATCAAAATGTTTCAATCCATTTTCCGTTTAGAATTACCCCACCTAACCGCAAATGTATGGTGTGTCTCTATCTTCAGTTAGCACTTTTAATGTTAATTGCTATGAAAATAAATTGAAATAACATATGTATGAAAAAGAAACGTTAATTTTAGTAGACTTTAAAAGACTTAATACAGGTAGTCTTTAAATTTGTTTTAAAGAGTTTTTTCCTAAAGCTCTTGAATTTTGCTTAGAATAGCCAAAGACCCAATAAATTCTTTTTTACAGTTCTGTATTTAATTTGAATTCAGTATTAGAACAAATGTTTTCAGAGTTTAAAAGTTTTTTTTTAATTTCTTGGATTTTTTTAATTTTATGCAATGTGGACACATACAGAGGAGTGTCCGTTTTTTTATGTATATCAATAAATAAAAATGACAGGAGGGAGAGGGAGAGAGTGAGAAATGGTGAGAATGTGCTTAGTACCAATCTACCAATCAAAATGAGGGTATTACGGGATATACGGAATTGTAGTATCTGGGAAAAACGGAAAAGATCAGCAGATTCGTCTTAATCTCTACGTACAAATAATTATACATCTTTACTAAATACAACTATTACATTAATGACTCGGAACACAAAGTTTTTTATAAGTAAAAACATAAAGTTTTACCTTACAACCTGAACCGGTTTTCACCTTTAAAAGGCTTCTTCAGAGGTTGCCGCTGGTAGCGCTGTCCATCCTGTTGTGGGCGATGGAATCGAATTTCATCCGTCGCCCACAACATCCCCCTAGATGAAAAAGACTACAAAGACGAACTAAACACGATAAAATATCTAGCAGAATCTAACGGATATGACAGAACAATAGTCAGTAAACTCCTACACAAAACAAACAACAGACAAAGACAGAAAACAACAAATTCATAACACTAACATACATCAACAAACAAACTGAAAAAATAGCCCACAAATTCAAAAAAGCAGGATACAGAATCGCTTACAAAACTACTAACAAAACAGAACACACACTATCAAAACACACACACAAAGCACAAAACAAATTCGATCTACCCAGTGTTTACAAACTAAATTGCTCAAATTGCAACAAATTCTACATAGGCCAGACAGGACGTAGCTTCAAACAGAGATACATTGAACACACAAAGGCACTCCACTCCACTACAGAATCCACCTTTGCAAACCACCTCATTGAAGCAAACTACACATACAAAAACATCAACAATAACATGAACATTCTACACGTACACACAAAAGGCCGAAAACTAGACACTCTAGAACAATTGGAAATATACAAACACACAAAAACAAATAAAAACGACATCCTAAACGAACAGACACAATTCAAATCGCACGCATTATTTGAACATATCTCACCCCACACACACAACATCGATCTTTTGAAATTCGATTCCGTCACCCACAACAGGATGGACAGCACTACCAGCGGCAACCTCTGAAGAAGCCTTTTAAAGGTGAAAACCAGTTCAGGTTGTAAGGTAAAACTTTATGTTTTTACTTATAAAAAACTTTGTGTTCTGAGTCGTTAATGTAATAGTTGTATTTAGTTAAGTAACGGACACGTCATGGACAATGAAATCCAAGAATATACATCTTTATTATGGGTTAAGTAATTGAGTTCTTAAAAGAGCGTACGGATCTTTTCAGTTTTTTTGCAAGCCACGACTATTCCGTATATCCCATAGTACATTCATTTTAATCCACTAGACTGCCGCATTTGTGCCATTTCTCACTGTACACCACGTGCTCAATTTGCTCTGTGCATTTGTGTGTTACGTTACTAACCTAACAAGTAATCAGTTACATTTTTAATCAGTGTTCTTTGTTGTAAGTACATTAATTATTCAGAATGATTAGGTATGATGAACTGTTGAGTCTTATTAGTATAGAAGAGGATGCAATTTATTTTCTTCAAGAAAAAGGTTTACTTCATAATCCTCGTCATTGCATTAACGGACATGATATGGTATTGAGTCTTGGACAGCGACAACGTTGGTGTTGCTATAAGAAAACTTGCCATGAGTATAAGGTACTTCACCAGGGCACATTTTTAAAGGGGTCCAAATTACCACTGAGAAAAATAATTTTGTTTATTTATTGCTGGTGTGAAGGGCGTAGTAGTATTACCTAGTAGTAGCACACACACAGAGTGGACGGCTTACTTAAGATACATCTGTACCTTAGACATCATAAGCAACCCACAGAAAATTGGAGGACTGAATTTAACTGTTGAAATTGACAAGAGTCTTTTCCAAGAGAAAAAATAATGTTGGCCAAGTATTACCACAATAGTGAGTATTTGGTGGATATATAACTATTGGATTTATTTTAATATATATAGAAATATTTTCCTGCACTTGTTTTTTACTTACCTGTTGATTACCCAGGGTTCTATGGACGAACCTGTGAACTATAGAAGCAGGTTACTGGGTTTTGTTGCATAATAATTACTAACGCATGTGTACCAAATTTAAACGAACTCTTTTATTCCAATTAAATTCAATGTACTTTCTTACTTTCTCTGTTCTTAATAAAATGTTATTTCTTCTTATCTCTAGTCTATAAAATTCTCTTATACTAACTGCTATCGTCAAACCAGTACTTTTATGTTTTACTATTAGCCCTTCTTCCCTCACACACACACACACACACACACACACGCGCGCGCGCTAGTTACATATTTCCTTCTACCCCCGTTTATTTAACGAGCTCTTTAATTCTTTATTTCTTCCGTGTTGAAATATTTAACTGAGGTGTTTTTGAAATTTAGTCGATAGTTTATTAATGGTACGTAGCCATTCCGAAGAAGTTCCAAGCTGTTTCACTACCACCAACACGTGTTATTTGCTGTTTCCGTGAACACTCCGAACTTTTATGTTTAAACTGTTATAAGTTTATCACTGTAATTATCTGAGCACTATTCACCACTATTTTAGGTTACATATTGTAACATTTTGTCGGCCGACGTTGATTATGCTTGAGTACTCTGATTTAGCGAACCACGCGGTTCTGGAGTTGGATGACGACTGAAGCGTCCAAAATGGCGAGAATACCCTCTGTTGACCTCCCGTCGCCATCAACTTGCTCTCTGATTGGCTGGTGAATGTCTCGCGCCTTTTTCGATATCTCGTGAAAGACGGTAAGGAGACCATGTGGGCGAATTTTATGTCGCAAGAGGCGGCACACGCGCGCTCTTACACATTCCAATGTTCTAATTTCCTTTGTACCTTGCACAGCATCGCACCGAGTTGGCTACCGGGTGTTCACAAAAGTCACACACGGGGTGATCTAAAAAAACGTTCCTTCAACTGGTTTACTACAAATTGTTAAAATGAAATGCATGAAATTAAAACCCTCTTGCTTTGTCCCATTACAGATACTGCCGGGAAACAAAGGAATGCTTCTTGTGTAGTGTCGAAGATCGGTCAGCAGCTACCCTCCTTCCTCTCGTAGAGGAAAATATTGAACCAGGGTCCACTATAATATCAGATGAGTGGTGTGCATACAGCAAATTGTTAATTTGCCACAACAGTACAGTCATTTGACTGTAAACCATCTTATCACTTTGTGGATCCTCAAACGGGAGCGTATACACAAGGCATAGAAAGCCTATGGCGGTCCTGTAAATGCCAAAACAAGAACGAATGTGGCACAACAAGGGAACTCTTAGATTCCTATTTATGTGAGTTCATGTGGTGAACAAGAAATGCAAACCACGATTTGTTTGAGAAAATGCTGGAAGATATAAAAAAATATATGCCCCCTTCATAAGTATTCTTGTTTTACATAATTTTGGTAACTATGTTCTATTTAGAATACGTATTTCATAATGATATTGACTTTGAAGCCACATGCTTAGTTTAATTATTCCTTGTGTAACGGTACAGAATTGTGGGCTACAATAGTTTCAATTTCAATCCAGTTTTAATTTTTAATTGTCAGCATTCACCTGTGAGGTGCCCCAGTGCAACATACAATGTTAGCATAAACAATGATGTCTAGACAGCCAGACTAGACGTATTACGTTATAGCCCCAGCAGCAGCCTTTGTGTGTGAATGACAGTATGCAGATTAACATCAGACAGTAAAGAGTAGCATACAGTTCGCTAATCTAAAACAGTGGCCTCGGGCGTGAAAGACAGGCCTAAAGTAAAAAGGGCCTATCTAATAAAAATGTAAAGAGTGTTCAACTGCAGCTTATGGCGCGCGGTCAAATAATTAAAAACGTAAGAGCTCAAGCAACTCTTTAAAACAAAAGTCGGCCGACAAAAAGAAGTTTGTAAAAGTGTAAAGAAATCATAAACTAAATAATTAATTAAATAAGACGGAGTATGTCGCGGTAGTGCAAAAGTTCATGAATTGTGGAAATAACATTTGTGACCAGAAACAGCCAACAACACGAGGTGGTGATGGAACTTATTAACGCCGTGGATTGTTAAGTACTCTACATAACACTATCAGAACTATTCCATAAATACAGAAATTAAATATAAACACAGAGTTTTAATCACGGGGTTTTAAAATAAAAAAAACAAAAGAGTATGAGTGAGAGAGCGTTGCAAAGTGCTGGTTAAGTTATTTTTATATTGCGTTATTGCCAAGTCATTTTCATATGAGTTTAGATAAATTGATTAAGTATTCATGCCTTTGTTTTTTTTTTTTGTATTGAAAGTGTAATGTAAAAATAAAGTGAAAGTAAATATTGCATTAAAGAAAGCTAGTTGTTTTAGAATACAAAAATTGGTGTTAGCAATTATTTTGAAACTTCAACCCAAATAACCTTTTCTGCAGCTTTTTACGTCTGTACGACCTTGGAAGAAAACCCGAAGGTAAGATAAGACATTATAAATATTAATTCAAATAAATTGAGTAGTTTCATTGACGCTCGAAAATAGGGACTCGAAGAGTTTTTTATAATTTGATATTAGTTATATAGTTTCACTTGCTCAAGCTTAATCCAATACCATTTTCAAGGATTTTAAGTATTCTGTAAAAGTATTTTGTTTCCTTATTGAACACAGTACATGACACATTAAAACTATTCAGTACTTAAAAGTACGTTAGGTTACATTATTTAATCTAAACAACTTCACAGCAACTGTAACAAAGTTAATTATAAAATAATAATCATTTTGTATGTTTTCTTTTACAAGTGGATATTAAGCCAAAAAGCTGATATCGTATAAAGTGTAATAATCATGTTCATTGTATTATTATTTTTAATATCATAGGTTACAGATTAAACTAACCTTATACTCATGAGGTATAATTGTACTGATTTCACCTGTAAAAGAATAGTTGGCTGAAAATAAGACACAATTGTAACACATATCAGAACCTGTGTGTGCGTGTGTGTGTGTTTTGGTGGATGGGTGGGGCATCAATAATCTGTAAACACTTTAATATTGGTCTTCTAGAATGTTGACTGATTAAACAAAATAATTGATTAATGTTCATATGTCAGTACTTTGTGTGTCCGGTAATGTAATTTATTTTTCTTTACAGGTAGAAGAAAAGGTTAGAAACATTCCATTTACATCATCATTACCCAGGCTGAGAAACTGAAACTGTGTCGCTATTCTGACCAGAGAATTGGAAATACCAGAACTTGCAGAGCTTCGTGATTTAGTGCGAAACGTGGCTGTGAATGGGAAAATCGATTATGTATTCCAGCACTATATTTAGGTTTGTAATTTACACAGTGAAACCAGTCGAAACAAAGTATTAAAATTCTTTGAGAATATTATTAAAAGCAGGCACATTACATGGTAAGAGATGTGATGAAATAAGTGATACGCAGTATCATCATTGTATGGTGTTCTGCTGTGTGACAGGTCCCAGATATTACCAATCATCTCCATTCATATGTATTTGGCTTGAGCTTTTGAGCTTTCATCTCTTCATAAGATACTCCACTTTGCATTTCGTACACAAGCTCATGTTCTCTCCTTTCATGGTTCTTTCAAAAACTGGTGTTAATTGTTCATTTTCTCTCAGAATATCTCCATACAGTTTTTCTGTATAACCTTAGAAACATTCTAGTGTCCTTCATTACTTCGTCCTCCTTCAGAGCCACATGCCCATAACTCATACCTGTGTCTATCCTTTTTTTTCAGCGTCCAGCCTCTTTCACAGTATGGGACACATTATATATATTCAATACTTTATAGGTTATACTTAATATTCAATACTTAAAAGTTGGTTAGGTTACATTATTTAATCTAAACAACTTCACAGCAGCTTTAACAAAGTTATTTATAAAATAATTATGTGCTGTATTTTTTTCCTTTACAAGTGGATATTAGACAAATCGAAAAAGCTGATATCATAGAAAGTGTAATAATCATGTTCAGTGTATTATTATTTTTAATATCATTGTGTTACAGATTACACTAACCTCATACTCACAAGGTATAATTGTGCTGATTTTACCTGGAAAAGAACAGTTGGCTGAAAATAAGACACAATTGTAACACATATCAGAACCTGTGTGTGCGCATGTGTGTGTTTTGGTGGATGGGTGGGGCATCAATAATCTGTAAACCCTTTAATATTGGTCTTCTAGAATGTTGAGTGATTAAACAAAATAATTTATTGATGTTCATATGTCAGTACTTTGTGTGTCCGGTGATGTAATTTATTTTTCTTTACAGGTAGAAGAAAAGGTTAGAAACATTCTGTTTACATCATCATTACCCAGGCTGAGAAACTGAAACTGTCACTATTCTGACCAGAGAATTGGAAATACCAGAACTTGCAGAGCTTCATGATTTAGTGAGAAACGTGGCTGAGAATGGAAAAATCGATTATGTATTCCAGCACTATATTCAGGTTTGTAATTTACACAATGAAACCATTTGAAACAAAGTATTACAATCCTTTGAGAATATTATTAAAAGCAGGCACATTACGTGGTAAGAGATGTGATGAAATAAGTGATACGCAGTATCATCATTGTATGGTGTTCTGCTGTGTGACAGGTCCCAGATATTACCAATCATCTCCATTCATATGTATTTGGCTTGAGCTTTTGAGCTTTCATCTCTTCATAAGATACTCCACTTTGCATTTCGTACACAAGCTCATCTTCTCTCCTTTCATGGTTCTTTCAAAAACTGGTGTTAATTGTTCATTTTCTCTCAGGATTAAATATACTTATACTTAATATTCAATACTTAAAAGTTGGTTAGGTTACGTTATTTAATCTAAACAACTTCACAGCAGCTGTAACAAAGTTATTTATAAAATAATTATGTGCTATATTTTTTCCTTTACAAGTGGATATTAAACAAAAAACCGATATCATATTCTTATACCATAAGAAGTAATATAATCACATTATGTTCATGATGAGTTTCATTTCTTGTGTATAGTGTGTTTCAGTGTTTGCATTAAACAAAACATTTTTAAATCAGTGTTGAACACTTACCAAGTAGTATGCATGATATTTTCCAACAAATTCGTATACTGTATGAGAGTAGACTATTGATGTATACTACTTTACATGTCAGAAGTATAACGATATATTTACAAATTACTTTATTCTATTTTCTTATGTTATTATTATTATTCAATAAAAAATAAAATACTTTTTAACAAAAATATTTTTTATTTTAATTATTATATTGTATTTAATATTAATTCAGAAACATAAATATAATTAAAGTAAAAATTAATAGTTGTATAACTAATAGATGTAATAATTTAATTAAAATCTTTGGATTTCGTTGTCCATGACGTGTCCGTTACTTAACTAAATGCAACTTAGTTTACTTAGCAGACAAAGGCAACACGACTGTAATCATCCCCACAGACAACCTACACAACAACCTATACAACCTAAAAAAGTACAAAACTTCATGGAACAGAACAACATCACAGAACTAAAACACGACCCCACCGACAGATACCAAAACGCAGTAAAACAACTAGTCAACAAAGCCAAACACATAATGACACATAAACAAAAGCCCTACATGAAACAAATCCGACCATCAGCCCCTACCCTCCAAGCGCTTCCTAAAATCCATAAAGAAGACATTCCCATCCGCCCCATTATCAACTACCGTAATGCCCCTGCACACAAACTCGCAAAATATCTAGACAAAATTATCAGACAACACACACAACTAGACAACAACATTGCAGTAAAAAACAACACAGACATAGTAACAAAAATAAAAGACATACACATCCCCCATAATGCCACATTAGCTTCCTTTGACATTAAAAACCT
This sequence comes from Magicicada septendecula, assembly GCA_034769895.1. Taxonomy (NCBI): domain Eukaryota; kingdom Metazoa; phylum Arthropoda; class Insecta; order Hemiptera; family Cicadidae; genus Magicicada; species Magicicada septendecula. The sequence goes on along the minus strand of CM068370.1, from coordinate 50,388,339 downwards.
GTACACAAACATCCCCATCTCTGAAACAATCACCATCCTACAAAACAAACTCAAACAGAACAACACACCAGACGAACTTATCAACGAAATAACAGAAACTCTGAACATTATCACAAAACAAAACTACTTACAACAATAAATACTACACACAGAACGATGGCTTACCCATGGACTCCCCCATATCCAGCAATCTAGCAGAAGTCTTCCTCCAACACTTAGAAAAAACAAAAATACTCACAAACAATGACAGACACTCACATAAAATACTATATTGGCACAGATACGTTGATGACATTCTAATACTATACAGTGGAAACAAAAGACAATGTGAACAGTTACTAACGCACATAAACAAAATACATAAAAACATAACCTTTACTGCCGAATACGAACACAACAATACCATAAACTTCTTAGACCTCTCCATCACAAAACTAGAACACAGGCACAAATTCAGTATATACAGAAAACCAACTACAACTGACACACTAATACACAACACCTCCAATCACCCAATACAACACAAACTAGCTGCCTTCAGAACCATGATACTTAGACTTAACAGCATTCCCTTAGATGAAAAAGACTACAAAGACGAACTAAACACGATAAAATATCTAGCAGAATCTAACGGATATGACAGAACAATAATCAGTAAACTCCTACACAAAACACAAAACAAACAACAGACAAAGACAGAAAACAACAAATTCATAACACTAACATACATCAACAAACAAACTGAAAAAATAGTCCACAAATTCAAAAAAGCAGGATACAGAATCACTTACAAAACTACTAACAAAACAGAACACACACTATCAAAACACACACACAAAGCACAAAACAAATTCGATCTACCCAGTGTTTACAAGCTAAATTGCTCAAATTGCAGTAAATTCTACATAGGCCAGACAGGACGTAGCTTCAAACAGAGATACATTGAACACACAAAGCCACTCCACTCCACTACAGAATCCACCTTTGCAAACCACCTCATTGAAGCAAACCACACATATAAAAACATCGACAGTAACATGAACATTCTACACGTACACACAAAAGGCCGAAAACTAGACACTCTAGAACAATTGGAAATATACAAACACACAGAAACAAATAAAAACGACATCCTAAACGAACAGACACAATTCAAATCGCACGCATTATTCGAACATATCTCACCCACACACACAGCATCGATCTTTCGAAATTCGATTTCATCACCCACAACAAGACGGATAGTGCTACCTGCGGCAGCCTCTGAAGAAGCCTTTTAAAGAAGAAAACCGGTTAAGGCTGTAAGGTAAAACTTTTTGCTTCTACTTATAAAAAAACGTAGTGTTCCAAGTCGTTAAAGTAATAATGATATTTATTTAATTAAAAAGTATATTTTTGTTAAAAGGAATGTCTTAATTATTCAACAATGATATATAACTATCTTGTTGATCCATCCTCTTCGTTCACTTTATAATATTATTATATATATATAAACTTTCACAATATGAACTTACTTTCTTTACACTTTCCCAAACCTATTGTTTCCCCTTAGTCGTACTGGTTCACCTTTTAGCAAAGTACTGGTTGTATATCTCAATGAACTACTTAAACAATATTTCTTAACACATGTATCCTTAACCTGAACATATTACATTTTCCTGTATATTTCACTTGTTCAGACAAGTGCTTGGTTTGATCATTTTTTTTTTAATTAAATTTTATATTTTACTTTACAGTAGCTTGACAGAAAGTGTCAAAATGTAAAATAAAAATGGCATGACTTAAGTGTAAATAAAAAGTGAACACTTTACAGTAGCACAAAAAATGACAAAAATGAGACAATGAAATGCTACAGTTCAGTTAAAAATATTGCAGTCTCCCTCACACAAAATTTTAAAGAATAAAGACATTATCAACACCACAACAAAATATTTTTTTGGAGCAAAGGGAAACACAATGGAAAGGCATCTCAGGTAGTATTGCTTTGAAATTATGGTTTCAAAATGTTTAGGGAAAACAATAAAAAAATGCTAGCATTAACAATCCAACAATGTATCGAAAAGATTAGCATCTTGCTAGGTACATTATAGGGAAAATTGGTTTTGTAGCTACTGGTGGATGTTTGTTTGTATAAAAAATAATTGCAGTATCTAATAAATTATGGTACATATTTAATCATTTATTGAATAATTTGTCATTTATATAATTTTGTTTATTTTTTAATTTCTATAGATACTTTTGGCGTGTTTGTTGTAATTTTGTGTTTTACATTATCTTTTGTGATTAAATCATTTGGTATAAAATGTTCCAGATTATAAAATACACCTCACAGTTTTAACATACAATATACATAGTAACACCTGTATACATAGTAACAGGTATATCAATATTGTAACTCTAACTTTAATTGTTTAATTACTTAGTTACATTTATGTTGTGTGTACTATTAATAATCACTTTCACTTTCAAAATCGGGCGCCACGTTGTCACACTGCACAACAAAATACAAACTTACCTTTAGGGCCAGAATTCGGGTAACACGAACCAGGGTTGTGGAATATATTACCTGAAATAATCGTACTCAAGATAAAACGTACAATTGACCTTTTATTTTTAAGATGACTCTAAATACATATTGAAAAATGACTCTAGCTGTACCAAACACGTACATATTCCGCCATGGGGCGTTTAGCAAACATCAAACCCTTAGAACACTTTAACCCTCCAAAATGTGTTATAATATTAACCTAATAAGCATGATATATATATATTTATTATTAAAATATTGGCACAACCCAGCACTTATTAATATTGAATCATTTTGTATTAAGTATCCACTCTCTCACTTTCATTCTTTGGTACAATTTCGACTGGTTAAAATGAGCTCATTTGAATAAATTGAATTTAGTATTTTATATAAAAACCATTTGATCGGTTTTGGCAGCAGTTTTTTGTTTAGATATTACTTAGCTGCATTATATGTGAAGATGTCCCATCTTTGCAGATCGCGCATTCTCGCCTGATGTTTTCGGAGAACTGTTTTAATAATACTGCACTTTCACATTTTTATTTTCCTGTTGCTACTATTTAAATTTGGGTTTACATTTTTTGGTGTAGTTGTAAGATTTAGATAATGTAAAGTTTAGGGTATGCCGGCCGGCGTGGAACCCTGTTGAGATGAAACTGGCAGCGGTTAGTAGCTTTGCAATTCGGAGGTGGGGCAAACTAAGTCACTAGTCCTTTGTTCGAAACGGCCAAACCCCGTTGTTTACAGATGTATTTATTGTGTATCGCATTCCTGTAGCTGATGTCATCATGGGTTAGGCTTGTTTACACTTTAATAGGACGAACTGTTTTTTGCTATTACTGTGATTTTACCCTGACCTCGACACAAATCCTGTCCGCTCAATATTACGTCGTTGAAAACTTTTGGAAAACTTTACTCTGTTTTCTTTATAGGGCTTTAAAAACAATTATAACAATTATACTTTATAACAATTATTTCCCAAAATATTATAGGACCAGAATTGTACCGTTACAATATGCCTGTAATCACAGGTTTGGGAAAGTAATGGCAAATCTTGCATAATCGTGTTATCAGTTATTGTTATTATTTGGCTAGTGGCTATTAAATTCATATTGGCCCAAAGTGATCACAAAAGGAATTTATTGTATTTGTTTACAGTCAACAGTGTAGATTCCAGGTGATGATTTGAAATTTATATAAATTAATTTTCACTCACATGAATGAAGTTCCAACCGTAAAGAAATACAGAATATATTTTCTATGACAGCAGACAAGACAGAACACTTGTATTTTACCTGTTATGTGTGTACATACATTCAGACATCATTTGTTTGGATTGACTTCTGTAAGCTTGAAATCAGATAACAATAATGTTTTATATTTTACATTAGTGTATATGTAAAATTATAATCCTCAAAGTATAATATTTAATCAATTGGGATGTTTTGTTAAATTGTTACGATGGTTTCACTGATCATCATACAGTACAGTGGAAACCAAAATAAAACAAACTTATGAATTTGCTAATTCATATTATTATATTATCACATAATATGCATACTCAAATTTGTGTTGTAGTTTGGTCATATTACATGCTTGTCAAGTTTCATTACATTTTTAATCAGTGTTCTTTGCTGTGAGTTTTACATTAATTATTCATAATGATTAGCATGATGGTTGAGTGTTATTGGTACAGAAGAGAATGCTGTAGTTTCTTTTATTCAAGAAAAAGGATTACTTCATAATCCTCGCCGTTGCATTAATGAACATGATATGGTATTGAATATTGGACAGCGACAACGTTGGTGTTGCAATAAGAAAACTTGCCATGAGTGTAAGGTACTTCGCCAGGGCACATTTTTAGATGGGTCCGAATTACCGCTGAGAAAAATAATTTTGTTTATTTATTGCTGGTGTGATGAGCGTAGTAGTGTGAAAAACAGTACAAATCAATGCCAGCACACACACAGAGTGGACGGCTTATTTAAGATATATCTGTGCCTTAGAGATCATAAGCAACCCACAGAAAATTGGAGGATCTAATTTAATGGTTGAAATTGACAAGAGTGTCTTTCCCAGGAGAAAAAATAATTTTGGCTTGGTATTACCACAACAGTGGGTATTTGGTGGATAGTGCCGTGAAACCAAGGAATGCTTCTTGTGTAGAGTTGAAGAGCAGTCAGCAGCTACTCTCCTTCCTCTCATAGAGGAAAATATTGAACCAGGGTCCACTATAATATCAGATGACTGGCGTGCATACCGGCAAATTGTTAATTTGCCACAACAGTACAGTCATTTGACTGTAAACCATCGTTATCACTTTGTGGATCCTCAAACGGGAGCGCATACACAAGGCATAGAAAGCCTATGGCGGTCCTGTAAATGCCAAAACAAGATTGAATGTGGTACGAGAAGGGAACTCTTAGATTCCTATTTATGTGAGTTCATACGGAGAACAAGAAATGCAAACCACAATTTGTTAGAGAAAATGCTGGATGATATTAAAAAATATACGCCCCCTTCATACACACCTTGCAGAGGTCCAGAATATCTTTCTAGGCGATGCTTCAAGAATAATTATGTAGTTACTGTAACAATCTGGGGATTCACAGACACTGAACTCGCTGGATTAATGTAGAAGCGTGTAGAGTCACCTCCTTACCACTCACGACTACCTGTGGCTAGCTGGTGTTTCTGTAAAAACACAATATTCAACGTCTAACATTTTCTAGATAAAGAAGGAACATGCACTATGGTTAATAAGTTAGTATTATTAAATACACAGTTTTAATAGGTTAGTATTAGATATCAACCACTTTTTAGATATAGAAGGAGTATGCACTACGGTTAATAGCTTATGCTACAAGAAACATAAATGTTATTTTAAAAATTAGTACAGTAACAACAAACAAGACAGGGTACATGAACAATTGCTGGAAGAAATGGAGAATAAACAGTTACAGTGAGGTCAAAAGACATAGAGTAGAGGACTACAGAGTCAATTGGGTTTGTAAAGAAACGTCAAACCCAATGTACTATCATTACACACACTTTAAAATCTTTTTAAAATTTGTACACCAAATTTTGGTTAATTAAATGCAGAACAGCATACAGGCTATAAACATTAGAAATGCCCTGTATATAAGCTACTTTTTGTTTACACTTCTCATCATTTTATCAGAAAACTTTCCATTTCTAATACAAAAACCCCAATCATATGAAACATACCATTACAAAAAGCTTCTTCCAAAAATTTGCGCCATTTCTCACTGTATGCCATGTGCTCCATTTTTAATCGGTGTTCTTTGTTGTAAGTTTTACATTAATTATTCAGAATGATTAGATATGATGAACTGATGAATGTTATTGGCACAGAAGAGGATGCAGTTTCTTTTCTTGAAGAAAAATGATTGCTTCATAATCGTCGCCATTGCATTAATGGAATTGGCATGACACAGTGTTGCATCTTGGAAATTGACAACTTTGGTGTTTCAGTAAGAGAGCTTGCTATGTGTATAAGTCAGTTCGCCATGACACATGGTTTGGGAGGACCAGACTGCCGCTCAGAACAATAATTTCATTTATTTACTGCTGGTGTGATCAGCGTACCAATGTGAAACATAGTGAAAATTAACTGGAAACCAACCACAACACTCATGTAGAGTAGCCGTATTATTTAAGAAGTATCTGTGCCTCAACCTAGTACTAAGTCCAGTATACTGTAATAGGATGTACTGTTTCACGCTATAAATAAAGAAAACAGGCAATAATGTATATCTATGTGTAGGGTGAGGAGAATGGAATGGCTGTTTACTTACCACTTTACCTGGTATTTTGGTCACTTGACCAAAAATTTGTCCATTTTAAGTACAGACTCTAACCTATCAGATTGCAATGTAACTGGAATTTGTTGAAAACAAGATTAAACTATCACTCATATATTCAACACCCCCCCCCACATAGAGAAGGAGGGGGAAGAGAGAGAGAGAGAGAGAGAGTTATATATCATTATATATATATATATATATAAACTTTCACAATATGAACTTACTTTCTTTACACTTTCCAAACGTTTCAAGGTGATGTTCCTCTTCCTCAGTGGGAGTAAATACTGATTGTCAGTTAACAGAATAACGGTTATGGACTTAGGTGTGTGTGTGGTGGGGGTTGATGGTGGGAGGGAATTGGCGCTGAGGTTCGAATTGTGTGTTTGGATCAGTGTATCGAATAGTGTATGTGATTTATAATGTAATTGTTCATTTAATATGTTGTTTGGTTGTAGTGTGTGATATCTGTATATTTCAAATTGTTCAGCTGTGTTTAGTTTTCTACTTTTAGGTAAGTAGTGTAATATTTCCGTGTTGTGTTGTATGTTTGTGTAACTGTGGTTTTCGTTTCGTAAATGTGTGGCAAATGTGGAATGTATGTAGTTTGTGTTGAGGGCTTTTAAATGTTCTGAAAATCTGGAGGAAAAAGATCTTCCCGTCTGGCCGATGTAGAATTGGTGACAATCATTACAGTTTAATTTATATACCCCTGTTTTGTTGTATGTGTCTGTGTCTTTGTTAGTATTATTTATGTGTTTCCTAATGGTGTTGTTGGTTCTGTAGGCTACTTTATAATTATGTTTCCTAAATGTGTTAGCAATTTTGTGCGTGTTGGAATTGTAGTATGTAAGTGTTATGTATTTACTGGGTTGTGTGCTGTTGGTCTGATGTGTTTTACTTTTAGTGTTTAGGATGCGTTTGTGTAGTTTATTTATTAATTCGGGGTTTAAGGGTTTAGCAATGAGAGTTTTTCTGTTTCGGCAGAAAACCTCTCATTGGGGGGGGGGTATTGTAACGGTACAAACCGATGAGCATATACAATCTAAAGTGTTTTTCATAATCCGAGTATATTTTGTGAATGAACTATAGCTCTGGGACTGGTGCGGTGAGGCACAGGAATGCAGACTATCAACGAGGGTGCGCATTCACGCATATGCGCGCACGCGTGGGCCAACTTTCGCAGCATGAAAGACACGCACATACATTCCAGAGCCGAACATGTTATGGAAACAAAAGAACACAGAATGCGAGCTCACAGCAACGCCTAACACCTGGTGGGTAGGCAAAAAACGGACACACACAGTCAGTTGCCACAGACCAGTGCAGTTGGACACCATTACTTAAACAGTACAGACGTAATTTCACAGTAGCCTCAGAAAAACTTTGGTAGACCGAAAAAGTTAAAACTAGGTCCTACCAAAGAGTGTATCGTAATGAAACAACAGTAAACAGTGGTTCAACCGGAGGAACAGTTTATAAAAAGAGTGGAGTGAATGAAAACTGGGAGTTAGGTGAAGAAGATGGAGCAGACACAGTGCGCAATACCGGGGACTTCCTTCAGTTAAGTAAAAGTGAAATTTATAATAATTGGCCAAAAGTTTATAGTAAACAGTAAATTAATAATGAGCTCAATAATGGGGGTTTATTCAAATACGTAAAGGGAGTGAGAGCGTGTGCGTATGAGGGAAATATGGAATAAAAGGGGAGAAAGAAACTTTACTGGTTTGTATAATCTATAGAATTTATAATATTGTAACCCTATTAACCAAAATATTGGAAAAGTAAAGAAGTTAATTATTATAGTAAATAAAACAATGTTTGAATCGTCATAAATATGTGTTAGTTGTAAGTTATTACGTCATTACCATTTCCTAGTGTTCTGTGCTGAAAAATTCGTCTAACGTTTCCGGGAATCTTCTGAATTGGAGGGAAGTCAGATGGCAAAATTGTCCAGTTTTAATTAAGGTAATGTATAAAGGTTTCCATATCTGTCCTTCAAAGATATTGGTAGCGACTCTGCACTTCTGTTGGTGTTTTTTAAAAGGTAAGTAGGAGAAAAAATATCGCAGGTAAGGTTCTGGCAGTTTTTATTTTATTTATTTATTTATAATTTGGGTGTAGCTTAACACATGGTCTAAAAACCATGAGTGAGAGGGCGCCGAAAAAATCCAAAGTTGCACATTCTACTGGGAAAGTGAAGGCTATGGTTATTTGGAATGCTAAAGGTGTTTTGCTCATTGATTATCTGCCTAGCGGGATCACAATAAATGCAGAGAGGATTGTGAGACTCTGAAAAAACTACTATCAGCGATAAAGTTCTTCTGCTCCATGACAACGCACATCCTCATTCCTCGTGAGTCATGCACAATTAGTTGGAGTCCTTTCGATGGAAGATTTTTATTCCTCGCGAGTCATGCAGAATTAGTTGGAGTCCTTTCGATGGAAGATTTTTTACCATCCCTCATATTCACTTGATTTGGATCCAAGTGATTTCCATCTGTTCCCCCATCTCAAAGAACACCTGAGAGGGCTGTGTTTCGAAATGGATATGGAAGTGAAACAGGCGGTTGATGCCTGGCTCCGAAATCTGGGCATGCAGTGGTTCAAAGAACGAAATGAAAAACTGTTTTCACACCAGAGAAAGTGTATTAACACGGCTGGAGATTACACTGAAAAATAAATACATGTTTTTCAATAAAAGTATAGTTTTCATTTTAATTTTTACATCTTTATATTTGTTTCTAAAACAGGGAAACTAACTTTTGAGATGACCCTTGTAATATACTAACATATCCCAAAGTGTAGTTAGTGGTTCCCAATATTCTTAATCAAATATTAATACGTGGGCACAGGGTGAGGAATAACTAACCGCACTTGTCAGATGCAATTATCTGTACAGTGTGTAGTAAAACATTCTGTAAACAGAAGGACTTGTCTCTGTTTCAGACGTTACTATAAACTGCACATATAATCTTTAAGTGTTACCTGCATGCCATACTACACAGGCTCACCCATTCCCATATAAATGGGTATTACACCATATGATATAGTAGTACATCAAAATGGTCTACTCTCTTTCTCTCCTCTTCAGAAAATATATCTTGTTTTGGGTGACTACAGCAAATTTCTGTCTGTTCCATTCCATTAACTGTGATTCCATACATGAGATTCTCCACCTAACAAAACAAAATTTTAATAATTATAACAAGTCATAAATATTTAAAGAAAAACCTATACTACAGAAAAGACTATGTTACTTAAAAATCATAGTTCCCACATTACTACAGTAGGAAAACATTTCTTGAAAAACAATCAGTAAAATAATAACTTATAAGGATCACACACACACACACATACACACACACACACACACACACACATACACACACACACACACACACACACACACACACACACACACACACACACACACACACACACTATAACTACCTCATTGTTTGCGTATTTGTAATAATCTTTTTATGCTCTCTTTACTAATTCCTACCGAACCCTTTGCCCATATTTTAGACAATATGATGTGTAAGTTCTGCTTGTTTTTCAAAAATTTTATATCTTTGTTGACACTCCAGGTTTCAAGATGAGTAATTTGACATCTCACTTATCAAACCAGATGTAACTATTTTAGAGTTGCAAAGTATAAATAAAGAAGTAGCCTAGTTCATGTGTTGGCTATGTCATTAGCAATAATAACGAATTTTTAACATTTATAGTCCACTATTGGGACCCAGAATAAGGATAAGGTATTTGTATATAAATTATATTATATATAATATAACTGTATTCTATATTATTACAGTTGTAGATTACATTTCGTTTCTTGATATATAATGCATAAGATTCACAAAGCTTGTTGAAGGAGAGCAAAGCTAACCATCTCATTTGATTTGTATTGATATTTAATAATAGAGCATACGGGCAGTCGTCCTGCTGGAAGGACTTTATACAGAGCCTTGAGTCCTACCAGCAGGACATAACTCCTTTATGATAAATTTTGAAATTGTCCTGGCAGGATGCACCCTTCTGGCAGTATATGACGAGTTGGAGCGTAATATTTTCAGGATTAGAAATGACAAAATCTCTTGCCTTCCTTTTAGTTGAGTATCATAATCACTGCCATAATGCATCATGATGCTAATTTATTGATGACTCCATGAATTGTGTCAGTGTTAGCAGCATCAAACTATTTGGGGAGTAAAATTACAAAGGATAGCCAACATGAAAGAGATATTATTAGCATGATAAACCAGGCTAAGATTCCTTTCAACACAAAATGGAGAATGCTAACAACAAGTAGCATCACCCTTGAAACAAGGAAACATTTCCTAATGAGTTTTGTATGGAACATTGTCATGTATGGTTGCAAGTCGTGGACAATAGGTATGAAGAAAAAAAGGAAACTTGACAGCTTTGAGATATACTAAAAACGTAAAAGCTTTACCTTACAACCTGAACCGGTATTTATTTTTAAAAAGCTTCTTCAGAGGTTGCCGCTGGTAGTACAGTGGAACCCCGCAGGTCCGAACACCGCTAGTCCGAAAACCCGCTCAATCCGAACCAGTAGTTTGAAAAAAGGTCTAAAAATTGGACAAAGACATTTAAAAATACGACAAAGTAACTGGAACGTATCAATATAATTTGTACATAAAAAGCTTAGATAAATACACACTAATGCATTTTAATGAATTTTTATTAAAACTAAGTTCTTTAGATAGTTTTAAATACATGGCAAAATAAAGTTTTGAATTACGTTATCAAGAAATTAGCATCTGTAAAATGAATGGAAAAACATATTGGTACTTACAGTTTAGTGCCAGTAAAAGTATATAAAACACAAGCAACTACAATAAATACACACTACATAACTAAACACTACTTAAGGTGTTGCACAAAATCAACATCATTTTTCTCTGATGTAAAGCTGTAAATACAGCAGACACTGCGATGTTCCGCCAGCACCTCAAAAATAAGGTGTCTGCCGGTGTAACATTGGCGTGCTGCTCTACATAGGCTAACGATAGTTCAAAAGCTCTCGCTGCTTCGGCATGTGTGATCTGTGGCACAGGATCGTCTGCTTCTTCATTTTCATCAGAATCGTCATCACGTGTTTGTTGTATCAAAGATACGATTTCTTCATCAGTCAATACTTGATGGTCTTCGATGTCAGCTGCCAACCATTCGTTGACGTCTGTGTTGTCTGCTTCTTCACAGCCTGGGATTTGTTGTACTAGCTGCAAGACTTCACTTCTCTCATCGGCTTGTTCAGGGCTGTCAATGTAGGTAAGGTCTGGCCATAACTGAGACCAAGACTGTCTGATGAGTTGTTGCTTGACATTTTCCCATCCTTCGGCTATCCAGTATATTACGTCTTTTATGGTGACTTTGTTAAGGACTTGAAGAATTGTTTGTGTAGGGTCCTCGTTTTCAATTAGAGACCTTAGAAGCAATTTCTTATATACACACTTCATGTTCTGAAGAACCTGTTGATCCATTGGCTGCAGTAATGGAGTGATGTTTGGAGGTAAAAAAATTGCTAAACTCTCCCTGCACTGTCTCTATTCAGTGTCGTTCATTGAAGCGAGTCACGTATTTTATCGGAATTAACAGTAGTCAATGCAATATTTAACTGATATTCACTGTATTTTTATAGTATAAAAGAGAGATTGCAAGATCAAAAAGTAGTACATTACTTTGATTGTAGCCATGAATGTTGTACTGTTTATACATGTTATACAATTTATATTTATAATATACAGTACTGTATAACCTATAACCTGGTTAATCCGAATTTACGCCAATCCGAACAGGACTTGGTCCCGATTAGTTCGGACCAGCAGGGTTCCACTGTACTATCCGTCTTGCTGTTGGTGATGAAATCGATTTTCAAAAGATCGATTTTGAGTGTGTGGGGTGAGATATGTTCGAATAATGCGTGTGATTTGAATTGCGTCTGTTCGTTTAGGATGTCGTTTTTATTTGTTTTCGTGTGTTTGTGTATTTCCAATTGTTCTAGAGTGTCTAGTTTTTGGCCTTTTGTGTGTACGTGTAGAATGTTCATGTTATTGTCGATGTTTTTGTACGTGTGGTTTGCTTCAATGAGGTGGTTTGCAAAGGTGGATTCTGTAGTGGAGTGGAGTGCCTTTGTGTGTTCAATGTATCTTTGTTTAAAGCTACGTCCTGTCTGGCCTATGTAGAATTTGTTGCAATATGAGCAATTTAGTTTGTAAACACCAGGAAGATCGAATTTGTTTTGTGCTTTGTATGTGTGTTTTGATAGTGTGTGTTCTGTTTTCTTAGTAGTTTTGTAAGCGATTCTGTATCCTGCTTTTTTGAATTTGTGGACTATTTTTTCAGTTTGTTTGTTGATGTATGTTAGTGTTATGAATTTGTTGTTTTCTGTCTTTGTCTGTTGTTTGTTTTGTGCTTTGTGTAGGAGTTTATTGACTATTGTTCTGTCGTATCCGTTGGATTCTGCTAGATAGTTTATCGTGTTTAGTTCGTCTTTGTAGTCTTTAGATTTGAAGATTATGAAAATTTTACAAAAGCGCTAAATCTAAATTAAAGGGGTAAAAGTGTGAAAGAACAGTGTGAGCAAATGCTGGGTTGCCTTTATATACTATAATTAATAATTTACTTTAATTATAAGAAAAGAATGCTGAAACAATATTAATTACTTTATATTAATTAACTCTTACCTTAGGGTGCTTCTCCAAAGTCGTACAGACGAAAACAGCTGCAGAAAGGTTATTTAGGAAGGACAGTAAAATATAATAACACAGTTTATATTTAAACAAAATTGCTTCTGATTTATTAAACAAATTACTTATTTCATCCCACCTTGACAACAATCAAAGTTTTAATTTCTCTTCGGGCATATGAATATAATCTTATGAAATCAAACGAATTAGTAACATAAACATTTCTTAACATAACATTTATTAGGCTACAACAAATTATTTATATTTTTTAATGCATATTTATAATGAACCAGTACGTTTTGTTTTTATTTATTGAATTTATATCTTTTCCCTTAGAGATCTCTATTTATTATTAAAGTGTCTGTAAAAATAAATGTTACAATGTAATAGTTAAAAGTTCTGAAATGTGGTACTCATCCTGGTAGTGGCTTCGCTCCAACTGGGGATGCACATTTTTATCCCTCACTTCGAAAACCGATGTATATTGAGTTTTACTGATTACTAAAAACCATATTGTTCACATGTAATAATAATGGTGTCGGTCCACGTAACTTTACCAGTACGAGCACTGATAGCTTTTTTCTTTTTAACTAGTTGACCACTTTTTTTAATTCACACACACTACCGCAACTGTTTCTAATGAGTTTACTGTTTTTCACTAATATCTCCATATGTTTTAATATTAAGTCGGCCGACGTAATTTTGCTCGAGCACTTAGATGGTTAATTTTCTGGCCGCTATATATTGTTTGTGCACTTTTTTCTAGATAGGCCGAATTTATTTTACGACCTATCTTGCACGCCCGAGGCCACCATTTAAAAATGTTAATACACTGTAGGCTGCTGCTTACTACTGTCTGATGCTGACACTATGGTGACACACTGCATACTGTGATTCACACACAAAGACTGCTGGAGAGCTGTTACGTAATACGTCTGGGTTTGGCTGTATCCAGACATCAACAATAACACTATGTTGCTGGTTACACTGGGGCACCTCACAGGTGAATACTGACAATTAAAAATTAAAACTGGATTGAAATTGAAACTATTGTAGCCCACAATTCTGTACCGTTACAATGCTAACTTTTGAGTGTCTTTGTTAAATGGGGCGTATGACTCAATAGTAAAATCTGTCGGATTCGAATTCAGAATATAATATAAAATGAAGTTGTATTATTGTATTATGCACTAAAGGGAGAATATTAACAGAATGTTAATTGAATTCAATAAAAGTTGAGCTAATTAACAAGTGCAATGAGAGTAGAGTTTTTTAATAACATAAACCCTAAATCACGTTTATAGGCCACGAGTTCGAGTGAAGAACCCTGGGACCCGATAAAGGTAAGAAGTATGGAATATGAATATTTTTTCTGAATATTATTTTGTAAAGTGATTGTAACTTCACAGTACTAAAGTATAGAGTCCTATTTGTTTCTATTCATTAACAAAGGTCCGTACTGTAATAATTTTGTGTGTAATATACAAGCCTTCTTTAATATTTTTACATGATTCTCCAATTTTATTTGGAATTTTGCATTAATTCAGACAGTAGTACCGGTAACATACAATTCCACTGTAACCCATTATTAATACTTAATCATTTGCGTGTTAACAGAAACTGCACATTGCTTTTTATCGCATTACATTGAAAAGAGGATTTTAATGTACTTGTTTGGTTATACGTTATATTTACTTGGATTTCATTGTCCATGACGTGTCCGTTACTTAACTAAATACAACTATTACATTAACGACTCGGAACACAAAGTTTTTTATAAGTAAAAACATAAAGTTTTACCTTACAACCTGAACCGGTTTTCACTTTTAAAAAGTTTCTTCAGAGGTTGCCGCTGGTAGCGCTGTCCGTCCTGTTGTGGGCGACAGAAATTGCAACAAATTCTATATAGGCCAGACAGGACGTAGCTTCAAACAGAGATACATTGAACACACAAAGGCACTCCACTCCACTACAGAATCCACCTTTGCAAACCACCTCATTGAAGCAAACCACACGTACAAAAACATCGACAATAACATGAACATTCTACACGTACACACAAAAGGCCAAAAACTAGACACTCTAGAACAATTTGAAATATACAAACACACGAAAACAAATAAAAACGACATCCTAAACGAACAGACGCAATTCAAATCGCATGCATTATTCGAACATATCTCACCCCACGCACACAACATCGATCTTTCGAAATTCGATTCCGTCGCCCACAACAGGACGGACTACCAGCGGCAACCTCTGAAGAAGCTTTTTAAAAGTGAAAACCGGTTCAGGTTGTAAGGTAAAACTTTGTTTTTATTCATAAAAAACTTTATGTTCCAAGTCGTTAATGTAATAGTTGAATTTAGTTATATTTACGTAAAATCGTCTCTGTACCGTAATCATGTGCGATAAATGAAAACTAGGTTTTAAATTTCTGTATTTCCAATAAATACAGCTTTTATCCATACAATAAAACATCCTTTTAATGTACACTACATTAAAAGGTTAAGTCAGATTTTTAATTGTACACATAACCTCCAAGAACTGTCATAGTACAGCACATAATACAGCCTTTTAATGTACACTAAGGAAATTTTTGTTAAGACTAATTAATTTTAAAAATCTAAAAGATTAAGTTAGATTGTTAAACGTAGACACAACCTCCAAAAATCGTCTCTGTACCGTAATTATGTGCGATAAATGGAAACTAGGTTTTAATTTCTGTACTTCCAATAAATACAGCCTTTTAATGTACACTAACAAAGGAAATTTTAGTTAAGTTTGATTTTTAATCTTAGACATAAACTCCACGAATTGTCGGACGTAGTACGGGGCCAATGTAACTAGAATAATAAGGTAGGCCACTCCGGCCAATTACACTCCCATTGGTTGCTTCGCTCTGACGTCGACTGGTGGAAGAAATACGCGCGAGTCTTGATTTACCATGCAATCTTACCTGAGACAATGTCCTACTTAGCATCTCTCTGCTGTTTACACGAAATATTAACAATAATTGTAATGAGCTATTCATATAGAAAAAGGATTAAACAACAAGATTAAATGGTTTGCGGCAAAAAATAATGGTAAAATCTATTTCTACATTTAATAGAAAAGTAAGCAAGTCTGTCCACATATAACATTGACAAAATGGCACAAGATGTAAAATTAAGTCGGAAAGGAGGCCATATTATATATATATATATATATATATATATATAATTTTTTATTATTCGTTAATTTTATATTAATAGAATTATTTCGATTGTTATTAATTTAATTAGAAACCTCTGATGATACTGATATTTTTCAGTGAAACGTGCGTCAGGTGTTAAAAAGAATATACGAAATTATACTACTTGCAGAAGAAACAAATTGAAAACATCACAAATTATATATATATATATATATATATATATAATATGCCTGCGTGGGTGGGTGCGCGTACCTTTATTTATTAAAATATACATGTAATTAATTTATAAATCATGTGCTACAATGCTAAACATTTTGCTTTTTTAATAAATTCAGTCTTGGGCAAATTATCATTGGAAAGAAACTCTAAGCATTCAGAACATGCATGTTTTTTTACGACTCGAGTGGTACTTCCCGCAATGTAAAATGTCGCGTTAGCATTGTACACATTTGCATGTTCGAATATACCACACAAATTATCAAATGATAATGTTTGTATACTGGATTCAGGTTGGGACAAAACATGTTGCAGTTGCATCTGACGAAACTGACATTACTCTCAACGCGAGAGACTGATTGTAACCTTGTTTTCACTGACAAGATGAGATGATTATTATACATATTCATGTGTAATACATAAATCAGATTAGTACACTAAGGTTATAACCCTGATATGTAAAAATATTAATATTTACATACATAATTTACAGTAAATAATGCAACGCACAGTGTGCTTACATTGCTGCGGCCATATTAAATTTAAAAAATATCACTATAATATTGACGACTCGGAACACTAAGTTTTTTATAAGTAAAAACGTAAAGTTTTACCTTACAGCCTAAACCGGCTTTCACCTATAGAAGGCTTCATCAGAGGCTGTCGTAAGTAGCGCTGTTCGTCTTGTTGTTGGCGACAAGATAGTGTTTCGAAAGATCGAAGCTGTGTGTGTGTGGTGAGATGTGTTCGAATAATGCGTGCGATTTGAATTGTGTCTGTTCGTTTAAAAGTCTCGGAGCAAAGATGGCGGGTGCGAATACCTATTCCTATAGAGCTCTACCCTCCTTAGCTTAGGGAACCACCAGCCGGGATCCACCGGTTTCCTACTCTCTGCGAATGCCTTAGCGGTGGTGATTCCTGGAAATTACACAACCAACATACTGAGCTTCTTCACAGCATTACACAGTTATTTACTATAGCGCACGCGTAAGTTAGAATTTATTCGTAATTGCTACAGATCTTTGTTAGGTGCTTTAGTTGAAGTTGTTACGTTACTTTGTTCGGATTGTATAATAAGTGAAATACATTACTACATGTGCGCATCTTAGTGTATAACAGGCGTATAATATAAATTTGACAAAACGTTCAGTTCACGGTATTCGAAATTTAATACTTTATGTTTTGAAAATTGATTTGTGATAGTGTGTATATATTTTTTCATATAGTTTTATCATGATGAGCAACCCTTCTACCTCTAAAATTATTGAAAGTGACAGTGATAGTGACGGATACGCTACTGAAAACGAACAAATTTTTTGTAAGAAAACTCTTCCAAAAACTGTTAAGGCCACAAAAACCGATATTGCTCCTAACATGAAGCGTACATTTATTCATAAATATAGGAAGGAGTGGGAACAAAATCCAGAATTCAAATCCTGGTTAAAACAGCAGTAAGGGGGAAACATATTTCCATTGCAAAATTTGTGGGGTGGATAGGAAAGCATGTATATCTGCTATAAAAAAACAACTCTTCTGATAAACACATTAAAAAATCAGTATGGAGAACCATACATGACTTCCATATTCTAAGATTTATATTTAAAATCATTTTCAGCCAAACAGCCAGGGAAGGAATTTTAACAAAAAAATACTTCTTTGTTGCCAATAACGTAGTACACATATAAAAAAAAATTATCCCCTCCCCCTTCAACTATAATTTTGATTTATAGAAAATTACCCCCAGCCCGTTCAACTAGCCTCTACATTTATAGATATTTCATCTATGTTTCTACAGTGGATTATTAAGATCTTATCAGGATACTTTATCAAAATTAAGTACTTTACTCATGTTACAACAAAAAATGTTTCAGGTAAACTGCCCTTTCCCCGTAACCGATCTTCACCAAAATCAACAGACATTGAGTTCTCTATAGCTCAGGCACATATGTAAAAAATTATTTGATTCTGTTTGAATTTACGGCAGTTATGGTTCGTCATATAAAAAATTACCCATGTTAAAACATACAACATGAGATTTATAAACATATCTAAGATTTATATTTAAAATCATTTTTGAAATAAAATATTTTCATAGAACCTACTAACGCTGGGGAAATCTGAGGAGCCAATCAGAGTTGGGCCTACCTGTCACTCTGCTGAATTTGGTGGAAAGCCCTGTCACTGTCGTCAAAGTATCAGCCTTGACAGGGTCCTCTTTTTCTGCAAAATGGGAGAGGCTTGAGATGGAGTGAGTGACATGGTCCCCACCTCAATGAAGAACCCATTGTTTTATAAAAATATATTTAAATTTTGAAAACTGAAAATTCTTTTCTTGTTGTAAATATTTATATTTTATAATCAAAATGACTTTATTTTTGTTACCTGGCAACAAAATTATTTTATTTTAAACAATTACCATTGTTTCAAAAAGTTTAAATAAATTTTCAAGTACTTTACTCTTGTTAAAACGTAAAAGGTTGCAGGTAAACTACCCCTTTCCCTTAACCGATCTTCACCAAAATCGAAAGTCCTTGAGATCTCTACAATTCAGGGACGTATGCAAAACATTATTTGATTCTGTTTGAATTTGCGGCAGTTATCGTTTGCCATAGAAAAAAAAACGTTGCAGGTAAACTACCCCTTCCCCTCAACCGATCTTCACCAAAAACAATAGGTCTTGAGTACTCTACAAATCAGGGCTGTATGCAGAAAATTATTTGATTCTGTTTGAACTTGCGGCTGTTATCGTTTGCCATAGAAAATACACTTGTTAAAAAAACGTTGTAGGTAAACTACCCCTTTCCCTTAACCGATCTTCACCAAAAACAATAGGTCTTGAGAACTCTACAATTTAGGGCTGTATGCAAATAATCTTTTGATTCTGTTTGAATTTGCGGCTGTTATCGTTTGCCATAGGAAATACCCTTGTTAAAACATAAAACGTTACAGGTAAACTACCCCTTTCCCTTAACCGATCTTCACCAAAAACAATAGGTCTTGAGAACTCTACAATTCAGGGCTGTATGCGAAACATTATTTGATTCTGTTTGAATTTGCGGCTGTTATCGTTTGCCAAAAAAAAAAAATTTCCCTTGATAAAAAAAAACCGTTGCAGGTAAACTACCCCTTTCCCTCAACCGATCTTCACCAAAAACAATAGGTCTTGAGTACTCTACAAATCAGGGCTGTATGCAAAAAATTATTTGATTCTGTTTGAATTTGCGGCAGTTATCGTTTGCCATAGAAAAAAAATCTATAGACACACAGACACTTTTCGGAAAACGACTTTTTTTCATGTTTTGAGTGTAGTAGAATCAGAGGGTCTTTGGGAATATTCAGCGGCAAAATGTAACTTCCGGCGCCGCGCGTGTACTATATTTCGGTGTCCTATGTGTACATCCAACTGTTTTCTTCACAAGTAACTAATGCCAACTTATGGAGGTTATGTACGACAATGTAACTTAAATAAAATTTACTTTGTCACTGTACATTAAAAGGGTGTATTTATTGGAAGTACAGAAATTAGTTTACATTTATCGCACATAATTACGGTACAGAGACGATTTTGGGAGGTTGTTGCTACGTTTAACAATATAACTTAACCTTTTACATTTTGAAAAATTAATTAGACTTAACAAACGTTTCCTTAGTTAGTGTACATTCAAAGGCTGTATTTATTGTATGGATAAAAGGCTGTATATAACATTAACGGCTGTATT
This sequence comes from Magicicada septendecula, assembly GCA_034769895.1. Classification (NCBI taxonomy): domain Eukaryota; kingdom Metazoa; phylum Arthropoda; class Insecta; order Hemiptera; family Cicadidae; genus Magicicada; species Magicicada septendecula. The sequence continues at coordinate 50,368,138 of CM068370.1, read as the reverse complement.
TATTCGAAGTAATGCCAGCTTATGGAGGTTATGTACGACAATGTAACTTAAATAAAATTTACTTTGTTCGTGTACATTAAAAGGGTGTATTTATTGGAAGTACAGAAATTAGTTTACATTTATCGCACATAATTACGGTACAGAGACGATTTTGGCAGGTTGTGGCTACGTTTAATTATTTAACTTAACCTTTTAGATTTTTAAAATTAATTAGACTTAACAGACGTTTCCTTAGTTAGTGTACATTCAAAGGCTTTATTTATTGTATGGATAAAAGGCTGTATATAACATTAACGGCTGTATTTATTCGAAGTAAGTAATGCCAGCTTATGGAGGTTATGTACGACAATGTAACTTAAATAAAATTTACTTTGTTCGTGTACATTAAAAGGGTGTATTTATTGGAAGTACAGAAATTAGTTTACATTTATCGCACATAATTACGGTACAGAGACGATTTTGGCAGGTTGTGGCTACGTTTAATTATTTAACTTAACCTTTTAGATTTTTAAAATTAATTAGACTTAACAGACATTTCCTTAGTTAGTGTACATTCAAAGGCTGTATATAACATTAAAGGCTGTCTTTATTCAAAGTACCGGAATTAAAACGTACTTCCAATTTAGAACCTAGTACAATCTAATGTATAACCAAACAAGTACATTAAAATCCTTTTTTCAACATAATGCAATAATAAGCAATGTGTAGTTTCTGTTAACATGCAAATGATTAAGTATTAATAATGGGTTACAGTGGAATTTAATGTTACTACGGTCTGAATTAATGCAAGTAAAATTGGGAGAATCTCGTAAACATATTAAAGAAGGCTTGTATATTACACACAAAATTATTACAGTACGGACCTTTGTTAATGAATAGAAACAAATTTGACTCTATACTTTAGTATGTACCAATAAAATTCACCTTTTTTCAAATACCAATATCTGTTGTTGTTTTTCATACCCTTAAAAAAAGGTCATTAACAACATACATTATGAGAAAACGTGATTACAAATAACCAGCCATTAGTTACTTAGAAGAAAATAGATATAACATTTACAAACATCAAATCTTCAATTCTCTCCCTATTTGTTTTATAAAAACTGGAGTTTCTACTGCAGGTTTTAAGTCCACTAACTACTTAATTAAATATACATAATTGTTCCTGTATCTTGTTGGGTAACATTATATTAATACATCTGCTTCCTACTCATATGTGCAAACAATGTTTTTAGTGTACGGTCCTAAAATCTTTATCAACACTTTATATCTTTAAAATTTAGACAAAGTCTAATGAGCAACTTGGCCTAACCTGAATTTACATGACCTGGCTCAGAACAACTTTATTTTGGCAAATACAAAGATGAAGACTGGTTGCAATTTCTTCAGGGCTCACACCTGCTGCCAGGCCTAGTTCTATAACATGATAAGGAAGAAATAAATCAGCCCAAACCTGCAACCGCTGTGGGAAGGCTTTTACACCATTACCAATAAGATTAATGATGTCATCTAAGAATAACTCATTAGCTTTATTTTTAACTTTCATTAGTTTTATCTTTTTTAACAATTTTTAATGCAGTTTACTGGAGTAAAATCTTCTTATTGATAATGTTCTTATCAGTTTCATTACATTATTCTTATCTCTTTTTATTACCGTATCTCAGACAATATTTATAGTATACAATTTAGTTAATGACTTAGTATTTTGTTCTTCATGTATCATGGTCATGAAATGGTTTAAGTTGGGGCCTATTTTATGTAAGGGGAAAACATAACGTTACAATATTGTAATTACTTTTATTTCTATAATTATTTATAAGTATTACTTTGTACAAACAAAACTGGCTTAGAAATGGGTCTACTTGGGAAATTATGGAATTCTGCTGAAATTTCGAATAGTTCTGGAGGGGAATTGATCCCCTGATAACCCCCCTCCGCAAGTTACTCCACTGATCCCACTCTACACAGTTCCAAGAAATCCTGTATTTAGTAGAGCTTCCCTTATGTTTGCCTGGTAAGTGAAGGAGAAGGGATCTATTTAACGTGCAAGTTGAAGAATATATTTAATTATTGCACTTAACTTGATATAAGTACTGATTACATTTCAGGATTATTATTTTCAGAAATAATGTATGTAAACCAGTTTTCCCCATATAAAGTTAATTAAAATTCTTTAATGCATAGCATTCCAGGCATTTACAGTAGTAGATTCGTTTTACTAAATTTGAATTTACACAAATAATTCTCTTTGATTAACCAGAGTTACACAAACTAAATGCTGAGTGTACTCCTAGTGTATAAATTCAGCTAAAACAGTATTCCAAAAACTTACCTTGTTACTAGAATATGTGACATGATGAACTTTTCATCATGTGTTCAACTTTGTGTTGGGAGTTAAGCATTTTAATAATTTATATTTATGCAGGCGTATAGCAAAATCTGATCATCATGGAAAAGGAATAAGGCATTTTGTAATAGCAATTAACTGATTAGTTCCTGCTGTATTACCGAATCATATTACAAGACCAATTTTTGTTTAATTGAAAAGATATATTTTAATTGTTTCTTTTGGTGCAATCTGTAAATTCCATGACACACGTCCATAAATGTTTGAAAATATGCTTACTCCAGTTTGATAGGAATAAATTTTCAAAAAACTAATACAAATTTGTTATGTCTGATCACACCAGCTATCCTGTCTATTGGCAATGAGACTTTTATCCAAATTTATCATATAGTATTGTGCTAAGATGTTACACTACATTTGTATACTGTAATACAGTGTATTATTTGCAGACTGACAGGGTTATAAAAAATTCTGAAAGAATTGTTGCTTTTACAACACCATCCTTTATCAAGTGACTACTCAAATCTGCCAGTTTTTCACAGATCCCCTAGTGATGCTCCAAACTTTTCAAGGATTCTCCTGGCCTTAAAAAACTGACTGGCCTCATTGATTGACATGACTAATGTTAAATTTACTTTGGGATACTTCCAAACATATACAGTTTACAATAAACAAACAAAATATTATGCCTGTCTAATTTTTTCCAGAACTGTATACACATAATTTGATCTGGATAGAACATTTATTAAACAATAATACTATTTGATGCAAATAATTAAAATATCGGTATGGAGAACCATACATGACTACCATGTTCTAAGATTTATATTTGAAATCATTTTAGAAACGAAATATTTCTATAGAAACTACTTCTACCTTCAGCCTCAACCACAGAATTGTGATCACTAACATATACCACCTCATGTTCATAAAACAGTATTCCAAACACTTACCTTGTTACTATGGTGTCTTCAACAGGTACATTGGTGCATAAATTCGTTATGTCAAATGATGCTAATGTTGAGTTGTGTGGTATATGGATGTGTTCTAGTTTTTTGACAAGTTCTATGTTGTTTTTAACAGAAGTGTTGTTTGTTGGTTAGATTTATATGTTTTCTGATTAGTTTATCTAGGTGTCTGGCGATTTTGTGGGAGGGTGCTTGTGTGTTATTTATCAAAGGTCAAATGGGTATATTGGGTTTGTGTATTTTTGGTAATGCGTTTAGTTTTGGGGGGTTAGGTTTAATTTCTTTTTAGGTATTTTATGTTTTCTGTTTGGATTATGTATTTTGCATTATTTATGAATTTGTTTTTGGTATTTTATTGTGGGATCTTTGGTTATTTGAGTTATATTGTTTTCGGAGAAGAATTTCTCAGTTTTATTGTTTATTTCTTAAATATTAGAATTACCTTGGTTCCTTCTTTGCAATTATGTTTATTTCTTGTTTGTTCATTATGACTGTTGTAATTTCTATAGGTACTTTTGGTGTGTTTGTTGTAATTTTGTGTTTTACATAATCTTTTGTGATTAAATCATTTGGTGTAAAATGTTCCAGATTATAAAATACACCTAACAGTTTTAACATACAATATATATAGTAACACCTCTATACATAGTAACAGGTATATCAATATACCTGTAATCACAGGTATGGGAAAGTAGAAATCTTGCATAATCTTGTTATCAGTTATTGTTATTATTCGGCTAGTGCTATTAAATTCATATTGGCCCAAAGTGATCACAAAAGGAATTTATTATATTTGTTTACAGTCATCGGTGTTGATTCCAAGTGGATTTGAAATTTATATAAATTAATTTTCACTCACATGAATGAAGTTGCAACCGTAAAGAAATACAGAATATATTTTCTATGACAGCAGACAAGACAGGACACTTGTATTTTGCCTTTTATGTGTGTACATACATTCAGACATCATTTATTTGGATTGACTTCTGCAAGCTTGAAATCAAATACTAATAATGCTTTATGAATATTAATTACTACACTTTCACATGTGAAACTTACTTTGTTTAGTTTCCTCGTACGACATTTCAGTGTGGTGTTCGCCTTCAACAGCGGGGTATGATACAGAATGTCCAGAACTTGTAACGGTTTGTTTAGTTGGTAGGTTGTGTTGGGGAGTGTGGAGGTGGAAGGGGGTTATGTAAAATTATAATCCTCAAAGTATAATATTGAATTAATTGGGACGTTTTGTTAAATTGTTACGACGGTCTCACCGATCGTCACATAGTACAGTGGAAACCAAAATAAAACACACTTATGAATTTTCAAATTACATTTATTATATTTTTAATTGGTGTTGTTACATGCTTATTCACTTCTTTTGTTACATTTTAAATCAGTGTTGTGTTGTGATTAGCTACGATGGTAGTGTTATTAGTACAGACGAGGATGCTGCAGTTTCTTTCTTAAAGAAAAAGATTTGGTTCACAATCCTCGTCAATGTGGTAATGGACATGATATGATTTTAGCGCTTGAGCAGCAACAGCGTTGGTGTTGCAATAAGAAGACTTGCCGTGAGTATAAGCCAATTCGCAAGGACACATTTTTAGAGGGGTCCAAATTACCCCTGAGAACAATAATAAAATTTATTTATGACTGGTGTGAAGGCCGTAGTAATGTGAAAAACAGTAAAAATCAACTGAAAATCGACAACAAAACACACACACATTGGACGGCTTACTTAAGACATATCTGTGCTGAAGACATCATGAGCAACCCAAAGAAAATTGGAGGACCAAATTTAACAGTTGAAATCGACGAGAGTCTCTTTGCCAAGAGAAAAAATAATGTTGGCCGGGTGTATCCACAACAGTGGGTTTTCGGAGGATTCTGTCGAGAAACAAAGGAATGTTTCTTGTGTCCTGTCGAAGATCGATCAGCAGGTACTCTCCTACCTCTCATAGTGGCAAATATTGAACCAGGGTCCATTATAATGTCAGATGAGTGGCGTTCATACCGTCAAATTGTTAATTTGCCACAACAGTACACTCATTTGACTGTAAACCATAGTTATAACTTTGTGGATCCTCAAACTGGAGCGCATACACAAAGCATAGAAAGCATGTGGCGGTCCTGTAAACGCCGAAACGTGATTGAATGTGGTACGAGAAGGGATCGCTTAGATTCCTATTTAAGTGAGTTCATGTGGCGAACAAGAAATGCAAACCAGGATTTGTTTGAGAAAATGCTTGAAGATATAAAAAAATATGAAGCCCCTTTATGATTCTTGTTTTACATGACTTTGGTAAGTATTATCAATTTGGTATGTTCTATTTAGAATACGTAGTTAATTATGATATTGACTTTGAAATCATGTGCTTAGTTTAATTATTCATTGCTCAAGCTTAATCCAATACCATTTTCAAGGATTTTAAGTACTCTGTAAAAGTATTTCGTTTCCTTATTGAACACAGTACATGACACATTAAAAGTATTCAGTACTTAAAAGTAGGTTAGGTTACATTATTATTCTAAATAACTTCACAACAGCTGTAACAAAGTTAATTATAAAATAATAATCATTTTGTATTTTTTCTTTTACAAGTGGATATTAAGCCAAAAAGCTGATATCATATAAAGTGTAATAATCATGTTCAGTGTATTATTATGTTTAATATCATAGGTACAGCTTAAACTAACCTTATACTCACGAGGTACAATTGTACTGATTTCACCTGTAAAAGAACGGTTAGCTGAAAATAAGACACAATTGTAACACATACCACAACCTGTGTGTGTGTGTTTTGGTGGATGCGTCAATAATCTGTAAACCCTTTAATATTGGTCTCTTAGAATGTTGACTGATTAAACAAAATGATTGATTAATGTTCATATGTCAGTACTTGGTGTGTCCGGTGATGTAATTTATTTTTCTTTGCAGGCATTCGTGATTTAATGCGAAACGTGGCTGTGAATGGAAAAATTGATTACCGTATGTATTCCAGGACTATATTCAGGTTTGTAATTTACACAGTGAAACCAGTCAAAACAAAGTATTAAAATCCTTTGAAAATATTATTAAAAGCAGGCACATTACATGGTAAGACATGTGATGAAATAAGTGATACACACTATCATCATTGTATGGTGTTCTGTTGTGTGACAGGTCCCAGATATTACCAATCATCTCCATTCATATGTATTTGGTTTGAACTGTTGAGCTTTCATCTCTACATAAGATACTCCACTTTGCATTTCGTACACAAGCTCATCTTCTCTCCTTTCATGGTTCTTTCAAAAACTGGTGTTAATTGTTCATTTTCTCTGAGGATTAAATATACTTATACTTAATATTAAATACTTAAAAGTTGGTTAGGTTACATTATTTAATCTAAACAACTTCACAGCAGCTGTAACAAAGTTATTTATAAAATAATAAATGTATTTTTTCCTTTACAAGTGGGTATTAAATAAAAAACCGATATCATATTCTTATACCATAAGAAGTAATATAATCACGTTATGTTCATGATGAGTTCTATTTCTTGTGTATAGTGTGTTTCAGTGTTTGCATTAAACAAAACATTTTTAAATCAGTGTTGAACCTTTGCCAAGTAGTGTGCATGATATTTTCCAACAAATTCGTATACTGTATGAGAGTAGACTATTGATGTATACTACTTTACATGTCAGAAGTATAACGATATATTTACAAATTACTTTATTTTATATTCTTATGTTATTATTATTATTCAATAAAAAATAAAATACTTTTTAACAACAATATACTTTTATTTTAATTATTGTATTGTATTCAATTATTCAGAAACATAAATATAATTAAAGTAAAAATAAATAGTTGTAATAATTTAATTAAAAAGTATATTTTTGTTAAAAGGAATATCTTAATTATTCAACAATGATATATAACTCTCTCTCTTCCCCCTCCCACTCTCTGTGGGGGGGGGGGGTTGAATATATGAGTGATAGTTTAATCTTGTTTTCAACAAATTCCAGTTACATTGCAATCTGATAGGTTAGAGTCTGTACTTAAAATGGACAAATTTTTGGTTAAGTGACCAAAATACTAGGTAAAGTGGTAAGTAAACAGCCATTCCATTCTAATCAGCCTACACATACATATTGTTACATTATTACATTACATTTAATGCAAACAGTCTTCTTTACAATTGAATTAAAGGTACCCAATTTAACTATAACGTTAGGTGAGACTGACGAATACAAAAACAATACCAATACATCTATTACAATATAGAATACTACAAGGACAAGATACTACAGATTTAAAGGTAAGAAAAAGGGATAAACGTTACAATATATATTATTGCCCATCTTCTTTATTTACAGTGTGGAACAGTAGATCCTGTTACAGTATACTGGACTTAGTACTTAGTTGAGGCACAGATACTTCCTAAATAATACATCTACTCTACATGAGTGTTGTGGTTGGTTAGGTAATGATAGTACATTGTTGTGTGTAATGATAGTACATTGGGTTTGATGTTTCTTTACAAACCCAATTGACTCTGTAGTGCTCAATTCTACGTCTTTCGACCTCACTGTAACTGTTTATTCTCCGTTTCTTCCAGCGGTTGTTCATGTAACCTGTCTTGTATGTTACTGTACTAATTTTTAAAATAAACACTTATGTATCTTGTAGCATAAGCTATTAACCGTAATGCATACTCCTTCTTTATCTAAAAAGTGGTAGATATTGTTAAGCCCCTTACCTTTTACTTCCATGTCCTTAAGGAAATGGAAGTATGGTGATGGCAAAAAAAAAATCGTGTTCGAGATTTTTGCAGATTCTGATTGTACTACCCTCAAAACATGAAAAGTCATTTTTCGAAAAGTGTGTGTGTGTGTGTGTGTGTGTGTTTGTGTGTAGATTTTTTTCTATGGCAAACGATAACAGCCAAAAATTCAAACAGAATCGAATACTTGGATTTCGTTGTCCATGACGTGTCCATTAATTAACTAAATATAATTATTACACTACGATTTGGAACACAATAGTAGTGTAATAATTATATTTAGAATCAAATATTTTTTTACATACAGCCCTGATTTGTATAGTACTCAAGACCTATTGGTTTTGGTGAAGATCGGTTAACGGAAAGGGGTAGTTTACCTGCAACATTTTAACAAGGGTATTTTCTGTGGCAAACGATAAGAGCCGCAAATTCAAACTGAATAAAATAATTTTCTGCGTACAGCCCTGTGTAGAGTACTCAAGACGTATTGTTCTTTGTGAAGATCGGTTAAGGGAAAGGAGTAGTTTGATTATGTGATTTGATTAATGCTTGTGATTGTGGTTTGATTATCTGAAATTAATGCTTCTATTACCTTCCAACACTAATATTACCTTAAAACAGGAATTATAGACATGCTACTTTAGAGTTGTGTCTTTATGGCTGGGATTACATTGATTGATGGGATTATTACTTATTACAAACTGGTTTACATTCCATAGTAGTAATTTTTTCCTTAGTTTGCCAAATTTTGTTGACTGATTAATTCTATTTAGTGTATCTGAGCCTAATTTAGGTATATATGGTATTTTATACATAACAGTGTGTCTATTTTCTTACAACCTTTTTCTTCTTTGACAATTCATAATAGCCATAATAGCATAATATTCTTAATAGCAACATTACTAACATTATTACACACAAAACATATTTAAACATAACTAACTCTTAATACAATTAATTAAACAAATTGAACCTTCTAATTGTAGTCTTTTCCCTTGAAACAAATATGGGACTTGGGTTTAAATCCTAATTAATACAATGTTGCTGAACATTCAGAATAATATAAATCATGTCTCCCTTAATCTTACTTATAGTCTATGTTTCATACATTTGGGGTGAATCATTAATTTTAACAGTCTTTTCTGTTATTACTGATCATTCATTATATTACACTTTTTCTTCCTTCACTTAGCACTTTTTCCCACAGTGTTCAGCTTATAGTTATTTACAATATTGTTACAGGTAGTCGTGAGTGGTAAGGAGGTGACTCTACACACTTCTACATTAATACAGCGAGTTAAGTGTCAGTGAATCCCCAGATTGTTCCAGTAACTACACAATTATTGTCGATGCATCACCTGGAAAGATATTCTGGACCTCTGCAGACCTCCACATGAACTCGAACAAATCCTGGTTTGCATTTCTTGTTCGCCACATGAACTCACTTAAATAGGAATCTAAGCGTTCCCTTCTCACACCACATTCAATCACGTTTCGGCGTTTACAGGACCGCCACATGCTTTCTACGCCTTGTGTATGTGCTCCCATTTGAGGATCCACGAAGTTATAACTATGGTTTACAGTCAAATGAGTGTACTGTTGTGGCAAATTAACAATTTGACAGTATGAACGCCACTCATCTGACATTATAATGGACCCTGGTTCAATATTTGCCACTATGAGAGGTAGGAGGGTAGCTGCTGACCGATCTTCGATACAACACAAGAAACATTCCTTTGTTTCTCGACAGAATCCTCCGAAAACCCACTGTTGTGGATACACCCGGCCAACATTATTTTTTCTCTTGGCAAAGAGACTCTCGTCGATTTCAACTGTTAAATTTGGTCCTCCAATTTCTGTGGGTTGCTCATGATGTCTTCAGCACAGATATGTCTTAAGTAAGCCGTCCAATGTGTGTGTGTTATGTTGTCGATTTTCAGTTGATTTTTACTGTTTTTCACACTACTATGGCCTTCATACCAGTCATAAATAAATTGTATTATTGTTCTCAGGGGTAATCTGGACCCCTCTAAAAATGTGTCCTTGCAAACTGGCTTATACTCACGGCAAGTCTTCTTATTACAACACCAACGCTGTTGCTGCCCAAGCGCTAAAATCATATCATGTCCATTACCACATTGACGAGGATTGTGAACCAAATCTTTTTCTTTAAGAAAGAAACTGCAGCATCCTCGTTTGTACTAATAACACTACCATCGTAGCTAATCACAACACAACACTGATTTAAAATGTAACAAAAGAAGTGAACAAGCATGTAACAACACCAATTAAAAATATAATAAATGTAATTTGCAAATTCATAAGTTGTTTTATTTTGGTTTCCACTGTACTATGTGACGATCGGTGAGACCGTCGTAACAATTTAACAAAACATCCCAATTAATTCAATATTATACTTTGAGGATTATAATTTTACATAACCCCCTTCCACCTCCACACTCCCCCACACAACCTACCAACTAAACAAACCGTTACAAGTTCTGGACATTCTGTATCATACCCCGCTGTTGAAAGCGAACACCACACTGAAATGTCGTACGAGGAAACTAAACAAAGTAAGTTTCACATGTGAAAGTGTAGTAATTAATATTCATAAAACATTATTAGTATTTGATTTCAAGCTTGCAGAAGTCAATCCAAATAAATGATGTCTGAATGTATGTACACACATAAAAGGCAAAATACAAGTGTCCTGTCTTGTCTGCTGTCATAGAAAATATATTCTGTATTTCTTTACGGTTGCAACTTCATTCATGTGAGTGAAAATTAATTTATATAAATTTCAAATCCACTTGGAATCAACACCGATGACTGTAAACAAATATAATAAATTCCTTTTGTGATCACTTTGGGCCAATATGAATTTAATAGCACTAGCCGAATAATAACAATAACTGATAACAAGATTATGCAAGATTTCTACTTTCCCATACCTGTGATTACAGGTATATTGATATACCTGTTACTATGTATAGAGGTGTTACTATATATATTGTATGTTAAAACTGTTAGGTGTATTTTATAATCTGGAACATTTTACACCAAATGATTTAATCACAAAAGATTATGTAAAACACAAAATTACAACAAACACACCAAAAGTACCTATAGAAATTACAACAGTCATAATGAACAAACAAGAAATAAACATAATTGCAAAGAAGGAACCAAGGTAATTCTAATATTTAAGAAATAAACAATAAAACTGAGAAATTCTTCTCCGAAAACAATATAACTCAAATAACCAAAGATCCCACAATAAAATACCAAAAACAAATTCATAAATAATGCAAAATACATAATCCAAACAGAAAACATAAAATACCTAAAAAGAAATTAAACCTAACCCCCCAAAACTAAACGCATTACCAAAAATACACAAACCCTATATACCCATTTGACCTTTGATAAATAACACACAAGCACCCTCCCACAAAATCGCCAGACACCTAGATAAACTAATCAGAAAACATATAAATCTAACCAACAAACAACACTTCTGTTAAAAACAACATAGAACTTGTCAAAAAACTAGAACACATCCATATACCACACAACTCAACATTAGCATCATTTGACATAACGAATTTATGCACCAATGTACCTGTTGAAGACACCATAGTAACAAGGTAAGTGTTTGGAATACTGTTTTATGAACATGAGGTGGTATATGTTAGTGATCACAATTCTGTGGTTGAGGCTGAAGGTAGAAGTAGTTTCTATAGAAATATTTCGTTTCTAAAATGATTTCAAATATAAATCTTAGAACATGGTAGTCATGTATGGTTCTCCATACCGATATTTTAATTATTTGCATCAAATAGTATTATTGTTTAATAAATGTTCTATCCAGATCAAATTATGTGTATACAGTTCTGGAAAAAATTAGACAGGCATAATATTTTGTTTGTTTATTGTAAACTGTATTATGTTTGGAAGTATCCCAAAGTAAATTTAACATTAGTCATGTCAATCAATGAGGCCAGTCAGTTTTTTAAGGCCAGGAGAATCCTTGAAAAGTTTGGAGCATCACTAGGGGATCTGTGAAAAACTGGCAGATTTGAGTAGTCACTTGATAAAGGATGGTGTTGTAAAAGCAACAATTCTTTCAGAATTTTTTATAACCCTGTCAGTCTGCAAATAATACACTGTATTACAGTATACAAATGTAGTGTAACATCTTAGCACAATACTATATGATAAATTTGGATAAAAGTCTCATTGCCAATAGACAGGATAGCTGGTGTGATCAGACATAACAAATTTGTATTAGTTTTTTGAAAATTTATTCCTATCAAACTGGAGTAAGCATATTTTCAAACATTTATGGACGTGTGTCATGGAATTTACAGATTGCACCAAAAGAAACAATTAAAATATATCTTTTCAATTAAACAAAAATTGGTCTTGTAATATGATTCGGTAATACAGCAGGAACTAATCAGTTAATTGCTATTACAAAATGCCTTATTCCTTTTCCATGATGATCAGATTTTGCTATACGCCTGCATAAATATAAATTATTAAAATGCTTAACTCCCAACACAAAGTTGAACACATGATGAAAAGTTCATCATGTCACATATTCTAGTAACAAGGTAAGTTTTTGGAATACTGTTTTAGCTGAATTTATACACTAGGAGTACACTCAGCATTTAGTTTGTGTAACTCTGGTTAATCAAAGAGAATTATTTGTGTAAATTCAAATTTAGTAAAACGAATCTACTACTGTAAATGCCTGGAATGCTATGCATTAAAGAATTTTAATTAACTTTATATGGGGAAAACTGGTTTACATACATTATTTCTGAAAATAATAATCCTGAAATGTAATCAGTACTTATATCAAGTTAAGTGCAATAATTAAATATATTCTTCAACTTGCACGTTAAATAGATCCCTTCTCCTTCACTTACCAGGCAAACATAAGGGAAGCTCTACTAAATACAGGATTTCTTGGAACTGTGTAGAGTGGGATCAGTGGAGTAACTTGCGGAGGGGGGTTATCAGGGGATCAATTCCCCTCCAGAACTATTCGAAATTTCAGCAGAATTCCATAATTTCCCAAGTAGACCCATTTCTAAGCCAGTTTTGTTTGTACAAAGTAATACTTATAAATAATTATAGAAATAAAAGTAATTACAATATTGTAACGTTATGTTTTCCCCTTACATAAAATAGGCCCCAACTTAAACCATTTCATGACCATGATACATGAAGAACAAAATACTAAGTCATTAACTAAATTGTATACTATAAATATTGTCTGAGATACGGTAATAAAAAGAGATAAGAATAATGTAATGAAACTGATAAGAACATTATCAATAAGAAGATTTTACTCCAGTAAACTGCATTAAAAATTGTTAAAAAAGATAAAACTAATGAAAGTTAAAAATAAAGCTAATGAGTTATTCTTAGATGACATCATTAATCTTATTGGTAATGGTGTAAAAGCCTTCCCACAGCGGTTGCAGGTTTGGGCTGATTTATTTCTTCCTTATCATGTTATAGAACTAGGCCTGGCAGCAGGTGTGAGCCCTGAAGAAATTGCAACCAGTCTTCATCTTTGTATTTGCCAAAATAAAGTTGTTCTGAGCCAGGTCATGTAAATTCAGGTTAGGCCAAGTTGCTCATTAGACTTTGTCTAAATTTTAAAGATATAAAGTGTTGATAAAGATTTTATGACCGTACATTAAAAACATTGTTTGCACATATGAGTAGGAAGCAGATGTATTAATATAATGTTACCCAACAAGATACAGGAACAATTATGTATATTTAATTAAGTAGTTAGTGGACTTAAAACCTGCAGTAGAAACTCCAGTTTTTATAAAACAAATAGGGAGAGAATTGAAGATTTGATGTTTGTAAATGTTATATCTATTTTCTTCTAAGTAACTAATGGCTGGTTATTTGTAATCACGTTTTCTCATAATGTATGTTGTTAATGACCTTTTTTTAAGGGTATGAAAAACAACAACAGATATTGGTATTTGAAAAAAGGTGAATTTTATTGGTACATACTAAAGTATAGAGTCAAATTTGTTTCTATTCATTAACAAAGGTCCGTACTGTAATAATTTTGTGTGTAATATACAAGCCTTCTTTAATATGTTTACGAGATTCTCCCAATTTTATTTGCATTAATTCAGACCGTAGTAACATTAAATTCCACTGTAACCCATTATTAATACTTAATCATTTGCATGTTAACAGAAACTACACATTGCTTATTATTGCATTATGTTGAAAAAAGGATTTTAATGTACTTGTTTGGTTATACATTAGATTGTACTAGGTTCTAAATTGGAAGTACGTTTTAATTCCGGTACTTTGAATAAAGACAGCCTTTAATGTTATATACAGCCTTTGAATGTACACTAACTAAGGAAATGTCTGTTAAGTCTAATTAATTTTAAAAATCTAAAAGGTTAAGTTAAATAATTAAACGTAGCCACAACCTGCCAAAATCGTCTCTGTACCGTAATTATGTGCGATAAATGTAAACTAATTTCTGTACTTCCAATAAATACACCCTTTTAATGTACACGAACAAAGTAAATTTTATTTAAGTTACATTGTCGTACATAACCTCCATAAGCTGGCATTACTTCGAATAAATACAGCCGTTAATGTTATATACAGCCTTTTATCCATACAATAAATACAGCCTTTGAATGTACACTAACTAAGGAAACGTTTGTTAAGTCTAATTAATTTTTCAAAATGTAAAAGGTTAAGTTATATTGTTAAACGTAGCAACAACCTCCCAAAATCGTCTCTGTACCGTAATTATGTGCGATAAATGTAAACTAATTTCTGTACTTCCAATAAATACACCCTTTTAATGTACAGTGACAAAGTAAATTTTATTTAAGTTACATTGTCGTACATAACCTCCATAAGTTGGCATTAGTTACTTGTGAAGAAAACAGTTGGATGTACACATCGGACACCGAAATATAGTACACGCGCGGCGCCGGAAGTTACATTTTGCCGCTGAATATTCCCCAAGACCCGAATCAGAAACTGCAATAATCTCGAACATTTTTTTTTTTTGCCATCACCATACTTCCATTCCTTAAGGAATATGGAAGTAAAATTCCAAATCTGTAAAATCTTCAATGCCCTAATTCAAAGTTTTTCCAAATCCCATAATATGCCTATAGATAAACAAGTTAAGGAGGGGGAGATAAGAATATCCTCCTTTATATCAGAACATAATATAGCCATTGAGTCAAGTGATCATTTAGTTGCAGTAGAGCTCTATAATATTTTATAGATCCTTAGTTGCAGTGATCAAGTGCTTGCAAAGAATTTCAAAAAGTAATGAGGTTGACCTCAGCAGGTGAGAACATTTTCTTTTATCATACTTAAACAAGTTTTTTAATGTTTATATTATTCTTGTAATAGTATTTAAACATTTAGAATATACTCGGACCCTATAACATGTGATACTTAGCCTAAAGCACACATACTGTGTGAGTGGGGATTTTTATGTCTAAGTGGGGAAATTTTGGGTAGCCATGTGAGGAAAAGACAACTCATTGACCTGGCAACACTGTTTACATTGTTATATAGGTGTTATAAATAATTGTGAGGTTAATCGCTGTTAATTTATCCGTTTGTTCGTAATTTAGAACAAATACGTGGTGTTTTGCAAAAAAAAAAAAACGTGGTACAGAACTGTTTAAATTCTGTGGTAAACACTTCAGTTATTGTTGGTGTATTTCTGTGAGCTGAGTGTTTGTTTTATCTCGTGACGTTTCACAAGAACGTTTCGACAGTAACAGTGTTAGGTTACCAATACGTTTGTATCGGTGTTTACGAAAATTAATTATTTTCAACTACCTTTCTTAATTTTCGATTTATTCTTTTGTTTGTTGACATAATTTTGGCTTTTTTAGTAGTGTATGTTTTTTGTTGTGACAGCGAGGTAAACGTTTTATCATTTGTTTTTTTTGCCGTTGTTTTGTAGTTTGTTGTTTCGTAAAGCTATTACTTTAGTTGTTGTACTTTTATTCTTATACAGTTACTTTCTCTATTTATTATTGGATTTCTTGTTGCGATAGTTTTAGGCGTATTTGTTTTTTGTTGTGACACCAAGGTAAACTTTGTTGTTTCGTCTCATTTTGATTTTTTCGTTGTTGAACATAGCTATTATTTCCGTTGTTTGATCTTACTCTTGTCCTTATTTTACTGCCAATATGCCTTCATGTGCTGTAGCCGGTTGTAATTCACACAACAAAAAAACGAAGGGGACAGATATTATATATCATTCATTTCCAAAAAACCCCAAAGTACAAAAAATATGGATTTCGAAGTGCTACAGAAAAGATAATATTAATATTTCAAATGCTACGGTTTGCTCAAAACACTTTTCTACAACAGATTATGTTCGTGACTTACGTGCTGAGTTAATGAATATACCATCAAGAAGAGTTCTCAGAGAAGATGCTGTCCCCCACATGAATCTTCCCGTCATCAGCACTGCTTGTAGTGACGGTATGCCTTGCTGCAGTGATGATAATACAGGGGTATCAGGCGTTCTTGAAAGTAATAAAGTCAGTAGCAGAAGAGAGAGATATCATGCGAGAGAGGTCAGGAAAAGAGCCTTAAAAAACCTATCGGCTTTGTCACCCAAAAAAATTAAAATAGACCCGTCGATGTCAACCCATAACCGACATTTACAAGTGAAACACAACAAAGAATTCAGTAGAAAGACAGATGCTCCAGCAGTAAGTATTGTAGATAACTGTAGACTATATAGATTACAAATGGTAGATTAATTGTAATAGACCTACAGTTCATAATATTAAGTGATTAGAAATGCATGTAGTGCAAATAGATGAATCATTAACTGCGAGCTGTAGGTTGGTTACGTATAGGTTTTACAACAATAAAACACAAAAATACACATATTTTACAGTTAATCACATATTTATAAAATGTAAAAAAAAGCAATCACTCTTTTAGAGGCTTAGTTCCCTTTATATTTAGGGTATTCTTAGAACTATTTCAGGTGGCGAAGGGGGGAGAATATATAGGAACTTGAACTGTTTGCTAGAAAGATCAACATTATTAAAAGTAAATCATGGAAAATCCTCAGTCTTGGTACAAAAAGGAAATTACAAATGGAAATGTTAAAGGATAGAAACAAAACAGTTAATTCTGTTAACCCACTGAATAACACATCAACAAAGTTAACTATTTCGTACACAAAATAACCTGCTTGCCTCAATTCAAAACAGTTCGGCACGTGCGGATAGAGGGTGCTCGTTATAGTTCTTTTGAATAAATATAATTATTTCACTACGGTTTGGAACACAAAACTTTTTATGGGTAAAAACGTAAAAGCTTTACCTTACAACCTGAACGGGTTTTCACTTTTAAAAAGCTTCTTCAGAGGTTGCTGCTGGTAGTACTGTCCATCTGACGGAAGGTAAAGCTTTTACGTTTTTATCCATAAAACGTTTTGTGTTCTGAGTCGTAGTGAAATAATTATATTTAGTTAAGAAACAGACACGTCATGGAAAACGAAATCCAAGAGTTCTTTGAATGTTAAGGTGGGAGCTTGTTGGTTTGTTTATGTTCATTGTAATAGAGTTGAGAGCATTGGTTTTAGTTCAGGTTGTTTATATTTATTCCATTAACAATATGAATATTGCAAGTCGAGCAAATATAGTACGTAATTTTCAGAATATTAAGATCCAGCTTCATAAAACCATTTTACATACCTATCAGATTTTATAAAACTTGTCTGAAGAATAATATTACACTTAATTACACTCATATCAAATTTAAATGCTCATCCTTTGCTGATATAAAAACTAAAAGGCACGCAGAATTGTACAGAATTAAAGAAGAATTAAAATCGTTATACAAGAAAAAATCCCATCTCAATTCAAGATTATATAGAGCACATTTACAATTACTTAATGACGTACACCCGGCCTTGCTTGATAACTATCTTGATTTCATAAACAATGACATACAGCGAATCATTTATCAAATGCGTAGCAAGCAAACAAGCAAATTCCAAAGGTTATTAGGCAGACAACAGCAGGAAGCCAACAACATTACCTGTAAACATAAATTTTATACACGATTGCAGAACTTGACATCAATAGATCTAACTAAAGAAGAATCTAATTTGTTGAAAAAGGGCTTAAATGATAATTTACCTCGATCAAAATCTAACTTCAGCCATAAACATATTCCTGCTGAAATTATAAATGCTGAAGCTGTGGTCATAGCAATAGAAGACCAGAAGGTCCAAGATGAGGTGCGGATTTTAATCAATAATAAGCTCAGTAATATCATAAGAAACCAGAATACTAATACCTATTCTTCGGTTCCGTGTACTTTTAATAATTATAATAAAGAACGCAATATCTTAACGGGTTTAAGACGCAAACTGTCAGACAACTATGCTCTCGTAACCAAGGCTGACAAAGGCAACATTGTTGTCATTATGGACAATAGTGATTATACTGATAAGATACGGAGCTTTATCGCTAACAACAACATTGAGAAATTAAACTCGGACCCTACTGAACAATACATCAAGTGTCTAAATCGGGGGATAAATAAGAGTGTGCATTTGTTTGATGAGCGAACTAGACGATCGTTAAAGCCCATCAATTCAAGGGCAGCCACATTGACAGGGTTACCAAAACTACATAAGACTGGTGTTTCGATAAGACCGTTAATTAACTTCACTACCGCACCTGGTTATAAAACAGCTAAGAAATTGGTAAACGCCATTAAACGCAACATAAACATAGTTAATAGTCACAGTATAACCAATAATATCGATTTTGTCAATAAAGTGAAGGATCTAAAGATCGAACCTCATCATAAGCTGGTTTTGTTTGATATTGTTAATTTATATACGAATATACCGGTTGCTGATACCTTACAAATTTTGAGAAACAACCTCGTCAATACTAATAAATTGAATGTTGAAAGTATTAATGAATTGATGGAGCTTTTGGAGTTGATTCTTAACCAGAATTATTTAACGCATGACAAGCAATTCTTTAGCCAACATGATGGTGTGGAAATGGGTTCTCCACTGTCTGGCTCCTCGCTGAAGTGTACTTAAACCATTTCGAAAACTCGTTTATTTTTTCCAATAGTGTGTACAGTGATAACAATATTTTATGGCCGGTATGTTGACGACACCTTTTTGATCTATAAAGGCACACATAGACAAATAGATAGGCTACACACATATTTAAACAGTATTAATAACAATATACAGTTTACACTGGAGCACGAGGACAGTGGAAAATTAAATTTTCTAGATTTGACGGTCACCAGAAACATTAATAAATTGGAGTTTAATATTTATAGGAAACCCACTACAACTGACACTGTAATACACGCCACATCTTATCATCCAGTATCACAGAAAATGGCTGCTTTCCACAGCGTGGTTAACCGCCTCTTATCATTGCCCCTGAGCGACAAGGATTATCAAGACGAACTAAATACAATTAAACACATTGCGGTCACCAATGGCTACAAAAAAAGCAGTAGTAAATAATATCCTTGAAAAACATATGAGACGAAAAAACGCAAACACACTAAGGTCACCTGGGGACAGTGTGTATAAATACATTTCTATACCATACATGAGCTTTCTACCTAGAATTCTGTCTTCTATTTTAAACAAGTCAAATGTTGTTGTCACATATAAGACTACAAATAACATTTTAAATAGCCTTCGTACTCGGGAACCAACTGTCCTTGAAAAGAAAACAGGGATCTATAAATTAATATGTAATAGTTATGATGCTTTTTATGTGGGCCAAACGGGCCGTGGCTTTCTCAAGAGGTTTGTTGAACATAAGCCACCCACTTATTTTCACAACACAGAAAATGTAAAATCTAAATTCGCTAAACATCTTATTGATGAAAATCACAACTACCGTATACTAATTTTCATACCAACTTGATACCCCTTCACTTTTGTAATAAAGGAAGTTACATGAACGCCCTTGAAGAGTTTGAAATATATAGAGCGTATAATAATCCTGTTACCAGGCCACATGTTTTAAATGATCAGCTGAACTTTAAATCTAATGTCCTGTATGATACTGCGTTGCGATATTGTCGCAACACGAGTCAAATATGAACCAGTGCGCTGTCGGTTGCTGTGCGGTGTACACCATAAAACTGTGGTGCGCGTACTTTGTGTAATGTAATTGTGTTTTGTGTTTATGTGGATTTTAATATTTTTAATATATTGACGACTGTGCCATCATATGATGGTATGAAGACCAATTTTTAAAAATCTGATGATGGGACAAGTGTCCCAAAACATGTCAATTGTATGGTGAAGACATTTACTTAAGCCACAGACGGTGAGTTGCATAGTGTTTAGTTGATTATAAAATACTTGGCTTGGACTATAAGCGGATTTATTCCATTAACAATATTGTTTATATTAAAATGCTAGTGTGAAATTGGAAACTTTTATAGTTTTTAAAATGTTTAATGTATTTAATTAACAACATTCAAACACTTGTCATGCCAAAATGCTTAGGCATACAATTTGTGACATCAAATTTTACAGTCGGAAAACAAAAAATAGACATTAGGTACTGTAGCTTTTCTCGAATCCTGGTCAGATCACGAAAACTGTGAATATAAAAATGTAAATAAAAAGACTGGTTCAGCGTTGCAACATCCTTAGTCTACACCAAGTATCTAGCAGGTGATGTGACCATTGTGACGGCCGGATTTGCCTCCAAAGGAACCTATCAATCCAGACGTTGTACAGTTCTTGACTATACCTATCATCACTAGTGATTAAAGTAGAAATCATTTCTACGCATTATCTTATATAATAAATATGTTTTTTATGCTCGCAGAAAATAGAAATGCCTGTAGTCCCACATGACCTACTTATGTATGTTTTAATCAGTAATTGCACACTTAGTAAGTTAATTAATTCAATTAAGGGATTTTCGTATTTACGACTTTCTGACCACAACAAAATTTAAGATTGAAGAATTCTTGTGTCATAACACACGCCTTCAAAATTTAGGTTCATAAAAACTTTTTTTCAAAATTTTATCTTGTTTTTATAGTTATTTTTTTGTTTTGCTGAATTCAAATATGACTTCAGTTTTTCTCTATCACGTACTGTTTTTTTTTTTGCAGTTGTCATTGTCATATTTAGTGGAACGTGTTTCCGTAGTGAAGCCATATTAGTGAAAGTACATTAAATAAAACAGCATTTTTTGCAAACTATGTTTTTAATTAGATCTGTTTTTTCACAATAATATATTTTAAAACTTATTACATTTTCACCTTAGTTGGAAGTCGCTTAGTGCCTTTTTCTTTAGCTTATGAAGCTGTGTCTGTTGGTTTTCCTTTTGTAGGAGAAATCTAAATTTTCACGGTGTGGCATCCAACAGTGGTCTCCCATCATATTAATATTCCACCGACCTGACCTGATATCATGTCGCCATTTCTTTAATATCCTGTTAGAGCGTTCACCCTGTTCCTCGCTAACCACACCAAGATTTTCGGGGAAGAGTCTAAGCTAGCATGTAAAAAGTGAATTTTTATTGAGCATCCCAAAGCTTTGAAGTTTTGTAACATACTTTCAACTATATTAACATAGTCAGAGTCTTAGGAAGGATCCCGTTTCCTAGGAAGTTTTTAATTACATTTTTTTAACTAATCCAAGCATCTTTTTCAATCTCTGTCATTGTAAGCACGAAGTTTTCATCTTTCATTAGTCTTCTTATATCTGACCCAACAAAGACTCCTTTTAATTTTGCTTCTGACAAGTGAGGGAACTTGGTCAACAGGTACTTAAAACAGTTTCCTTCTTTAGGTAAAGCTTTTACAAACTGTTTCATAGGTCCAGTTTTATATGGAGTGGAGGTAGAGTATTTGTTTGAGTCGACAAGACATTTACATAGAATATTCTTGCTTCCAGGTTCAAGAGATTTTCTTGCAGGCCAGTTTTTATTCTTGCATTGCTGATTTCTCGCTCAGCTGTCCCACTCACATTGGAAACATGGATACTTAGTATAACCACCCTGCTGACCTAGAATCATGGTTAATACTTTTAAATCTCCACAGACCATCCAGCCATGATCCTTGTTTTTAATCTTTTCTAAAACCAGTTCTAAATTATCATAGCTTTCTCTCAAGTGAACTGAGTGGCCAACTGGTACTGAAGCGTACTGGTTCCCAATATGCAGGAGTACAGCGTTTAGACTTCTTTTAGAAGAATCTATGAAGAGTCTCCAATTGTCTACTTTATATCCAATGCTAAACTTGATGATTAATACGATAATGTCACTGCATTACACTACATCACCTTGTGAAAAATAGGGATTGAATATTCCTTTTCTCTATTTCTGTAGAGAAATAGATTGATGCCAATAATAGAAATAGGCTGCCAATAAATTATTTTCTTTTAGTCTGGAGCATAAAAGTTCAGCTTTTGGTGATTTAAAAATAGAAAAATATTCTTTTAAGGAAATTTGTACTTTGTTATTAGCTTGTCCTTTTGGAATAAAATTTGG
Organism: Magicicada septendecula; assembly: GCA_034769895.1. Lineage (NCBI taxonomy): Eukaryota > Metazoa > Arthropoda > Insecta > Hemiptera > Cicadidae > Magicicada > Magicicada septendecula. Next base: position 50,345,472 of record CM068370.1, on the reverse strand, counting down.
AGTAATTTCCCTGATTTATTAAGATTTTTATTGTTAGTAACTGAAACACCTGGTTACACAAAACTTGTGATAGATAATTAAACGATTCATATTGGCACTGTCTTGGTCTGCAATCTTTAAAAGATGATTTATATGACACTCTTTGGGTAATGCTAAGTCTCTCACTAGATTAATTCATTCTGACTGAGTGAAAACCCGAGGAGACTTATCATCCTCTTCACATTGTAATTCCTTATCCTTGCTCTGTCCTTCAACGTTCAAATCAGAGTCATCTGATGGATCATCTAATGTTTCTGGAGGCACAGGAACTGGAATCTGCACTGTGAGGAACAGGCCAAATAGCTCATGGAAGGTTTGGGTAAAAAATAACCTTCTTATTCTTTGAGTTATAGCCTTTTACATCACAAGAGCAAAAATAACAGTCGTCATAATGATTTTTAGGCTCCCTACAAATCATCGGGATACCAAATCTGAAATATTTTTTTACCTGTAGACCACTTTCTTATATCCTCTACACAAACATAACAAACTTTATGAGGAACCCATTGTTTATCCCAGCTTCACTCCAAAGTATGAATGGTACATCTTTCTGACAAAAATAGTTATATTTCTTTAGTGATTTTTAACCACAAAAATTTAACAAAAATTATCTGGATGATTTGTGCATACCCAACTAGACATTTTTACCAATATAACAAAATACACTAGTAAATGACTAACATACATAAAATAGGCTACACTGTTTAAATTGAGGTTAGAACTTCACAAACATGATTACTACAATAGCCACAGTCTTGTAGTTGTTATTCATTGACTAAGCTAGTGCAGTTCAAAGAATGACTACAGTAAGCGCTAATGAAGCATTCATTCACTAGTGCTAGTGAATATTTCGGGTTAAATGATAAAAATTAAAGTTTTTTGGAATAATATTAAAAATAAAAACCATCACTAAAGAGAATTAATGTAACAAATTGTTAACAGACAGCTTACTTGATTTATTTATTAATTAGCCATGTGTTTAATAATTTAGCTAAAATTTAACAAACGTTGAATGCAAACCCTGAGTAACCTCTTGTTATATGAAAATGGAAAGTATGCATTTTCAAGAAAACTCTACATGATGGGAAAATCTTGATGCAAGTTTGAATTCTGCGCCAAAAAATACATTAAGGGAAGATAAAATTATAAAAAAAGTTTTTACTCGCAGGCCTGTGTAATCTTATTTTGTGATAAACAGAAATGGCATATCGTTAACTAAAAACCTACCAAACTACCATCAGTTGGTAATAGATACTGAATTAAGTTTTGCTATTTTATTCATATTTTCAGTGCTTCAGTTGTATTATGCACATTAATAATTCATGATTGTGTTGTTTTATATCAACAGTCGACGACAACAAGAGTTTACAAATGAAATGTAAATGGCTTGGTAAGTTTATTTTAATTTTACATTTAGGACTTATTATAAGTAAAATGTTAATAGTCCTGTTTTATTTTCACAATAATTATATTAATAGTTTGCATAAATAGAACCAACCTCCAAAACACGGGTTTTAGGTAATTTTATACATTTTTTAATATAGGAGTAAGAGTTATTAACCAGCAATTTAAATAGGCCCCTATAATTAAATACAATTTTTAAGAAACATGTTGTTTGGTAAGTTTCAGTGAGTATGATTTTAAAGTTGTTTTACATTTATTTTAGAAAATTTCCATACCACAAGGGCTTTTTGTATATTGTAGAATAATGGATATACAAAATTTTTATTAAAATTTTCCTCTTCTTTTTAGGCAGTGTTAGCTGATGCAGAAGAAACAGAAATTAATCAGTCAGACTTAGTACCTGAAGTTATTATAACACAAGAACCCACTGAACAGATTCTGCAGGCATCACCAACACCTATAGTTGGTAAGAAAGTGACTGCTGTGCACAGGAAACTTGAAGTAAGAAGTTCAAAGAGTTTTATTAAACAAGATGAAAGTGAATTTGATGCTTTTGGACGAAATGTGGTTTTGCAGCTGAGGGCACTTCCGCTGAAGGAAGCTCTTGAAGCTGAGGAGCTAATTCTTGGAATTTTACGAAGACAGCGGGTCAGAGTGTTGGACAGGAAATAATTTTAAATTGTGCAGACTGTGTTGTGTAAAATGATTTGACACAAGAACATTTAACGACTATATTAATTATCATTAATAAAATTAATGAGTACTCTATTACACTGACATGTAGGCACTGATGTAACTTCAGTTTTTGAAGTAGGCCTATAACTGTCATCGTTATTCACTACAATAATAACCAAAATTATAACGTACTTATTAATTTTATAATAGTTCATTGCATTTTTCTACAAGGTGGTAATTCATTTTTTAAAATGATATAAGAATCAAGCCTCTGGTGACTGTGGGGGTACTGAGGGTCAGTCAAATATAAACTGGAATTGTAAAAACTAATTAATTAAAATTAATTATTTTTTAATAATTAATTAATTTACAAACTGTACATACATTGTTTTCCCACATAGTTTCCATTAACATGCACACCTTTTTCCAATGTCTTGGCAGTTTTTTTTATCCCGTTTTCATAAAACGTTTTGGGACGTGTTGTGCAAAAAAAATTTTCACCATTTTACTATCAGAAAATTGTTGTCCGCCCAAGATCCAAACAAATGGTGGTTGTTTGGTGACAAATCGGGACTGTAAGGAGGATGTTCAGCAGTGACCCAATGGATTTTCCGCAATTTCTCTTGAGTTATGGCAGCAGTATGGGGCATAGTGTTATTGTATAAAAGTGTTATCAGGTCATCACGTCTTTTGCACCGATATGTTGCTTTCATTTTGTCCAGCAGTTTGCAGTAGTATGCCACATTAATTATTCTTTCCTCAAGAAGAAAATTTAGCCTCTATGAACGACTCCTCTGTAAGGCCAAGAACCTTGCCTGCTGACAGTCTCATTTTTGCTTTTATGGGAGGGTTTCATTTTGCAAACGCCATTCTGTACTGTTTCCTTGACCACTTCATTTCAGGGATGCAGTGATGTATCTATTTCTTGTCAGAAGTAAGAATGTGCTTCAAAAAGGCATCCTCTTCAGCTTCATATCGAGTCAAAAGTCTGACAGATTTCACTCGTTCAGTTTTTTGAATGGCATTTCAAATGTGGGGAACCCATCGTGAAGAAATTTTCTGATACATCAACTCATTTTTAATTATGGATTGTACACTGCCATGGCATTTTTGCACTACTTTGATCTACTGTTATGCGTCGGTCACGTTAATGCTGTTGTGGACTTCATTTTTTGGCTGATGAGTCATTTTGCACAAAATTTTGACCATTAGAAAAGGACTTAAGTCATGCAAAAACTTGTTTTTGATAACATCTCATCACCAAACTGTGAGTGTAATGTTTGCAGAATTTCACTTGATTTTACGTTTTCATTTCTTAAAAATTTAATTATAATATGTTGTGCAATGGCACTAGGCATTAGTTGCTCACTCATCTTTTAACAACTAATAGAATGAAAGCATGGGGACGCAAACTGCAACAGTGATTCTAGGACACGCCAACTGATTATAATCTTGACACTACGTGTTCACACATTCTGCTGTTGCAAAGAATTTCTGGTTTATGTTTGACTGGCCCTCATAATTGCAGTCAAGTTCTGCAGAATTAAAGCAGATGAATTCCACCATTTGTTGGGCAACTAAACACATGAATTTAATTGTTCATATGAACAAATGCATTTATAGCCTAAAACTTATCATTTTAAGAGTTACTACATGTCAGTTTTAGAGTGTACAATACCAAATATATATGGCAGTGTTCGGGACTCTGTCCAGTAAAACAGATTGTCCTAAATGTTTTCTCAGGCTGGGATACTGGGATAATTACTCTGATAATTGAAAAAAAATGATCTGAATATTCAAATTTACATAATAATAAATTATTTCAATCAAAATACTGAGTGAGCTGTGCAACTCAGGGAGCTTGCTGGTATATATATTGCAACAGTACGAATGTATAATATGGTACTGTGCATTGCACAATTAGTTAAAGATAATTTGTGTAAATTAAATAAATAATTAATATTGTCAGTAGTATAATAATTCAGATAGAAAGCTGTAAAGGGGAACAACAAATTTGCCTGTTCTTACAGGTTAATCACGCCACACACAGTTGCGTCTGTGTACACATGTATCTTACGTGTGCGTGCGTGCATGCGTGTGTGTGTGTGTGTGTGTGTGTGTGTGTGTGTGTGTGTGTGTGTGTGTGTGTGTATGCGTCCAGTTAATTCCTGCAAAATGTCACCCCTAAATAAATGTTAATAAATATATAAATTATTTAAATTGTGATAAGTGTGTGTGTGATTTATCACAAAACAAAATAATTAATAATTTGTAAATGTAACTTATTGTATAGTAATTATAGTAATATTTGAAATTATGAAAGTATGTTTTTGAAATGATAATTTATTGAAGATATTTAAATTATTTTTGAAACTAAATACTAATTTTTTTAAAGTAATTAATATGTCATAAATAAGAGATACATATGCAACAACAATAATTATTAGAGGAATAAAGAAAGAAAGATTAGAGGAATTAATAATAATTAAAGATACTGAGCAAGTCAAGAGCAGTATTATATAATAATCAATGTTATTTATAGTTAAAGTGTATTTTATGTTTCTATGCTTAATATGAGATATTACTTGTATTTATTAACAAGTATGTGTACTACGAATATACATACACATGCAAATAATAATGAAGTTTTAACTTGCAAAATAATTGCAATTTTTAATTAATAAATGTTTGAAAGATTCTAAACAAATTCATGTTATTATTATTACGATTATACCCGTTGTATATTTATAACGTAAGTATCGTTGTAAATTCATTTTAAATAAATTGTGCTACCCAACGTGTGGCTCGCAATGATTTAAAATATCTTTTTAGAATATTGTGGTTTTTGTTGATTTGTGTTTTAAAATGCTTCAGAATTTGTAGCTTGAGCTATTTCTTTCTATAGGATGAAACAGTAATACCTTGTAAGTTAATTGCTTAATTGTAATTCCTTCATAAAACACATCTCTGCTGGGTCATGTAGAGAGGTTCATTACAAATTGTAGGTTGTAACGGTACAGAATTGTGTGATCCCATAGTTTTAATTTAAATCAGTTGGTGGCGACCTATAAGTTTGGGAATCTTCTGTTTTGGTAAGTCAGGGCGAATGCGTAAAAGGTAAGTAAAAGTTTATAATAAGGGGGGGGGTAAGGAAATAGACAGTAACAAGGTGTCGTATCTGAGAAAATCTGTATACACCATAGCTGTGAGGTCTCCAATCACTGAGTTGTTGACTAAACAAGATGTTCAGGAAATTGTGTATTATATTAATTGGTTCCCATAAAATTGTCCAATGATAGTTCTAATTTAGTTGTAATGTGAACAAGCATAAGCGCTAATTTTAAAACTGGTTTTTTATATTTGAATCATAAAATTTCATATACGATAAATTCAAAAATCTTAAAACCTCTCTATAAATTAATAACTGTAAGGTATTATTACTTCTATTCAAAGCTAAGAAATTCAACAGTAATGAAATAATAATAATAATAATAATAATAATAGTCATCATTAATGTATAATTTGTAAAAGAAATCCGCATAGTGCTATATAAGACACTGTTGTATTATTTGACTTGAATTTCTCTAGTTATGTGAAATGAATGATACCGTATTATAATTGAATGTTTATAATTTTGTATTACAATTGAAAATGTATTTAACAACATTGTATTAATGTTGGTGTTATGATTACCATAATAAAATATGTATTACCTTAAGAATATGTTGTTATTGGCAATTCCAACCATACAGTTTTACACATAAATTTGTAAATAATACTGTTATGATGGTCTACTTGATCGTCATAGGTACAGTGGAAAACAGAATACGAGATACCAATTAAGTCACTAATCACCAGCTTTAATTTTCACAGTTAAACAGTTCGTAATTAACAACACAGTCTCTTACAACAAATTAAATAAAAATTGTTCACACGCAATAAAATGTCAACTAATATAAAACACAATTGTATTACAATTATACCACCCGATTATAAAACACAACACGTCACTAATAATCACTTGAACGCACACAGCAATATCGCCCGATAATAAACTCGAACCGCACGTAATATATCGCAACTATAACTGACTACTAAGGCCGCTGATGCCTTGTATTTATACAACGCTCACAGACCAGAAGATTCCAAACTATGCATTAGTGCCAGTGTGTACGACGTAATTAATTGCGGCCTTGACACAGTCCACACGGCTGGCGACTTCCAGAAAAGTCTCGCAAGCGCATGTTGAAATCACGTATGCCACAACATTTACCCATATTCCATTGGATTCATCTGGAACATTCAATAAACATGTAGATTGTTCTGTAATGTCATAGCAATACCATGTTGCTTCCCTGTTGAATGAACATGACAGGTGGCAGAGTACAGTAAGGTTTACCAGAACAACTGTATACTGGAACCAGACATTTGCAAATTTAGTATTCACTAGTTTTAATTATTTGCTACAAAAGAATTGTCACAACTGAGAAACTGGCACATTTATGTTTTAAATATGCAGGAGTGTCATTCGTTGTAACCTTCCAAACTACCACCACCTACCTTGTCGATCTCACCTACATTTTTGATTCCCTGTATCCAGAAACCCCAGCATCCGTTAAGCGAGTGTTGAATGGCGCAAACAGATTGAGGTAGCGACTTAATAATTTACACTAACACTTGGTCATTTTTAAATAGACATACCTTTTTATTTATTTTCATTTCTTTGTTATAAACGGCCAATATTACCCCACTTATGGGTAATAAAACAGATGATTTTACTACACAAATATAATTATTATAATCCAAATAAAACTTATTTACTACTTAAGGACTCACCAGTACTATATATTCTCTCTCTCTCTCTCTCTCTCTCTCTCTCTCTCTCTCTCTCTCTCTCTCTCTCTCTCTCTCTCTCTCTCTCTCTCTCTCTCTCTCTCTCTCTCTCTCTCTCTCTCTCTCTCTCATCTCCCCCCATTTCTAGATTTGAGATCTCATTTTTTAAAAAGTAATTTTCTGAATGATAGAAGAATTAATTGTGGGCTGATCGATCTGTTTCTGTACTTAGCTGATTTTTGTTACTCCTCGTGATACATCCTTCCTGGTACGCACTTTCCTCGTACACTCGTTAAAACTGTCCGAAATTGCTTTTAAGTGTTTAATTTATTTGTCACTCACTGTCGACACTTGTTGATATTGAATTTACTTGTTTAATTACATCTTTTGCTGTTTAGAGTCCAAAAACAAAGTTTGTCCGCGGACTTAGATTATATACACCCGTTCAGGATAAAATATTGGTCGAAACAGTATTAGTAGATTTGATACTTTCAGTGGTTCACTTATGCCGGTTTTAAATACATTTTGTCGGCCTAAACTGACCTTGTCCGCGGACTTGGGTTTACGCACCCGTACGTCTCGGAGATGTTGATCGAAACAGAACGATTTCGGTCTCGGTGCGGCCAATATATTTGTGGGTTACGTGATACTCCCTCCACGCTAGACGTTCCACGCTGGCAAATTTTAAGGCTTGGCGATGCCCATCCTAAATTCCAATGTTGCACAAACAAAGGTTGGGCCTGTGACGTTTTTGGGACGTCAGTCGATAATTACAATATTGGTGCCTCTATAGGGTTAGATTGGCTCCACTCTGGCTAGACACGGTTAAAAATAGATGTCGCCTCACTTTTTTACATTCCACACCCAGGTTTCTTATGTCGCATTTTGCCACTGTTCTCTTAAACTGGTTTTATTTCTTAATTTTGACATGATTAAAAACTCTGAACCCCGTTTTACCTGTGACCCGGTTTGTACCGTCACATCGTTCAAATAATTTCTGAAAGGAAGTGACAACTACTATTATGAACTTTAATGTCTTTTGGGGCATATTGACTTTTTAGAAACATGGCTCTCTTCACTGTTCAATTTACAAGGCCCTTACCAAATTAGTTGCTTTCCCTTCGTAGCTCACAATAACTTTTCAGTCTCTTTGTTATTCACTGTTGAAGTAGGTCTGTGAAGATTTCAAAAATTGCAATGTACAAACTTCCAAAAAGGTAAAATCAAGGTGGTGGATAAATTATATGCAGGAGAAAGCGTTTCTGCTGCTGGAATTTATTTTTTAACAGTGAATTGACCATTTGATATATTAAAAAGAAAAATGACATAATTGCAATTAAAGGTAGTGTCATGTCTAGAAACCTGGTTATTACAAAACAAGCATCCAAGGTGAGAAACAAGTAATTTGAGGAAACACAAAAAATGCTCAGTATGTGGACTTAAAATCTTGATCAAAAGAACTAAACTTAGATTTAAGTTCCCACTGAGTTGAGTTTTATTAGAGCAAAGGCAGAAAAAATATTTGACCACTTTAGTGAGAGTTCATATTCATCTTTTAAATTTCAAGGAAGCAAAGGATTCACAAATTTCAAATGTACACAGGCTGACACCAGATCAAATTGAATTTTCTTCTGCAGATCAAGAAGCTGCCCAAAATTTGTCAACCAAACTTTCTAAATTAATTGGAAAATGGGGATGCGTTCCAGATCAGTGTTTAGTGCTGATGTTCAGCTCCACAATTAAAGTCAGCAAAAGACTATTTTCTCTTCTCTTATGTACGAACGTATCAGGTGCTTCAAGGTAAAGCCAGTTCTTATTTATAAATCTGAAAAGCCTCATACATTAAAAGGCTAAGTTAAGAACCAGCTGTTTTTTGTTGTAATGAGTACAACAAAAATGGAGTTCTTTGTTTCTGGACTGGTTTTTGTATAATATAATAACTGTTTTGTTGCTGAGATGAAAAAATATCTAACTTTAAGTTGTATCATTCACAATGCCCCTGGGTATCCAGAAACATTAAAAAAATGTTAAATATTTTCATTTCTCCTAGTATATCTAAAGGGAACACAACAACTTTTGAAGCTTCTTATACCGAAAGATCTTTAAAGCGAATTTTGGATTCCATTGAAGAAAATTTGAAAGACTTAGCGACTTAAGTTGAAAGAAATTCAACATTGCAGAGTAGATCACTTATAGTGATTGTCAGCATTGGAAACAAACTGCATTCATTCAACCTGGTAGAAAAAAATTGGCGTCAAGTTGCAAGGGAAGAATGTGTCTTGCTAGTTATTTCTGAACATCAAGAAACTGTCAGACTGGTACATCATACTGGAAGAGAGGGCTTTTGATAGCTAGAGCAGAAAAGATGTTGAGGTTTTGTTCAATTCAAACACTTCTGAGCTTAGTGAAGAGGTCCTTAAGTAGTTGACTTGGATTAGTGGAGAAAAAGCCAAAGTTGTAGAAGACCCTTTTATATCAGCTTTGTAGCAGCTTCAGTGCCAAAACAGTTACTGTGGTTCCAAAACTTGAGCAAGCTCTTGAATGTGACATGGTTGTAGAAAGGAAATGGAAGTTCATGGGAGAAATTGAAACCTCTGTTCATCCATATTCAGAGACTTTAAAAGAAATGAACACCACACAACAGACTAGAATAATGATACTTTTCAAATGTTGACTAGAAATTAATTTTTGTTTATCTACTATATAATGAATTAGTTTTTAATGTTTTACATTTGTAATAACTCAAGTATGTTCAATAAAACTGTTTCTCAGATGTGATATGTATTTTTAAATATTTTTAGCTTCCCAGCTGTGAATTTCATTTTCTTCAGGAACCTAACCTGTCTTTTACCATTGACAGATAGACTTAATAGTCAGAAAATTTTATATGAATCTTACAGTCGTAAATGTTAAGGGATTACTGTAATAAACATTGTATCCATCTGAAACGTAGTTTCTGAAAGTGGTATTACTACCACGTGTAGGTACTGGATTGATCTGGGTGGGGGGATAGTGGTACTGACAATGGGATATCGACTCTTCTGAAGAATGTGGATCCTACCTTTCAACAGGGTGGCAATGTCTAACAGAACAGTGATAAAATCAGTTAGCAGGATATAACTTGAGTCTTGGTCTTTCGACACATGTAACGTACCAGAAGCCAACATTATTAGCGGTGGTTGTAGATAATTATACAGACAATGCAAATGACTCAGGGTCAACCCGGGGCACTTTATAAAACCATGTAACTGTTTAATCAATTTAAAACATAGAAATTTAATAATCTTACCCTTTGTGACTTACCTTGAGGTCACGCCAAGGTTGTATGGACAATGTTTCTTAGCTACAGAAATAAAGTTACTGGATTTTGTGTGGCGTAATAATTACACTAAACACATGTTTAAGCAATTAACATAAATCTTCTTTATTTTTTATAGAACAAAACTTAAATTCTCTCTTTCCTTTCCCACACTTATCATATTTAGAACATTGAAACCATAGATATAAAATTACAAAAACTGATTATCATAAGAAGTGCAAAAGGTTAACTACTATATAATTACATTTTGACAAACCAGTACTTTGGATTTCTTATTTCTCTTTATTTCGTACACTCTCACACTCGTTCTTGACCCCCCCCCCCAAATCAGAGATCTCATTTCAAATTTAACATGTTTTTCATAAAAAAAGAAATTGATATAAAATGTTGTTTAATTTTGATCAATTAATTCTGTTCTTTCATGTTTACTTATCATGTTTATTTATCCAAAGGGTTATGCCACCACGTGTTACTCACTTTTTTGTTTGTAGAACACTCCGAAAACTGACGTTACACTGTTTAATTTTAATTCTGTTGTCGATCACATACTTTACTGTTGTTTCAAAATAACATCACCATTCTTTTTAGTCAGCTGACTTAAATTGCTCGCAAGCACTGATTTAATGAACTGCGCGGTTCTGGAGTGGAAAATCGACTGCCGAGCCAAACGCGGCGTGGGTACGTGCTCCCTTGGGTGTAGCCGGTCACGTGGCCACAAACTTGAGCTCTGATTGGTTGTTTCCATCGAATGTTTGGCTCTGGAATTTCTCTTAATTTCCCACGTGGTCAATTCTACGTATTTCTAACACGCACTCCACTGATACCCAACATTCTTGTACCAAGTCATACATCGCTCGACACTATAAGTCGTTCATAAAAGTTACACACTGGGTGTTTAAAAAGTGTTGTCTAAAATGGTTCACTACAGATTATTAACTATAAAAACCCTATCCCTTAGATGTGTCCCGTTACAATACCCCCCAATGAGAGGTTTTATGCCGAAGCATAAAAACTCTCATTGCCTAAAACCCAAGAGGACCAGCAAGGATATGGCGCCACGACCCCCCTTAATTCCTTACTAAAATCATGGGTAACTTACCCCCCTAGTCCAGTGATTGCGGTCGCACCTGCTTGACTTATTGGATTTCCTGCTCAGGATCCCAACACCGTAAAACCACACAGGTACTCGACACCCCTGCCCTGACGCACCGGCCACCACAGTATCACCAGACCCTGTAACATTCAATAAAAAACATTAATAACTGGCCTTTCCCAATACCATATCCTCAACTGATTTGGTTTCCTCTTAGTTGTACTGGTTTGCCTTTAGCAAAGTACTTGTTTTGTATTTTGAATACACATTACATTACATGGTATATATATATATATATATATATATATATATATATATATATATATATAAGTAACTCGATGTTTCTTGCAGTAGTTATATAATTTGTGGTGTTTTCAATTTGTTTCTTCTGCAAGTAGTATAATTTTGTATATTCTTTTTAACACCTGACATTTCTGTTTATGTTTGTGAAATATAATATACCAAATTAGTTATGAAAATGGATACAATAAAAATACTGTGAACAAAATAGAAAATAAAATCAAATATAAAATAAAAACTGAACAATTAAGAATTAATCAAAATGAACAACACATAAATAATAACAACAAAAAATGGGCCACATTCACATACATAAATAATAAAATGACAAAACTAACAAAACTATTTAAAAACACAGATATAAAAATAGCATACAAAACTAATAAAAATAAATTACAAAATCTAAATAGCTCACACAACAAAGATAACACAACAACTAACGGTATATACAAAATTGAATGCCAAGATTGCAATAAATGTTACATAGGACAAACAAAAAAACAGCTGAAAAAACGTTATTTTGAACACCTAAACGCATACAAAAAACCAGAAATATATAAATCCAATTTAGCCACACATGCAATAAACATGAACTCCCAGACATAACCAATGTGTCACTAATAAAACATATACCACAGAAAGGCACCATAATGAACATTTGGGAAAATTTATAAATATACAAACATAAAACACAAAACAAACTAATACCAGAACAAATACAAATCAATACAAACATGACACAATATTCAAAGCACTCAACATCGAAAATACACAAAATACAAATACATATACCACAATCACACACAATAACACAACTTTAAAATACCAAAGACCAACAAACAACATTAATAGCATCCAGCAACCAACACACAAATACTTCACCAGACACAGGATCACAAAAGGCTGAGGATGAAAGAACGGGAACTCTCGAAACATGTTCCAAAAAGGAAAAATAACATCTTGAGGTAAATTTAATTATAAATATTAAATGTAATATATATTATAACATCGCCAAATTCAGATCATATTTGATATCTATAAGTATGTAAGAAATGCTAAAAAGTAATATATTTTAATAAATAAATAATGAAGAGAATAAAAATATAAAATGTAATTAAGAAAGAAGGAGGAAGAATGGTAAACCAAAAGTGATTATTAAATAAAATTACAGACTAGACTGACAGACAAATGACTGACCCAACCCCAGAGATTGGCCAGATAAATAACCAAAATAGAATGAAACAGGATGGAAGTGAAGGAGAAGAAAAATGAAAATAAAAATGGAACAAACCAAATATAAAGGAAATAAAGTGAAACAAGGTGATAAAACACAGACAAATAGTATAGAATAGGAAAGGGAGAAATGATACAATCAAATATCATAAAGGAAGCGAAACCAGTGAATAACCAATATAAAAAAGTAAATATTAGTATTGACTAAGTGACAAATGTAATTAATAATTAATAAAACCCGATAAATAAAAATACACTAACCCAAGATTAGAAGTATATGTAAGTAAGAAATCTAGAAAGACAAACTTATTAAGTATAAATAATATTGGTAAAGAAAGAGAGAAATAGTGAGATAGTGAGAAATAAAAATAACTAAGTGACAAAGAAAAGTAATGATAGGGATTACCCACTAATAAACACTTAAAACAAAAAGTTTAAGAAGTGCCAATAGTGAAAGTGTAAAAACCCCAAATAATGAGTAAATCAGTGATAAACACTAATTAGTTAAAAGTGAAGGTGATGAATAAAAAAGGATATTGTAAATGTTAGTATGATAAAAAATAGTTATAGATAAGAAAACACTTAATAAATCAATGATAAAACACTAAATGATTTAATAGTGAACTTATAAGAATTATATTGTTAAGAGTAACTAAAAATAGTATTTAGATTAGATATAAATGAAGGATACGATGTTATTCAGGGGAGAAAGCCCATGTATGGTAAACAGTTAGTGTTACCATGGATTGTACAGAGAGATTAGTAAAGAAATAAGAAATTAAGAACGCAATCAATAAACACCCCATGTTATAAGGGATAATAGATTAAGTATGTTTAAAGGGAGTGATGATGTTTCTCACCCAAAATAATAGTAAAAGAATGAAATGTATTGTAAACCAACATTACCTAATAACTGGTAAAGATTGTTCATTTAAATTTATGAATAGGATGTGGCTGAAGGAAGTATACAGTCCATAGGCCTAGTTGTTATATTTTATGTAGTAAAGCATAGTAAATAATAGCCATATTGTTGACAATGGCAAGTTAAATAAATAAGAAGGTAAATCGATACAGAAATAAAGTACACTGGAAAATCAGTTGAGAAATAATTGACAAGCCATGATGTAGAAAATAATATTGACACATAATCGGTACAAAAACAAATTCAAAACACAGTAACCAATAAACGAATCAATTATAATAACAAAAAACACTTTAGAGCAAAATGAGATATAATTTTTATAAAATAAGTAAATATAATCAATGGCTACTTAGGCCTATGAAATGCATAACTGTAAAAAACAAATAAATCGAAATTGTATGAAATCAACAAAGAAATTAACAAATCCAAGGCGAATAACCAACCAAGGATAATTTGTAAATCTTATTAAAGGAAAAATGTTAGAATAAGGACTTAAATTAAAAGAGGAATATAGTTAACAAATATTAAAATAATTGTACAAACATTAATATTTTGAAGAACCCAACCTTATGGGGTATCAAAATAATCTTTGAAAGGAAATAATAACAGTAGTAATAATATTTAATATGTAGGGAAGAAGACAGAAGAATAAAAGCAATCAGAAGATATACAGCTATTTTGAATAAAAATTCAAATTTGATAACAATGGTTATAAAACCAGATTAACCAATCAGAATTAAATTGTAACCATGACAACAGACGTTGGTTACGAATTTTCCGTTAGATTTATTACTCGTAAAATGACGCTCTTGCAGAATAGAAGCCAAATCTTGAATGACCAAATTTCTAATTTAAAAGGTCAAAATAGTAAACAAAATTACCACTAATGAACAAGAAGGAAGTAGACAATGACTGAAACCATTTAACTGATGTCGAAAACCAATTAAATAAAAAAGAAACGAATAAATTGCCACGATTAATTTGAAAAAGATGCCAGACGCCCTAAACAATTGAAAATTGAATACGACTGCAACCCAATTCATTATTACCAGAACAATTGAGTACAACCAGTCTACTGATGTGTTAATATCATTTAAATTACCCAAATTTCCTAATAAACTCACTTTTAAATATTTCTCACAGTAATCTGAACTCTCACTAAACTGCGTATAATTTCTTTCAAAGATTAAATAAAAAACTAAGACACTGAAAATTTGTCAACTTGTAAAGTTAACCTGTTGTTAGTTTACGATATTTTGAAACACTTTTACTACACTCCAAGAACAAGTTATAGTTACACATTATATTATTTAAGTATAAATAATGTAAGGTAGTGTATTTTTATTGTTGTAATCATTAATAATCCTTTTATCGTAATCACAAGAATCCAAGACGTTTGAACGAAAATATTTGTGTACAACTACAACAGACGCCATCACTGTCTGTCTGTTACGTTCAAAATCGATTTGTCAAACCCTAGAGAAATTGTCTAATATTTACCGGTGCAAATGTATTACAAAACAAAATATAATTTATGTTAAACTGAATAATTAGTAATCACCAGATAATAAACAGGTACTGAGTGTAACCACTGTGTTTTAATTTCATTAGGAAGGTGTATTATAATTTGTGTACAGTTTAGCGAACAGCTAGTATTGACGGCAAGTGCTCACTAGTCGCTCAATGAACTACTGGCCCGATTAAGAAGGTCAAGTCGAGGTGGGAATAAATTGAATTATCCACACCGCCTGAGCCGCGCTTGCCATATCATCATCAAATTTTTTAATTGTTTTGATTAAACAATTTGGCGCCACCCGGGATTTTCACACCCCTAGTGAACAACAGGTAAGGCCTTCGATACCTGGTTATTCGTACGTTTGCAACGGACACAATCAGCATAAGTTATGTTCCAAAGCGACGACGGATTGATAAGACACGTTACACCCATTACACTTATACACGTTTAAGATTAGACGGACGTTAGAGATATTACAATATATATATTTATATATGTATATATATCCATATATATATATATATCCTTAGTCTAACATGATACATTTTATGCCTAACATTTAACATTACTAATAATAAATATATTTACCTTATTTCCTGACTTGTTACCACATGTATTTAATGCAATGAATATAATTTACGCGTTTCGAGACATATGTCTCGTCATCAGAATATATATTAAAATTTGAATCACTCAATGAGGTCGTTAAAAATTAAAACATCAAAATCACAAAATCGAAAAACAAACATATAAGTATTTATGTGATGCGAGTGCGCACTCGACGAAAGCCGGCCGGACACTGATTGATATCAGTTACAGATAAATTTTAGTGCTGTGTCATATGATGGATTCGACTTGAAATGTAAGTGGTCGTTTAATATGAAATTACGGTAGTATTTGTCATTATGTGCTCTATATATTTCAAATTCTTCACGTGTATTTAAATAAGCGCCTTTACCACAGACATGTAAGGGTTTCAAATTGGTGTCAAAGCTTGTATAATTATGGTTCTCCTGTATAAGATGACGAGCATAGTTAGACTTTATACAAGATTGTGTTGTCAAATCCTTTACATTATGCTTTGGAGTGTGCTCAACGAAACGTTTATAAAAACTTCTCCCTGTCTGACCAATATAAAAGCATTCACAGTCATGTAATCATGAAAGCTTATAAACACCTGTTTTCATTTCCAAAGGTGTACTGGTTCTATTACGAAGCTTATTAAATAGATTGTTGCTGGTTTTAAATATTACAGTTCTATTGTTACTATTTAATACTTTTGATAAAATTTTGGGCATAATACTGGTGTAGGCTGTTGAAATAAAGGTTGGTTCATTATTTTTTATCATACGAGGTTTTGACAATCTACGCTTATGCTTTTTAAGGAGGTTATCAACCATGGGAGATGTGTAACCATTGGCAACAGCAATGTGTTTTATAATATTTAATTCAATCTTAAAATAATTTTCATTGAGAGGTATCGTTAACAACCTGTGTATGAAATAATTATAAGCCGCCATTTTCTGCGAGAATGGGTGGTGTGAGTCAGCAGGTATGGTTACATCCGTGGTAGTGGGTTTCCTATATATACTATATTTCAATTTATCATTACATTTGGTGATGGTCAAGTCAAGAAAATTCAGCTTGTTATCTATTTCTGTTTCATGTGTAAATTGAATGTGTTTGTTGATATTATTTAAAAGATTTTTAAAGTTTTCTATTTGACGTACTGTGCCCTTGTATAATGACGTAATGTGTCATCAACATATCGTGCGTAGAACATGATGTTTTTCTTATGATTATTGTTAGAAAACAAGTGTGTGTTTTCGTAATGATTTAAATAAATATCTGCCAAAAGGCCTGATAGCGGCGAGCCCATTGCCAAACCATCGCGTTGACTGTAAAATCTGTCGTCAAATTCAAAATAATTTTGCTTTAAAATAACTTCAAGTAGGTTTAATAATTCATCTATTGCTTGAATGTTTAATTTGTTGCATTTCATCAGATTGTCCCTTAGAATGTTTAGTGTATCGTTTATTGGAATATTTGTATACAAATTGACGATATCGAGGGACACTAATTTATAATTAGGAAATAATTTGATATTATTAACTTTACGTATAAATATCGGTATGGAGAACCATACATGCCTTCCATATTCTAAGATTTAAATTTAAAATCATTTTTGAAATGAAATATTACCATAGAAACTACTTCTTTCTACTTACTGCTTCAGCCTTAACCACAGCACTGTGGTCACTAACATATACCACCTCACGTTATCGCACTCGATTTTCACTGATGATGGAAGTCGATGGCATTGCCGAAACGTCTGGTTTTGTAGAAAACATTGGACTACGGCCAAATATCCCGGGAAGGAATTTTAACAAAAACTACTTCTTTGTTGCCGATAACATTGTACACATATATATAAAAAATATGCATAAAATTAATGGCTTGTATAAGTTAATGATTGATCTCCATTAAGTAGTGCTCAAGTTTCCAAAGTTTTAGTATTATGATGTCCGTAATTAAAACATCAGAGCAGGTTTTGTGTGAATGAGGGTATACCGTGGACTAAAATTTTCAACATTTCCTATTGAGCGTTGCTTAGAGTAAAGCTGCGAATCTACAGTGTATGTTTCACAGAACAAACACGCGAAAAAGAAGGACCGCTCCGAAGTCACTCATGGACCCTCAGCACAACGCCGTAGCTAGAAAAAAATTTTGGGGGGGTTGTTTGGTTACCGAGAGGTTTGGGGAGTATGTATATTCTTCTAGGAGTAGGAGTCAGACCTCCCAGATGCCCAGACGTTTCCACTGGAAATAGGTATATTATTAAAAAAATACAGCAAACTCTCGATTATCTAGGCTAATCACCGGACAAATGCGCACGGATAGCTAAATACATGGATAATGCGAGTTTGTGCTTTTTAATGCACAACGAAACTTTTAATAATAGGGAACATACAATACTGTTTGAAAATGCAATAATGTCAAACATTTAACACATTCAATTATCACTGTTATCAATAAGGTAAGCCGAAATAAAAATTGTTTACGTCTATTGTTGGTAAAACACTTGAGGTATAAAAACTATACAAGACGTCAATCAGCCATGACTGTTATCACAGAACAGCAACAAAGAACTGCTATACAGTACATTGTTTGGTGTTTAATTCTTGAACAAAGCATGCCGCCAGGTCACTTGCAGACGAGAGAGCGCTCGAATTCCAAGCGCGCAGTTCACATTATTCAAAATGCCGTGACGAAAATAAAGGAAATAAAATAAAACAATAAACCTCGGGGATGCACAGATAACCAAAAACCGGATAATCAGCACACGGATAATCGAGTTTGCTGTACGTCTTTTCGTGTTTTTAGCAAAAACATTAATTTTATTTGCAGAGTATAGGCTACTGTTCAAAGGTTTATATTAAATTTGTTACAGCAGTGGCATTAATACATTGCAACAGTCTCAAAATCTTCAAAGAGACAAACTTATAAAACAAAGTCCAGTCTTCTATCTTTTTTCGATGCAAATTTATTTATGACTTCATCTGTTGAAATGTCCCTGTTTCTGTGCATGACATCAACGCTAATCCACTGAGGCGACTCTGTCCACAAGAGTTTCTCAAGTAGGTCTTCAGTCTTCTTAATGTGGAAAAGGTACGTTCAGGTGTACAAGTGGTAACTGGCAAAGTGGAGAATATATTTAACAGAATGAAGATATTCGGGTAAAACTCCTCGTTACATTCTCCTAAAGCTTCGATAGCACAGGATGGGCGATCAGTCTCATCCCTCTTCTCCCAAAAAATTCTCCATAGGTCAAACTCTGATTGTAACAGATCCAAATTAACTTTGTTTTGTTACAACTTCAAGCTTTCAGTGTCTAAAAAAGTAGTAGGCTTACAGCAAACGGATGGTAAAAGAGAGTTTAAATTTGCAAATACTTCTTTGTGATCAAGAAATCTTATTTTTAGCTGACTGTTAAAATCATCGAGAAGTGGAATGGCCATAGAGATGCGAAAATACTTTTCTGGGTCTTCCGTTTGTATGTTACAACGGTTACGTTGTGATGGAGTTAAACGGGGAAGCGTGATTTCTCCGCCAACATCAGCTAGTAAGGATTTTGCAGACTTGTATATAATGGAGAATTCACACTCAATATTCATGCGAATATTCTGAAAGAGGTCAACAATATTTTGAACGTGATCAGTTGCTGATTTCAAATCACAGAGAGGTGACTGCAATACCTTACAGAAAGTCAAGGTATAAGAAAACACTTTGGCTAAGAAACAGAGACTAAGAACAAACTCTGCATTAAGCAGAGCTGTTACTAAAGATGAGGCTTTGGATGAGGTATCCATGTCTGGATCATCGCTTAAATCTTCTAACGTGGTGAGAATGGGTTTGAAAAGGTCCTTGAATTTCAAAAGACTGCTATGATTATCAACCCATCTGGTCTCGCACATGGATGTTAAAGTTTTCCACTGGGAGTCAGATTTATTTGATTGCAATACACTCATTCTTTTAGGAGAGCTCTTCAAAAACGTGATCGTAGTCTTAACTGTACCAACACAGTTTCTTACATTTTGTAAATTGCACGAGTGGCATAAAGCTAGATTTAACGAGTGGGAACAGCAATGGACATACAGAGCTTCTGGATAATCTTTTCTGATTAGTGCTTGCACGCCTTTGAATGATCCTTTCATAACAGAGGCACCATCATAGCCTTGCCCAACTATCATTTTGCAATCCAAACCAAGATCTTCCAAATATGAAGTTATATTCCTAGCTATATCTTGTCCGGTAGTATGATGAAGACGAACAAAGCCTAAGAAGTCCTCTTTTGACACATAATAATTATCTTCTTTTTTTGTATATCGTACACAGAGAGATAGCTGTTCATGTCCAGCAATGTCTGCAGTTTCATCTACTAAAATGGAGAACATA
Source organism: Magicicada septendecula (assembly GCA_034769895.1). Taxonomy (NCBI): domain Eukaryota; kingdom Metazoa; phylum Arthropoda; class Insecta; order Hemiptera; family Cicadidae; genus Magicicada; species Magicicada septendecula. Next base: position 50,325,182 of record CM068370.1, on the reverse strand, counting down.
TTGGCTTCAGTTATATCATTGACAATTTGCTTCTGAATAATTTCTCCACATATCTGAATAAGATCGTTCTGGACGGTTGGACTCATGTAAGAGGCATTTAAAGACATACTCTCTGTGTGATTGATCAATTTTCGGTCACCACATAGTATTCTCATCCTTAATAAAGCCCTAAAATTGCCATCATTATGAAAAGGCTCTTCATCTTTTAGCGATATGGATCCTGAATCTTTAGTTCCCCTGAGAGCAAGTTCTTGTCGACCACAAAACTTGATAGTTTCAACTATGGAAAATAACTTGTCTCGATTTTCTTTTACCTGTTTCTTCCTTGTTGAATCAACGATGTTTCTTATGTCACGGTTAGGCTCTTTGGAGACACTTAAGAAGTTGCTCCCTGAAATCATTGCTTCTTTATGGTATGTATTGGATTCATGACTTTTAAATAATTCTAAAGCACCTTTCCAATTTTTATAGAGTTCTTTGAATAACGATTTCAATTTCTGATGACCACCTTTACCAGCTGTATCTTTTGAAAATAGCACACAATATTTACACAGAGCCCCGTCAGTTTTTGTGTAGGCAAGCCAGGGAAAACGATGTAGCCACTGTCTTTGAAATCTTAGATTTCTTTTCCCACTAGGTGGGAATTCAAATTCCATTTTAGGAACCCATGGATTTTTCAGAACATTTAGTTTGGTTTCCCGATCAATTTTATCACCGGGAGTGTAGACATATTTTCCTACGTCAACATTGTGCCAATCATCATGCTCAGGATTTGTTTGTGAATTTACAGTAGGATAAAAGTCGAATTCTGATATATTACTTTTTCATTTACAGTAGAAGTACTTGCAACAGGCTCTGCAGGTTCTTTGGGCTCTATGTCACTGGTTTTCTTAGCCTTGGCGAGAAAGTTCTTTATCGACAGTTGTGAGCCTGGGCGTTTAGCCATTATAGTTTAACGTCTCCTAAAAATAAATAAAAGAAACTAGAAAAAATAATTTCACATGGTAGAGATCATTGTTGAAAACGATTGCATAGTATTTGTATTCCACGAAGGTGTAAAAGTTGTTTTTTATATCGACGGTGTTTTGGTAAAAGGCTGTAACCCTTATATTTTTGCTGTCATTATCTGACATTACTGACTTTTATTCTAATTCCATACACTCCCATCATGTAAAACTTTCCATACTGCATTACTCTATGTTTGAAGCATTATTATCGTTATAAAAGAAATTCCGTTTTTTTTTATAAAAGTTTAATAAGGTACCTTATTGTCTTGTATGGTGTCAATAGTGAGGCTTACAGCATTATTGCCCGAAAACCTGGTTCAACTGTGTGTAGTTTCGGTTAAGAAAAAGGCATCAAATGGGTTACATCTAAGGAGTGCTGCCTATGTACTGATTAGTAAAATGCTGTAACCCACATTTTTCACCTTAAATGTAATTTGTAAACATTTTAAGTACACTTTATGTATGAAATAACATAACAAATGTGTGTAATAGAACCGTAGGCAATAACCTGAAAAGTTTCAAATATTATGTGCACTATGCTTTTTGTCTCTCCTGAAAAATAAATTTTATAAATTAGGGTTACAGCATTTTACTAAAACACAGTCGATATATTTTGCATGTCACAACTCGTCACTACTTAAGAGTGTAATCAATTAAATGAATTAACTATATTTCCGGGGTCAAAAATACTATCAATAAGATTCTTAATTAAATTAAACATTCAAGAACGTTTTTTTATATAATTACAAATCTTTATAACCTATGGAGGAAATTCGTAAAGTTAATAGTCATAACCCCAATTCTAATTAAATATAATACAAAAAATATAATACTAGTCCTATACATTGATATCTCTAGCACAACTGTATGACATGTAGACTAGACATATAATGGAAAGACTCGTAAAAATGCAAACATTTTACTTAATTTATGTCTCTTTCTTGTACGTCCCTCTACAACTAAAGCAAGCACAATAATTCATTAATTTACTGAAGATGAAGAGCACGTCATTACCAAATGGCAACACACAAACTGTAACCCACGTGGTCAAGATGTTCACAGAGTAAGTTCGGCACCTTCACTTTCCATTGTTTGAAGGTCGGCGGCCAACAATGATGAGGGCTGTCAAGTGTTAGCCACGTGGTTTTCCAAGAAACTAGTGGTTTCCTTCCTACAAAGGCAGCTATGTACTCACGGAAGGAAACAAACGCACAGTTTTCTTTTTGTAGATGCAGTACCAGAAACACAAAATAACTGAATTATTGCACAGTTCCTTTTTTATAAGAGCATTTTACATTATATTTTTATTTACGTTTGTTTTTATCCTAAAAAATTTCTATTTTTACCTCAACATTTTGGGGGGGGGTTCTAACCCCCCTAACCCCCCCCCCCCCCGCTGGCTACGGCCTTGCCTCAGCATCTTGCAGAGGGTTCATTCCCTAAAGACGAAAAGTCTATCTATGAATCGTTCCTCTGTAAACACGTGCAGTTACACTGCCCAGCGATCCACAGGAAGCAAATTGATGTCCATTTTTTCGGCTTGCACGCGTTATGTTGATGTGGGTTTCGGCACTTTCCATTTAAAAGCGTGCAAATGTAAGAAAATAAACATGAGTGAGGCCAGAAATAATGCGAATTTTGTGTGTGTGTGTCTTCCCTGTCTTTTTATTGCTGTAGTTATAATAATAAAATGGAAACGTAAACATTACATAACTGAGATATGCTTACCTGCCACGAACGATATATTATTTTATACATGTACGAAGTGTGTTCAAAAAAAGACCGAACTATTTGTGTAGCACGTCAACTAGCGCATAAAGCGAGCTGCAGAATTAAGTGCTGCTAGCGACAGGTTTTGACGCATGAATGCCGTTTTCTCTGTTCCGTCACGATCTTCAGTCTTCGAGCTACACGCGCTGTAGTGGGCACGGGCGCACACCGTCCGGCGGATTTATAACGAATTGAGAATGAAGATCTTAACACAACGTGTGTATATAAAATTTTGCTGCTGACTTCGTAAAATCTTTACAGAGCTATTTCCATTGTCTTCCAAAGTTTCCATTACCATTTGCATTGGTACGCAGTTGACCGATTTCAAAACGGGTCTCTTTATATATGATCGTCGTCAACAAACACAGTAAGAATTTTTCAGTGATACGATACATTTAAATTTTTCTATAAAAATTTAATTTTACCATCTTAAATGGATTCTGTCAGAAAGTATCGGCATTTAAACGATGATTTACAATTACATCACGAGCTCTCTTCCCATGATCTTCGATATCGCTTTGATCTGCACTGACCATTGTTTTTCCCTCTTTAAAAATTCTTAAACTAATCGTTCGCCTCATGCAGGCTTCCGCGTATGCTTAATTGAAAACCAGAATGTCTCTGAAAAGTTTTAACCTAGTTTTGCTGCAAAATTTCATACGCACACGTTCTCGCGGTCTTTCTTAATCGCTTTGTCACTAATCCGCCGGCCAGCGTGTGCACGTCCCCACTCAATATGATATACCTCAAAGACTACTGCTAATAGCGGAACACAATAAGTGGTAGTTTGTTGTCAAAAACTATTGCTAGGCGCGTCGTTTGTGCGGATTGATGTGTTGCTCAAAAAGTTTGGTCTTTTTATGAACACACCTCGTATTAACTCATACATAATTTACATTAAAATGAAAAAATTATAATTTTATTGCCTGACAACAAAATTATTATATTTTTAACAATTACCATTGTTTGAAAAAGTTTAAATGCATTTTCAAGTACTTTACTGTTGTTAAAATGTAAAAGGTTGCAGGTAAACTACCCCTTCCCCTTAACCGATCTTCACCAAAATCGAAAATCCTTGAGATCTCTACAATTCAGGGACGTATGCAAAAAATTATTTGATTCTGTTTGAATTTGCGGCTGTTATCGTTTGCCATAGAAAAAAATCGGTATGGAGAACCATACATGACTTCCATATTCTAAGATTTATATTTAAAATCATTTTCGAAATGAAATATTACCATAGAAACTACTTCTTTCTACTTACTGCTTCAGCCTTAACCACAGTACTGTGGTCACTAACGTATACCACCTCACATTATCGCACTCGATTTTCACTGATGATGGAAGTCGATGGCATTGCCGAAACGTCTGGTTTTGTAGAAAACATTGGACTACGGCCAAATATCCCGGGAAGGAATTTTAACAAAAACTACTTCTTTGTTGCCGATAACGTTGTACACATATATATAAAAAATATGCATAAAATTAATGGCTTGTATAAGTTAATGATTGATCTCCATTAAGTAGTGCTCAAGTTTCCAAAGTTTTAATATTATGATGTCCGTAATTAAAACATCAGAGCAGGTTTAGTGTGAATGAGGGTACACTGTGGACACAAATTTTCAACATTTCCTATTGAGCGTTGCTTAGAGTAAAGCTGCGAATCTACAGTGTATGTTTCACAGAACAAACACGCGAAAAAGAAGGAGCGCTCCGAAGTCACTCATGGACCCTCAGCATCTTGCAGAGGGTTCATTCCTTAAAGATGAAAAGTCTGTCTATGAATCGTTCCTCTGTAAACACGTGCAGTTACACTGCCCAGCGATCCACAGGAAGCAAATTGATGTCCATTTTTTCGGCTTGCTCGCGTTATGTTGGTGTGGGTTTCGGCACTTTCCATTTAAAAAGCGTGCAAATGTAAGAAAATAAACATGAGTGAGGCCAGAAATAACGTGAATTTTGTGTGTGTGTGTCTTACCTGCCTTTTTATTGCTGTAGGCATAATAATAAAATGGAAACGTAAACATTACATAACTGAGATATGCTTACATGCCACGAACGATATATTATTTTATACATGGAGGAGTTCAGTGACATACACACGTACAGAAGAATTATATATATAAAGATATTAACTCATACATAATTTACATTAAAATGAAAAAATTATAATTTTATTCCCTGGCAACAAAATTATTTTATTTTTAACAATTACCATTGTTTGAAAAAGTTTAAATGAATTTTCAAGTACTTTACTGTTGTTAAAACGTAAAAGGTTGCAGGTAAACTACCCCTTCCCCTTAACCGATCTTCACCAAAATTGAAAGTCCTTGAGATCTCTACAATTCAGGGACATATGCAAAAAATTATTTGATTCTGTTTGAATTTGCAGCTGTTATCGTTTGCCATAGAAAATACGCTTGATAAAAAAACGTTGCAGGTAAACTACCCCTTCCCCTTAACCGATCTTCACCAAAAACAATAGGTCTTGAGTACTCTACAAATCAGGGCTGTATGCAAAAAAATATTTGATTCTGTTTGAATTTGCAGCTGTTATCATTTGCCATAGAAAATACCCTTGTTAAAAAAACGTTGCTGGTAAACTACCCCTTTCCCTTAACCGATCTTCACCAAAAACAATAGGTCTTGAGAACTCTACAATTTAGGGCTGTATGCAAATAATCTTTTGATTCTGTTTGAATTTGCGGCTGTTATCGTTTGCCATAGAAAATACCCTTGTTAAAACATAAAACGTTGCAGGTAAACTACCCCTTTCCCTTAACCGATCTTCACCAAAAACAATAGATCTTGAGAACTATACAATTCAGGGCTGTATGCGAAACATTATTTGATTCTGTTTGAATTTGCGGCTGTTATCGTTTGCCATAGAAAAAAATCGGTATGGAGAACCATACATGACTTCCATATTCTAAGATTTATATTTAAAATCATTTTCGAAATGAAATATTACCATAGAAACTACTTCTTTCTACTTACTGCTTCAGCCTTAACCACAGTACTGTGGTCACTAACGTATACCACCTCACATTATCGCACTCGATTTTCACTGATGATGGAAGTCGATGGCATTGCCGAAACGTCTGGTTTTGTAGAAAACATTGGACTACGGCCAAATATCCCGGGAAGGAATTTTAACAAAAACTACTTCTTTGTTGCCGATAACGTTGTACACATATATATAAAAAATATGCATAAAATTAATGGCTTGTATAAGTTAATGATTGATCTCCATTAAGTAGTGCTCAAGTTTCCAAAGTTTTAATATTATGATGTCCGTAATTAAAACATCAGAGCAGGTTTAGTGTGAATGAGGGTACACTGTGGACACAAATTTTCAACATTTCCTATTGAGCGTTGCTTAGAGTAAAGCTGCGAATCTACAGTGTATGTTTCACAGAACAAACACGCGAAAAAGAAGGAGCGCTCCGAAGTCACTCATGGACCCTCAGCATCTTGCAGAGGGTTCATTCCTTAAAGATGAAAAGTCTGTCTATGAATCGTTCCTCTGTAAACACGTGCAGTTACACTGCCCAGCGATCCACAGGAAGCAAATTGATGTCCATTTTTTCGGCTTGCTCGCGTTATGTTGGTGTGGGTTTCGGCACTTTCCATTTAAAAAGCGTGCAAATGTAAGAAAATAAACATGAGTGAGGCCAGAAATAACGTGAATTTTGTGTGTGTGTGTCTTACCTGCCTTTTTATTGCTGTAGGCATAATAATAAAATGGAAACGTAAACATTACATAACTGAGATATGCTTACATGCCACGAACGATATATTATTTTATACATGGAGGAGTTCAGTGACATACACACGTACAGAAGAATTATATATATAAAGATATTAACTCATACATAATTTACATTAAAATGAAAAAATTATAATTTTATTCCCTGGCAACAAAATTATTTTATTTTTAACAATTACCATTGTTTGAAAAAGTTTAAATGAATTTTCAAGTACTTTACTGTTGTTAAAACGTAAAAGGTTGCAGGTAAACTACCCCTTCCCCTTAACCGATCTTCACCAAAATTGAAAGTCCTTGAGATCTCTACAATTCAGGGACATATGCAAAAAATTATTTGATTCTGTTTGAATTTGCAGCTGTTATCGTTTGCCATAGAAAATACGCTTGATAAAAAAACGTTGCAGGTAAACTACCCCTTCCCCTTAACCGATCTTCACCAAAAACAATAGGTCTTGAGTACTCTACAAATCAGGGCTGTATGCAAAAAAATATTTGATTCTGTTTGAATTTGCAGCTGTTATCATTTGCCATAGAAAATACCCTTGTTAAAAAAACGTTGCTGGTAAACTACCCCTTTCCCTTAACCGATCTTCACCAAAAACAATAGGTCTTGAGAACTCTACAATTTAGGGCTGTATGCAAATAATCTTTTGATTCTGTTTGAATTTGCGGCTGTTATCGTTTGCCATAGAAAATACCCTTGTTAAAACATAAAACGTTGCAGGTAAACTACCCCTTTCCCTTAACCGATCTTCACCAAAAACAATAGATCTTGAGAACTATACAATTCAGGGCTGTATGCGAAACATTATTTGATTCTGTTTGAATTTGCGGCTGTTATCGTTTGCCATAGAAAAAAATCGGTATGGAGAACCATACATGACTTCCATATTCTAAAATTTATATTTAAAATCATTTTCGAAATGAAATATTACCATAGAAACTACTTCTTTCTACTTACTGCTTCAGCCTTAACCACAGTACTGTGGTCACTAACGTATACCACCTCACATTATCGCACTCGATTTTCACTGATGATGGAAGTCGATGGCATTGCCGAAACGTCTGGTTTTGTAGAAAACATTGGACTACGGCCAAATATCCCGGGAAGGAATTTTAACAAAAACTACTTCTTTGTTGCCGATAACGTTGTACACATATATATAAAAAATATGCATAAAATTAATGGCTTGTATAAGTTAATGATTGATCTCCATTAAGTAGTGCTCAAGTTTCCAAAGTTTTAATATTATGATGTCCGTAATTAAAATATCAGAGCAGGTTTAGTGTGAATGAGGGTACACTGTGGACACAAATTTTCAACATTTCCTATTGAGCGTTGCTTAGAGTAAAGCTGCGAATCTACAGTGTATGTTTCACAGAACAAACACGCGAAAAAGAAGGAGCGCTCCGAAGTCACTCATGGACCCTCAGCATCTTGCAGAGGGTTCATTCCTTAAAGATGAAAAGTCTGTCTATGAATCGTTCCTCTGTAAACACGTGCAGTTACACTGCCCAGCGATCCACAGGAAGCAAATTGATGTACATTTTTTCGGCTTGCTCGCGTTATGTTGGTGTGGGTTTCGGCACTTTCCATTTAAAAAGCGTGCAAATGTAAGAAAATAAACATGAGTGAGGCCAGAAATAACGTGAATTGTGTGTGTGTGTGTCTTACCTGCCTTTTTATTGCTGTAGGCATAATAATAAAATGGAAACGTAAACATTACATAACTGAGATATGCTTACCTGCCACGAACGATATATTATTTTATACATGGAGGAGTTCAGTGACATACACACGTACAGAAGAATTATATATATAAAGATATTAACTCATACATAATTTACATTAAAATGAAAAAATTATAATTTTATTCCCTGGCAACAAAATTATTTTATTTTTAACAATTACCATTGTTTGAAAAAGTTTAAATGAATTTTCAAGTACTTTACTGTTGTTAAAACGTAAAAGGTTGCAGGTAAACTACCCCTTCCCCTTAACCGATCTTCACCAAAATTGAAAGTCCTTGAGATCTCTACAATTCAGGGACATATGCAAAAAATTATTTGATTCTGTTTGAATTTGCAGCTGTTATCGTTTGCCATAGAAAATACGCTTGATAAAAAAACGTTGCAGGTAAACTACCCCTTTCCCCTTAACCGATCTTCACCAAAAACAATAGGTCTTGAGTACTCTACAAATCATGGCCGTATGCAAAACATTATTTGATTCTGTGTGAATTTGCGGCTGTTATCGTTTGCCATAGAAAATACCCTTGTTAAAAAAATGTTGCAGGTAAACTACCACTTTCCCTTAACCGATCTTCACCAAAAACAATAGGTATTGAGAACTCTACAAATCAGGGCTGTATGCAAAAAATTATTTGATTCTGTTTGAATTTGCGGCTGTTATCGTTTGCAAAAAAAAAGAAATCCCTTGATAAAAAAACGTTGCAGGTAAACTACCCCTTCCCCTTAACCGATCTTCACCAAAAACAATAGGTCTTGAGTACTCTACAAATCATGGCTGTATGCGAAACATTATTTGATTCTGTTTGAATTTGCGGCTGTTATCGTTTGCCAAAAAAAAAAATTTCCCTTGATTAAAAAAAAACCGTTGCAGGTAAACTACCCCTTTCCCTCAACCGATCTTCACCAAAAACAATAGGTCGTGAGTACTCTACAAATCAGGGCTGTATGCAAAAAATTATTTGATTCTTTTTGAATTTGCGGCTGTTATCGTTTGCCATAGAAAAAAATTCTACAGACACACACATAGATAGACAGACACATAGACAGACAGACACACACACAGACACTTTTCGAAAAACGACTTTTTTTCATGTTTTGAGTGTAGTACAATCAGAATCTGCAGTAATCTCGAACACGATTTTTTTTTGCCATCACCATACTTCCATTTCCTTAAGGAATATGGAAGTAAAATATCGGTATGGAGAACCATACATGACTTCCATGTTCTAAGATTTATATTTAAAATCATATTCGAAATGAAATATTTCCATAGAAACTACGTCTTTCTACTTATTGCTTCAGCATTAACCACAGTACTGTGGTCACTAACGTATACCACCTCACGTTTTCGCACTCGATTTTCACCGATGATGGCAGTCGATGGCACTGCCAAAAAGTCTGGTTTTGCAGAAAACATTGAACTACGGCTAAAGAGCCCGGGAAACACTTTTAACAAAAAACTACTTCTTTGTTGCCGATAACGTAGTACACATAAAAAATTCTGCCCTCCACCTTCAACTATAATTTTTAATAATAGAAAATTACCCCCACCCCGTTCACCTAACCTCTTCATTTATAGATATTTCATCTACGTTTCTACAGTGGATTACTATGAGCTTCTTATCAGGATACTTTATTTATAAAAATTAAGTACTTTACTCTTGTTAAATCATAAAATTTTTCTGGTAAACTACCCGTTTATCTTAACCAATCTTCTCCAAAATCAACAGACCTTCCGTCCTCTACAATTCAGGGAAGCATGCAAAAAAATATTTGATTCTGTTTGAATGTGCGGCAGTTATCGTTCGTCATGGAAACATTTCTCTTGTTACAACATAAAATGTTGCAGGTAAACTACCCCTTTCCCATAACTGATCTTCACCAAAATCAATAGACCTTGAGCTCTCTGCAACTCAGGAAAGGGTGCAAAAAATTATTTGATTCTCATTGAATTTTCTGCAGTTATCGTTCGTCATAAAAAAAATTACCCTTTTTAAAACATAAAACGTTGCTGATAAACTACCCCTTACCTTAACCGATCTTCAACAAAATCAACAGACCTTGAGTTCTCCTTAGTTCAAAAAGGTATGCAAAAACCTAGTTGATTCTCTTTGAATTTACGGCAGTTATCGTTCGTCATATAAAAAATTACCCTTGTTAAAACATAAAATGTTGCTGGTAAACTACCCCTTTCCCTTAACCGATCTTCACCAACACCAATAGGTATTGAGAACTCTACAATACAAAGCTGTATGCAAAACATCATTTGATTCTGTTTGAATTTTTTGGCTGTTATCGTTTACTATGGAAAAAATTACCCTTGAAAAAAAACCGTTGCTGGTAAACTACCCCTTTCCCTTAACCGATCTTCACCAAAAACGACAGGTCTTGGGTACTCTACAATTCAGGGTTGTATGCAAACAATTATTTGATTCTGTTTGAATTTGCGGCTGTTATCGTTTGCCATAGAAAACGCCCTCGATAAAACATAAACGTTGCTGGTAAACTACCCTATTCCATTAACCGATCTTCACCAATAACAATAGGTCTTGAGAACTCTACAATTCAGGGCTGTATGCAAAACATTAGTTGATTCTCTTTGAATTTACGGCAGTTATCGTTCGACACAGAAAAAATACCCTTGTTAAAACATAAAATGTTGCAGGTAAACTACCCCTTTCCCTTAACCGATCTTCACCAAAAACAATAGGTCTTTAGTACTCAACAAAACAGGGCTGTATGCAAAAACGTATTTGATTCTGTTTGAATTTGCGGCTCTTATCGTTTGCCATAGAAAATACCCTTTTAAAACATAAAACGTTGCAAGTAAACTACCCCTTTCCCTTAACCGATCTTCACCAACACCAATAGGTATTGAGAACTCTACAATACAGGGCTGTATGCAAAAAATTATTTGATTCTGTTTGAATTTGCAGCTGTTATCGTTTGCCATAGAAAACACCCTCGATAAAACATAAAACGTTGCTGGTAAACTACCCTATTCCATTAACCGATCTTCACCAATAACAATAGGTCTTGAGAACTCTACAATTCAGGGCTGTATGCAAAACATTAGTTGATTCTCTTTGAATTTACGGCAGTTATCGTTCGACACAGAAAAAATACCCTTGTTAAAACATAAAACGTTGCAGGTAAACTACCCCTTTCCCTTAACCGATCTTCACCAAAACCAATAGGTCTTTAGTACTCAACAAAACAGGGCTGTATGCAAAAACGTATTTGATTCTGTTTGAATTTGCGGCTGTTATCGTTTGCCATACAAAATACCCTTGATAAAACAAAAAACGTGGCAGGTAAACTACCCCTTTCCCTTAAACGATCTTCACCAAAAACAATAGGTCTTTAGTACTCAAGAAATCAGGGCTGTATGCAAAAACGTATTTCATTATGTTTGAATTTGCGGCTGTTATCGTTTGCCATAGAAAATACCCTTGTTAAAACATAAAACGTTGCCGGTAAACTACCCCTTTCCCGTAACCGATCTTTACCAAAAACAATAGGTCGCGAGTACTCTACAAATCAGGGCTGTATGCAAAAAATTATTTGATTCTGTTTGAATTTGCGGCTGTTATCGTTTGCCATAGAAAAAAATCTACAGACACACACACAGACAGACCCACAGAACACACACAGACACTTTTCGAAAAATGACTTTTTTTCATGTTTTGAGTGTAGTACAATCATATTCTGCAATAATCTCGAACACGATTTTTTTTTGCCATCACCATACTTCCATTTCCTTAAGGAACATGGAAATAAAAATCTACACAGACAGACACACACACAGACACTTTTTGAAAAACGACTTTTTTCATGTTTTGAGTATAGTACAATCAGAATCTGCAATAATCTCGAACACGATTTTTTTTGCCATCACCATACTTCCATTTCCTTAAGCAATATGGAAATAAAATCAGTTACATTTTTGACAGTATGGTTGTTTTCTAAAGTTAAATTGTCCTTAATGATCTTTACTAATTTCTTAGCTGTACGGAACCCTGGCGCTGTGGTGAAATTAACTAACGGTCTAATTGGCATATCGTTTTTATGGATTTTTGGCAATCCAGTTAATATCGGTGCTTTAGCGTTACAAGGTTTTAAGTAACAGCGAGTACGTTCATCAAATAAACTTGTACTTTTATTAATCTGTATATTAAGATCTTTGACAGACAAATTGTATATGAAGGAAATTGACAAATTGTCTAAGAGTTCCCTGGAAGTGTTTGAAAAATGATAAACTTTTATTCTATCATTTACTTGTTACATTACGTAACAGAACAACATTTATTTATGCTTTATTTATGATTTTTAATATACATAGTATTTGAATTAACTTGTTTCCATTTATTTTCCATATAGACGAAGACAGGGCACTGGTAATTGTAAACATGCAGTTAGGATGATAAACACAATATGAAATAGTACAATGACAACTAGTTTACAGTTGTCACTATTTTTGTTTAAATATTTCAAAGGATAAAGAAAACACCAGTAACTCTAAGATGACAGGTAATGCTGTTGGCTTCCTTCTGTTGTCTGTCTAATACCCTTATTAATGTCTAACCTGTAAACATAAATTTTATACACGATTGCAGAACTTAACATCAATAGATCTAACTATAGAAGAATCTAATTTGTTGAACTAGGGCTTAAATTATAATTTACCTTGATCAAAATCTAACTTCAGCCATAAACATATTGCCGCTGAAATTATAAATGCTGAAGCTGTAGTCAAAGCAATAGAAGACCAGAAGGTCCAAGATGAGGCACGGATTTTAATCAATAATAAGCTCAGTAATATCATAAGAAACCAGAATACTAATACCTATTCTTCGGTTCCATATACTTTTAATAATTATAATAAAGAACGCAATATCTTAACGGGTTTAAAACGCAAACTGTCAGACAACTGTGCTCTCGTAACCAAGGTTGACAAAGGGAACACTGTTGTCATTATGGACAATAGTGATTATACTGATAAGATACGGAACTTTATCGCTAACAACAACATTGAGAAATTAAACTCGGACCCTACTGAACAATACGTCAAGTGTCTAAATCGGGGGATAAATAAGAGTGTGCATTTGTTTGATGAGCGAACTAGACGATCGTTAAAGCCCATCAATTCAAGGGCAGCCACATTGACAGGGTTACCAAAACTACATAAGACTGGTGTTCCGATAAGACCGTTAATTAACTTCACTACCGCACCTGGTTATAAAACAGCTAAGAAATTGGTAAACATCATTAAACGCAACATAAACATAGTTAATAGTCACAGTATAACCAATAACTAGCTGAAATACCCATTCTACGCCCGGGTGGCGAGCATTTTTATTAGCACATATTTAATTATTTATTGGCATATATTAAATACATTTAATTACATATACATTTAATTACATATTGGCTATGAAATTTAATTATTTGGCGAAAACTCCTTTATAGACCACATTTTTGGTATAAACTCTGTGGTCTTTAAGTTGCCTTGTTGGTCAGTTCCTAAGACTTTTACCTTGACTTGCTGAAAGGACTTTGTTCTTGAAAATGCAACATAAAGTTGTCCATGACTGAATACTGGAGATGGAAAATAAATACCAACTGAATCCAGTGTTTGCCCTTGGCTTTTGTTGATGGTCATAGCAAAAGCAAGTCTAAATGGAAACTGTTTTCGTCTTAATGTAAAGGGAAGGTCAGGGTCACGGTGCAAGAATAACTCTTGGAATAAATACCCTGGTACCAGTGGCGGCTGGTAATGTTTTTGACTGGGGGTGCAAAATTTAGTTGTACCCATATATTATGTAAAAAAAAACCAGTAGAAACTAAATTATTGCTATTATCATCAAATAATTGTAAAATTGAATCTTTTGCTTCACTACTAAAATTATTGTTAATATCAAAAACCTACCTTGCAAACTACCAATATTTAAACAGTGTTTGAAACTAAAATTATTTATAACCCCGTTTTATAATTTTGTTGTGTAATATCTAAATTCGGTTTTGGTGGCCCTAATTTTTTTAGTTCTATTTTCTTTTCGTAAGCAAGTGAATTTGAAATAATCAATCGTTTAATATTACTTACCGAATTCATAGCCATTTTAATCATTTCTAACAAATACGCACAGAAGACACAGGCTCAAGCCTACACAGAATAAGTTACGCGTTTATGTAACAAAGGCCTACGCAAGGTTCGACAAAAACACTATCGTACACAGAATACACTGCCTAATAAAGAATAAATTATTAGAACATTACGTTTACACAAAAAGTACAACAAGAACACAATCAAAACTACATAAAACACAAGAGAAAATATATGCTATATATACTGTATATGCTATATGAAAATATATGCTATAACAGCAACAGAGAAGTTTTGAACAACGCTCCGTTTTTATATAATTAAATAATTAATATATCTAAGTTATGTTAAGCTACTGATGGGCTATATGTATCAAATAACAAAAACACAAATGCAGAGAACATACTGAAACAAATCAATAACATACATCCCAAAATACAATTCACAGAAGAAAAAGAAAAACATAACAAAATCAACTATTTAGACATAACCATCACAAGATACAACAACCACATACAAGATGCGATATGTAGAAAACCAACTTCCACTAACATCATTATACCTAACCATTCTGACCACCCACCACAACATAAAATGGCAGTATTTCATTCGCTATTTAACAGAATGTACAAAATTCCCCTAAACAAACAAGAAAATGACAAAGAAAGAAATATAATATACCAAATTGGTTATGAAAATGGATACAATAAAAATACTATGATCAAAATAGAAAATAAAATCAAATACAAAATAAAAACTGAACAATTAAGAATTAATCAAACTGAACAACACAAATAATAACAACAACAAAAAATGGGCCACATTCACATATATAAATAATAAAATGACAAAACTAACAAAACTATTTAAAAACACAGATATAAAAATAGCATACAAAACTAATAAAAATAAATTACAAAATCTAAATAGCTCACACAACAAAGATAATACTACAACTAACGGCATATACAAAATTGAATGCCAAGATTGCAATAAATGTTACATAGGACAAACAAACAGCTGAAAAAACGTTATTTTGAACACCTAAATGCATACAAAAAACCAGAAATATATAAGTCCAATTTAGCCACACATGCAATAAACACAGGACATGAATTCCCAGACATAACCAATGTAACACTAATAAAACATATACCACACAAAGGCATCATAATGAACATTTGGGAAAATTTACAAATATACAAACATAAAACAGAAAACAAACTAATACCTGAACAAATACAAATCAGTACAAAACATGACACAATATTCAAAGCACTCAGCATTGAAAATACCCAAAAAACTAACACATACACCACAATCACATACAATAAAACCAATTTGAAATACCAGCAGCCAACAGGAAGTCACAATAATAATAGTCAACCAACAACACATATGTACTTCACCAGACAAAAAAACCGGAAGGCTGAGGATGGGTACAAGATAGTATCCGAAACATGTTCCTAATAAGGAAAAAAAAGGTATATCTTGAAGTAAATTTATTTATAAATATTAAATGTATTATATACATCAAGAAACGGACTGTAGCAGAAAGTGATTGAATATA
The DNA here is from genome assembly GCA_034769895.1 of Magicicada septendecula. Lineage (NCBI taxonomy): Eukaryota > Metazoa > Arthropoda > Insecta > Hemiptera > Cicadidae > Magicicada > Magicicada septendecula. Next base: position 50,309,211 of record CM068370.1, on the reverse strand, counting down.
TATATATATATATATATATATATATTAAACTTTCACTGTGAACACTTACTTTTTGGTTTTGTAGCCCAGACGTTTCGACGTGGTGTTCATCTTCCTCAATGGGATTTGAATACTAAATGTCTGTACAAAGTAATGGTTACGGGTTGTAGGTGTGTGTGGTGGGGGTTGCTGGTGGGAGGGAAATGGCGCTGGGATTCAAATTGTGTGTTTGAATCAGTGTATCGAAAAGTATGTGTGATCTATAATGTAATTGTTCATTTAATACTTTGGTTGGTTGTAGTGTGTGATATCGGTATATTTCAAATTGTTCTGCTGTGTTCAGTTTTCTACTTTTAGGTAAGTAGTGTAGTATTTCCATGTTGTGCTCTATGTTTGTGTAACTGTGGTTTTCATTTTGTAAATGTGTGGCAAATGTGGAATGTATGTAGTTTGTGGTGAGGGCTTTTAGATGTTCAGAATATCTAGAGGAAAAAGATCTTCCCGTCTGGTCGATGTAGAATTGGTGACAATCACTGCAGTTTAATTTATAAACCCCTGTTTTGCTGTATGTGTCTGTGTCTTTGTTAGTATTATTTATGTTTCCTGATGGTGTTGTTAGTTCTGTAGGCTACTTTATAATTGTGTTTCCTAAATGTGTTAGCAATTTTGTGTGTGTTGGAATTGTAGTATGTGAGTGTGATGTATTTACTGGGTTGTGTGCTGTTGGTTTTATGTGTTTTAGTTTTTGTGTTTAGGATGCGTTTGTGTAGTTTATTTATTAAATCGGGATTGTAACCATTTTTGACTGCTATATATTTGATTGTGTTGAGTTCTTCTTGGTAGTCATGTGTGTTTAGGGGTATTGAAGTGAGCCTATGGAGCATGTAGTTGAAAGCTGCATGTTTGTGTTGAGTTGGGTGGTTGGATGAGTTATGTATGACCATGTCTGATGTGGTGGGTTTTCTGTATATTTTGTATGTGTGTGTGTTGTTTATTTTGGTAATTGTAAGGTCCAGCAAGTTTATGCTATTGTTTTGTTCTAATTCAAGTGTGAATTTTAATTTTTGGTGTATAGTGTTAATGTATTTGTGGAGATTTTCAATTTGTCTTTTGTTGCCGTTGTATAGGAGTAAAATGTCATCAACATATCTGTGCCAATATATTATTTTGTTGGTGTATTTGTTATTGTTTAATATGTGTTCTTGTTCTATGGTATGTACAAATATTTCGGCTAGTATACCTGATATAGGGGAGCCCATGGGTAGTCCATCTGTTTGTGTGTAAACCATGTTATTGTGTGAGAAATAATTTTGTTCAGTGATAATTTTGGTGAGATGGATGATCTGTTTAATGTGTGTTTCAGGTGTGTTATTTAGTTTTAGTAACTGTTCTAATGTGGATATAGTTTCATTTATGGGTACATTGGTGTATAGGTTTGTTATGTCAAATGAAGCTAGTGTTGAATTGTGCGGAATGTGGACATGTTGAGTTTTATTCACCAGTTCTAAATTATTTTTGACGGTGGTGTTATTTGTTAAATTTATGTTATTTCTGATTAATTAATCTAAGTGTCTAGCTATTTTGTGTGCAGGTGCTTGTGTATTGTTTATAAGTAGTCTGATGGGGATATTAGGTTTGTGTAATTTTGTAGGGGGGTTTGGTTTAATTTGTTTCAGATATTTGATGTGTCAGGTGAGATTATGTGTTTTGTGTTATTTATGATTTTATTTATTTGCTTGTGATATTTTGGGGTGGGGTCTTTATTTAATTTGGTTATGTTGTTTTCAGTAAAAAATGTTTCGATTTTGTTATTTACCAAATTAAACCAAACCCCCCTACACTGAATGCACTACCAAAAATACACAAACCTAATATCCCCATCAGACTACTTATAAACAACACACAAGCACCCGCACACAAAATAGCTAGACACTTAGATAAATTAATCAGAAACAGTCAAGGGTACATATAACCAAGCATCCTTGAAAAAATATTATGTATAATGAGACTTGTCATGAGATGTAGAATGTCATAATGTTTACAGTACCCTGATATATGATACTATCAGCAGAAATCAAAAATGAATCCAAGAAATGTAATTGACCCATAATGAGCCCAATAGAATGGTGAAAGCGCAAAAGACCCCCTAATATACCATTGAATAAACCTAATATACTATAATAGTAAACTTATACTACAATATTACTCTAATACTCCAATATTAATTTCAACAAATGGAATTAAAACATCCAGAATAAGTGGTAAACATCTATCACTTGTAGGAGCAGAGAAGCAAAACAACAAAGCGAGTAATACAGAAGAAGGCTATAACAAGGAATGAGAAAAGTAATTAAATGATAAAGAAAAATGTTTATCATATTGTATATAACAAGAATGTTTATCAAATATTGTATACAACAAAATGTTTACCAATTGAGTATTGTAAACCCCTGATAATCAAAGAAGATAACGGACAAAGTGTTAAAAACCCAGTGTATAAACAGTGTTAAGAGTGAACTATGGTGAACTAAAGAAGAATTTAAAGACCAACTGCATAATTATATAGTGATAAATTTAAGTGTGTAGATTAAAAACAGTGAAATAACCAAAACAACTTACAAACTAGTATCGAAGAATAGCAACAAGGCTGATAAATAATATAGCCAATGTGTCAAGTTATAAATAAAATAATGACCTGTGAAGAGAAGTATGTTAGATAAAATGATAAAGCATGAACAGTGATAGTAATGAAACCTCTAATACCTTGAATGTTATATTGAATATGATGTCTTATTGAAAAAATAAATGATATGTTATATTTTATGTGTTGTGATAGTTCAACTGTTGTTATGTGCAACTTTTTATTGTCCCAGACAGAGATGAAGATTCCTCTGATTCTGAGGATGTATAGCTGAGGAACGGCGGAGAATGGAAGCCAGATAGAGCCCCTCTGACTCCGAACCCTCTATAAATGTTAGGGAATTGAATTGTGATATGTCAAGGATTAAGTAAACAACTGTGAGGTAAATGAAAGAACAAAAGAGTTTGTCACTAGAATCAAAATGTGTATAATGTAAAGAAAAATGTGTTATTATAAAACAGGGAAATTGTTAATTTAAGAACCATGGTACGATATAACTGAATGACTAAGAGTATTAAAAAAAAAAAAATACTAGTAAGCTAAAAATAATACTAGCAAAGAACTCGGTCTAGTGCAACACACCAACAAACTATTGAACTTAATGCAGATAGAAGCAGTAATATTATGATGAAACAAAATAAAGTGATAATTTCTTCAAACTATAAAACTTTTCTCAAATTATCAATTTTGAGAGGGGAGTATATGTAACACTACAAAATGTTACATAACCAAGACACACACCAGAAGGGTAAATTATTACACTAAAGTTATAGAAGTGAATCATTTGTAATGAATGTAGCAAAGAAGAGAAGGACCAGCAAAGAAGAAGGAAGAGGAAGGATCCCAAGAAGCAGTGATGAATACACTGCATAACACTACAACAAACACAATGACTGACTTTAACTAATGGACATGCAAAGTTCACAATAAGCTGTCAAGCGAACCAGTTCATGACGTTAATGTGTAGAGTCATGTAAATAGAAACTAAATAACCAATGACTGAAATAAAGTAATAACAATAACAGCATTTTGGCTGAAATTAGAAGAACTATGATAAATAAATAACAAAGCCTATGACTATACTAGCTATAGCCACAAGGATATATAAAGACTAGCTTTACAAACCCAGATGTAACATTATTGGATAAAGATAATTATAAAAGTAAGTCTTATGTGTATAATGTAACGAGAAGTTCGAGGCGTCCTTCTTAGTTATGCCTCACGTATGCGTCAATCTGTAACGATCTGAATCGGTGCGTCCTTCTTATTCAGCCCCACGTTGGGGTCGTCAATCTGTAACGAATAGTTCTGAATGACTTGGTCGTACCTGTAAAATGTGTACACTTATTTTTTATGTGTATAAGTGTTAATGTGGTGTGTTCGCCTCACACCGGTCGTTACAATAATGGTTGTCACTACTGAAGTCTGTAGCGTGGTCTAAATTATCAGTACAACCTACCGGTTTATTCATAGGGGTTGCGAATCCCGGGTGGCGCCAAATTGTTTATATTAAAACAATTAAATTTGTTAAATTACAAGTTAAATAAGTGTTGTCAGCATTGACGGCTGGAGTGTTCAAATAATTCCGCCGCTGTGCAGTTTGTCGTATTGTCCACTCGTGACGAGCGCTAGTTGTTTGATCGGTAGAAATTGCTAACACGCATATATTATACAACGTCCTACGAAATAAAACGATGGTAATACTCTGTACTGTAATTTTAATGCAAATTTGGTCATTAATCAATATGAAAAAAGTATTATAAATGATTTTTTAACAAATTGCTCCGGCTTAGAACATGAAACAAATCTCTAGGTTGGCGAAATTGATTTTGAAATAAACTGTTCTGATGCCGACAATGGCTTCTGTTTACACACAATATATTAGTTTGTTCAAAATCTGGGGTTCTTTGGATTATAAATAAAACATAAATGCTGGTTACATTAAAAAAGTACACTACCATACCTCATACGTACTTAAATAGTATAAAGTGTTTTTACAAATTGTTCGGTAGTGTCGTATTAGTTGTTACAAGTTTCGCACTCTAATGCGAGGTTATATCTTAATTAACAATTGTTTTACGTAAGTTGATTATGATTCAAACCTTTGAAAGAAAATTAATTTTGTTTAATAGTGAGAAATTTTGATTGATTTGAGAAATATTTAAAGTGATTTGGTTTCTGGGATAATTGAATTTAGTTGATACTTATCAGTTCAGACGGTGGTGATATGTTGTCGTCTGGGGTAATGGAAATTCATCGATTTGGGGCTGATTTAGGCTTCGGGCATCTTCTTCTATCTCGTCTTGGGACTTTATACTATTTAATTTGGTTTATTTGGTTCCTGGACATCGGTTAATATTCGAAGCTCTTCACCTACTCGTCAATGGTCCATACTGTCGTCTTCTAAACGTCTTTTGAACTTGTTAAGGTAAAAGTTTGGTCATCTCAGTCTTGCGTACCTCTTATCCATGCGTCATTTTTTCAAGTCTAATAAATTTAACGGAAAATTAGTATTCAACGGCCCGTTTCTACGGTAACAGAAACCCTTTGATTGGTTAAGGCCTCCTTCAATAGCATTGTTATTATATTTGAATTTTTATTCAAATTTATTATGTATTTTCTGAATGATTTTATTCTTCTGTCATCCCTTCTGGGTAATAAATAATATCACTATTGTATTTATTTCCTTTCAAAGGTTAAAATGATACCTCATAAGGTCATATTCTATTATATATTAACTTTTGTCTAATTATGTTGATATTTGATAATTACATATCTCTTTTAAATCAAATTTTTATAATAACATTTCTCTTTTAAAATGATTTACACATAATTACTGGCTATTTACTTGCCTTAGATTTGTAAATTTCCTTGTGAATTTGTTACAATTGATATTTGTGTGTGTCTGACAGTTATGCATTTTCATAGGCATAATATGTAGCCATTATGGTATTTTACTTATTTCATTTAAATTACATTTTATTTCATTCTGATGGGCTTTACGTTGTTATTATAGTTGTTTGTGTTTTGTTTTGATTCTGTTTGTGTTCTGATTACAAGTCAATATAGTTTTCTCTATCTTAATATTTAAAATATAACAATTAGGCTTATGGACTGCAAGTTTCTTTCAGCCATACCCTATTCATAACATTAAAACGAACAATTCTTTATAAGTTATTATTTACTGTTGGTTTAACATTCATTTCATTCTTTTGCTATTACTTTGAGTGAGAAACATCATCACTTCTTTCAAACTTATTAAATTTATTTTCCCTTCTAACATTGGGTGTTTTTTAATTGTATACTTAAATTCTTATTTCATTACTACTTCTTTCCTCCATTCCATGTTAACACAAACTGTTTTTACATGGGCTTTCTCCCTGAATAATATTACATCATTTACTTATCTCTATTTTAAATACTATTTCTAACTATCCTTAATTATATAATTTTCCATAAGCTCACTTAAATCATTTATTGGTTCATCAATGATTCACTAAGTGTTTTCTTAACTATTAATACTTTTTATTATTTATAATATCTTTTTCCACATGTCACTTTCACCTTTAATTAATTGGTGTTTATCACTGATACACTCACTATTTTGGGGTATTTACACATACAGTATTGCACTTTTTTCACTGTTTATATTAAGTATTACTTAGTGGGTAATCCCTATAATTATTTCTCACTATTTCTTTCATTATAACATTATACTTATTATTAATGACATTTTGTTACATCTTTCACTACATCTAACTTTAATATTTGGATTATTGTACTTTCTTTACTAAGTTATTTTTTAACTGTTTTTTTTTTTTGTTTAAAACAGGTATATAAATTATCTCATTTACTACAATAATATTTGTTTTCATTAGTGGATAATTATTTGGGGTTTATTTACAGTATTCTATCTTTGAGTATACCATTTCTCCCTTTTATATGTGGTGTTTGTTATTTCTTGGTTTCACTTTGTTTCCTCTTCCTTCTTCTTCTTCTCCTTCATCTTCAGTTGTCTTCATTTTGATTCGGTTCTCCTCTTCTCATCCGGTTTAATTTCTATTTAGTTGTAGGAATTTGTTCACTTCCTTTTATTCTTCTTTGGTTCTGGTTTCTTCCCTTCTTTTGTTAGTTATTACTTGTTTGGTCAATCACCTTTTCTTTGTGTTTGTTTCGTGGTTCCCTTCTTCCTTTGTTTTCTGTTGTTGGGTCAGTCACTTGGGTTGGGTAATGTCGTCATTCGTCGTGTCATAGTTTTTATATTTTATTTATATTTAATTATTTTATTTGATATGAAGTATATTTACTTTTATAATTATAGTTTTTATCCCTGGTACTGGGTTGGCTTATTTGTGTTGTAACAATAAGCAACTTCCTGATTAAACGAAATGTAATTAGTAATAATAATTAAGGAATAAACATGGTGCTATGAATGTATCTAGACCATACATAAACGAATTTATGTCAGTAAGTTAATAGGGAAACAGGACTCCTAATGAACATTAAATTTACTGAGCAATAAATATAATTAAATGAGATGTGAAATACCACCACTCAATTATTATTGTATACCTTTAAATTGAGTAGGCCAAGTAAAATGTATTTAGAGAATAAGGAATTTTCATAATAACGTATTATCATAATTATATTAAGATTTAATATTGTTCAGCTATAAACAGCTTTTAATTGTCATAATATATGTATTATTATTCAAATAATAACGTTCTAAAGAGAACACAGTGTAAATAACAAAATGTAAAAAGATAAGAAATGGTCGCATTGTGTATTATTAGCAGACGACAATAAGAAACCATGTTTCAAAACACTATTTGTATGTATTGTCAGAGAAAGCGAGGTTAAAACCGGCATTAAGCCATATCAAATTAAAGAGCTGAGACTAAACTTTAATTTGATAATAATAACCTAGAGATCGGAATTATAATAAGTAAATAGTGAGTGTTAGCATCATTTTTTTATCAAAATTAAGAAATTGTCAGTGAATATGGACAACAACGACAGTTAGGCGAAAGATACGCTCTGGTGGCAGTTAAATAAAACAATACGTCATCGTAACGGTTTGTTGTACCAATCAAAAAAGAGTTTACTTAGCGACTTTTGTCCCTAACGGCGATGAAGACGAGGGGTATATAACCAGAGACGCTGAGAAATTCGTTAATTCGCTACCTTCATCTCGAGCCATCTAGTTGCCGCTCGACAGTATCTTAAATTTTAATGACTTAATACAATATAATAGTAGTAAATACTTCAAAATTTACCAAAATAATTAAAAGTAGGCCTACAGCGATTCATCACACGAAAAGTGCATCGACAAGTAATAGTGAATATTTTTAATTAGTGCGTGTGTTCGGAACGAGCGAAAGCATTTTAACCTGTAAGGTAAACAACCCAGTTTCATTAAGAAGAGGGTATATTTCTCGTTCCAAGTGCGAATAAAGTGCAGTTATATAGTGATCATTATAATCCGATCACTAAGTGTTTAATTTTTAATCTATAAGATTAAAAAGAAGCGAGGTAGTACAGTGACCAATTTTATTGTTTATCTGTTTTCACTGATCATAATTATCAACACTCTTGTACTGACGCAAAGACAACCAAACTTTTAATAGCAAACACTGTATCAATTTATTTAGAGGATTAAATAATCCAATGTAAGAATATTTGTGTTAGAGTTAAGTATTATAATATTTGTTAGGATATAAGCATACGAAACGATCGCTAACCTCAAAAATAATTGTGAGTTTTTTTAAAAAAGAGGCCAAATATGAATTATCATCACAGTAATGTCTATCAAGGCAATTAATAATGTTCTATTTGTATTTTCAAGAACCTACCCGTGAGGTAACTTATAAAATAAAATTAAAATTTGCTAATAATTATGAGTTTTATAATGTCTTTAAATTGAGCTAGGCCAGATAGTAGATGGGTAACTTACCATCCAAATAGTATTACTGTAATAATTGTATTTTTCATTTGAGTTGATTTTAAAGGGTATAATAAACCCGTAATGTTATACAGCATAAACTTTTGTTCCAATTATTTCATTTAGATAAGCAATACTCAGCATAGAGTACATTGAGATACTTGTGAGCAGAAATCTTACAGTACTATATCCGAATTATTTTAAATGCCCTAAGCATTTAAACAAGATATAAAGTGAACACCTACAATTTTAAAATATAACAATTTGTTTTTTCATGGGAACCTTTCATGAAGTAAACCCATGTGGCGCCCACATTACATACAAGGAGTTGTATAACCTTGTTTATAAAGTATAAGCTGGTTATAAGAGAATATTGACAGTTTATTCTGGGTAAGTGAACGCCAGAACTTCAAGTACTACTATCAGGTACGTGAAAGTGTTTTTTATGTTAATTTATTTGTCCAGACAACACTTGACGGTACTTACACTGACGACATTTAACCAAGAAGAGGAGTTCCACTTCAAGATCGACGCTACCGTTACATTCATTTACCGACCAGCAATTATTATTTTATCCATAAAAATTATCACACTATAATTACATATTTAATATTTACCAATTATCATAAAATAGATTACTGCATACAAAATAGAGACTTCATTAAACATTTTTGTAACCAGTAACTAAAAGATTTTAACACACCGTATAAACGGCACGTTACAAATTGGCGACCAACAGAGTGCGGCTTTAAAAATATTAAATTAATAAGTTTTTAATATTAAATTAGCCCGGCAAATACAATAGAACAATCATGCCTCACACACATAGACACGATACTAGGTACAAGGCCAGCCAAGGAGAAGTTGCACAAGCGAACACCGAAGCAAATATGGAGGTACAGGAGACACAGCCAACAACCGAAATGGAAGTTGCAACCAACAACACTGTAGAAAACTGACAAGAGGGAACGCCTCCTGCAGAACCCGAGCAACCCAGACAACCTGAGAGATTCACACAAGCAGGAGACACGAACATACTAGAGATGATGAGGGCAATGACAGAGTCATTGAATAAAAATATGGAATCAATTAATAAAAATATGGAAGCATTGAAGGAAGATAGTCAAAGGAATATCGAGTCATTGAAGGAAGATAATCAGAAGAATATGGAATCGTTAAATAAGAAAATAGACGACAACAGTAAAGCATTGAAGGGAGATTTAAATACAAAATTAGACGATATCAGCAACAAGATGGAGGAGAATAACGAAAAAATAAACACCAAAATAGACAGAGAAATAACAATAGTTAGAAGAGAGATCACGGAAGTACACGAGAGGTGTGAACAACACAGCCAAGATTTACAACGTACTAGAGAAGAGGTCGATGGACGAATCAACCATATAGAAGAAATCAATGAAGCCCGAATCGAGTCGCTGAAGAAGATGAGCCAAGACGAAATAAAAAGAGTAAGAACGGACGTCGGAGAAAGATGTGAAGAAATAGACGCATCAGTGAACACCATAAGAACCCTGACTGTTACCAATAAAGAAAAAATAGAGGAACTACGTCAACGGGAGATCCTACAGATGCGCGAAGAAATCGAAATCATTCGTAACCGACCAGCGCAGGGTCACTACCTACAACCCATGGATAACCGTGATGTTATCAACTTTAAAAATTACAAGAAGAACCCGATTGAATTTCTGGAACGAGTGGATGAAAACCTGACCAGAATCCGGGAAAGCAGATGGACAGTAATACGCAATTTGATGGATGAATACTTCAAAGAAATCCACGATAATTGGTGGACCGCAACCCGCCACGAGGTCCAGAGTTATGAGGAGTTCAAGACACTGTTCAGGGCCAAATACTGGTCGGAGTCTACGCAGAACATAGTGCGGGATGATATCTGTCACGGCAAATATGACACCAGTCGAGGAACCACCCCAACTTCTTACTTCCTTGGTAAGGTATGTTTGGCGCGAAACCTCGAACCAAGGATACCAGAGGAGTGCCTGGTCACCAAGCTCGCTTATCATTATGAGGAGGGAGTTGCAAGATCACGTCAATGGGGGCAAATAAAAACGGTCCAAGCCATGGCAGCTCTGCTTGAGGATAGCGAACACGAGGGCTACTATAGAAGGAGCCGCAAGAGGAATGAGAACTTCCACGACAGAAGTGGTAACCAAAATAATAACAACACTAACTTCCGGAATTACCGAAGTAATTTTAATAATTATAATCATAATAATGTGAACCAAAATAACGAGCACAATTATCGGCCAAATAATCAGGGTAATAATAATAATTACGCTGATAATAATAATAATAATAATAATACGAGACGGCCGCAAAATCATAACAACAACCCCAACCGACCCCAGAATCAGGGTGGAAACAACCAACCGCAGCAATACCGAAGGGCCAAGTATGTCCAGGCCAACAATGAGCAGGGAAGGAGGCGGTACTATCCAAGGCGCCGTAGTTTCAACGGACACAATGACGAGGAGTACCAGCGTGAAGACAGGAGAAATGCAAGAGGCGGACAACGGAGGAGTAGGAGTATCGAAGGCGACAGCCGCAACAACGATTATCGGCCACAAGTTCATTTCATGCCAAACAACGACCAGAATCACCATGGAGGACGGCCCGATATGGAAGAGAGGAGTCAAGTAAACACACCAGACAGACGCGATGATAGAGTGAACTCTCTTTAAACGCATCGCGGCAGTGAGAAACCACATAGACCCCTCGCTGAACCATTCTATTGGGTGCAATTACGAAACGACTTCAAATAAAACGATAACAATAATAAGAAGTCACTATTTAAAAAATATCAGACAAGAACTGCTGGAAGAGGAAGAAATTGACCACCATCAGTGCAACAATGACATAGCATATGTGACTGCCAAAATAAATGGAGTGGCCACCACATTGATGATCGACACGGGCGCAAATGTCTCGTTAATGGATAGCACGGAAATCAACCGCATCCAGGAAGAAGGTAAATCGGTAATACCAACCCTACCGATTAACAATATAATATTAGTGGGAGCGACTGAATGACAGAATAAAACCGTCAAGAAACAGGTCAGTCTTGAAGTGACCAGCAATGGAATCAAGATCCCAATGATGTTTTTGGTAGCTACTGGATTACCATTTCGCAGTTTAATTGGCTGCGACATCCTGCGGAAATACTCAGCAATTATCGACATGAGTAGAGCAAAAATAACTCTAAGTACGCCAGATTTAGAATGGACGGCTGAGATCATTGGGAGTAAGGAATCTCCTCAAGACTGCACCATTTTCCACATCAGAGAAGTGATAAATCCTAGGTATCAAACACCTATTAATGAAGTTGAGTATCAACCAAAAAATGACCTTTTGTGGGATGAAAAAATCCAAGAAATCCGACAATTCAAGTCAACCACCAGAGACCATTCACCAAGCCCAGACCAAATTGAAATGTTGGTCAGAATATACAACAGATACTGGCATGTATTCTCAGACATCCCTGGGAAAGTAAAAAATTATCAATGTGAGTTGAGATTTAAAGAACCCGTAAATTTTAATCGAAAGTCATACCCAATTGCTTATTCTTTAAAAGAAGCAGTTAAGACCGAGATTAACCAATTATTGAAGGATGATATCATTGAGTGCAGTCAGTCACCTTATACTAGCCCTATTGTAGCTATAAAAAAGAAGAACGGGAAAGTGAGACTTTGCCTAGATGCTAGGGAGATTAATAAAAACCTGATTAATAACCGAACATATCCTGGCGAAATAGAGGAAATTTTAAAGAAGTTTCGTGGCATACAATTTATTAGTTCATGGGACACCGTCTGCGGCTACTGGCAGGTGGAACTGCACCCCCACAGCCGAAAATATGTAGCCTTTATTTTCGAAGGGCGCAGCTACCATTTCAAACGATTGCCCTTCGGATTAGTGAACTCTGTAGCAATATTTATGCAGTGTATGGACCAAGTATTATGCCAAGAAGCGCTCCAGTTCACTACCGTTTATGTAGATGATCTACTCATAACATCTACAAACTGGGAAGAACATTGTCATAGAATAAACCATGTGTTGAACAAATTGTCTGAAAACAACATCACATTGAAACTGGAAAAATCACAACTCATAGCCAAAGAAGTACAATTTCTAGGCTTCCAATTGACAGAACTGGGAATAACACCATCTAAGGAAAAAATAGAATCTATATAACAATTCCCCACCCCAAGAAACAAAAAACAATTACAGTCTTTTTTAGGCCTGTGCAATTATTATCGCAAATTCCAAAATAACTATTCGGAATTAACTACAAAATTATCACCACAATTATCTTCAAAGGACAAATGGACATGGGGACCAACTCAAGATATAGTGTTCCAACAAATCAAAACCAAGTTCCTAGAGACAGTGATGCTATATCACCCAGACTTCAATAAACCTTTTTACCTCAATTGTGATGCAAGTGACATCAGCTTTGGTTCTACACTGTACCAAGAGGATGAAGATGGAAACCATCTGGTTATAAGCTTCGCCAGTAGAACACTAAACAAATGCGAACGAAATTACGTGACAGAAAAAGAGCTGTTAAGTGTTGTATTTGCCTGTGGAAAATTCCGGACCTATATTTTAGGATATTCAATAACAGTATGGACAGACCACAAGTCCATATCCTTCCTAAAAAACTGTAAATTAAGCCATGGTCGTTTAGGAAGATGGACCCTAGTCTTACAAGAATATAACGTCAGTTGGGAGTACATTCCAGGCAAAAAGATTATAGCAGCAGACGTACTGTCACGCATAAATATAACCAACCAGACCTATGAAGGAGAGAAGGAAACAATTGCAAAGGTCTATCACATCCTTAAGAGTCGGTCAGACGTAGAAGAAATAGTTAAAGAAATAGAGCAACACCAGAAGCAAGACAGCAAATTAATGCAAATTCATCAGAGACTAAGTGCAAAAGACAATAGAGTAATACAATACTGTTGTTTACACAACAATTTATTATTCATTAAGACAAAATACCATAACAATACCTGGAAATTGGTAATACCCAAAACATTAGAAAAAGATATCATAACGGATTATCACATTCGTTATGGACATATGGGAGCACTTAAAGTGGTAAGAGCACTAGAAGAATACCTGTATATTGAGGACATCAACAGAAGAGTGCATAATTATATCAGGAGTTGCCACATATGTCAACTGGTGAAATGCACCAACGAAAGGAAAGATGGACTAATGATACCTATAACTTCATCAAACAAGTTAGAAAAAGTTTTTGTAGACATCTATGGTCTATTCCCTAGAAGTGGAGGTCGACGTCAATATAAATATCTCATAATAATTTTCGACCATTACACAAAATTCACGAAGTTATATCCAGTAAATCATGCCACTACAAGTAAGATACTTAACATAATTATACAAAGTTATATACCTGAAGTGGGGAGTCCGAAAACAATAATAACGGATCATGGTACCCAGTTCAAGGGCAGAAGATGGAGGGACACACTGCTGGACCATGGGGTGAAAACATATAAAACCTCAGTGTACCATCCCAGCAGTAACCCGTCCGAAAGAGTGCTGAGAGAAGTTGGAAGAATTCTCAGAACCTATTGTTCCAACCAGCAAAGGAAGTGGAGTGAGTATATCTCAGCAACAGAAGACTTTATCAATCTAGCTCACCACCAAGCTATAGAAACCACACCTTATAATGCCATGTTTGAGAAACCTCCACCACGAGAAATTTGTGACATTATTCAGTTTCCACAAAGCCAGGAATACCAATTCGACAGAATCCATTTCCATAACAAGATTGTTGAGAAATTAGAACAAAGAAAAAGAAAGTATCAACACAATGTACCATCAAAAATCATACAGTACCGTATAGGTGACCAAATATTACTAAGAAATAGAGAATTACCCAGTACGATGGAGGGTATCACTAAGAAACTGCTAGTACTATATACAGGCCCTTATACAATAACAAAGAACAATCAGAACAATACTTATGAAATTTCTGATCCAATAAGTAAGAAGGTCAAGGGTACATATAATCAAGCATCCTTGAAAAAATATTATGTATAATGAGACTTGTCATGAGATGTAGAATGTCATAATGTTTACAGTACCCTGATATATGATACTATCAGCAGAAATCAAAAATGAATCCAAGAAATGTAATTGACCCATAATGAGCCCAATAGAATGGTGAAAGTGCAAAAGACCCCCTAATATACCATTGAATAAACCTAATATACTATAATAGTAAACTTATACTACAATATTACTCTAATACTCCAATATTAATTTCAACAAATGGAATTAAAACATCCAGAATAAGTGGTAAACATCTATCACTTGTAGGAGCAGAGAAGCAAAACAAAGCGAGTAATACAGAAGAAGGCTATAACAAGGAATGAGAAAAGTAATTAAATGATAAAGAAAAATGTTTATCATAGTGTATATAACAAGAATGTTTATCAAATATTGTATACAACAAAATGTTTACCAAATGAGTATTGTAAACCCCTGATAATCAAAGAAGATAACGAACAAAGTGTTAAAAACCCAGTGTATAAACAGTGTTAAGAGTGAACTATGGTGAACTAAAGAAGAATTTAAAGAGCAACTGCATAATTATATAGTGATAAATTTAAGTGTATAGATTAAAAACAGTGAAATAACCAAAACAACTTACAAACTAGTATCGAAGAATAGCAACAAGGCTGATAAATAATATAGCCAATGTGTCAAGTTATAAATAAAATAATGACCTGTGAAGAGAAGTATGTTAGATAAAATGATAAAGCATGAACAGTGATAATAATTGTTAAAGTGTGGATCGAAGAAATACAAGAGTTTTCACAGTATAATACCGTTTATTAAACTACGACACAATACATACTTAATACACAGTACTACGACACGTCCGTCACTCACGGCGTCTTGTTACAAACTGAAAACTAACAAACTTATACATGCTCACGCGCATTACATATATTATACAATATAAATGTATTGCATATATCCAACACGCCTCCTTACATTTATATTGTATTTACAAATTTAATTTTTACAAATACACATTTCAAGTTCAACTTTTCAAGTTCAGCATAGTTCGAAATCTCTCAAACTTTTCTTTACACAATGACTTTGTAAATATATCAGCAATATTATCATCAGAATTTACCTTTACAACATTAATCATATTTTCTTTTATACATTCGTGTACATAATGGTAATGAACTTCAATATGTTTAGAATTTTTCGTAAAACTTCCATACTTTGCTAAACTTATCGCTCCCGAATTATCTTCAAAAATATTAATCGGTTTTTCTAAAGTTACATTAAACAATTTTAGCAATTCTTTCACAACTTTCAATTCACTCACAGCTTCCGACAACGCTACATACTCTGCATATGTCGAAGCTTTTGTTACACACTTTTGTTTTCTTGACTTCCAATAAATTACATTACCAAATAATCGAATTACATAACCAGTTGTAGATTTTCTGTCTAAATGGTCACCAGCCCAATCGGCATCAACATAACAATCTATAATTTCAGAATTATCATTTCTTTTATAAGTCAATTTTAAATCTTTCGTTAAATACAAGTACTTTAATATTCGCAAAGCATATTTAAAGTGTGTTTCATTATAACAATTCTGATATCTACTTAAATAATTTACACTAAAACTTATATCAGGCCTTGTAGCTGAGCTTATATATAATAATGCACCAATTAAATTTCTATATTGAATATTTCTTCCACAAACATCAGACTTTTCAACTTTTAAATTTACCTCCATAGGTGTATTATACATCTTACTGTTTTCTAAATTATACTTTCTTACTAATGACTCAATATATTTTGTTTGACTTAATTTTATTTCACATTTACTGAACTCATACTCTACGTTAATACCAAGATATTCTTTAATTTTACCAAGATCTTTCATTTTAAATTTTTCTGATAAAAGTTTCTTAATATTTTGCATTTTTTCTTTGTTACGTCCACAAATTAATAAATCATCCACAAATATTAATAAATAAATAGTATCTTTTCCATTTCCAAAAGTATATAAACAATAATCTAAATTACTTTTCTTAACACCCAAACTTATTAAAAATTTATCAAGACATTCATACCAAGCTCTGGGACTTTCCTTTAAACCATACAAAGCTTTTATTAACTTACACACTCTATTTGTGCCATCCTCATAACCTTTTGGTTGATGGACATATACCTCAGAACTTACTTTACCATTTAGAAATGCAGTTTCTACATCCATTTGTTCAATAATTAGACCCATTTGACAACAGTATGATAATAAAATCTTTAAAGTTTGCATTCTCGCAACAGGAGAATAAACATCATCAATTTTATCGGTTTGCTGAAAACCTCTTACAACTAACCTGGCCTTATAAGCATTGTCAGACTTTTTTGTATAAATCCATTTTACATCCAATATTTTTTTACCATTTACATTTTCAACTAATTGCCAAGTCTTATTTTTATTTAACGAATCAATTTCTTTATCCATAGCTTTTGACCAATACTTACTTTCATTGCTTTCAAGCGCCTCCTCAAATGTACTAGGAGTATCTGCTCTACAATAATTTGCAAAAATATTACTATTATATACATAATAATCTTCATATCTTTTTGGTGGGTTTCTTATACGCTCAGATTTTCTTATTTTATTTTCATTTTCATCCCCTAGATTTTCATCTGTACCTTTAAAGCTATCAACAAGAGATTCATTATCTGAAGATTCATATACTTCTTCATCAGATTCACATTCATTCAAGCCAATACAATTTACATTTTCTTCTACAATATCAACATGTCTAGCCACTATTACTTTTCCATTAATTAGCACTCTATAACCAACTTCACTATAACCGATCAAAATTCCCATATCAGCCTTTTTATCCCACTTAGAAAATCTTTTTTGTTCCGGTTTTCTTACAAAAACTTTACTACCATATAAATGTAAATTTGAAACATTCGGTTTCGTCCCAAAAAATATTTCATAAGGAGTTTTCTTTTCTATAGTATTTGATAACGTACGATTTTTCAAATAAGTAGCAGCACAAACTATTTCAGGCCAATATTTTTTATGGATTTGTGCTTCAGCTAATAAACAACGTGACATATCCATTATCGTTCTGTTAAACCGTTCTGCGGTTCCATTTAATTCATGTATGTAAGCAGGACAATTATTAATTATAATACCTTTTTCTTTGGCAAAATTATAAATATTACCATTTAAGTATTCTTTCCCATTATCACACCTCAAAAATTTAATTCTTTTACCCGTTAAGTTTTCACATTCATTTACATATTGAACAAGACAATTGAAAACTTCTACTTTAGACATCATGGTATAAACTTTAGCTATCTTACTGTAATCATCAATAAAGGAAATAAAGTATTTTTCCCCGTTTAGACCAGCTGTTTTAAAAGGTCCACACACATCAGTATGAACAATTTCTAAAATATCTTTTGCTCTTTTTCTATTATTTTCAAATGGAATATTATGCATTTTATTTTCAACACATATTTTGCACTTCATGAATTCTGATTCAAGTTCATTTGGAATACCGCTTAACAATTTATGTTTACACAAAATATTCAAATAATTAAAATTTACATGGCCCAGCATACGATGCCACCTTTCTTTTTTACTCATATTATTACAATTTTTATTTGCAACATTTACCAATGACTCTACATTTTTTAATTTACTTTTCATCTTATATAGACCATTTTCTTTCCAAGCTACAGCTGTAGTATTTCCAAAATTATCAATAATTTTTGTCATTTTACCTTTAGAAATAATAGTATTATTTTCCGTTATTTTACCATAACTTATTAAATTTGTATGCAAATCTTTAGCATAAAATACATTTTGCATGTTTACTTCATTTTTCTTACCAAAAAGATCAAAGTAACTTACCACATTACCAATTTTAGTTGCTTTTACAACTCTATTATCTCCCAAATAAACATTAACAGGTTCTTTAAGTATCATACATTTATCAAAATATTTATCATTATTTATTATATGGTCAGTACAACCGCTATCTAATAACCAATTAATCTCGCAATTATTAAACTTATTTTTATCTACCTTACTATTATGCGCCGTGTGATAGTCGACTCTTATAACCCATGCGCTCGTATCTGGATTCTTCTGCTGCGACTGAGTTGCTTGATGTGCTCTTGCACCTCGCTGACTTCGAAAATTGCCATGCCGTCTGGCGTAGTTACTTTTTTCGGTTTCTTGTCGGCCTCGTGGTGCTTGCCATGTATTGCTGCTGCCTGCCGCTTGGCCACCATACTTACAGTCTCTCTTGATATGACCAGTTTTGCCACATTGAAAGCATGTTCGCAGTTGTCGACTTCTTTTATCCGCCATGAATGCGTTAGATTTTCGTCCAGGATATTCATCTTTTTGATGCTTTATTTCCGTCATTTGAATTTTACTTTTCACATAATCCACAGTTTGATCTTCTTCTTTTAATGCGTCTATTAAATCGCCTATATAACTGTATGAATCCGGCAACGTATTTAACAAATAATTTAATTTTTCTTTTTCTGACACAGTAGCACCCGCGTTTTTAAGCTCGTTCACAGTTTTTTCAAAATCACTGAAGAATGTCGCTGCATCAGTATAATTTTTAAGTCTTAATTTTTCCAATTTATTTCTATATACAATTTGCAATGCCGTAGACTTTTTCAAATACATTTCATCAAACTTTTGAATTATTTCATACGCCGTTGTTTTATCACTAATAAATTCCAATTGCTTATTCGTTATATTACTGTATATATAGTTCATAACCTTTAAATCATTATCGTCCCACGGGTCTTTATCCTGCGCCGTTTTTGCTCGTGTTATCACTTCATCACATTTTTTAAATTTCAAAAACAACACAATACGTTTTCTCCACATACTATAGTCCTCTCCATCAAACACTGGAATTGTAATGTCATTGTACTTCGCCATTTTTCCGTATTACAGCATGCGACAGCACAAAAAAACGATACTATACTCACTTAAACTCTTGACCACAAGTTTATTTAAACCACGCACCTCTGCTATCATGTTAAAGTGTGGATCGAAGAAATACAAGAGTTTTCACAGTATAATACCGTTTATTAAACTACGACACAATACATACTTAATACACAGTACTACGACACGTCCGTCACTCACGGCGTCTTGTTACAAACTGAAAACTAACAAACTTATACATGCTCACGCGCATTACATATATTATACAATATAAATGTATTGCATATATCCAACAATAATGAAACCTCTAATACCTTGAGTGTTATATTGAATATGATGTCTTATTGAAAAAATAAATGATATGTTATATTTTATGTGTTGTAATAGTGCAACTGTTGTTATGTGCAACTTTTTATTGTCCCAGACAGAGATGAAGATTCCTTTGATTCTGAGGATGTATAGCTGAGGAAGCCCCTCTGACTCCGAACCCACTATAAATGTTAGGGAATTGAATTGTGATATGTCAAGGATTAAGTAAACAACTGTGAGGTAAATGAAAGAACAAAAGAGTTTGTCACTAGAATCAAAATGTGTATAATGTAAAGAAAAATGTGTTATTATAAAACAGGGAAATTGTTAATTTAAGAACTATGGTACGATATAACTGAATGAAACACTAGTAAGCTAAAAATAATACTAGCAAAGAACTCAGTCTAGTGCAACACACCAACAAACTATTGAACTTAATGCAGATAGAATATTATGATGAAACAAAATAAAGTGATAATTTCTTCAAACTATAAAACTTTTCTCAAATTATCAATTTTGAGAGGGGAGTATATGTAACACTACAAAATGTTACATAACCAAGACACACACCAGAAGGGTAAATTATTACACTAAAGTTATAGAAGTGAATCATTTGTAATGAATGTAGCAAAGAAGAGAAGGACCAGCAAAGAAGAAGGAAGAGGAAGGATCCCAAGAAGCAGTGATGAATACACTGCATAACACTACAACAAACACAATGACTGACTTTAACTAATGGACATGCAAAGTTCACAATAAGCTGTCAAGCGAACCAGTTCATGACGTTAATGTGTAGAGTCATGTAAGTAGAAACTAAATAACCAATGACTGAAATAAAGTAATAACAATAACAGCATTTTAGCTGAAATTAGAAGAACTATGATAAATAAATAACAAAGGCTATGACTGTTATTATTACTTTTATTGATATTATTGAAATATAATTGATTTTACTTTTGACTCATTGTTTACTTTCTAAATAATTTCTTCGGGCGCCATCTTGTATTGCCAACTACAATAAATAAACTATATATATTTACCAAGGTTCGAATCAGCGAACCGGGAGAACAGAATATGGTTGCTGAAATAACAACAATCATTTATTTGTTCATTAATAATTAAATTTTATTAATGCTTTATTATTTATATAATATTTCTTTTACTCAACCCCTTGCAACCCAAATAATTCTTAAGATTTTTTACAAAAGAAAATTGTACAGACAAAACTTGTTAGTGAATAATAATTGTTTCTACCTTGAATCTCTTATATACGAATTTACTTACTTACTCACAATACAATAACAAGCTCTTAAAATAAATTTACTAAGGGAACACAAACCAGCCTTCTTTGTTTAAATACATTCTCACATACACCCGCACACACACACACACACACACACACACACACACACACACACACACACACACACACACACACACACACACACACACACACACACAGTTACTTAGGCCTTTAGAGATCTCATTTTATGTTAAAAAAAATTTATTTCCGTCTATTAAAATATTGAATATTTGAATTTTCATTTAAAGTTTTGTTTTATCCCGATATGTTACTTATCTGTTCATTGAGTCCTGAAGGTGTTACCCGCACAACATAGCTAGCTGTTTTCACTGAATTTACTGATTCTATTGAGTTTGTATTACTTATTTCACATTTTAATGTGCTAAAATAACGGTATTAACCGTTAAGTGTTTAATTTACATTTTATATATATGTTATTCACATTTTATAGGTTGCGGGCGCCTAAAACTTCGCCTAAACCGGCGAGCCGGCGGACGCACAAAACAGCTCGCATCCGACACTTATAGATGTTGTTTTCCGACTGTCCTTTGTTCTGTCAGTGCAACGAATACTGCCAGCGCTACTACACCCACATTCCAGCATTATATAAGGCGCTGACATAAGATTGTCCGATGCAGTTACATAACTTGTTTACGCTGTTTTTGTATGTCATTGATTGACCTTGGCACAGTTCTGCGGTCTGTTGATTTTGTCGTTTCAGTAATTTTCATGTATAATGTCACAAGCAGTGCTACCACTGTCGCTACCAATAAATATACCTTTGTTTACGTTTTGTCCCAGTCATAGTAAAAAAATGTTATTTGTTTTATTTAAAAAATACAAATTTCTTTATTATCCCAAAATAGGCCCAAAATGTCCCGTTACAATACCCCCTCAATGAGAGATTTTATGCCGAAGCGTAAAAACTCTCATTGACACATTCATACTTGCTAAAGGGATCAGCCAGGATATGTCGCCACAACCCCCTGTATGGTTTACAAAAAAAAATATAATTAACTCACCCTTGGTCCGGTGACTGTGACCGGACCTGAATGACAATACTGGACTTCTCTCTCGAGATCCCAACACCATATAGTCAGACAGATACTCAACGCCCCTGCTCTGACGCACAGGCCAGCTCAGGACCGCCGCCACAGCATCACCAAACACTGAAACAACAAATCAAATATCAACTAGTGGCCTTATACAACACCATATCCCCAACTGATCTGTTTCCCCCTAGCGGTGCTGGTTTGCGCCAAGAAGCACTGGTTTTTCCTCTTAACCTCTAACATATATATGAAGACCTAACAACACAACATGATACCCATTTTAAAATTCCATAATCTCATTCTGTCTACTTTCTCTTATTAACTTTAAAACCCCAAAATTCAAAATTGTTGCCCTGATTCCCATCAGAATTTAAATAAACATTTCCCATTACCATATTACAGATTTCTCTTATCCCCAATTTGCATCTAAAATATTTAAATTCATAAAAGTCTCTTAAATACTAACAAACACAATATAACATAAGAAAACATAGTACATTCATAATTCACATTGTTATTATTATCTTAAAATAAACAATTTGTATTTAAAAATTTACACACTTTACATCATTAAATTTGCATATAAAATCATAAAATTACCTTTTAATCTCACTTTACTTTTATTAATTAGTTTCTCACAAAATTTTTTGTTTTTGTTTTTTTCAATCTTCGTTTTACACATCATTTCATTTATTATTCCCTTTCATTAATTTGGGTGATTCATTATAATTCACTTTATCAACTTGGCATTTACCCATAATCTTACCCCTTTTATTACTCTAACGCTCCCTTACAAATTCTTTAACTAGTATGACACCCCATCTCTATCAAAACATCTACTAACCCTTCTCTACCTCTAACTAACTATTAAACTCATTTCGCCACATTCTCTCAATATTTCAAAATCATTATTAACATTTATTTTTAACCATTATGTTATTCCACAAACTAAACCATTTAACATTTATTTATTCATTAATTGTCGTTAAAATTGAAATCTCATCAAATAATTTAAATTCATTATAAAAATTCAAACATATAACATTCAATCACAATGTTGAAACATCTCAAATTATTTACTTCAATTGATTATTAAAACACAACATATTTCAATTATTATCAAAAATTTACAAATCATTAATTATTGTCTTTATAATTATTTTTATTATTTATTTAGTCTACTGAAATAATTTTATTATTATTAAAACAATTACCTACACACATTGTTTACATTATACACTTGTTATAATCAATATACACACAATCAATTTCACGAAATTATTTACAAATTATTCGTCATTAACTGTTCAATTTTTTCACACTTCATCTGTCCAAGTCTGCCAGGTCATTACCCTAAATTACAAAATTTAAATTGTCCATTCACTGATTTTTTATTTCAACCTCCATCATCGTATATAAATCGAATATATTTATAACATGCATCATTGTTATCCACACACAATTTGTTATTATTATTATTATTATAATCCATTAACTTTATTTCATTCATTATGCCATTATAATTTATAGGGTTATTCCCTATTAATATTTCATAAACCTTGTCAACATAAGTTATTATTGTCCAGTCTCCATCAGTATTATTGGTCAATGTCAGGTAAGCTATTTTATCATTTTTATATTCCTCTACTATTACATCAGGTAAGTGTTTATTGTTTATAAAGATATCATCAAAATAATTCTCTATCTCTCTTTCAACAGGTAAGTATTTTATATGGTTTATCTTCACCCCTTCTAATCTTTTTCTCAACTCATCATAATTTCTTTTTAACTTATATAATTCTATCTCTCTCTCAATACACAACTCTCTCTCTAAATCTCTCTCATCATACCACCATATCACATTTTCTCTCTCACTCCATGCAGAGGGTACTAAATCATACAAAAAGGGGAAACAACTTAAATCTTCCATTAACAAGGGACTCTTGCCCTTCAACAATAACATTTTTGAACACCTTGGTTCATCATAAATAAGGGGAAAATTTACCCTCTGCCCCACATACTCATTACTCTCGCTTTCCACTTTCTCTCTGACTTATAAACTGTAGCGTGACAGATGTTTGCATAATATTGAATGGCAATTGATCATTAGAATAATGAAGTTATAATATTTAAATTTGGAAGAAAGCATTAAGTCTAATATAAATAGATTAATTCATATAAACTGTGGAAAGAAATCATTATTATAAAGAAAATACAAGTACAAATAAAAGGAGTTACTAGTGATGAGTCATCCAAGACCAGTCTCATAACCAAAGGTTTTCAAGGTATAACCCAGGAAGGTAAAATAGTAAATAACAAAGCAGTACACAATATGACCAAACCCACATCGAGGGAGAATAAATAGAAGAGAAACCCTAAAATAAGCCAAGATCAACCAATACAGGTTGTGTATTTCTGAAATAAAGAAGAAGATGGAGAAGATCCCAAGAAACCTGATGGCATCAAGAAGAAGATGGAGAAGATACCAGTCCCAGAAGGCAGGAGAAAAGAAGACTGAAGAAAGAAGAAGAGGGCAGCATCCTGAAGAAGATGTCATGCTCTTATAAAAGACACCCAAATCCCTATATCCCCAAAATAAATATCTAAAAACAAAAGTATAACGAAATAAAAACCACATGTATATAAATTGAAGAGAGAGAAGTGAACAAAGTAAAAGTTTCCTGTAAACTAAGATGAAACAATAATATAGTACCCATGGAACAAATCTCCATTGAAAAACGCTAACCAATTTATTATGTTGATAAGACTATACGACCATTTAGCATTAACATAATATATAAGTGAAAGTGAACCAGTGATAGTTTTGGGTATTATAAAAAATGAACCTTGTGTTTCATTCTTGGCAATCACAAACATTGGATGCAATGAAATATGCATTTTTCAATGACTTAAAATGTGTACGGTGACAATATGTTGTTCATAAGACATGAATCTGTTTAAAATAACATTTTTGTTTTACATGAAAAAAGAAAAACAGATTTCATAGTGCTTTTTGAACAGTTCATACTATTTATTTGTTAATGACAGGGTACAATTCCCCAAAGACAAGGTATAAAAGACTGTATAAAAACTGTAGAATCCTACTTATAATAATAGTTAGAAATAAGAATATAAATATAAGGTTTTAATGTATATAGTACAAGAATGTTTAAAAATGTTTTAGATATAAGGCCATTTGTTTGGGTCTGAAACAACTAACATCAGAACTATAAAAATAATTACCACTTGTAAATAGTAGAGAGTAATTAAGATGTTAGTTAGTACAAAACCTTTTTTATAAACCATGTTTACATGTTGGAAATGGGAATTTTGTTGCAAAATGTCTGATTTGAAGACAACCATTTATTTAAAAAAAATGTTCTTTATTTGTTTAACTATTATTTGTATTGTAACCAATACTAATTGTTTTTGTGTAATTTGAAAACATGTTTAATTTATAATACTATTTGTAAAAGTCAGAGAGGGTATCACACATCATATATTTGTTTGTAAAATATTTTGTAAGAAAAATTGTTAAAAAATCATAGGCCAAAAGAATGGAAACCAAACTTCATCAAAACAGAGAAATTACTCATTTAAAAGCAAATAAACAAAAGGGGTTTAGACAAAATAAACTTGAGATCATGCCATATAATTGCACATACCATTTAGAGAGATTTTAATAAATTATATTCAGAATTATGAATAAAAAATAAAAATGACTAAACTCAGAAATTTAGACATGGGAGTCATATATTTCAGAATAATGTTTCAGAATACAACTAATTCAATTAATTACCAGAAAATAAGGGAATAGGAACCTTTTAATACAATATAGAATTATTAATATTAAATATAACTGATAAAATGGCTGAATTTATATAATGACAGGAAGTAAATTTTAATGTTTTGACTTCCAAACAGTTTGTATACCAAACTGAAAGTAAAATTACTATTTTTTGGACAGAAAACACTATAAAATGGCATTATTTAATCTGAAAATAACCAGAATGAACTGAAAGATTAATTTAAATCAAATCTAGTGAATAAAATTGACAAATAACCAAAGTTTAGGCATTCATATAGTGAAAATATAAAGTATTCACAGGATGTGAAAATATTTTTGAACAATGTTAAGGATAATATTATATGGGCTAAGAGTTTAATTGAAACTGAAGGAAACAGTTAGTTAATTATTGGTAGTTGAACGGTTAACATGACATACTTTTGATAACGTGGATAACCTAACCTATAATCGTCATACAAAGTGAGTGTATAGTGAGTTATTGTGAAATCGCGAGTGACTTGTAAAATACTTCTAAAAACTATCATATTATAACAGAAACAATCAAGAAACACTCCATAAACACAGAACAATACATATCTACTCTGAAAAACACCACAAAACACAAGAAAACTGTGTAATACATTAACCCAAATTAGTGATGGAACCGGGGAAAGTGTTTGAACTAATAATTATACGGATACACTAAATACAACTCAGAAACAGTACACTAGACACTACACAACATTTTACAAGAGATTCGCAGACGTCAGAACAGGAATACTACAGGAAAATCTTTTATTTGGAACGTCCAATATACGAATGACATCTCACTAACTTCACGGCAGCCATTTGCAATATTGGTCTCATCATTGCCAGAACCCCGCCTTCTAGTTCGACACAGCTGTTTGGTGAAAACAATTATTATATTTACAATTTATTATTCAATGTCTGTGTTTATTAATAACTATTAATTTGATTGTAACGTTATACTTTTTAAATATTAGCCCGATTTCTCTGACGTTGGTAATAACTGGCTGTTTAAAGAACCCTATATAATTTTTATAACATACTTGTAACTTTTTTCGATATCCTGAGAATCGATACTAATCGATAAGAGTCAATATTGCTGTTACTTAATAAAACATTAATACTTTTCAATACTTAATAGTTCTTTATTTCTTCAATAATACTAATTACCAATAATATAATTCTAATTGATAATCTACAAGGACTTTACCACCCGTAAGTGAAGATAACCTAAAAAATAGAAAGGTAAACAAATATCGATTGGTTTACAGACAGTCTTATGAGTGGTGATAGATTATTTAAATTATACTAAAACTTTAATAAAAATTTTCAGAAGAGCATTACACTGTTTAAAACTTCACAGCCCTATATTAATTAATTGATCCTAATTAATTAATTAATAAAATTAAATTTTTTTTTATTATTTTTTTTATAAACATAATTTTTTTTTTTAATTTTCTTCAAAACAATAATTTTTGTTTTGAAACTTTCGGTGAAGCTGAGCATATATATTTCTTCATCAACTTTACGCTACTCGACCGGTCTTGCTACCATTGGGACTCGACCAGCTGGGAAACTTAAGGAAGTGTTTCAGGCCAGTAAGACGTCGAGAGCCACACCAATTAAACATTACAACTTACAGATTCACACATCAATCTTATTTATTTTATTACAAATTGGCTAGTCCAAACAGAGGGGCTTGATTGCATCGGAGTCACATACTCCACAATAGCATATCATCAACACACATACTTATATTTATATTATTTGATTTATTACAAATTGGCGCACAACTTTAGGGGCTTTAATTAGCGATTGGAAGGCCAATAAATTCTGCCCAATCACTAGTTGGAGCTAGGCAACAGCTACAAAGCCAGAGAATATAAAGGGAAAATGCAACGATGTGCAACATCTAAGAAACGGGCGGCGGAGGCCGAGAAAGAAATAGAAGTTGACATGGACAACAAGGAGGCGACGCCAGTAGAGGCGGAATAGGTATTACCATCGGTGTTGTCCAAACAAACTGAACAACTGGAGATACCCACGCAAACAGGGGAAGTAAATGTCCAGGAAAGACATATAGAAAAATCCAAAGTAACGGAAGAGGGTAAAATGGATAGGATAATGGAAATGTTCTTACAGTTAAGTAAGCAAATGGAATCCACAAAAGAAGAAAACAAATCAATGAGTAAGAAAATAGATGCTATTGGAGATACTAATAAGAACCTAGAGTCCAAGATGGAGGATAATAACAAGAAGATAGACGAAAACAGTAAAAAAATGGGAAATGATAACCAGTCTCTGAAAGAAGATATCAGATCCAGCAAGGAAGAAACAAATAAGAAGATTGATGAAACCAATAAGAAGTTGGAAGAGAAGATGGAAGAAAACAGCAAGAAGATGATTGAGAAAATGGAGGAAATGTTCCAGCAGATGATGAAGAAAAGGGAAGAGGAGCATCAAAAATGGATTAAGGAAATAAGAGAGAACAGATTAAAAAGGGAAGAGGAGCATCAAAAATGGATTAGAGAAATAAGAGAGGACAGATTAAACAAGGAAGAATTAAGAAAGGAGAAGACCGAAGAAATAAAAAAAGATAGCCAACCAGAACCAGAAGAAGTACTAAATGATAAAACGCAGGAAGATAGTCAACCAGAACCAGAAGAAGTAATAAATGATAAAACGCAGGAAGATAGCCAACCAGAACCAGAAGAAGTACTAAATGACAAAACGCAGGAACAAGTAATGGTGGTACCTGAAATTGAAACTAACCGAAACCAGGAAAATATTAAACAAAGGGAAGGAGAATCAAGGATGAGAAGAATATATCCAAGGAATGTAATAAAAACGAAGGAAGAGTTGGAGATGTTGAACCATGGGTTAATTGATGGCAATAACATCCCAATTACCTATGACAAAGACATCATGAATTCTATGAATTATAGGAGGAGAATCGAAGTAATTTCCAAAATAATTTACCACAAGACAGTAGTGTACCAATGGGAAAGGACCAGAGGTAAACAGAATACGACATGTGGACAAGATCAATATCAGCGCAGAACTGGACAGTGGATTTCAGAAAGATGGAAATGTGATATCGTACCAGACTGTAATGACTGCACAGGTGAATCACCAGAATGTATTCCATTAGCGTGCCATTTAGGACAGTTCCAGGGTACGGTTAGACTAAAATATATTCCTTCAGAGTGGATATGTGATAGTAAACCAGCTTATGGTGTTTCAGATAAACAAATAATAAGTGATAACCCAGATGAAGATCCTCACAGATATTTGTCAAGTAACACAAAACATGTACCAGAAAAGTATTGGTGTATACAATATGATGATAGAGGGAACCAACCCAGTAATTACGACGGCCCTAACAACCCGCCGTGTAATAACCAGTGTATCGGTAATTTTAACGGAGTTAGGAATAACAACCCCTATCCATACAATAGAAACAATTTATACCAACATAATAATGTCCCATACAGTCAGAGAAATCCATATCCCAACAATAATGGTGACAAACCTTACCAACTTAACCGAAATTATTATCATGATAAATTTAGTAATAAAAACAATAATAACAGTAATAATAACCGAGTGTCGCGCCCTAGGGTAAATTTTATAAGAGCAACTGAGATGATGGACCCTGGTTGACACAAATACCACACGACATCAAGAAAAGGGACGGATCATGATAACCGACTACGGCGAAAAACAACGTTGAAGGAGACGAAATAAATATCATTGAAAGGAAATGATACGAAGAATAAACATAGAAACAAAACTGGGTTTTATGAGTGAAGACTATGTAAGAAAATGAACATGACCAATAAAAATATGAGCAATGCAGTGACATCAAGAAAATCGTCCATCTTCCTGGGTATATAAAAGAAAAGAAAATTTATAAGAAAAGAAAAAGTGGAGATCAACTTATTAAAGTATAAATAATATGGGCCAGTGTAGAGTACAATATACCCCATATGTTGTGGTAAATGATAAGCATAACAATACGTATGAGTTGAGGGAAATCGTTTCAGGAAAAATCAAAGGAGTGTACAATCAAGCTTCTATGAAGAAATATTATGAAGAATGAGTTGTGAGTTTTAGAATTTTGAATTTAGAATTTTTTTATTTAAAAAATTCTAAAATAATGTAAGTACATCTTACAACCTAATATTTTGAGAAGAACATTTTGGAGAATTATAAGAAGAAGGAATTTAGAATTTTATTATAAAAAAAAATTCAAAAATAATGTAAGTACATCTTACAACCTAATATTTTGAGAAGAACATTCTGGAGAATTAAAAGAAGAAGAATTTTTTAATTTAATAATTTTAAAAATTCAAAAATAGTGTAAGTACATCTTACAACCTAATATTTTGAGAAGAACATTCTGGAGAATTAAAAGAAGAAGAATTTTTTAATTTAATAATTTAAAAAATTTTAAAATAATGTAAGTACATCTTACAACCTAATAATTTTGGATCAAACTTTATGGAAGAAAGGAAAAGAAAGACTTTTGAATTGAAATATAATTATAAAAATTTAAAATTGAGTAAGTACTTCTTACTACAACCTGATAATATAGAACAAAAATTTATGGAAGAAAGAGAAAGAGAGAAAATTTTGAACTTAATTTTAAAAAATTTAAAATTAAGCAAGCACAGCTTACTACCACTGAATTATGAGAAAAACATTTTGGAAGAATTAAGAAGAAAGGAATTTTGAAGTTAATATACGAAAAATTTAAAAAAAAGTAAGACCAACTTACTATAACTAAGTTTATGAGAAAACTTTATGGTAAATAATTAAGAAGAATTTGGATTTGGAGAAATACCAAAACATTCAGAAATAATAGTAAAATCACAATACTATAAACAATTCTGAATGAAACAATTCTGGAAATAAATGAATTAAACAGAATTTGAATGTTGATAGAACATCAGTACTTTGAAACAAGATAAGATCAACATATTACAAGGATTTATGAGAAATATTTTTCAATTAATTAAAAAGAATAGTTTGAATTTTACATTAAAACTAACCAAGTTCCAAAAAATAATTATGTGTCAATTATGATTGAATTGAGAAGAAAATAAAGTGATTAATTCAGAAAAGAGAATTAACGTTAATCCAGAATAAATGCTAGATATTCACAATAGCATTTGAAGGAGTAGAGAAGAATAACAAAAAAGAGGGTAATATGCCAGAGAAAAAAAAAAAAAATTTGGAAGCAAAGAGACTAATTACCTATGAAACGATAATGAAAACAGTTAATTAAGAGCGAAGAAGAACAACTCATACCAAACATATGGAGAAGATGATTTTGAACCAATGATAATAATAAGACCTATATGAAATGCAAAGAGAAGAAATACCACATGAAATATAATATAAATGAATTAATGTTAATGAATGCGAAGGCAGATTAATAACTTTCTAAGAGAAAGGAAAGAACCAAAATGTTTAAATAAAATGATCAATATAACAACCTGTATATCTAATGTAAAGATACAATGTCAAAAAATTAAATATAATATATTAAGACCATTCAAATAATGAATACAAAAGACTATTTATAAAGACCATGCTAATACTATGAGTAACCAGAAGAAAGTATAAAGAGAATTCAGATGGAGAAGAAAGAGAGTTACATTGTAAACAGTAACCAGAATTATTAAAAGAAAGGTTTTCAACCATAATTAAATTAAATATATCAGACAAGTTAAGAGTTTTGAAAAAATATATATGTAATGAGTATAATAATGATTATGAAGATTTATTAAGATAGAAAATGTGATATAATCTGAGAGACTACGAAGTGGAGAATCCAAAGATATTTTTATTAGTCGAAAATGAGACTACTTTTTATTTATTTATTCGATGACTGACTGAAGATAATTCCAGCAGCATTATGTTTTTTGAGCAGGGATGGATATGCCTCTGTAATCAATTTATAGAAGTGGTGTATGGCCAGCAGAGAAGTAGCGTACAGTGCCCCTCTGATCTGCCCCAGCCCACGTGATAGGGAATGTTAGGGAATTAATATCCCAAGGATACAACACGAAGTTGATATAGAAAGAAAATGTATTACAATTATAATATATCTCAGAAGACACTAACTATCCGAAAAGGATCAGTAGTAAAACAAATAATTATATATATAAAATTAATTAAACTCTAATTATAAAAAAGTCGATATAAAAATGGAGAAGAAAATGAATTATAAGAAATGATGAAAT
The DNA here is from genome assembly GCA_034769895.1 of Magicicada septendecula. Classification (NCBI taxonomy): domain Eukaryota; kingdom Metazoa; phylum Arthropoda; class Insecta; order Hemiptera; family Cicadidae; genus Magicicada; species Magicicada septendecula. Next base: position 50,276,871 of record CM068370.1, on the reverse strand, counting down.
TATCATAAGAAATTATTTCATCCATAAACATGTCTGAAATAATTACTTCTGGAGGAGAGCAATCTGTAGCGTGACAGATGTTTGCATAATATTGAATGGCAATTGATCATTAGAATAATGAAGTTATAATATTTAAATTTGGAAGAAAGCATTAAGTCTAATATAAATAGATTAATTCATATCAACTGTGGAAAGAAATCATTATTATAAAGAAAATACAAGTACAAATAAAAGGAGTTACTAGTGATGAGTCATCCAAGACCAGTCTCATAACCAAAGGTTTTCAAGGTATAACCCAGGAAGGTAAAATAGTAAATAACAAAGCAGTACACAATATGACCAAACCCACATCGAGGGAGAATAAATAGAAGAGAAACCCTAAAATAAGCCAAGATCAACCAATACAGGTTGTGTATTTCTGAAATAAAGAAGAAGATGGAGAAGATCCCAAGAAACCTGATGGCATCAAGAAGAAGATGGAGAAGATACCAGTCCCAGAAGGCAGGAGAAAAGAAGACTGAAGAAAGAAGAAGAGGGCAGCATCCTGAAGAAGATGTCATGCTCTTATAAAAGACACCCAAATCCCTATATCCCCAAAATAAATATCTAAAAACAAAAGTATAACGAAATAAAAACCACATGTATATAAATTGAAGAGAGAGAAGTGAACAAAGTAAAAGTTTCCTGTAAACTAAGATGAAACAATAATATAGTACCCATGGAACAAATCTCCATTGAAAAACGCTAACCAATTTATTATGTTGATAAGACTATACGACCATTTAGCATTAACATAATATATAAGTGAAAGTGAACCAGTGATAGTTTTGGGTATTATAAAAAATGAACCTTGTGTTTCATTCTTGGCAATCACAAACATTGGATGCAATGAAATATGCATTTTTCAATGACTTAAAATGTGTACGGTGACAATATGTTGTTCATAAGACATGAATCTGTTTAAAATAACATTTTTGTTTTACATGAAAAAAGAAAAACAGATTTCATAGTGCTTTTTGAACAGTTCATACTATTTATTTGTTAATGACAGGGTACAATTCCCCAAAGACAAGGTATAAAAGACTGTATAAAAACTGTAGAATCCTACTTATAATAATAGTTAGAAATAAGAATATAAATATAAGGTTTTAATGTATATAGTACAAGAATGTTTAAAAATGTTTTAGATATAAGGCCATTTGTTTGGGTCTGAAACAACTAACATCAGAACTATAAAAATAATTACCACTTGTAAATAGTAGAGAGTAATTAAGATGTTAGTTAGTACAAAACCTTTTTTATAAACCATGTTTACATGTTGGAAATGGGAATTTTGTTGCAAAATGTCTGATTTGAAGACAACCATTTATTTAAAAAAAATGTTCTTTATTTGTTTAACTATTATTTGTATTGTAACCAATACTAATTGTTTTTGTGTAATTTGAAAACATGTTTAATTTATAATACTATTTGTAAAAGTCAGAGAGGGTATCACACATCATATATTTGTTTGTAAAATATTTTGTAAGAAAAATTGTTAAAAAATCATAGGCCAAAAGAATGGAAACCAAACTTCATCAAAACAGAGAAATTACTCATTTAAAAGCAAATAAACAAAAGGGGTTTAGACAAAATAAACTTGAGATCATGCCATATAATTGCACATACCATTTAGAGAGATTTTAATAAATTATATTCAGAATTATGAATAAAAAATAAAAATGACTAAACTCAGAAATTTAGACATGGGAGTCATATATTTCAGAATAATGTTTCAGAATACAACTAATTCAATTAATTACCAGAAAATAAGGGAATAGGAACCTTTTAATACAATATAGAATTATTAATATTAAATATAACTGATAAAATGGCTGAATTTATATAATGACAGGAAGTAAATTTTAATGTTTTGACTTCCAAACAGTTTGTATACCAAACTGAAAGTAAAATTACTATTTTTTGGACAGAAAACACTATAAAATGGCATTATTTAATCTGAAAATAACCAGAATGAACTGAAAGATTAATTTAAATCAAATCTAGTGAATAAAATTGACAAATAACCAAAGTTTAGGCATTCATATAGTGAAAATATAAAGTATTCACAGGATGTGAAAATATTTTTGAACAATGTTAAGGATAATATTATATGGGCTAAGAGTTTAATTGAAACTGAAGGAAACAGTTAGTTAATTATTGGTAGTTGAACGGTTAACATGACATACTTTTGATAACGTGGATAACCTAACCTATAATCGTCATACAAAGTGAGTGTATAGTGAGTTATTGTGAAATCGCGAGTGACTTGTAAAATACTTCTAAAAACTATCATATTATAACAGAAACAATCAAGAAACACTCCATAAACACAGAACAATACATATCTACTCTGAAAAACACCACAAAACACAAGAAAACTGTGTAATACATTAACCCAAATTAGTGATGGAACCGGGGAAAGTGTTTGAACTAATAATTATACGGATACACTAAATACAACTCAGAAACAGTACACTAGACACTACACAACATTTTACAAGAGATTCGCAGACGTCAGAACAGGAATACTACAGGAAAATCTTTTATTTGGAACGTCCAATATACGAATGACATCTCACTAACTTCACGGCAGCCATTTGCAATATTGGTCTCATCATTGCCAGAACCCCGCCTTCTAGTTCGACACAGCTGTTTGGTGAAAACAATTATTATATTTACAATTTATTATTCAATGTCTGTGTTTATTAATAACTATTAATTTGATTGTAACGTTATACTTTTTAAATATTAGCCCGATTTCTCTGACGTTGGTAATAACTGGCTGTTTAAAGAACCCTATATAATTTTTATAACATATACTTGTAACTTTTTTCGATATCCTGAGAATCGATACTAATCGATAAGAGTCAATATTGCTGTTACTTAATAAAACATTAATACTTTTCAATACTTAATAGTTCTTTATTTCTTCAATAATACTAATTACCAATAATATAATTCTAATTGATAATCTACAAGGACTTTACCACCCGTAAGTGAAGATAACCTAAAAAATAGAAAGGTAAACAAATATCGATTGGTTTACAGACAGTCTTATGAGTGGTGATAGATTATTTAAATTATACTAAAACTTTAATAAAAATTTTCAGAAGAGCATTACACTGTTTAAAACTTCACAGCCCTATATTAATTAATTGATCCTAATTAATTAATTAATTAAATTAAATTTTTTTTTATTATTTTTTTTATAAACATAATTTTTTTTTTTAATTTTCTTCAAAACAATAATTTTTGTTTTGAAACTTTCGGTGAAGCTGAGCATATATATTTCTTCATCAACTTTACGCTACTCGACCGGTCTTGCTACCATTGGGACTCGACCAGCTGGGAAACTTAAGGAAGTGTTTCAGGCCAGTAAGACGTCGAGAGCCACACCAATTAAACATTACAACTTACAGATTCACACATCAATCTTATTTATTTTATTACAAATTGGCTAGTCCAAACAGAGGGGCTTGATTGCATCGGAGTCACATACTCCACAATAGCATATCATCAACACACATACTTATATTTGTATTATTTGATTTATTACAAAACACACATTAACATTCCATTATTACATTCTAAAACTTCATTATATGTTTCTCCATTATTCTTCACCCCCACTATACTCTCAGAATTGTAATTAATATCATTATCATCACTAGTCAATATTTTATTATCTAACACTACCTCTCCCACTATTTTGTCATTATTAATATTCATAACATTGTCACCTAACTTTTCAACACTCTGTTCTAATCTGTTAAAGTGTACTTCTATTATTTCACTAGTGTGGTTTAAATGCTCATTAATTTCGTTAATTTGGTTTTTTAACTCATCCAAACTATTCTTTTGAACATCGAATTTCTCATTCATTTTATTGTATTTAACATTGGAATCAATTAGTTGTTATTTATATTTTGTATTCACGTTGCTATTTATATTTTCAGACGTGGTTTTTATTAGAATAAACAGATCGTCCATCGACAACTCTTTAACTCGTGTTGTCGACGGAGTAGATTGTGCCGATACATTGTCAGTTAACATTGACTCTGTAAGAGTGCTTTCTAAATTTAATTCTTGATTCTCCATTTTGTAATAGTAAAATTATTACTTTAAATAAAAATACTAATATATAACATCTACTTTTCACACAACAATGTATTCTACTTACATAACGCTTTACGTTACTTCTCGTAACCTCCTATGCACCTTATTTATACTTCATTTATTTAAAAATTTATTTATATAATACCCTTTTTATTTTAATTAAATACAACCATCTTATCCGCTACAAAACATCAACATCAATGTTTTACCTTTATCAAAACATAACCCATATCTACGTCTATTTTACGTGTACAAAACAAAAAAAATTCGTTCTCACTCCCAAACAACCATTCTGCTCTCCCAGTAGGCCGTATTTATATAATTATATTTATATAAATGTCCCTGTTCACAAGCCAATTGTTATTATTACTTTTATTGATATTATTGAAATATAATTGATTTTACTTTTGACTCATTGTTTACTTTCTAAATAATTTCTTCGGGCGCCATCTTGTATTGCCAACTACAAGAAATAAACTATATATATTTACCAAGGTTCGAATCAGCGAACCGGGAGAACAGAATATGGTTGCTGAAATAACAACAATCATTTATTTGTTCATTAATAATTAAATTTTATTAATGCTTTATTATTTATATAATATTTCTTTCACTCAACCCCTTGCAACCCAAATAATTCTTAAGATTTTTTACAAAAGAAAATTGTACAGACAAAACTGGTTAGTGAATAATAATTGTTTCTACCTTGAATCTCTTATATACGAATTTACTTACTTACTCACAATACAATAACAAGCTCTTAAAATAAATTTACTAAGGGAACACAAACCAGCCTTCTTTGTTTAAATACATTCTCACATACACCCGCACACACACACACAGTTACTTAGGCCTTTAGAGATCTCATTTTATGTTAAAAAAAATTTATTTCCATCTATTAAAATATTGAATATTTGAATTTTCATTTAAAGTTTTGTTTTATCCCGATATGTTACTTAATCTGTTCATTGAGTCCTGAAGGTGTTACCCGCACAACATAGCTAGCTGCTTTCCCAATCATAGTAAAAAAATGTTATTTGTTTTATTTAAAAAATACAAATTTCTTTATTATCCCAAAATAGGCCTAAAATGTCCCGTTACATGACTATACTAGCTATAGCCACAAGGATATATAAAGACTAGCTTTACAAACCCAGATGTAACATTATTGGATAAAGATAATTATAAAAGTAAGTCTTATGTGTATAAGCAACTTCCTGATTAAACGAAATGTAATTAGTAATAATAATTAAGGAATAAACATGGTGCTATGAATGTATCTAGACCATACATAAACGAATTTATGTCAGTAAGTTAATAGGGAAACAGGACTCCTAATGAACATTAAATTTACTGAGCAATAAATATAATTAAATGAGATGTGAAATACCACCACTCAATTATTATTGTATACCTTTAAATTGAGTAGGCCAAGTAAAATGTATTTAGAGAATAAGGAATTTTCATAATAACGTATTATCATAATTATATTAAGATTTAATATTGTTCAGCTATAAACAGCTTTTAATTGTCATAATATATGTATTATTATTCAAATAATAACGTTCTAAAGAGAACACAGTGTAAATAACAAAATGTAAAAAGATAAGAAATGGTCGCATTGTGTATTATTAGCAGACGACAATAAGAAACCATGTTTCAAAACACTATTTGTATGTATTGTCAGAGAAAGCGAGGTTAAAACCGGCATTAAGCCATATCAAATTAAAGAGCTGAGACTAAACTTTAATTTGATAATAATAACCTAGAGATCGGAATTATAATAAGTAAATAGTGAGTGTTAGCATCATTTTTTTATCAAAATTAAGAAATTGTCAGTGAATACGGACAACAACGACAGTTAGGCGAAAGATACGCTCTGGTGGCGGTTAAATAAAACAATACGTCATCGTAACGGTTTGTTGTACCAATCAAAAAAGAGTTTACTTAGCGACTTTTGTCCCTAACGGCGATGAAGACGAGGGGTATATAACCAGAGACGCTGAGAAATTCGTTAATTCGCTACCTTCATCTCGAGCCATCTAGTTGCCGCTCGACAGTATCTTAAATTTTAATGACTTAATACAATATAATAGTAGTAAATACTTCAAAATTTACCAAAATAATTAAAAGTAGGCCTACAGTGATTCATCACACGAAAAGTGCATCGGCAAGTAATAGTGAATATTTTTAATTAGTGCGTGTGTTCGGAACGAGCGAAAGCATTTTAACCTGTAAGGTAAACAACCCAGTTTCATTAAGAAGAGGGTATATTTCTCGTTCCAAGTGCGACTAAAGTGCAGTTAGATAGTGATCATTATAATCCGATCACTAAGTGTTTAATTTTTAATCTATAAGATTAAAAAGAAGCGAGGTAGTACAGTGACCAATTTTATTGTTTATCTGTTTTCACTGATCATAATTATCAACACTCTTGTACTGACGCAAAGACAACCAAACTTTTAATAGCAAACACTGTATCAATTTATTTAGAGGATTAAATAATCCAATGTAAGAATATTTGTGTTAGAGTTAAGTATTATAATATTTGTTAGGATATAAGCATACGAAACGATCGTATTACTGTAATAATTGTATTTTTCATTTGAGTTGATTTTAAAGGGTATAATAAACCCGTAATGTTATACAGCATAAACTTTTGTTCCAATTATTTCATTTAGATAAGCAATACTCAGCATAGAGTACATTGAGATACTTGTGAGCAGAAATCTTACAGTACTATATCCGAATTATTTTTAATGCCCTAAGCATTTAAACAAGATATAAAGTGAACACCTACAATTTTAAAATTTAACAATTTGTTTTTTCATGGGAACCTTTCATGAAGTAAACCCATGTGGCGCCCACATTACATACAAGGAGTTGTATAACCTTGTTTATAAAGTATAAGCTGGTTATAAGAGAATATTGACAGTTTATTCTGGGTAAGTGAATGCCAGAACTTCAAGTACTACTACCAGGTACATGAAAGTGTTTTTTATGTTAATTTATTTGTCCAGACAACACTTGACGGTACTTACACTGACGACATTTAACCAAGAAGAGGAGTTCCACTTCAAGATCGACGCTACCGTTACATTCATTTACCGACCAGCAATTATTATTTTATCCATAAAAATTATCACACTATAATTACATATTTAATATTTACCAATTATCATAAAAGCAAATTACTGCATACAAAATAGAGACTTCATTAAACATTTTTGTAACCAGTAACTAAAAGATTTTAACACACCGTATAAACGGCACGTTACAAATTGGCGACCAACAGAGTGCGGCTTTAAAAATATTAAATTAATAAATTTTTAATATTAAATTAGCCCAGCAAATACAATAGAACAATCATGCCTCACACACATAGACACAATACTAGGTACAAGGCCAGCCAAGGAGAAGTTGCACAAGCGAACACCGAAGCAAATATGGAGGTACAGGAGACACAGCCAACAACCGAAATGGAAGTTGCAACCAACAACACCGTAGAAAACCGACAAGAGGGAACGCCTCCTGCAGAACCCGAGCAACCCAGACAACCTGAGAGATTCACACAAGCAGGAGACACAAACATACTAGAGATGATGAGGGCAATGACAGAGTCATTGAATAAAAATATGTAATCTATGTACAAAATATATAATTCTATAATTTAAGACATGATTGATTATGTTTATTTTGGTGGGATTATGTTTATTTAAGAAAATTATAAATGGGAAAGAAATTTTAACTTGATTCAATAACTACGCCTCATGGCGAATAGCAATGTGTTTTGTTCCCGAAGTAGAATCTCATGTAACTATGTGTGGCTTGATAATAAAGGGTAATGTCGTTGGTAAATCTTACAATTAAGAGTAAATTATTTCAAGTAACAAGACCCGCTACTTCCGGTTCGCTTAAACGAACTCGGCCCAGAAGGGTAAGTACATTTGAATTTCTTGTGTTAGTAACAAGATGGCGCCCGAATGAAATAGTTAATACAGCAAGTAAACAGTATGTACTCAATTAATAAACGAATAAAAAAATACATAAAGTTACAGTGGCTTCCGGAACAGGGACTCGACATAAAATTTTATTTTATTTAGAGTAAGCCTACTGGAAGGAGCGGAAAAGTTACTTTAGGTAATATACAATTTGGAGATACGTAAATATAGACGTAAAAATAAGGTTATGTTGTGACTACACATGGTAGGATAAATAGTTTAAATAGAATATTTTTTATATATAATAAGGTTGTGTAATATTACAGGATAAAATTTTGAAAAGAAAAATATTAAAAAAATTTTTTTTAAAATGGCAAACAATAACGAGAATGTCAGCGTAACTGACCAAACGTTTAAGAGTGAAATGGGAGTTTGTTCAACGCCAATAAGTCAGATCGAGTCGAGTGCGACCGAATCTGTAGAGTTAGATAGAGTACCAGTAACACCCATCTCAACTTGGTCTGAAAAGAAAACAGATGAGACAAATGCCATGATACAATTATTGGTACATAAATTTGATGAGAAGTTTAATGAACAGAGTGTGAAATTAAATAAATTTGATGAGAAATTTATTGGACAGAGTATGAAGTTAAATAAATTTGATGTAATGCTAGATAAATTTAATGTAAAGTTGGATGAACAAAAAAGCGATTCCAACCTGAAATACGATCAGATAAATACCAAATTTGATGAGAAGTTTGACGAAGTAAAAGAGGAAGTTAAGAGACAAAATTTTAATTTTAACAAACAAATTGATGAAATGAATGCACGTTTCGTTAAAACGAAAGAAAAAATAGTAGCGCTAGTAAATGAGAAGTTCGATAGACCAAAGAATAAAGTAGACGAGAATAAAATGGAGGTAGAGAATAATAGAGAAACAAATAAATTGAATAAAAATGAAGACAACAAGGTGAGTAGCAATGATGATTTGAGTAATGAGTTCACAGGTAATAACAATGATATAATTAAGAATATGATGTTAGACAATAATGGTGAGAATATTGGTAGGGATAATGAGATTTTAATGGGAGTAAAATGTGATAATGAAATGTTGGTGTATATTAATAAATCAAAGAGAAAGTGGAGAGAAAGTATACTTGTAGAAGGGTTGCAGGGGGTAAATTTTTCCCGTGTTGGTGAATTAAAGGCTTCACATGTGTTTAGGAAGGACGAGAGTTCCTTCAGTGTATATTTGGAAGACGATATGTCTGCAAATAGATTTCCCTGGATGTTTTGTGCACTTCATAGGTGGTGCAGTAATTATGAGTTAGTGTCCCCTGCATATTTTGAGAGAGAGATATATTGAGAGAGAGAGAGAGAGATTGTGAGAGAAAGAGAGAGATAGAGATTTTAAAAGTAAATAGAAACTATGAAGAGTTTGTAGAGAGGTTAGGTGGAGAGAGAAGTAATAATAATAACAAGTACTTACCTTATAGTGAAACTGAGATAGTAGAGATGATGTATAATTATAATGAATACTTACCTTGGATTAAAGATGCTGTTATTAGAGATGATGTTATAAACGATGATAATATGACTTACATGAATATGACAAATTATACTAAGGGCGACAGGACCATACCCTATGATGACATGTTACATGATGAAATAATATGGGATAAGCCTATTAATTCAAACAACATTGTGGAAAGATATAAAAATTTAAATAAGTATTATATTGATAATAATAATATCATATATTTAATAAAAAATAATGTATGTAGACCTAAGATTCGACTGTTGTTCGATGATGGTGGATAAAGTGTTTTATTGTTTATGAACATTTAATTATGTGACTAGTGTGGGTTTGAGATGGATTGTTTTATGAACTGATTTTGGTCAACAATAACAAATAATAAGTTGGATTGTATATTTTTTTTGTGTATTAATGTCAATGTATTTGTGTATTCTTGATGTTGTGTATTAGATGTGTTTTTATGTAAACCATGTATGTAACAGGAAGTTATAGTTTAATTGATTTAATAATAACAATTAACATTTTTTGACTAAACAAGTGATGAAAGTAATGGTGAAATTTTAAATAATTTAATTAAAATAAATTGCAGATGAATCAATTGATTAATGATTGTTATACAAATAAATTTTGATAATGAAGTTAAATGATTTTATGAAATTAAGATTCTATAATGATTTGTAAATGATTAAACATATAATATGTGTGAATATGGAATTACATTGGTATTACGAGGTAAGTGATGAATTTTCCAGGGTAATGTTTAATGATCATATTAAGGTGAAAATGTAAAAGGGTTTGGGTGATAAATAAGGCATGTGAGTTAATCAGAGTTAATTTTAATGGGAGTTAGAGAGAATAAGAAGTCGAAATACAAATAATGCAGAAAGAGGGTGTTAGATATTTTAGGGACACAGTAGTTAGTGATTAGATGTAGAGAAGGTGAGTAACGTAAATGGAGATTAAATAGTTGATGGTTATATTTTGTAGTAAGGATGAGGTGGTAAGGGATGATAACGTGCGTCGTTGGGCAGGTACCGTAATTAGAGAAGGGTAAGAGTGTTTGCCGATATTTGGTGGAGGGCAAAAGGTTATGAATGTGTATATTGCCAGGTTGGGAACACACATCCTAATTACAAAGAGGGTATTAGTTATTTTATTTTAAGAGGTGAAGAGTCAAATAGAATTAGTGTTGAAGTGGGTTATAATTGAGAGATTGGTGTCATAATATGTAAACCTGGTTGTTAGTGGTTGTTGTTAGTAGGAAGAAAGGTGAGTAAGGTTAGATATATAAATGCCTATTCAATTGAATCATTGTGAATAACGGAGAATCGCCCAAACTAATAGGGATGAAAAGGTGAAATAAAAGAAAATTCATAGTTTGTAATAATAACTGAGAGGTAAGGTAAAATGAAGGTTAATATTAATTAATAAATTATTTACCTTAAATTATCCGCCGCGTGATTTCTTGTGCTTCGTCTATGACGCGTTTCAGAGCTTATGCTCCATCATCAGATATTAAAAAGTTAAAACTATCACTCTTGTGAGATCGTTAAGAAGTTAAAATGTCAAAATTTGCATATGAACCGTACGCGGATTTGGGTGCGCACCCGTTCAAGTTCATTCTGCCACTGAGCGGTTGCTACCTTATCGTAGCCCCAGCGAGCAGACTCAAGGCGGTATCGTACAATCGGTTGGATACAAAGTTCAGGTGGTCATTTAACACGATATCGCGACTCCTTGGGTTTGCATATGCACTGTAAATTTCAAATTCCTCCAAGGCATTCATGAAACGGCCCTTCTTACACACATGTAACGGTATTAAATTGGAACTAAAATCTGTATAATTAGATAGTGTGAAGTCAGGTGTCGGGCGTAATTTGATTTGATGTTGTCAATGTTTCTTATTTTCTTAGGTAAATGTTCTCGAAATCGTTTAAGGAAACCTCTCCCAGTCTGTCCAATGTAGAAGCACTCTGCAATCATTGCATGTTAACTTATATATGCCAGTTTTTTCTTCTGGAGGCGTGTGTTTTTTCGGTTTGAGAATATGCAGTAACTTATTATTAGTCCTGAATGAAATAGTGAAACTATTATTATTCAATATAGAAGACAAAACCTTAGGCAGAAAGCTAGTGTAATTAGTAGATATAAAAATGTTTTGCGTGTTGTTGTTTATTCGGGGTTTAAGCATTCTTTTTTCATGTTTTCTCAACAGTTTGTCAATGGTTAAACTATTGTAACCATTGGCAACCGCGATATAATTTATGATATTTAGCTCATCACGGAAGTCCTTATCATCCAAATGAATTGTCAATAATCTATGAATGAAACTATTGTACGCTGCCATTTTATGTGAAAGAGGATGATGAGAGTCTGCGTGTATTGTGGTGTCAGTGGTAGTCGGTTTCCTATAAATGTTGAACTTTAGTTTATTCATCTGTCGAGTGATGGTTAAATCTAGAAAGTTTATCTTGTTATCAACCTCTGTTTCAAGAGTAAACTGGATGTTTCTATTTATTTTATTTAAAGAGTTTTTAAATAATTCGATTTGTCTTATAGTACCATCAAAAATTAAAAATGTATCGTCTACAAGCATGTTAAATACAAGCATGGTATTTAAATTCCAAAATGTCAAAATCCAGTTATTAAAAACAAGAAATCACACGGCGGATAATTTAAGGTAAATAATTTATTAATTCGTACAAGTGATTTGGTTACCATATTAAACATGAATATTAAGTTAATACTAAATTTGAAATTGTGAAGAATTAAATGGTAGTAAAGGATAAATAATTGATGGCTAATTAATAAAAGTTCAATTGAAATTAAAATGTAATGTTTATAATTTTATACGCAAATTTAAAGATGTAAGGTGTGTAAATTTTGATCAAAGTTAAATGTGAATTGGTTATTTTAATGTAATAATCGCAATGTTAATTATGAGTATTATTATGTATTATGTTTATTATGTATTAGTGTAGGAATTTAAACATGAATTGTATGTGTGTATAACATGTTTTAAATGTGATTCCCTACATTTTGGGCGATCTCGGCCTTACCAACCCAGATCGTGGTTTTGGATGACGATCAGCTGTGGGCAGAAATTGTAAAACTGACCACAGTTGGTTGCCTTTGAAATTGGTCAAACATAGAAATTTAATGGGGTTTAATAAGGGAATCTAAGATTATTTTGAACACAGGCTATTTTCACCCAAATAGGGGTGGTAGACATTAGGGGCATATGTTAAGATAATGAGTCTTAACCTTGAAGTTTTTTGTAACGCTGAAGCAAGGATGGGAGTGAGAGAAAAGAAAAAAGTGCTTACTCCTTCCGCCTCAGTCCTTGTGGAGGCAACTGGACGCAACAGTCCAGGGGGGGCAATAGTGTGTGTGGAGGAGAAAAGGGGATGATTATTATTAACAGTGCCGGATAAATAGAATTTCTGTTAATAATAATATTTTTATAAAATGTTAAATGAATTTGAATGGTTTTAGATATAAAAGGGAAAATGTTTAAGAATTGTAGAAAGGGGGAGATATAGATTAATTGTATTTGAGTAAATTTTGATAATGTGTTTAAATATTTTGGAAGTATTATTGCATTAGTGTAAAGATTTGTATTTCTTCTTGTTAATGGGGAAGGATTAATTATTATCGATTGGAATCGAATATTTTATAAATGTTAATGGGAGCGAGCTAAGAGAAAGGAACGTCTGTACAATAATTCTTGTAATCATATAGGTGTTAGGAGAGATAAAGAAAACCCAGTGCTTCTTAACACAAACCAGCACACATCTAAGCGGAACCAGATCAGTTAGGGATATGGTATTATACGAGGCCACTATTTAATATTTTAATTTGATGTTTCAGTGTCTGGTGATGCTGTGGCGGTGGTCCTGAGCTGGCCTGCGCGTCAGAGCAGGAGTGTCAAGCGTCTGTCTGGCCTTGCGGTGTTGGGATCTCGAGAGAGAAGTCCAGTAAGGTCATTCAGGTGCGGTCACAGCCACTGGGCCAAGGGTGAGTTAACTATATTTTTATATAAACAATACAGGGGGTTGTGGCGACATATCCCGACTGATCCCTTTAGGAAGTATGAGAGTGTCAATGAGAGTTTTTATGCTTCGGCATAAAACCTCTCATTGAGGGGGTTTTGTAACGGGGCAAAAGAGAGATAAAACCAATTTTAAAATGTGATTTGAATTCTCAATTTTATTATTTCGCCCAAGTGTAGCGTCAAGACAGGTGTGAATTGGCATTGGAATGTGCAGTTTGTAATTAGGGGGCGAAAGAGCCACCACACGCGCGTTCAGACGGCCAAGTTTCTCACGCTATCGGCACGTATTAATGCTTTCTTTCGCACGGTGCGCGCTGAAAACTCTCGCAGTCGGCGAATAACATCAAAACATGACGGACGCGAGCAGTGTGCATCGCTGGCCGGGCAAGGTTTTATATCGCCCACATATAAAATGTAGATAAAAACAGTGTCTCAGTCTACTAAAACCACTCCCCAGGCCGGGTGAATACATAGGCTGACGAGCCAAAATTTCATTAAAATGTATACCAAAGTGAATTCGAGAAAACAGTAAAACAGTTAATATCAAGCAGTGCGGATGTGAGCATTTCTGCTCGCCGTCGGCTGCGTACCGTTATGCCCGCAATGAAAATGTGAACACAGTAAGTATAAAATATAAAATAACCCACTTGTAACTTTATCAGAATGCATTAGCTGTTTAAAATACATAAAGTCAGTGAACATTAAAAAACCAACATCTGTAGTGCGCGTGTAACGATGCGACGTCTTCTGGACAGATTTTCAGCTAAGTAACAAATAAGAATTAAAAAACAAATTTTCAATATTCTATTTAAATTCAATAATATGAGCTCAGTTAGGGAAGTCCATGAAATTGTACTGCATGAATGAGTGTGTGATAGCGTGAATAAATAAAAATATAAAATTTAAGCAGTGCTGAGTTGTGAAATATATATATATATATATATCAACCAGCAAAGCATATGTACTTCACCAGACAGAAAAACCGGAAGGCTGAGGATGGGTGCAAGATAGTGCCCGAAACATGTTCCAATAAAGGATAAAAATAACATCTTGAGGTAAATTTAATTATAAATATTAAATGTAATATATATATAGATAAAAACAGTGTCTCAGTCTACTAAAAACCACTCCCCGGGCCTGGTGAATACATAGGCTGACGAGCCAAAATTTCATTAAAATGTATACCAAAGTGAATTCGAGAAAACAGTAAAACAGTTAATATCAAGCAGTGCGGATGTGAGCATTTCTGCTCGCCGTCGGCTGCATACCGTTACGCCCGCAATGAAAATGTGAACACAGCAAGTATAAAATATAAAATAACCCTCTTGTAACTTTATCAGAATGCATTAGCCGTTTAAAATACATAATGTCAGTGAACATTAAAAAACCAACATCTGTAGTGCGCGTGTAACGATGCGATGTCTTCTGGACAGATTTTCAGCTAAGTAACAAATAAGAATTAAAAAACAAATTTTCAATATTCTATTTAAATTCAATAATATGAGCTCAGTTAGGGAAGTCCATGAAATTGTACTGCATGAATGAGTGTGTGATAGCGTGAATAAATAAAAATATAAAATTTAAGCAGTGCTGAGTTGTGAAATATATATATATATAATTCTATAATTTAAGACATGATTGATTATGTTTATTTTGGTGGGATTATGTTTATTTAAGAAAATTATAAATGGGAAAGAAATTTTAACTTGATTCAATAACTACGCCTCATGGCGAATAGCAGTGTGTTTTGTTCCCGAAGTAGAATCTCATGTAACTATGTGTGGCTTGATAATAAAGGGTAATGTCGTTGGTAAATCATACAATTAAGAGTAAATTATTTCAAGTAACAAGACCCGCTACTTCCGGTTCACTTAAACGAACTCGGCCCAGAAGGGTAAGTACATTTGAATTTCTTGTGTTAGTAACAAGATGGCGCCCGAATGAAATAGTTAATACAGAAAGTAAACAGTATGTAACTCAATTAATAAAAGAATAAAAAAATACATAAAGTTACACTACCATAGAACAAGAACACTTATTAAACAATAACAAATACACCAACAAAATAATATAT
Organism: Magicicada septendecula; assembly: GCA_034769895.1. Taxonomy (NCBI): domain Eukaryota; kingdom Metazoa; phylum Arthropoda; class Insecta; order Hemiptera; family Cicadidae; genus Magicicada; species Magicicada septendecula. The sequence goes on along the minus strand of CM068370.1, from coordinate 50,261,107 downwards.
TGGCACAGATATGTTGATGACATTTTACTCCTATACAACGGCAACAAAAGACAAATTGAAAATTTCCACAAATACATTAACACTATACACCAAAAATTAAAATTCACACTTGAATTAGAACAAAACAATAGCATAAACTTGCTGGACCTTACAATTACCAAAACAAACAACACACACACATACAAAATATACAGAAAACCCACCACATCAGACATGGTCATACATAACTCATCCAACCACCCAACTCAACACAAACATGCAGCTTTCAACTACATGCTCCATAGGCTCACTTCAATACCCCTAAACACACATGACTACCAAGAAGAACTCAACACAATCAAATATATAGCAGTCAAAAATGGTTACAATCCCGATTTAATAAATAAACTACACAAACGCATCCTAAACACAAAAACTAAAACACATAAAACCAACAGCACACAACCCAGTAAATACATCACACTCACATACTACAATTCCAACACACACAAAATTGCTAACACATTTAGGAAACACAATTATAAAGTAGCCTACAGAACTAACAACACCATCAGGAAACACATAAATAATACTAACAAAGACACAGACACATACAGCAAAACAGGGGTTTATAAATTAAACTGCAGTGATTGTCACCATTTCTACATCGGCCAGACGGGAAGATCTTTTTCCTCTAGATATTCTGAACATTTAAAAGCCCTCACCACAAACTACCTACATTCCACATTTGCCACACATTTACAAAATGAAAACCACAGTTACGCAAACATAGAGCACAACATGGAAATACACACTACTTACCTAAAAGTAGAAAACTAAACACAGCAGAACAATTTGAAATACAGATATCACACATACTTTTCGATACACTGATTCAAACACACAATTTGAATCCCAGCGCCATTTCCGTCCCACCAGCAACCCCCACCACACACACCTACAACCCATAACCGTTACTTTGTACAGACATTTAGTATTCAAATCCCATTGAGGAAGACGAACGCCACATCGAAACGTCTGGGAAACAAAACCAAAAAGTTAAGTGTTCACAGTGAAAGTTATATATATATATATATAATATTAAAAAAGTGAATGAAGAGGATGTACAAACAAAATAATTTCAAGTTAAGTCTATGAGGATGCATACCTCCAGGTGTTAAGCTGTTCAAAAACTCCATTGGATAGTTTGCTGCCTCCTCGGCATTTGCACTGCCTTGTTGAATAGAATCTATGCTGGTATAGCATTTCAATTCAGATTGAATTCGTCTAAGGACATTTTCGTTAAGTTCAAGTGACTCATGGTTTTTTGGAGTCAGGATTGCACGGTTAGCAATGCTGTCATCTCCTGATTGGATGACCTCAGGAAAGACAGCAGCATCAATACATCCATTTTCAATGCAGACTGGAGGAATTTCGAAGATGCCTTCCTCTAATCCAGGCTCTTGGAGTTTTCCATTCCCAAGTTTTAAAAGCCAATCGGAAAAGCCTCGGTGTTCTGATGGGACATTGTCCTTATTGGCACGCATGTTTTGGTCTAACTTTAGGACCTGAATATTTTTCCAACAGTTACTATTCTTCATGCATGAAGAAAGTATTTCGGTTCTGCTGCCATGTGGAACAACAGGGAGAATTTGTCTAAAATCTCCACCGAAAAGAAAGACCGCACCTCCAAATGGTTTTTTAGAAGGAACTTTTGGATCTTCAGCTAAGAGTTCTTTATACAGTGTGTCAACTACATTTACTCCATGTGCTGGGGCCATTGAAGCTTCATCCCAGATTATCACTTTGGCCTTTTCCAGTTCATTTGCCGTATTAGTCCCATGTCGAACATTACAGGTTGATGTTTCATTTATTGGAATAGGCTGCTTGAAATAACTGTGGGAAGTTCTGCCTCCCTCAAGCAAAGTTGCTGCTATGCCTGTAAATGCACATGGCAAGACTAATTCATTTTTGCTACGCACATAGTGCATGATTGTGTTGTAAAGGAAGGTTTTACCACTTCCGCCAGGTCCATCAATAAAGAATAGACGTTTGGGTAAGTTAGGGTTTTCAATTGCTTCCCTGATTTTGTCGAAAGCCCTTCTTTGCCCTGGGTTGAGCATTTGAAACTTTTCTTCGAACATGGTTTTTTCGGCAATTGGATCGTAATATTTTCCAGAATGGATTGGCTCGTCATAGCTGCCGACTGGAAGTTCTAGGCCAAAATCTACCAATGACTTTCCATGTGTTCGAAGGACAGATTCAATTTCTTTAAGCGTCAAATAGAGAGCTTTTTCTCCATCAGGAAAGCGTCTCTTATAGTCTTGCATAAGATTGTCCTTATGTCTGTCGAATAATGCTGCTGCATCCGACGGCTCACACATGATACAAATAAATGCAAACAACTGCCTAAGTTGTACTGGCATTTGATGGGTTGCAGCTTCTGTTAGGCAAGTATCCCATTCTGAGTCATCATCAGTTAATCCCCTTGCAATGCATGCTTCTTGGAAAGTTGCAAAGGGGATAGGATTTCCTTCGACCATTCTTAGGTCCTCGAAAGATGTTGCTCCTCTAACATTGAGAAGGAGAATTCGGAGGAACCATTTTTCTCTATTCGTGGGACTTACGGCAAACATTCTGCCAATTGTAGTTTCATGTCCTCTAAGACGTGGTTTCCATTTAGAATTTTTGTCATCCCAGGTGTAGTGTTCGGGAATTTCAATATATAAATACTTTCGGGCATTAGGGTCTTCCTGATTAAGTTTAAGCCAAGCCAGAAGTTTGGACTTGGTGGCTTTTTGCTGTACAGCTTCAGCTTCCTTGCCTGGTATAAAACATATTGTATGCTTGTCCTCAAGGTGGACATTTAATCTTTCCACATGATCAGTTTGGTGGTGCATTTTGTATTCCCTGAGCCTCCAGCATGCTTCAGGTGCACTTACATAGCGGGTCTCCAAGTAATTTTTTACTTTGTCCCATGCAATAGTAGCTTCCTGTTCTGTGGGAACAGTAACGAATTGAATATTTGCACAGTCATGCCCCTTGTAAATGTATTTGAAGAGGTATTTAATGCTTTGAATTGAGCTACAAATCTCTACGTTAATGTGGGCGTTGTATTTCAGAGACAGGTATGGGTTGTATGGCACCACCCATCTGTTATCCACTTTGTTTCCCCCAAGTTCAACAAAGTTACCATCATCTCGGCGTTGATATTTTGGGTAACCATTGATATTGCTGTTGGTCTTGGCACAGAAATCTTTTGGGAATTCTTTTGTACATTTGCCGTTTTCCATACACGGTGCGTTTGGATTTAATGGACCACGTGGGCCGTGTATCATACAGGATTTTACAATTTCATGTAGCCTCGGGTGGGCATCTTTATCAGGGAGTTCTGCACGGACAATTTTGTCAATTCTTTCATTCTCCCAGACTTTGTCTTCTGGGGCCATGAATAGCAATATGTGCCCATGTGGTAGACCACGTTTTTGGAACTCGATCACGTGGAGCACAACCCTAACACGTCCAAATCTATGGTGTTTGGTTAAGTCTTCAAGTAGCAATTTCTGTTTCAACTCAAACACTCTTGCTACTAAATCAGGCTGGTCGCATGGTTGCTGACCGGGAAGTGAGTTTTCCCTGATTTCCCTCCATTTAGGATTGCACGTGAATGTTACAAATAAGTCAGGTTTGCCATATTTCCTGACCATGGCCATAGCATCTTGTTAATTATGAGCCATATTTCTTGGACTCCCTTGGAAAGTTGAAGGCAATATAACTTTCTTTCCAGGCAATATGTTAATGACCTCAAATTTGTGGTTGTTCACAAATCGGTGAAGAACATCATAGTCTTCAGCTCTTACTGTGTTTTGATTTTTTTGAAACCAATTCAAACGGTTTGCCTCGGTCTTGCAATAGGCATCAACCATGAATTGGTGAGTCAACTTTCCTGCGTTGAAGAACTCGTTAAAGTTTCCATCACGAATGGCAAAATGGTATGAATACAATTGAAGCTGGGACACATTTCCTTGACCAACAGCTTTCTTCAGATCTGTGGTCCACCCTGAATCCCCATATGGGAAAAGCAAAGGGTAGCACATTGGGTCACAGAGTCTACTCAGGATGGATATATTTTGTAAAATTCCGCTTTTCGGATAAATTGTAATATCCCGATTTTCTGGGGGTGCACCATCTGCACTGAGAAAAACGGCAGCAATTTCTCCTCTGGCAGTGGGAGCGTTGGTTCTGCCGGGGAGCACATTATTTACTCTTTCTCTCAAGAAAGTCATGCTATATTCAATTGGCGTTCGGTTTTCCCGATTTGCCTTTAGCATTTGGTCTTGTTCAAATTTGAGCATGTTCTTGTATTCTCTAGAGAACGGATTGATATCTCCAAGAAGTTTTTGGAGGTTCTCCATTATGACACGAATGCATCCATTGTTTGCTTGATTGTTCATTCTTTCTGTCAAGGCTTGGGCTGAATCCAAAATGTACAGTTGGGCATACTTTGGTAATTCACCTTGATTTGGGTGTAATGCAGATGTACTGCCCATGGATTCTGTAACAAAAAGGACCTGAACGTCTGGTCACTGATTGGTCAACTTGTGCTCCCATTGAGGCAAAGGCCATTGTGTAACGGTACAGAATTGTATGTCCAAAGTAACATTTTAAAGACTGTAATCCCTATGTAGCCAGCGTTCACCTTTTTGGAACCTCGATTTCATCAACCACATGCAGTGTTATTACAAAACAATGCGTCTGTGTTTTGTCTTTAGACTCAGACGGGCCGGACACATTACGCAACTACATACAGTTTTGTGGCAGCCGTGAATCACGGAGAAAATGACGCCTAGTCATGTATTTCACCAGGCGGCAAAATGTTGCCAAACTCTATGCCTGTCTTATAGCGCCTTTTAAAAAAGCAGCAATTGGAGCGCAGACTGGTGATCACGTGACCAGATTTTCTCCGTGCATTACCGCCTTAGCACAGTAATGAGTTAGTTCTACTGCAACTCATGGCCGCGCGGCTAGCCAATTAACCATCCCAGTGCTCGAGCAAAAGTTACGTCGGCCAATGAAAAAATTATATTGTCAAGAGAGTTTAAAAAGACAGTGAAGTATGTGATCCTAACCATTCAATAACAGTGTCAAAATTAAACAGTGAAAACAAATTTACGGTGTGTCAACCAAAAGGAGCGAATTCGTCGCAATAGTGCAACAGCGGAGAGCATCCCTCGTTAAGTATCGACTGACTTTCCATTATAAAATCATTTAAAACTTATTGAAGTATAATTCATCCTAGCTAAATGGTTAAACAAGATTAATTAATAAGAGATCTCTAAGGGAAAGGGGTTTTTATAAAATAGAGTAAAGGGGGGAAAAGATATAAAAGGAGTACTGGTTCATTAATTTATAGGAAACCCACTACCACAGATGTAACCATACCTGCTGACTCACACCACCCATTCTCGCAGAAAATGGCGGCTTATAATTATTTCATACACAGGTTGTTAACGATACCTCTCAATGAAAATGATTTTAGGATTGAATTAAATATTATAAAACACATTGCTGTTGCCAATGGTTACACATCTTTCATGGTTTATAACCTCCTTAAAAAGCATAAGCGTAGATTGTCGAAACCGCGAATGATAAAAGATAAGGAACCAACCTTTATTTCAACAACCTACACCAGTATTATGCCCAAAATTTTATCAAAAGTATTAAATAGTAACAGTAGAACTGTAACATTTAAAACCAGCAACAATCTGTTTAATAAGCTTCGTAATAGAACCAGCACACCTTTGGAAATGAAAACAGGTGTTTATAAGCTTTCATGTAATGACTGTGAATGCTTTTATATTGGTCAGACAGGGAGAAGTTTTTATAAACGTTTCGTTGAGCACACTCCAAAGCATAATGTAAAGGATTTGACAACACAATCTTGTATAAAGTCTAACTATGCTCGTCATCTTCTACAGGAGAACCATAATTATACAAGCTTTGACACCAATTTGAAACCCTTACATGTCTGTGGTAAAGGCACTTATTTAAATGCACGTGAAGAATTTGAAATATATAGAGCACATAATGACACATACTACCGTAATTTCATATTAAACGACCACTTACATTTCAAGTCGAATCCATTATATGACGCAGCACTAAAATTTATCTGTAACTGATATCAATCAGTGTCCGGCCGGCTTTCGTCGAGTGCGCACTCGCTTCACATAAATACTTATATGTTTGGTTTCGCTTTTGTGATTTTAATGTTTTAAATTTTTAACGACCTCTTTGAGTGATTGTATTTTAATATATATTCTGATGACGATACATAGTATCGAAACGCATAAATAATATTCATTGCGTTAATACATGTGGTCACGAGACAGGAAATAAGGTAAATATATTTATTATTTGTCATTAAATAGAATTCATTAAATAGAAGTCATTATAGTTAATTCATAAATAGTTAAGGAAAGTTTTTTGATGTATACTTGTTTTTGATTGGTAATTATTTGTAATTTATTGATAACCGCAAGAAAAGGTAGAGCCATAAATAATATAATAACCTGTTGTATTATGAGTGCATAAAGTAAAGATAAAGATATGAGTGCTTAATAAAAAAGAAAGATAATTTATTAGAATCCGAAAATTTTGTGTTAGCGTAATTATTTCGAAAATCAAATCCAGATAATCCTTTCTGCAGCTGTGTTCGTCTGTAAAACCCTGGAGGAGAACCCTAAGGTAAGAGTTTATTAATTTGAAGTAATTTATATTGTTTCAGTGGCCCCCGAACAGTGACGGCGAGTGTAATTTTTTATTACATGAGCCAGACCTAATTAAGCTGCAGAACGGGTTATTTGGGAGTGAGGGCGATTATGTAGTTTAGTAAACATAAGTAAACAATAATATAAAAATGGAAAACAATAGTGATAAAGTCAACAACATTGATTTGACTAGTACAGACAATCAAGTAAATAAAATAGTAACCGAAACGGTAATAAACGAAATAAGCCTAACCGAGTCAGTGACAATGGAAGGCGCTAAGATTCATTCAACGCCTATCCAAAACAAACAATGTGACAATAACGATATAGTGAATATGATACAAGTAATGTTAGAAAAACAAAGTATGATGTTAAGCAATAATTTTAATGAATTTAAGGGTGAGATGAACAGTAAATTAAATACCTTAAATAATCGTTTAGACATTAGTGATGAAAAGATAATCGTTTAGACAATAGTGATGAAAAGTTTGAGACTAAATTCGAGGAAATGAGTTGCGATATAAATAGTCGTTTTGACATAAACGAGACTAAATTAAATAAACGCTTGGACACAAATGATGCTAAATTTGAACAATACAAAGAACAGAATATGAAATTTGAAGCGAATTAACGAAATACGTAGTGAAACGAAAAGAAAAACATAAGTTAAGAGAGTGTGTGTGTGTGTGTGTGGTAGTCGGTAAAACAAAGATGTTAGAATTTAACCAAAAAGAACTTGGACAACAAATAATTACAGTAAATGACAAATTAGAAAGCTTTGTAAGTAAAGCGGGCAATCAATTCAAGGGTATGGAGAGTGAGATGCAGTGCATAACTAACACTATACGCGTCATAGATAACTGTAGTAGTGAATTAGAATCACAAGTAGCAGTAGTTAAAAATGTTAGAGATGAGATAGAAAATATTTGTAAAACAGATATTCAATCAATCCAAGAAACAGTAAATGTTATTGAGAGTGTAAATCACAATAAGTTCGTGTCTATTGAACAGAGCATTATTAAAGTAAAAGATGAATTGAATATGGCAATCGGCCAGAAAATAAATAATGTTACGGAAAGGGTAATTATGACCCGTGATCTAAGTAGTGAAGTTGAGCTAGAATCGTTCAATGGTGACAGTAGGGGGGTACACCCCATGCAATTTTTAAACAGAGTAAAAGAATATAATCAGTTTTGTAATAGTAATTGGGAGGTTAAGTTGTTAAAAATAATGAAATGCTTCAAAGGGAGTTCTGCTGTGTGGGCAGAAGTACATAAAGTAGAATGGGGAGATTATCCAAGTTTTGAGAGTGCCTTCTGAAGCAAATACTGGTCGGAGGAGGAGCAAGAGGGGTTACGTAGTATGATTATGGGAAAAGGTAACTTTGGGGCCCAGGGGGATAATGTGATCCTGTACGTGATGCGGTCATATAATGAGGTGAAATATTTAGAGCCCCCGTTATCATTCCGATCGTTTGTACGGTACATAAGTAAACACTTGCCAAGAGAAATTCAGATCAATTTAATGATGCGGGAAGTGGAAGATATCAATGAACTTGAGCAGATACTAGATATTTTCCAAAACATTAGAGAACGAGAGACGGGTCGGCATCCGATTTCGCCCGCACCATATATAAATGAAAGACATTATCAGCCCAGGGGGACATCAACCCATTATAGAGGGACGAGGGGAGGTAATAATAATAATAGCAATAGACGTGAGGACTGGCGGTGTGTAGAGTGTCATTGTGAGAACTACGGCAGCAGAACGACCTGTTATAGGTGCCATAAAGAGAGGAATTGTCAACGAAACAACACCGAGCATAACCAAAACAATCAACCACAGAGAGGAGAGAGCAGCAACCAAGGAGCACCGGGAAGTAGTGGAACGGCAAGCAGAGGCCGTGGTGGGTATACTCCAGGCCGTGCAGCTACTCAGACGGAAAACTAGCAAGGACAGTGGGTGAAGGGACCCCACCATTGTTGACAAAGGACTGTGGGGCCCAAGACAACAACGACTATCTAAGTAACGTCATCCACACCGACCTGTCACGGAACTGATGGAGGAGGATGACATGGAGGCAGTAAGATCAGAAACCGGATTGACTGAGGTAAGAATTCAAATTGAGGGTAAGGAAATAAAAACTTTAGTAGACACAGGTAGTGAAATTTTTGTTATTTCCGAACACATATTAGAGGGTTTGCAAGAAACAAACAAAAATATCCCATTTTTGCCAGTCGCGGGAGTGACCGTTGTAGGTATTACCGGGGTTAGGAGTAAAAGGGTAACTAAACAGGTACATTTGCATATGATAATTAACGGAGTAGGGTATGATAATACATTTTTAGTAGTACGGGGGTTAAATTTGGAGGTTATTCTGGGGAATGACTTTATGATAAAGCACAAGGCAATAATTGATTTTCAGAAGCGGTTGTTAGTACTTAATAATGAAGGTAAACCAGTTGAGATTAGTTTTGAGTGGGTAGTAGACAAAGTGAGAATTTCGGGAGTTAAGATGATATTAAATCGGGCTAGTAAAGTAGAAACGGAAGTGTATGTAGAGAGGGAGAGTTAGGGGGTAATATAAATAAACGAATTTGGGAGGATAGAGCGGTGAAATTCTGTAGTGAGGGGCGTGACGTAGGGAGTTCTCAACGTAAAGCGTTGTGGCGGGTAATAGAGTGTTTTCGAGAAGTGTTTGCCGACATACCTGGGAGGGCAAGAAATTATGAATGTGAATTAAAAGTAAGGGAACACGCACCCTATGTACAAAGAAGCTATCCGGTGCCATATTCAAAGAGAAGAGTGGTTCAGGTTGAATTAGACAAAATGTTAGAAGGGGACATAATAGAGAGATCAGTATCACCATATTCCAACCCGTTAGTAGTAGTTATTAAAAAAGATGGTAGAGTCAGATTATGTTTAGACGCCCACAGGATTAATCAAATAATTATTCCAGATCGAGAATCGCCCGAAGCAATAGACGAGATATTCCAAAAATTCAGTGGAGTCAAATACATGACCCCATTAGACTTAACCGTGCGGTACTGGCAAGTCCCGTTAGCATGTGAAAGCCGGAAATACACAGCATTCCTTTTTAATGGGAAGAATTACCAATTTAAGCGGTTACCTTTTGGGTTGAATACCAGTGTGGCCAGCTTTATAAAATGTCTAGATGAAATCCTACAGCCTCAGAATTTAGATTTTGTAACCATTTATATAGATGATATACTGATAGCCTCACGCACCTTCTCAGAACATGTGGAACATTTAGAATACGTATTAGATAGATTGCATAAAGGGGGGTTGACTGTAAACTGGGAGAAATCCAAATTTTTACAGAAAGAAATACATTTACTATGTTTCATAATTACACCAGACGGGATAAAAGCTAACCCAGAGAAGGTAGAATCAATTTTAAAATTTCCGGAACCTAGAAATATTAAGCAGTTACAAAGTTTTTTAGGGTTATGCAATTTTTATAGAAAATTTCAGAAAAATTATGCCCATATAACTTCAAAGTTGAGTGCAGTGTTACAAAAGAATAAACAGTGGAAATGGGGGGAAAAAGAACGAGATGCGTTTAACGAGATAAAGGACCATTTTATGAACATAATCATGATGAATCACCCTAATTTTGAACGCACATTTTATTTATAGACGGACGCCAGTAATATCGCTTTAGGTGCTGAGTTGTACCAGGAGGACGACAACAAGGAACATCACACTATTGCTTTTGCCAGCCGGATGTTGTTAGCTGCCGAAAGAAACTACACAACAACCGAGAAGGAATTATTAAGCATTGTCTTTGCCGTGAAGAAATTCCGAACCTATCTGTTAGGAAATTCCACTATCATCCGGACTGACCACAAGGCATTATCTTTTCTAAACACCTGTAAGTTGACACACAGCAGAATAACCAGGTAGGTGCTAGCGTTACAAGAGTATAATTTTACTTGGGAGTATATAAAAGGGGTGGAAAACAAGATACCTGATACTTTGTCCAGGGTAGATACAGAGGGAATGAGAACAGGGAGGGATTAAAAGAAATAGAAATCTTTAGACTTAGTAGGGAAGATAGATTGTTTGGGGAGGAATTGAAAGATATTAATAGCATGCAGAGGATAGATATTAAATTGAATAAAATAATAACTAGCTTAGAGTCCGATTCAGATGAGTCAGGGTATAGCCGATATTTTCAGATCTATCAAGGGAGTTTGTTTAAGAAAGTAGAGGGGGAGAGCGTGAGTGGAGGTTAGTTATACCGGAAGGGTTGGTAGATAAGATAATATAGGACTGTGATTTTCGGTATGGGCATTTCGGTGCTAGGAAATGTGTAAATGTATTGAAAGAATCATGCTTATTTAAAAATATGGAACGGAGGGTTAGAACTTTACTCCGGGGGTGCGATTTATGTCAAAAGTCAAAAGTAGTTAATTATCGATTAGAGGGAGAAATGCGGTGCATTACAGTCGAAAAGCCTTTTGATTTATTTGCGGTGGATTTGTTTGGCCCTCTACCAAAGGGAAGGGGAGGCGTGATGCAAATTTTTGTGGTATTAGATACATTCACGAAATTTGTAAGATTATATAGTGTAAAAAGGGCAACCAGTAAAGTATTAAGTGAAAAAATAACAAAGGATTATATGATTAAAACTGGAAAACCCAAAATAATACTATCTGATCATGGACCCCAATTTGTTAGCGGAATATGGCGACAAACTTTGGGTTGGGAAGGCATCATACCTAAACACATGGCGGTATACCATCCTCAGTCGAACCAAGCTGAAAGGGTCATGCGAGAATTAGGGAGAATTTTTCGGGCGTATTGCCATGCTAAGCACAGTGAATGGCCAGCATATGTGGGGAGAATTGAAGAATGGTTAAATTGTACCACCCATGAATCAACTGGGTTCACACCATACGAGTTAGTCAAGGGAACACGTCCACCTAGGATTCTGGAACAGCTGTTCAACTTTCCACCGGAGAGCAACACCCGAGATCTGGAAGTAAAACTTAAACTCGCCAATGAAAACTTGTTAACTAAGGGAGAAAGAAGAAAACTGCTTCATGATGCTAAAGGTAAGTGGGCTAAGTATGAGGTGGGTCAGTTGGTATTAGTGAGAAGACATGATTTATCAAGTGCACAGGATAAAGAGATTAAGAAATTCTTTTTGTTATATGAAGGACCGTATGAAGTAGTCAAAATTAAAATGGATAATGCCTACATTTTACGAAATCACATGATGGGGGAAATGGTGGGTACCCATAACGCCACCAATTTAAAAAGTATTGGTTAAAATAAAATAACAAAATAAATCTTGTAATTGTATATAAACTATATAACTATAAAACTAGGAATTTTATATAAAATATAAAACAGTAACTGGTAGCGGGTAGATGTTCCCCACAGTCCCAGTGGGGTTCGTCTACTTCAGGGACGCGCCCCTGCCCACGCGAGCCTTGGTTTTCTCCATTTATCCTTATTTTCGGAGGGAGCCTTGTCCTTACCTTTAGTCCTAGCTCTTGACCTTTCAGTGATCCTTGTCCTTTTCATCTTCCCGATCTTCCCAACCCTCCCAGTAGAAAAAACAAAAATAGGTACATAAATTGGCACACCCTTTCGGACCTTTGATTGCCTTAATTCTAAAGTATAATACATTAAGGTAATCCTCAAATTAAAAAAACTGGTGTTATTTGCAGATTGTGAACTCATCCCTTAACATGAGGGTAGTAAAGAAGTTTTGTGGCTGAGGTAACAAATCGAAATAATAAATTTCCGTATAGTCTAACTGGATAATGTTATATAGTGATGGGGTCGTAGATTAGCGGATGGGGTTTGTTTTTTTATATATATCCGGAAAAGGGGACATACAAGAAATTTAGTGCGGTCAAAAGGGTTTTGTTTACATTCATTCATGTAGGGGTTCTGTTCATTTTCAATCGCATCCCTGTATACTATTATCCTGTACACATAATACATAACCTATTTACAGGTAGTTTGAGAAAAAATAATTTGTGGAAAAAATTCTAAAATGAAACATACAACCCTCTAACCAAAAGGTTAAATTATTATTTTGTGGTACCTGCTATGTTAGGTTATGAGTAGAGATAAATGGTATTTAGAATGTGATTATGGAGGAAGTTAAGGAGAGATTTGAAACAAATGATGTAATGCTTGTAAAAGGAGAAACTAAACTTTAAACTAACTAGAATTATTTTGAAAAAGGAACTTAAAATAATTGAAATTGTTTTGAACATATGAAGACACTAAATTAAATTTGAGGTGGCTTTGGATTAACTTAAAAGTGTGAATGTTAGTGATGCGTTTAACTTTATTTTGATTTGAGTTTAACTGTAATGATAAATGAAATAAAAACTGATGAAAGTTGAAGGAAATTTTGGGTAAAAATAATTAAAAATATTTAGGCCAAGATAGTGTTTGTAAAATAAGATGTGCATATAACTGTTCATGTAAACCTTTATAAATGTCAATCTATGTTTTATGTTTAACTGTAGATTCCCCACCTAAGTGCGGTCATGACCTCACCGGATCATGACCGTGAAAGTAGTTAATTGTGACAAATCATAAATTTTACTTGTTTTATAACCGGCTTGTGGTTTGTTTTTGTTTTGTTAACCCGGTGGTTTGTTAGATTTAGTAGGGGGGTTATTTTTGGGGGAATCTACCAATTTTTGGAACAGGGCTATTTTCACCCATGTAGGGGTGGTAGTCCATTAGGGGCGTATCAATCATTGTTAGTATGTTACTGAAGTTTTTTTTGTAACGCCGAAGCAAGGATGGGGGTGGAATAAAAGAAAAAATGTCCACCCCTTCCGCATCAGTCCTTGTGGAAGCAACTGGGCGCTACAGTCCAGGGGGGTAATAGTGAGTGTGGATGGGGGTGACCCAGTTACAGGTCACGAGGGAGATGTGGTTTACGGCTAGGATGAGGCTGGCTACGGTCAAGAAGCCTAGTGCTGAACACAGTAAAATGTAACGGGTATCAGGGGTTAAGGGATTTAAAGGGGGGTAGTAGTAAAAAAAAAAAATGTATATAGGAGTTAGGGATAAGGTATTCTTGAGGATACAACTTGTATTTCTTAGTCATGATTGTTATTATTTACTGCTATTTTGTATAATCAATGTGTTATTTTGGAGAGGTAATAGTGTACTGCGAACATTATTCAATTTGTATGGAATTTATATGATTTAGCTGTAAGTATACCATAAGTTTATGTGGCCAGGTGGACATTGTATTTTATGAAGACCAGTTATAGAGTTGATGGAAACCAATGTTGATGCTGATTCATTTATATTCGATGTAATCTACTTGTACTTTTGGTGGGGAATAATGTTTTGTTAGGGGAGTAAAATTACCAATATATAACTGGTATATGTTTTTTATGTACTCAATAAATGTAAGCAGACAGTAAGTTTGTATTGCTATATGTAATTACAAATTCAAGGAAGAACCAGTACTTTGTATAAACATGAACCAGTACGGCTACGAGGAAACAAATCAGTGTGGGATATGGAGAAATGGAAGGCCGCTTGTTAATCTTTTAATTGAATGTTATAGGGTCAGGCGATACTGTGGCGGGCGCCTATCTGATTTTATGGTGTTGGGATCTCGAGCAGAGAAGTCCAGTAAGGTCGGATGGGTACAGCCACAGTCACCGGACTAGGGGGGTAAATACCCATGATTTTAGTAGAGAGTTCAGGGGGGTGGTGGCGCCATATCTTCACTGATCCTCTTAGGTTTTAGGCAATGAGAGTTTTTATGCTTCAGCACAAAACCTCTCATTGGAGGGGTATTGTAACGGTACAGAATTGTATGTCCAAAGTAACATTTTAAAGACTGTAATCCCTATGTAGCCAGCGTTCACCTTTTTGGAACCTCGATTTCATCAATCACATGCAGTGTTATTACAAAACAATGCGTCTGTGTTTTGTCTTTAGACTCAGACGGGCCGGACACATTACGCAACTACATACAGTTTTGTGGCAGCCGTGAATCACGGAGAAAATGACGCCTAGTCATGTATTTCACCAGGCGGCAAAATGTTGCCAAACTCTATGCCTGTCTTATAGCGCCTTTTAAAAAAGCACCAATTGGAGCGCAGACTGGTGATCACGTGACCAGATTTTCTCCGTGCATTACCGCCTTAGCACAGTAATGAGTTAGTTCTACTGCAACTCATGGCCGCGCGGCTAGCCAATTAACCATCCCAGTGCTCGAGCAAAAGTTACGTCGGCCAATGAAAAAATTATATTGTCAAGAGAGTTTAAAAAGACAGTGAAGTATGTGATCCTAACCATTCAATAACAGTGTCAAAATTAAACAGTGAAAACAAATTTACGGTGTGTCAACCAAAAGGAGCGAATTCGTCGCAATAGTGCAACAGCGGAGAGCATCCCTCGTTAAGTATCGACTGACTTTCCATTATAAAATCATTTAAAACTTATTGAAGTATAATTCATCCTAGCTAAATGGTTAAACAAGATTAATTAATAAGAGATCTCTAAGGGAAAGGGGTTTTTATAAAATAGAGTAAAGGGGGGAAAAGATATAAAAGGAGTACTGGTTCATTAAATAGAATTCATTAAATAGAAGTCATTATAGTTAATTCAGAAATAGTTAAGGAAAGTTTTTTGATGTATACTTGTTTTTGATTGATAATTATTTGTAATTTATTGATAACCACAAGAAAAGGTAGAGCCATAAATAATATAATAACCTGTTGTATTATGAGTGCATAAAGTAAAGATAATGATATGAGTGCTTAATAAAAAAGAAAGATAATTTATTAGAATCCGAAAATTTTGTGTTAGCGTAATTATTTCGAAATTCAAATCCAGATAATCCTTTCTGCAGCTGTGTTCATCTGTAAAACCCTGGAGAAGAACCCTAAGGTTTTAACGGTACATTAAGGCCCGTTATCTTAATTATGGGGTTTGAGGATGTTTCATAATGTTTTATTGTATTCATGTTATATAAAGTATGGTTAGGTCCATTGTCCCTATGTATGCACAAACAACGCATATTCAGTAAGAGGAGAATAATTCCAAGGTCACCGGTGGACGGGCGAAACCGAGCAGAGATATTGGCGGTGTAAGTGGAGAAAGACTTTAATAACAATTTTTATTGGTTCACAAGGCTGTGTCGTCATTAATAAACGACAATGACGCATAAACAATAGCGTATGAAACAAGGCGTTGGCCAAGAGAACAAAAGATGGTGACATCAGATGTACTAATACGTACGCAAATTTTGCATATAACCAGTTCTCAGTTCCACACAGCACATCAGAGTGTCAACAGCTTACATCGCTGTTGGCGTAGTTTTAACCAGAAGTGTTTTAGACAAATTAGTATTGATAATAAAAATGTAACAGTAAATCTTCAAAGACTAAAACTAGCAAATTATTATTTAAATATGAAACGTAGAATCAGTGCTATCAAAATAAATCGACGAGGGACATGCGGCGACCACCTGCCATTTTAATACGGAGGATCTGACACCAACGGCGGAGCTACCAGCGTCCACATTCAGAGAAGTCAAAAATAATAACCATATCTTTATACCTTAATGAGCTCAAATTGAAATAAACCAAATAAAATGTATCTGTGATAGTGTGTGTGTGTGTGTGTGTGTGAGCATGTGGGAGTGAACAACTGGCCCTTACAATAAAATATCAGGGCATTGGTTTGTGAGATATACAAAACATTGAATTAAATCAATCACATGTTATTAAAGCTGCAGCTAGAATCAAATTTAGGGTAGGTTTAAGCTTCACAGTAATGGAAAGTAATGATTAATAAATAGGGGCGTAAGAAAATGTAGACGCCATTTTGTTTTTTGTATTTATATGTGACGCCATCTTTGGGTTGTTATTCAGTATTATAAATCTAATTTGGAAAAATTAAAGAACAAGTTTATGGCATCCAAATGGTAATCAGAGTTATTATTTCGATAACCTCAATGTTTCTGAATCTCGCTGAGTGTGAATTCGCTGGCCCTTAGAGAGGAAATTCATGTTGGGTATGAACCACGTGCTTATACCAGGAGTGTTATGGTAAGTACATGTGCTTTATTATATATTAGTAAAAATAAATACATATAAAAAAGTAGAAAGCTACAATTGGCCCCCGAACATTGGACTTTATATAAAATTATTTTATATAAAATAAGCCAGATTCAGAGACAAAGAGAGTGGCAAAATAATTCATAACGTAATACATGAGAGGTTATGTAGGTTATGTTGACAAATGAAAACATACAAACGACAATTGCAATCCAATAGTTATTTTAGTGTTAGAATAAAATTTTATCAAAATGGCAGAAAATAATGAAAGCGTAGAGATGAACAACACAGATACAGAATCGATTATATTGAACGAAATAAGTGCCAACTCGACACCTATAGCAATCAGTAATAAGGTGTCATTGGAAGACTTATTTCAATTAATAATAAAAACACAAAATAGCCAATTAAGAGAACAGATTGTTGAAAAATTTGATGAAAAGTTTAACCAGATGAATATTAAATTTAATGTAAAGTTTGACAGTTTTGATACCAAATTAAACAAACTAAAGAAACAAAGTAATTTTCAAAATGTAAAATTAAATCAAGTAGAGGAGAAATTTGAAGAATTAAAAAATGAAATGCACAAACGAAATTTTGATGTTGACAAGAAAATTAATGAGATAGAGACACAATGTGATGATGTTAAAAGACAAACAGAAACTGTAAATGAGCAAGTTAATACTAAGATAAGTAATTTAGACGATAAAGTCAATCAGATTAACGAAACAATTCAAAACCAGATAGAAACGCAGAATAGAGAAATAGAAATAAAATATGTAGCGACAGTAGAACAGTTAGAAATTAAGACTAAGAATGAGGTAGATAAGCAATTAGAATTGAGAACCCATGTTTTACAAAACAAATTAGAACAGCGTGAATCAAATGTAGTAGACCTAACAAGAAGCATTCAAACAATAGATAACACAATATCTGAGTATGAAAATAATACAACTGATAAAATAAGTGTATTACAGAGTAGAATTAAGGAAATAGATAGTTTACATATACAAAATTATAATGATGTGCATGATAAATATAACTTAGTTGAGAGTGACTTAACAAGGGTGAAGAATGAGTTACAGGGGGAGATTAACCAAAAATTAACGGGAACCACGGAAAGGGTTGTCATTACTAAAGATTTCTACAATGAGATAGAATTAGAATTGTTCAGTTATGAAAACCAAACAATACACCCCATGCGATTTATCAACCAAACCAGGGAGTACCACCATTTCAGTAACAGTAATTGGGAGATACAATTGACAAAGATAATTAAATGTTTTAAGGGTAGTGCAACGGTATGGGCGGAAGCACACAGAGTAGAGTGGGGCAGTTATGAAATGTTTGAACAAGCCTTTAAGGGAAAATATTGGCTAGAAGAGGAACAAGAAGCATTGAGAAGTAGAATAATGGGAACAGGTAGTTTTGGGAGTTACCCAAATAATAATATAACAATTTATGTAACTAAATTATATAACGAAGCCAAGTATCTAGAACCCCAAATTCCCTTTAAATCCTTTGTAAGATACGTTAGCAAACACCTACCCAGGGAAGTACAAATAACGTTGATGACTAAAGAAATAGAGAATTTAAGTGAGGTCGAGAAATTACTTGATATCTTACAAAGCATTAGAGATAGGGAAGTGAATAGGCGATTACCACCGGGTGATTATAAACATAACCACGTAGAGTATAGTTCTAAAAGAAATAGTACAATGAACATAATGATATGAATAAAAATTATCATTATAAATCAGGTGAGTGGAGATGTTATAAGTGTCAACAGGAGAATTATGCATCCCGTCAACAGTGCTTCAAGTGTAGACTACCGAGAGAAGTACAATGGAGGAGAGAGGAGATGAAACAGGATAAACCACAAGGTAGAGAAGCACCGAGCACAAGAGAAGCAGTAAACAATAACCAGGGACCGACTAAGGGACATCGAAGCCCCAACACAAGCAAACAGCAGGAAAACTAGAATCAACAGTGGTAGCCAGGACCCGACCACTGTTCAGGAAAACGCAGGAGGTCCAACCAGTCGAGGAGATACACAGCAACGTAATCAAGGCAGATATTGTAGCAGACCTGCTGGAAGAAGAAAGCAATGCAACAAGCGAGGTGAGAGCCGGACTGACAGAAATTCAGGTAACAGTAGAAAATAAAATTTATAGAACATTGATAGACACGGGTAGCGAGATTTCCGTAATAGCAGAGAACATTTTAATAGAATTAAGAGAGTTTAACAAAAATATTCCAGTTTTGCCAGTAGCAGGGGTCACGGTGATAGGAGTTACGGGTGTACGCAGCAAGAGAGTGACGAAACAGATACATTTGAGTTTTCTAATAAACAATGTAGAATTTGTAAACACATTTTTGGTAGTAAGAGGTTTAAGTTTAGATGTCATACTGGGTAATGATTTTTTACAAAGGACAAAAGCTGTTATAAATTTTAAGGAGAAGGTGATAGAATTAGATGGGGGTGACCGGTCGGTAAGAGTGAATTTTGAACAGGTATTAGACAAAGTTAGAACGAGTGGAGTGAAAATACTACAGAAGGGTGTAGGCGAGAATAGTATAGATACTAGAATAAATGCATGTATAGAGGCGGAGTATATGGATGAGTTTGAAGGTGAAAAGAGTAA
Source organism: Magicicada septendecula (assembly GCA_034769895.1). Lineage (NCBI taxonomy): Eukaryota > Metazoa > Arthropoda > Insecta > Hemiptera > Cicadidae > Magicicada > Magicicada septendecula. The sequence goes on along the minus strand of CM068370.1, from coordinate 50,241,625 downwards.
TATTAATAATGCAGTGTGGGAGTTAAGGGCTGATGAATTTTGTAGTGAAGGTGAGGTGGTAAGGAGTGGCCAGCGTGCAGCGTTGTGGCAGGTGATAGAGCGGTATAAGGGAGTGTTTGCTGATGTTCCAGGAAGGGCAAGAGAGTATGAGTGTGTATTGCAGATAAGGGAACACGCACCATTCATGCAAAGGAGCTACCCTGTCCCTTACTCAAAAAGACGAGCGGTGCAGAGAGAACTGGACAGGATGATGGAAACAGGAATTATAGAGAGGTCAGTATCGCACTATTCTAATCCACTAGTGGTAGTAATTAAAAAGGACGGACGAGTACGGTTATGTTTGGATGCAAGGAGAATAAATCAGATTATAATACCCGACCGAGAGTCACCAGAACCGATCAATGAGATCTTCCAGAAGTTCAGTGGAGTGAAGTATATGACATCGCTGGATCTCACAGCTGGATATTGGCAGGTACCGTTAGCAGAGGTGAGTAGAAAGTATACAGCATTTTTGTTTAATGGCAAGAATTACCAGTTTCGGCATCTACCTTTCGGATTAAATACCAGCGTCGCCAGCTTTATAAAGTGTTTAGATAAAATATTGAGACCCAAAGATTTAGATTTTTTGACGGTGTACGTGGACGATATTTTGATTGCATCCAGGACTTTCGAGGACCATTTAGATCACTTAGAATATGTATTATCTAGACTGGAGGAAGGAGGACTTACAATAAACTGGGACAAGTCAACATTTTTGCAGACACAAATCAATTTCTTAGGATTTATTATCACACCGGAAGGGATCTCAGCAAACCCAGACAAGGTCGAATCTATTATGCGTTTCCCTGAACCGAGGAATGTGAAGCAATTGCAAAGTTTCCTGGGGCTATGTAATTTCTATCGAAAATTTCAGCAAAACTACACAGATCTAACAGCAAGATTGAGCGCTGTACTACAGAAAACCAAACAGTGGAAGTGGGGAGAAGTAGAGCGTAAAGCATTTGAAGAGATTAAAAGAAAATTCAGCAGAATGATAATGATGAACCACCCGGATTTTGACAGAGTGTTGTATTTACAAACGGATGCAAGTAACGTGGCCGTAGGTGCGGAATTATATCAAGAAGACGAGGAAAAGGAACACAGGACTATAGAATTTGCAAGTAGATCGTTAATACAGGCAGAGAAGAACTATACGATGACGGAGAAAGAGTTATTGAGCATAGTATTCGCCGTTGGGAAATTTAGAACGTACATCCTAGGAAATCGCACGGTAATTAGGATGGACCACAAAGCCTTGTCATTTTTAAACACATGTAAACTTGATCACTGCCGTCTAACCAGGTGGGTGCTTGTTTTGCAGGAGTATAATTTTGAGTGGGAATATATCAAGGGAACGGAGAATAAGGTACCGGACACTCTGTCGAGGATTGACATGTTGGACAACAAAACAGGTAGGGATTTAAAGGAAATCGAAATTTTTCAGATCAGTAGAGAGGACAGGATTTTTGGAGAGGAAATGAGAGACATCAAAACCATGCAGAGAGCAGATGGTAAGTCAGGTAAGGTTATAGAGAGTTTAGAAAATGAGTTAATTAGATCAGAGTATAGTCAGTATTTTCAAGTTTATAATGGATTGTTGTTTAAGAGAGTAGTAGGGGTGAGCGTGTTTGGAAATTAGTAGTTCCAGAAGGGTTAGTTGAGAAGGTTGTTTGGGATTGTCACTTAAGGTATGGTCATTTTGGGGCGAAGAAGTGTGTGAGTGTGTTGAAAGAGTCATGTGTTTTCAGAAATATGGAAGCAAGGATTAGAAGGTTGTTAAAGGGTTGTGATTTATATCAAATCAAAGGTGGTAAACTACAGGGTTGAAGGGGAGATGAATTTTATAAAAGTGGAGAGACCGTTCGATTTAGTTGCGGTGGATTTGTTTGGACCGTTGCCGAAGGGTAGAGGCAGAGTACAGTATGTGTTTGTGATGCTAGATACATTTTCCAAGTATGTGATTATAGTATAAAAAGAGCTACCAGTCAGGTATTGAGCGAAAAAGTGACTAAGGATTACATGATACAAGTGGGCAAGCCGAAAATAATTTTGTCAGATCATGGGCCACAGTTCATCAGTGGTAGATGGCGTCAGACTCTAGGATGGGAAGGAATCATCACGAAGCATACAGCTGTGTGCCATCCCCAGTCCAACCAGGCTGAGCGTGTCATGAGAGAAATAGGCAGGATCTTTAGAGCCTATTGTCATGCTAAACACAGCGAGTGGCCATTGTACGTCAAGAAGGTAGAGAGTTGGCTGAACAGTACCACTCACGAGTCCACCGGCTATACGCCTCACGAGTTGATAAAGGGAACACGCCCCCCCGAGGATTATGGAACAGCTGTTTAATTACCCACCTGAGAGTGCGCCCATGGATGTGAGCATCAAGATCCGGTTGGCAAATGAGAACCTGTTGAGCAAAGGAGAAAGACGGAAACGTAGACACGACGCAAGAGGTAAATGGATGAAATATGAAATTGGACAGTTGGTGTTGGTGAGAAGGCACGATTTGTCAAATGCGCAGGAGAAGGAAATTAAGAAGTTCTTCCTGCTCTATGAAGGACCTTATGAGGTAATCGAGATCAAAATGCAGAATGCCTATGTATTGCAAGATAGGGAGACTAAGGAAATAGTAGGAACACACAATGCTACTCTTAGTACGTAGGCTTTCACGGCCGGTGTCATTATGATTAACTAAAACTTCCGGGCTGAAAGGCCGTGGTCGAGTGCTTGATCTACCGTAGCTAAACGTTTCTGCCACACCACCGGTGGCCATCTTCAGTAGCAAAAATGTGTTCGAATAGATGACACGCCGAACCCGTCTCCCAATGAACTGGGAACAAGCAACAGTGAGTTAAGGCTACGTTGTCTCTATTTGTTTACAACCAGGATACTTATTGAATGAACAAGAAGTCTAAACTAATGAAATTATAAACCAAATAGACACAAGAACCTTTGGTACTGGAGACGTAAACCTCACTTCCAAGAGAATAAAGATTTATAATACTACACCAATTCCACTGGGACTGGCAACCACAAGGATCGCGAAGAAGAACGAAGAACGGAAGAATTCCTGTAACACGCCGGGACATCAACTTTCAACCTTTATTGATAATCTGGACACATTTTCTAGTGAAAAGTAACCTGATCAGAACGTCTTCATGCAGTTGTAAACAGCCACGACTATCTTGCACATCGCCTTGTACGGTAACACCAGCTTATATTTAATTTTATACATTAAGAATTAGTAACAATTTGTAATACTTAGTAACCTTAATTTTGCATTACCTGGCCTTACTAATCGTTAAAAGAATCACACGTACCCTGGGATAAGAGATAAACAAAAATTATATTTAAATTGTATTATACAGAACTAGTCCATTAACAAATCGATTCAGCATTGTACGATCGATATTACGATCAAATAAACTGTGAAGAATACTGTTGGAAGTTAAAAAGTAATATAAATAAAGAATCCTTGTATGTAATGATGTTCTGTGTTATTGTAGAATAGGTATTATATTTTGATGGGGAAGTAATTTACAGATAAAGAAGTTGGTTAAACTATCAAGTGAAACTAACTAACCTATAAAAATAAGTCAATTACGAATAGCAGCGCTTGCTGTAGACCGCTGGTGGAACAAGAGAGTGCCGAACTAACGTATTCCTTTCGCCACATTTGAATTAATTTAAATCATACGGACCAAATAGGGTTGAAAAGAATTACCGAATTATTAACTAAGATACCTGTAATATAGAGTTATTCTATTGTAAAACACTTATTAATTGATCAACACAGGGTTATGTTCAACATAAGAGTTGCAGCAATGATAAAATAAAATAAATTTTTTTTTATTAATATTGAGTTGCAGTAGGTCGCATCTACAATAACATAATAAACATTTCCTTATAAACAGAGTTTCTGTATAAATTGGCGCAAACCAACGTGGAGCTTAATTAAACCCTGAACCAGATTAACTTCTATTTAATTACAAATTGGCAAAACCAACAGTGGGGCTTTTAAACATCCTCGAATATAATTAATAATTAACAATTCCTTTAAAATTCCCAAAACACCATCACCTATTTATTTCTATAAAATTCAACCTACAACTACCATGGCAGACAAGTTCATTATTCAGATTTTATTACTCAACTTTATAATCATTTTATATATTTTTTGCAATGACATTATACTATATTTTGCTCAACACCATTTCTAACTTTATCTTTTTTAACATTCAAGATCTACTATCTTTAACATTTGCTAACGTCGTTACCCCTGTAGTGACCTCCTGACCACACACACTATGACCCCCCAACCGAACTGTAGCGTTCGGTGCCTCTGCAACGACTGAATTTGTGGAGGAATTTTGTCATCTCCTTGCCCTTGCTTCGGCGTTACATTGAGAAAATAACAAGATATAATATCTAAAATAATATAGTTACATGCCCTTAAAACGGGTCTACCACCTGGCCTTGCTGTTCCTACTCGAACAGAGTGGCAGCCGCTGTTCCATAATTCCGGGGATTTCCGCTAAATTCACCCCCCATTGATTTCTACTATACACCAATTTCAAGCCAGCTATGGTCAAGGTTCTTATTTTATGGCCATAGCTGACCGCTAACCAATACCACGATTACTGCTGGTAAGGCAGTAATCGCCCGAAAAGTCGGGGAAATCAACTTCATTAGCATGTCTTACACTTTAACATCATTAATACACTGTACTGTCAAGAATCACATATAATATAAAATTATATTCAAAGTGTACACGCCTTCTTAAGGCCTCCGATGATGGCAACGGTCTGTGCGCTACTCATCAACCCACTTCGCTAGATACAGTAGCACATGCCACTACTGTGCTAGCCCAATTAATGCTAACTTAATTCCTCCTACATATGCTGTTCTTACAGTCCATTATTTATTTCTTTTATGAATTTGCTAACTTCTATAATTTTTATTGTTCGACTAAGCTTTTCGTCATCACTGACATCTTCAGGTCTTAAACAACGTCTATCAACTGTACATTGTAGGCTTTTATACTTTAGGCCCCTCTCCTTATGTCATCGCCCCTCCTATTGGTTCTAGCTGCTACCGCTCTTCACGGGAACTTTGTCTACATTTTTCCGTTAGGCATTTTTCTAACGTCCGTCAAATTGTTTTAAAAATCTCCCGTTAATTTCTTCATTCTTGACTTATATACTTGTATAAAAGCCTACAACGTACAGTTGATAGACATTGTTTAAGACCTGAAGATGTCAGTGATGACGAAAAGCTTAGTCGACCAATAAAAATTATAGCAGTTAGCAAATTCATAAAAGAAATAGTAAGGATGGCTGCTAATTTAAACAATACGAAGTCCATTATTTGACTAATACTTTTGTGAACATCACACAACTATAAAAAACACCCTTCAATCTTGCTCAAAAACAAGTTCTTTAATTATTTAGAATTTTCACATAGACACTTTGCAAGTTCCAACCTTCACTTTCACTAACATTTTCTTCTACAACCAATTAGGAATTACAACAATGGATCATCTGATACGCTTACATTACAAACATACATTCCCTTGTTTTCTGAGGGAAAACAAGCACTTGAAAAGAAAAAAATTTTTTACCATTTAAATTACAACAATTTCAAATATTTCGTTTCGTATTTTCTCAACGAAACTACCTTAGTTAGTGGAATACATTTTTTTTTTATAATAAGACTCTACTTTATCTTTCCATGAACTCTGGGTCCCCTCCCCGTTCTTGCGTGTTAAAATTTCTACTCACACCTTCTTGTGGAGCCAGACCACCGTTGGTTTCACCCCACTGTTGAGGCTACTGCCAACCATGGTCTGTCTCCTTGGCCAAAATCCACGATCAGAGGTGGTGAGTCTGTGATCGCCCGAAAATGGGGGAGAGTCCCTTCTGGAAAACACAAATACCAAAATTAATGATCATTCACTCATTTAGTTAAGTACCCATTGTTCATTTCTACGCTGACCATTATAACTTTAAATTAGTAGCATTGTGTGATTAACTAAAACTTCCGGGCTGAAAGGCCGTGGTCGAGTGCTTGATCTACCGTAGCTAAACGTTTCGGCCACACCACCGGTGGCCATCTTCAGTAGCAAAAATGTGTTCGAATAGATGACACGCCGAACACGTCTCCCAATGAACTGGGAACAAGCAACAGTGAGTTAAGGCTACGTTGTCTCTATTTATAACTTTTTGGCCGCTTAAGGTGTACCACGCGGACCAATGAGAAGCCAGCTCATCATTCTCGATTCTGATTGGCCATGGAAAATAAACCATGCCAGACACTATTTAAGGCGATGCTTTCCCCTCGGCGGTTCATAGCGACGGACGCATTCTTATGAATATGGATGGACTCCAGATGCAGGCGAGTGAAGTAACCCCGGACAGAAGACAACACACGGGCTTCATCAAACATCACCCGGTGATCGTCGTGGGAAAGAGCGTGTTCAGCAACTGCGGACTTTTCCGGCTGGCCCAGGCGGCAGTATATCCGATGTTCAGAGAGGCGCGTCCGGACACTACGCTTCGTGGTGCCTATGTAGACCTGGCCACACGTACAAGGAATACTGTACACCCCGCACGACGAGAGTGAATCCCTGGCATCTTTCACCGGTCGCAGGAACTGTTGGATCTTTTTGGTTGGCTTGAAGATCGTCCTGACGCCCCGTTTACTCAGCAACTTGCCGATGCGGTCAGTCACGCCACGGATGTAGGGCAAGACAGCAGAGCCAACAACCTCAGGCGACACCGACTCGTCCGGCCTACCAGATCTTCTCGGCCGGGCAGCTCTCCTAACCTCCGCAGCAGAATAGCCGTTGGACTGCAGTGCTTCCTCGAGATGCCGAAACTCATCTTCGAGATACCGGGGCTCAGAGATTCTTTTTTCCCGGTCTACCAGAGTCTTCAGCACCGCCCTCTTCTGCCTAGGATGATGATTGGAGGACTTATGCAGATATCTGTCGGTGTGCGTTGGCTTCCTATAAACTTTATGTCCCAAGCTGCCATCGGTCCTTTTCAGGACCAACACATCCAGAAAAGCCAATTGATCACCACTCTCGCGCTCCATTGTAAAATAAAGACAACGTAGCCTTAACTCACTGTTGCTTGTTCCCAGTTCATTGGGAGACGTGTTCGGCGTGTCATCTATTCGAACACATTTTTGCTACTGAAGATGGCCACCGGTGGTGTGGCCGAAACATTTAGCTACGGTAGATCAAGCACTCGACCACGGCCTTTCAGCCCGGAAGTTTTAGTTAATCACACAATGCTACTAATTTAAAGTTATAATGGTCAGCGTAGAAATGAACAATGGGTACTTAACTAAATGAGTGAATGATCATTAATTTTGGTATTTGTGTTTTCCAGAAGGGACTCTCCCCCATTTTCGGGCGATCACAGACTCACCACCTCTGATCGTGGATTTTGGCCAAGGAGACAGACCATGGTTGGCAGTAGCCTCAACAGCGGGGTGAAACCAACGGTGGTCTGGCTCCACAAAAAGGTGTGAGTAGAAATTTTAACACGCAAGGGGAGGGGGACCCAGAGTTCGTGGAAAGATAAAGTAGAGTCTTATTATAAAAAAAAAATGTATTCCACTAACTAAGGTAGTTTCGTTGAGAAAATACGAAACGAAATATTTGAAATTGTTGTAATTTAAATGGTAAAAAATTTTTTTCTTTTCAAGTGCTTGTTTTCCCTCAGAAAACAAGGGAATGTATGTTTGTAATGTAAGCGTATCAGATGATCCATGGTTGTAATTCCTAATTGGTTGTAGAAGAAAATGTTAGTGAAAGTGAAGGTTGGAACTTGCAAAGTGTCTATGTGAAAATTCTAAATAATTAAAGAACTTGTTTTTGAGCAAGATTGAAGGGTGTTTTTTATAGTTGTGTGATGTTCACAAAAGTATTAGTCAAATAATGGACTTCGTATTGTTTAAATTAGCAGCCATCCTTACTATTTCTTTTATGAATTTGCTAACTGCTATAATTTTTATTGTTCGACTAAGCTTTTCGTCATCACTGACATCTTCAGGTCTTAAACAATGTCTATCAACTGTACGTTGTAGGCTTTTATACAAGTATATAAGTCAAGAATGAAGAAATTAACGGGAGATTTTTAAAACAATTTGACGGACGTTAGAAAAATGCCTAACGGAAAAATGTAGACAAAGTTCCCGTGAAGAGCGGTAGCAGCTAGAACCAATAGGAGGGGCGATGACATAAGGGGAGGGGCCTAAAGTATAAAAGCCTACAATGTACAGTTGATAGACGTTGTTTAAGACCTGAAGATGTCAGTGATGACAAAAAGCTTAGTCGAACAATAAAAATTATAGCAGTTAGCAAATTCATAAAAGAAATAAATAATGGACTGTAAGAACAGCATATGTAGGAGGAATTAAGTTAGCATTAATTGGGCTAGCACAGTAGTGGCATGTGCTACTGTATCTAGCGAAGTGGGTTGATGAGTAGCGCACAGACCGTTGCCATCATCGGAGGCCTTAAGAAGGCGTGTATACTTTGAATATAATTTTATATTATATGTGATTCTTGACAGTACAGTGTATTAATGATGTTAAAGTGTAAGACATGCTAATGAAGTTGATTTCCCCGACTTTTCGGGCGATTACTGCCTTACCAGCAGTAATCGTGGTATTGGTTAGCGGTCAGCTATGGCCATAAAATAAGAACCTTGACCATAGCTGGCTTGAAATTGGTGTATAGTAGAAATCAATGGGGGGTGAATTTAGCGGAAATCCCCGGAATTATGGAACAGCGGCTGCCACTCTGTTCGAGTAGGAACAGCAAGGCCAGGTGGTAGACCCGTTTTAAGGGCATGTAACTATATTATTTTAGATATTATATCTTGTTATTTTCTCAATGTAACGCCGAAGCAAGGGCAAGGAGATGACAAAATTCCTCCACAAATTCAGTCGTTGCAGAGGCACCGAACGCTACAGTTCGGTTGGGGGGTCATAGTGTGTGTGGTCAGGAGGTCACTACAGGGGTAACGACGTTAGCAAATGTTAAAGATAGTAGATCTTGAATGTTAAAAAAGATAAAGTTAGAAATGGTGTTGAGCAAAATATAGTATAATGTCATTGCAAAAAATATATAAAATGATTATAAAGTTGAGTAATAAAATCTGAATAATGAACTTGTCTGCCATGGTAGTTGTAGGTTGAATTTTATAGAAATAAATAGGTGATGGTGTTTTGGGAATTTTAAAGGAATTGTTAATTATTAATTATATTCGAGGATGTTTAAAAGCCCCACTGTTGGTTTTGCCAATTTGTAATTAAATAGAAGTTAATCTGGTTCAGGGTTTAATTAAGCTCCACGTTGGTTTGCGCCAATTTATACAGAAACTCTGTTTATAAGGAAATGTTTATTATGTTATTGTAGATGCGACCTACTGCAACTCAATATTAATAAAAAAAAATTTATTTTATTTTATCATTGCTGCAACTCTTATGTTGAACATAACCCTGTGTTGATCAATTAATAAGTGTTTTACAATAGAATAACTCTATATTACAGGTATCTTAGTTAATAATTCGGTAATTCTTTTCAACCCTATTTGGTCCGTATGATTTAAATTAATTCAAATGTGGCGAAAGGAATACGTTAGTTCGGCACTCTCTTGTTCCACCAGCGGTCTACAGCAAGCGCTGCTATTCGTAATTGACTTATTTTTATAGGTTAGTTAGTTTCACTTGATAGTTTAACCAACTTCTTTATCTGTAAATTACTTCCCCATCAAAATATAATACCTATTCTACAATAACACAGAACATCATTACATACAAGGATTCTTTATTTATATTACTTTTTAACTTCCAACAGTATTCTTCACAGTTTATTTGATCGTAATATCGATCGTACAATGCTGAATCGATTTGTTAATGGACTAGTTCTGTATAATACAATTTAAATATAATTTTTGTTTATCTCTTATCCCAGGGTACGTGTGATTCTTTTAACGATTAGTAAGGCCAGGTAATGCAAAATTAAGGTTACTAAGTATTACAAATTGTTACTAATTCTTAATGTATAAAATTAAATATAAGCTGGTGTTACCGTACAAGGCGATGTGCAAGATAGTCGTGGCTGTTTACAACTGCATGAAGACGTTCTGATCAGGTTACTTTTCACTAGAAAATGTGTCCAGATTATCAATAAAGGTTGAAAGTTGATGTCCCGGCGTGTAACAGGAATTCTTCCGTTCTTCGTTCTTCTTCGCGATCCTTGTGGTTGCCGGTCGCAGTGGAATTGGTGTAGTATTATAAATCTTTATTCTCTTGGAAGTGAGGTTTACGTCTCCAGTACCAAAGGTTCTTGTGTCTATTTGGTTTATAATTTCATTAGTTTAGACTTCTTGTTCATTCAATAAGTATCCTGGTTCAAGGTAAATCGGGTTCATCATCATTTCTAATGGAATTAGTTTGAAGAAGGAATTAGTAATTCCGCTACCTTTTGGAGGTGTATAAGTATATTTCCCGAACTCTAGTAATTATTCATCAGTTTTTTTTGAATGGATTGGCTTTAAGATATTAGATTTATTAAGGTTTATTCCTTTTTATTTTATTTTATGTTTAAATTCGTCTACTGAACTGTTTTCAATAGCATATAACAATCGAATGTTAGGTTTTTTTAAATTCTCTTCTGGATTTGTATTAATTTAACTTCACCCATTAGCATATAACAATCGAATGTTGAAATCAACAAGATTTCTTGCATTTTAGTTACCCTAACAACCATTACTTTCTGTCATTGGATAATATTTGATATCCTAGAGCCAGAATTAGAAAATATTACTACTCTTTTTTAATAAAACACTCCATGCTTGGAATTACACCAATTACATAAAACTCTCACTTAATCTGCCTTATTAAACCGTATATATTTTACTATAGTTTCATCTGACTGGACTTATTAAAAAGGTATTAATTTCCTTTTACAAATATTAAAATTAGGCCTATTGGTTTTCTTACACCTGTTATAATTTAGTTTTGTTTTTAACTTAATTTTTCTTTACCTGACCTACTGTACAAATAGTCACTGGCTTATGGCCACTTACATCAATTTTAATTTCCTAGTTTCAATTCATTATGTTATTTAGTTCATCATTGAACCCTTCATTGTTTTTTAACATAACTATAAGAACTACTTGCCAACTTATTAACACTTATTGCCTTCCTGGCCAAGTTTACAAACATTATTTTAAACATCTTCATTAATCAATTAAAGTAAATACATTTAACATAATATCATACCTAATACATGTACTTATACTTAATTATTTAAATACAATTTTAACATAAATAAATTGAGTACCTAGGACTTAGTACTTCCTTAAAGCAACAGCTCCACACTTACTATCCACAAACATAAAATAAATATCCTGTAAACACTATATCATGCTACAGTACAACACCAAGTACATTTTATAACACATTAAATATTAATTGAACAGTATATTATACTCAACTCCTACACATTAAACTACTCCTATTAGACACAATGTCATTACATATTTTAGATTTAGGTACACTTTTGATGTTTTAATTACTTAGTAACCTTACTATGTACCTCTAATGCATTCTTCAGGTGAGATGGGCCCTCTTGTATTTGATAACAGGCTTTGGGCATTGTTTTAAATCATATTTACATATCTTTTTATGTAACGTCGGGGACCTCAACTCTGTTACGTTACATAATAAACATACATATCACAATTAAAACATATACAGAAATATAGGACAATTACAAAATATATAGACATACCTGTATACAAAATTACAAAACATATCAACACAATCGCATAGTAAAAACTTTAAAAACTATAGGAACGGATAAATGTATACATTCGATGCCAGTTAATATCATTTGTTTATTTACTTGTTACTATGGTAACATACCGATGACTGACACACTACCTACCACGTTATATTATACAGAAATATAGGACAATTACAAAATATATAGACGTACCTGTATACAAAATTACAAAACATATCAACACAATCGCATAGTAAAAACATTAAAAACTATAGGAACGGATTCGATGCCGGTAAATATCATTTGTTTATTTACTTGTTACTATGGTAACATACCGATGACTGACACACTTACCTACTGCGTTATATTATACAGAAATATAGGACAATTACAAAATATATAGACGTACCTGTATACAAAATTACAAAACATATCAACATAATCGCATAGTAAAAACATTAAAAACTATAGGAACGGATTCGATGCCGGTAAATATCATTTATTTATTTACTTGTTACTATGGTAACATACCGATGACGGACACACTACCTAGCACGTTATATTATAGATGTCGATTTTGTCAGTAAAGTGAAGGATCTAAAGATCGAACCTCATTGTAAGCTGATTTCGTTTGATATTGTTAATTTGTATACGAATATACCGGTTGCTGATACCTTACAAATTTTGAGAAATAACCTCGTCAATACTAATAAATTGAATGTTGAAAGTATTAATGAATTGATGGATCTTTTGGAGTTGATTCTTAACCAGAATTATTTCACGCTTGACAAGCAATTCTTTAGCCAACATGATGGAGTGGCAATGGGTTCTCCACTCTCTGGCCTCCTCGCTGAAGTGTACTTAAACCATTTCGAAAACTCCTTTATCTTTTCCAACAGTGTGTACAATGATAACATAATATTTTATGGCCGGTATGTTGACAACACCTTATTGATCTATAAAGGCACACGTAGACAAATAGACAGGCTACACACATATTTAAACAGTATTAATAACTATACAGTTTACACTGGAGCATGAGGACAGTGGAAAATTAAATTTTCTAGATTTGACGGTCACCAGAAACTAATAAATTGGAGTTTAATATTTATAGGAAACCCACTACAACTGACACTGTAATACACTGTAACGGGGCAAAAGGGGGGCTTTTTATTTTATTAAATTTGGGTTTTATTTTATTAAAATATTATTAAATTCAGTTTCATCTGTGTGGACAGCCACGTGTTCAAATGAAGCGTAGTTAGAACAAAGGACTTGTGAGGTGATGCCAATGCAACGGAATGTCGTGTTGTTGACGGTGATACAATTCTTGGAACTTTGATGCTGTGTGACACCCGCACACAAACGCGCAAGCACCAACATCTGCGGAGCGCCTAAACGACGCTGAGAAGTTTAAAACAATATGGCTTGGAGACGAAGGTTTTGTTCGCACGTGGTCCGAGCTGGAGGATATAAGTTTAAGTCACGCCCACTACAGTGACGTAAACCACTGGATAACAAATATCGTCGACGTCCAACACACGAAGATCACATGTGTTGGGCTGAACAGTAACAATGACTTTGGTACACAAGGCATTGCTGTTCCGCCTTGTCGAAGTATTGAAAGTGGAAGGGTTTTGGTGAAGGCTCTTCTCAGTTCTCTCACCGACGCTTACCTGGCCAGGTAACCGTCCCACGGGGCTCATGAAAAATTTTGAATATCAAGTAAATGTGAGTTTCAGTTATTCAAAAATGTGAAAGTGACTATAGTTTTCGGCAGGAAGAAGAAAAGTAAATTATAACTGTTTTCGAAACTACAACTAAATACGTAAGTGAGAAACCCCTCATTGCCGGCAAGGGTATTGCACAAATGGATCCAATAATGCTTTCTAAATAAATAAAAGGGAGTTTTTGTTTTAATATAGTGTGAATGTGAGAGTGGGCAGGCTGGGCTGTTTTAACTGTCTGTTTTAATTAAGGTAAGAGGTTCACTGTAATATTGTAATTGTTATCCAATCATGTCGTAAATATCAGTAAAACGTTTTATGCATTTTTTGTTAATTTTGGAAAAATAATCGCTTGAGCTAAGAGGCCAAGTAATGATATAATTTGAAGTTTAAAAAATTTAAAGAATGAAAAAAAATCTTAGTTTGATTCTCTTCACAAAATGCGAGTTGCGTCAGTTATTGAATTAACCTTTAATCACGTTTGCATCTTGACGTTCGTGTGGCGGATTCTGGGATGAGAGGGCAAAATATAAGGTAGGTGGAAGATAGATAATTTTATTTATTGGTATTTGTATTTAATATAATTTAACAGTGGCGCCCGAACAGGGACGAATTTTATTAATTGAATTGCATTAAAATTCCACACCTACAACAGATGCAAGCGTGATTTGGGGTTGAGTTAAGAATACGGAAAAGACACGAAAAATTAGGTTATATGTAACTAAGACCTAATGAATACCTAAGGTATGTAAAATAAGAAGTCTTAAAATACAATATAATAAAATAAATGTGATAAATTTACAATTCAAAAATGTCAGAGAATAATGAAAGTACGGTAAGTGAAATGGCTGAATTTAATGAATCAGCTGTTATGAGTAGCCTTGAAGTACATTCAACTCCGAATGTAGGTCAAGACGGAAAAAATATGAATATAAGTAGTACGAATGAAACAGACAGTACAGATGATTCGGGGATTCAGACGACCCCAAAACTAATTAAGGAAAGTAATCAACCTGAAAATAATATGATGAAATATCTATGTAGCACGCTGTGCAGTTTGAATAATAAATTTGACGTGCAAAATAATAATTTCAATGACAAATTTGACGAGTTGAAAAACTAAATACATGAACAAAAATTAAAGTGCGAAAGCAATTTCAGTGAGTTAAAAAACCATATTAGTGAGATCAATAAGCGTTTTGAAAACAATAATGAAGAATTTGTCAGTAAACTTAATGAGTTGAATACTAAAGTAGATAGTTCAATAACAAACTTAGACATTAAAATTAATGAGATAGATAGTCAGATATCAGAAAGAGTTGATAAACAAATAAATGAGAATAATGAGAAGTTAATAAATTCAATGAATGAATATAATAATGAGATGGAATTTAAAATAAATAAAAATAATACTGAGACTGAATGTAAGCTTAATAGTGTAGTAGTGACAATTGAAAAAATTAATCAGAATATCGATGAACATAAAAATAGTGTAGACCTTAAGATCAATGAAATTGAAAATACCTGTAAGACAGAAATGCAAGCATTAAATCAATCAGTTAGTGTAATAACAAAAAATAGCATTCAATCTGAATGTAGTAATGACCAAAAGTTATATTCAATTGAACAGAGCATTAGTAATGTGAAAGATGAGTTAAGTTTAGTAATAAACAAAGAATTAAGCAATGTTACTGAACGTATATTAATTACAAGAGATGTCAATAATGAAATTGAACTCGAAACCTTTTGTAGTGAAAACCGTAGAGTACATCCAATGCAATTTTTGAATAGAGTACGGGAGTTTAACAGATTTAACGGTAGTAGTTGGGAGATTAAATTATTAAAAATTTGAAGTGTTTTAAGGGTAATGCCGAAATATGGGCGGAAGTACATAATACAGAATGGAGTAGTTATGAGAAATTTGAGTCAGCATTCCGAAATAAGTATTGGTCAGAAGAGGACCAAGAAATTTTACGTAGTAAAATAATGGGAACGGGGAATTTTGGGAGAATAAATAACCATTTAACCATGTATGTAATGACAATATATAATGAGGCCAAGTACCTAGAACCGCCGTTGCCGTTCCGGTCATTTGTGAGACATATTAGCAAACACCTGCCCAGAGAGGTGCAGATTACATTAATGACGAGAGAAATTGTAAATATAAATGAACTGGAGAGTATGTTAGATGTGTTACAAAATATCGGGGAACGTGAAGTAGGGAGGCGTCCAAATCCACCAGAGGTACTAAACAATAATAATTACCATCAGTATAGGGGAACACCAAACTTTCATAGAGGAGCGCGTGGGGGAAATTTTGATAATAGGGGCGAGAGTTGGCGATGTATAGACTGTAATGTAGATAACTATTCAAATAGAACAACTTGTTTTAGATGTCATAAGAACAGGGAGTGTACACGTAGTGAGAGAATGCATCACCAGCCAAATCAGCAGCAGAGAGGAGCAGAATACAGTAGAGGAGCGCTGAGAGGAGGTGGAAATTACAACCGAGGAAGAGGAGGAAACAACCAAGCCGTAGCAGGCCCCTCCACGGTAAACTAGGAAGGACAATGGAGAATCGGGCCCAACCATTGTCAACGGAGAACCGGGTCCAAGTGACTGATGAATACCAGAGTAATATAATCAAAGTGGACATGGCGAAGGAGTTATTGGAAGAAGAGGACACCAAAGTTGTGGACCGCAAAACCGGATTGACGGAGGTGATAGTCACCATAGAAGGTAAGAGTTTGTCACCGGACAAAAGGCTTGCCGCATGACAAATGGCGCCAATCGTACACTCTAGTTATTTTGGTGGCCCTAAAAAGGACCGAGTGGCGAGAACTGTGATGTTGGTCGTGCCGCGCTGAGGTGTTCGGCGGCTGCGCCCGCTGATCGTGGCGTACTGCAGTCCTCTTCTTACGGCACCGGTTGTAGAGTCGGCTGCCGGCCCAGCGAAATCCATCGCTGGCGCGGAACTGGAGGGCGAAGACGCAAGAACGCCGGTTCTGTTCTTCGGCCGTTCCTTCCGGCTGACTCCGCGCCGATGTCGTCCGAGAGAGGAGAGGAGATGAAGTGCGTTCGATGGCGTGGCGATGAAGAGTGCCCAAAATTTTCTGCCGGCCCGGGTTTTATTGACTAACCGGGATCGCTGGTTGGCTCGCTCCGAGCACGTTGTTGGATTGGCTCGCTGTGTCCACCGCTGGTACCGGAGAGCAGATGTTCGCATACCGCTGCCGTCACAACTCCACCGGGTCTTGAATGCTCTCCGGTAGCCAGCCTACTGCTCTTCTCCAGATGTTGTGGAGGTGTCTGTTGGGCGCCATGTTGATTGGTGTGCCGGCTGGTAGCTCGCTGGCGTGGCTGGATCTTGCATCCGCAAGATGATCGCTGCCCCACGTTGGGCGCCACTTGTCACCGGACAAAAGGCTTGCCGCATGACAAATGGCGCCAATCGTACACTCTAGTTATTTTGGTGGCCCTAAAAAGGACCGAGTGGCGAGAACTGTGATGTTGGTCGTGCCGCGCTGAGGTGTTCGGCGGCTGCGCCCGCTGATCGTGGCGTACTGCAGTCCTCTTCTTACGGCACCGGTTGTAGAGTCGGCTGCCGGCCCAGCGAAATCCATCGCTGGCGCGGAACTGGAGGGCGAAGACGCAAGAACGCCGGTTCTGTTCTTCGGCCGTTCCTTCCGGCTGACTCCGCGCCGATGTCGTCCGAGAGAGGAGAGGAGATGAAGTGCGTTCGATGGCGTGGCGATGAAGAGTGCCCAAAATTTTCTGCCGGCCCGGGTTTTATTGACTAACCGGGATCGCTGGTTGGCTCGCTCCGAGCACGTTGTTGGATTGGCTCGCTGTGTCCACCGCTGGTACCGGAGAGCAGATGTTCGCATACCGCTGCCGTCACAAGTTATAAAACATTGATTGATACAGGTTATGAGATATCCGTAATTTCTGAGAATTTAATGGGAGAATTAAAAGAAATAAACAAAAATATACCATCGTTGCCAGTTGCGGGAGTCACAGTAGTGAGGGTAACTGGGGTAAGAAGTAAAAGAATAACTAGACAAGTACAATTAAATAGCTTGATAAACGAAATTGAATTTGAAAACACATTCCTAGTGGTTAAGGGGTTGAGTTTAGATGTAATATTAGGAAATGATTTTTTGGAGAGAAATGGGGCAATAATAGACTTTAGTAAACAAATAGTAAAATTTGAAAATGGGGGTAAACCAGTCAGGGTAAAGTTTAAGAAAGTAGTAGATGAAGTTAAAGTTACGGGAATAAAAATGATACAAAAGCCGGTAGGCGATGGAGAGATAGAAACTAAAATAAATATGTGTCGAAAGAGTGAGAGTATAGAAAATGAGGAGGGAGAGATGCATGTGAGTGATGAGAGTGTGTGTGTAAATAGAGCCAACAAATTTTTTAACGAAGGTGTAGTTGTAGGAAGTACTCAGCGAGAGGAGTTGTGGGCAGTTGTGGAGCATTTCAGAGATGTGTTTGATGAATCGCCAGGGAGAGCTAAGGATTATACATGTGAGCTGAAGGTTCGGGAACACTCACCGTACATGCAGAGGAGTTATCCAGTACCATTTTCAAAGAGAAGAGCTGTGCAGGAGGAATTAAACCGGATGATGAAGGGAGACATAATTGAAAGATCGATATCGCCATACTCAAACCCGTTAGTCGTAGTGATTAAGAAGGATGGAAAGGTAAGACTATGCCTAGATGCTAGAAAAATAAATCAAATTATAATACCTGACCGGGAGTCACCGGAACCAATTAATGAAATTTTACAGAAATTTAGCGACGTTAAGTACATGACATCATTAGACTTAACAGCAGGATATTGGCAGGTGCCGCTAGCAGCAGAGAGTCGGAGATATACTGCCTTTCTTTTTAATGGTAAGAATTATCAGTTCAAACGTCTACCATTTGGGTTAAACACCAGTGTTGCTAGTTTTATTAAATGTTTGGATAGGATATTACAACCTAAAGATTTAGATTTTTTAACAGTGTACGTAGATGACATACTGATAGCATCCAGAACATTCACTGAACATTTAGAGCATATAGAATATGTGTTAGACAAGTTACAGAAGGGGGGTCTGACAGTTAATTGGGATAAAACTAAGTTCTTACAAACGGAAATACATTTCTTAGGTTTTATTATTACGCAAGAGGGAATATTAGCTAACCCGGACAAGGTAGAAGCTATTATGCGCTTCCCAGAACCAAAAAACATTAAACAATTGCAAAGCTTTTTAGGTTTGTGCAATTTCTGTAGAAAGTTCCAAGAAAATTACGCACACACAACATCGAAACTAAGTGCAGTACTCCAGAAGAACAAGCAGTGGAAATGGGGAGAAACGGAAGGCGACGCATTTAACAAAATTAAGAGAAAATTTAGCCATATGATTATGATGAATCATCCTGATTTTAATAAAACTTTTTACTTACAGACAGATGCAAGCAACGTAGCTTTAGGGGCGGAGCTCTACCAGGAGGGCTGCGATAAGGGACATCTTACCATCGCCTTCGCCAGTAGGTCGCTTCTGTCTGCGGAGAAAAATTATACAACCACCGAGAAAGAACTTTTGAGCATTGTGTTCGCCGTGGGGAAGTTCAGGACATACATCCTGGGAAACGAAACGGTAATCAGAACGGACCACAAGGCACTGTCATTTCTGAATTCTTGCAAATTAACGCACAGTCGTCTAACCAGGTGGGTATTAGCTTTACAAGAATACAACTTTTCCTGGGAGTATATAAAGGGGTCAGATAATAAAGTACCAGACACACTTTCCAGGGTAGATATTATAGAAAATAAAACAGGTAGGGACCTTAAAGAGATAGAAATTTTTAGATTAACTAGAGAAGATAGAATTTTTGGTGAGGAGTTAATGGACATTAAGAATATGCAAAGATCTCAAAGTAAATTGGGTAAAATAATTGTTAGTTTAGAAGCGGAGGTAGATGGGTCTGAATATAGTACACGTTTTCAAGTATATCAAGGGATTCTGTTTAAAAATAGAAGGGGGAGCGTGATTGGAGGCTAGTTATACCAGAAGGGTTGGTAGATAAAATTATTTGGGATTGCCATATAAGGTATGGGCATTTTGGGGCAAGAAAGTGTGCTAATGTCTTAAAGGAATCATGTATATTTAAGAATATGGAGAGGAGAGTTAGAAGAGTGTTAAGAGTTTGTGATTTGTGTCAGAAATCAAAAGTAGTGAACTATAGAGTAGAAGGGGAAATGAATTATATAAAAGTTGAGAGACCATTTGATTTAGTTGCAGTTGATTTGTATGGGCCATTACCCAGAGGTAGAGGTGGTGTGTTGTATGTATTTGTAGTTTTAGACACTTTTTCAAAATTTGTTAAATTGTATAGTATTAAGAGAGCGACGAGTAAAGTCCTCAGCGAAAAAATAGTAAGAGATTACATGATTAATGTAGGAAAACCAAAAATAATTTTATCTGACCATGGACCATAGTTTATAAGCGGCAAGTGGCGACAGACGCTTGGATGGGAAGGCATCATACACAAGCATATGGCAGTTTACCATCCACAGTCGAACCAGGCAGAACGGGTGATGAGAAAGATTGGTAGGATATTTCGGGCGTATTGTCACGCCAAGCACACAGAATGGCCATCCTACGTTAAGAGAGTAGAGGAGTGGCTGAATTGTACCACCCATGAATCCACCGGATTTACGCCACATGAATTGATCAGAGGAACAAGGCCACCCAGAATATTGGAACAACTTTTTGAATACCCACCAGAAAATCAAATTATAGACGTAAACATGAAGATCAGATTAGCAAATGAAAATTTACTTACAAAAGGAGAACGGAGGAAGCAGAGACATGATGCGAAAGGTAAATGGACCAAATATGAGGTAGGTCAATTAGTGTTGGTAAAGAGGCATGATTTGTCGAGTGCACAAGATAAAGAAATAAAGAAGTTTTTCCTGTTATATGAAGGGCCATATGAAATTGTGGAAATAAAGATGCAAAATGCGTATGTGTTACGGAATCCAGCAACGCAGGAGATAGTGGGTACACAAAATGCGACGAACTTGAAGCTATATAGGTCACTGTAAATGTTTGAGTTTTATAGAGAATATTAAGATGTTGTTTATGTTTCAGAAGGGACTCTCCCCCATTTTCGGGCGGTCACGACCTTACCAGTCCTGGCCGTGGTTTTCGGCAATTGGAGGCGGGCCATGGTTGGCAGATCTTCCTTCGGGCGGTGAAACAATGATGGTCCGGCTCCACCAAAATTGGTCAAAATTTGAAATTTACACCACATATTGAACGCGGAGGGGGACCCCTAAAGGTACGTGACATAAATTAATTTTTTTTTACACTCAAGGTGCAGCGGCCAGGTGTACCTGTCACGTACCTGCACTGCCTCAGAGTGTTTGTAAATAATGGAGGCTGCACATATAACAAAGGCAGTGCATGCAAATTAAAATTTTAGTGTTAATGGCGAAGATAAATGTAGCCATTGACAATAGTTTCAGTGTAGTCTGAAAAGACGAGTTTTGTGGCAAGGGGGTCGGAGGGAAAATAGACAGCGGGTTTGAATAAATGGTAGAGTCAGAGGGGGTTTGGTCTAGAAAGGGGGACGTGAATTCACGTAGTGGATCTATTTTGCCTCCAATTTTCCCTTGCAGCAAGACCCCGTCTTTCAGGGTGATTACTGCCTTACTACCACTTATCATAGTAATAATAGACAGCCTCCAAGTGTAAATAGATATCAAAATAATTTGGAATGTTTTTAATTTTGAATTTATATCAACTTTAGTAAATAAGTGACCAAATAATTGTAAAGTTCATAGTATCAGTGAGAGTTGGAACGTGTTGAAGTATGTTAAATAAGATAAAAACTTGTCATACAAGATATGTGGGTAAATTTTGGGGGGGTTGAGTGGTGTTAATAGAAGTGCTATACTTAGGGAGTGTAGAAACTGCAAATGTAGACGGATTAGTTTAGTTATTAAGTGGCTAGTACGGTGGTGGCATGTGCCACCGTAGGTAGCGATAAGTGTTGGGGGTAACAGAGAGTGTTACCTCCATCGGAGGCCAAGATGGCGTAAAATACACGGCACACCCTTTTATATAATTTTATATTATATACTGATAGATTGCCGTGTATAATAATGATGATGATAACATGCCTGAAATTAGAGTTGATTTCCCCGACTTTTCGGGCGATTACTGCCTTACCAGCACACATCGTGGTTTTGGATAGCGGTCAGCTATGGCCATAAATTAAGAACCTTGACCATAGCTGGCTTGAAATTGGTGTATATTTGAAATTGATGGGGGGTGACATTAGGGGAAATCCCTGGAACTATGGAACAGCGGCTGCCACTCTGTTCGAGTAGGAACAGCAAGGCCAGGTGGTAGACCCGTTTTAAGGGCGTATAAATTTGTAACATGGATATGATGATATCCAAATAATTTCCAATGTAACTCTGAAGCAAGGACACGGAGATGTTAAATTCCTCCACCTATGCCGTCCTTGTGGAAGCAAATGGGCGCAACAGTCCACCAGAAAAAACAATAGTGTGTGTGGCAGGGTGGTTGCTCAGGGGAGCAACGAATGAAAATTTTGTAACTTAGCAATGGCAACTCGCTCTTGAAGTAATTAACTAATTGTTTGACTTGAGAAAATGGATACAGTAGATGTTTATTATATTTTGGTTATCATGCTTTAGTGGGTCATTAAGTTTGTTGTGTTAGAATGTAAGAATTATAAATATGTGTTGTATATTTTTTGTTATATAATTTTGTGTAGCATTTTGAACAAAGGTCATTCACCTTGCTAAGAAAATCAGCTGATCCGCTGTAGAATGTCACTTATAAATTGTTTGCAGATTTTCAATGTAACTAATGTTTGAATATAATGATTTTAATGTGTTAAAGATTTTGTTTTAAATGATGATAAAATGAATTGAAATAGTTAAGAATTTTAAAGGGTTTGTAAAAGATAGTAGATGGGAGATTTTGGGTGATTAATATTTTGTTGGGACATGTAGATCAGTCCAAGTTGAGTTTAAAGGGGTACTAGAGATGAATAAATATTGTTGTGAATAAATGTAAGATAGAATTTGAGATGTAATGGTGACACAGTAGCTATGGGGAATATATGTAGAGTATTGATTGATATATTGATGTAATAAATAAGTGGAGATATTTTGTAAATGAGAGTATTATATTGGGAGAGTAATTAGAGTTGATGGGAATTTTGTAAGGGGGGTAGTGTGGTAGGAGTCCGCAACAAAAGGGTTGGGACGGGAAGGGACCGTTTAGCGCCGGAAAGGGTTGCCTAGGTAGAATCCAGGGACCAACATAAGGGAATGAGCTTTTGGGGGGGGGGGGACACACATCCTGAGTACAAAGGGGTAGAGAGTATTTTTTTTTTATAAGAGTAGAATGATGCGAATTGAGTTGAGTAGTAAGTTGGGTTTAGAGATTGTTTGATAGATGTTTTGATAGAGATGGGTGTCATATTAGTTAAAGCTGTTAATGAGTGTTAGAGTCAGAAGGGGGTTATGAATATATATAAATGCCAAGTTGATACAATCAAGTTATTATGAATAATTAGATCACCCAAACTAATGGAGATTGAGAATGTTAAAGAAAGAGAGTCATAGTAAAAATATAAACTTAATGGAAACAAGTGACAAACTTTAATAGAATTTGAGAATAAAGTAAAGTTGTAAAATGTTTAATTTTGAGTAATTGAAATGTCAATTTTATTGTTAATTATAATAATACTATGTTAATTTTAAAGGTCACATTTTATTATGTTGTTGTGTTTGAAGATAGAATTTGAAAGATGTTTAATGTATTTTATGATGTAGCCTATGTATAACCTATGTAGGTCAAGGTTGTGGACTTGACCCAGTTTGATCAGCTGATGGGTGATGTTATAAACTATACCAGTTTTGGCAATGAAGTAATGCCAATTTTGTTGTTTGATTGATTTAAATAATTTTAAATTTTCTGAATATTGAGAAAAGTATATTTTAATAAATTTAAAATTTTTTTTGGAAAAAAATTTTTGATTTTCTGTGCCTGCCATCTAATTGATGTTTTGAGTTTTAAGTGTATTATTGTTTAGGTGTATTACTAGTGTTTTTTATTGAATTGTATTGTTTAGTATGTATGTCTAATCCAAGGTTAGGATAAATGAGTTCATGTGTAGTTAGATGTTCAATTTATTTGTTTCTCTGATTATGAATAATAGTGAAGAGAATTAATAGAGTGATGAATTATGTAACAGATTTTAGATTTTAGAAGGTCACTTAAATGAGTTTGATTTAATGATAAATATTTTGAATTTGAAAAATGTATTATAAGAGTATGTACGAGCCCAGTAACTGCTAAAGGCAGCCCAGTGTGCATGGTAAGGGGGTAAGGGGGAACATATCGGTTGAGGATCTGGCGTGGTATAAGACCAGGGGTTTGGATTTTGGGGGGTAGCATGTTAGACGGTTAGGTGCGCTGTGGTGCATGTCTGTTCGATTTTATGGTGTTGGGATCTCGTACAGAGAAGTCCAGTAATCTCGTTCAGATGCGGCCATGGGCGCCGAGCCAGGGGGGTAGTTTACCCAGGATGTATAAGGACAAATGGGGGGTTGTTGGCACCATATCCTCACCGGTCCTCTTAGGGGTTTAACAATGAGATTTCTTCTGTTTCGACAGAAGATCTCTCATTGGGGGGGTATTGTAATGGGGCAAAAGGGGGGCTTTTTATTTTATTAAATTTGGGTTTTACTTTATTAAAATATTATTAAATTCAGTTTCATCTGTGTGGACAGCCACGTGTTCAAATGAAGCGTAGTTAGAACAAAGGACTTGTGAGGTGATGCCAATGCAATGGAATGTCATGTTGTTGACGGTGATACAATTCTTGGAACTTTGATGCTGTGTGACACCCGCACACAAACGCGCAAGCACCAACATCTGCGGAGCGCCTAAACGACGCTGAGAAGTTTAAAACAATATGGCTTGGAGGCGAAGGTTTTGTTCGCACGTGGTCCGAGCTGGAGGATATAAGTTTAAGTCATGCCCACTACAGTGACGTAAACCACTGGATAACAAATATCGTTGACGTCCAACACACGAAGATCACATGTGTTGGCTGAACAGTAACAATGACTTTGGTACACAAGGCATTGCTTTTCCGCCTTGTCGAAGTATTGAAAGTGGAAGGGTTTTGGTGAAGGCTCTTCCCAGTTCTCTCACCGACGCTTACCTGGCCAGGTAACCGTCCCACGGGGCTCATGAAAAAATTGTGAATATCAAGTAAATGTGAGTTTCAGTTATTCAAAAATGTGAAAGTGACTATAGTTTTCGGCAGGAAGAAGAAAAGTAAATTATAACTGTTTTCGAAACTACAACTAAATACGTAAGTGAGAAACCCCTCGTTGCTGGCAAGGGTATTGCACAAATGGATCCAATAATGCTTTCTAAATAAATAAAAGGGAGTTTTTGTTTTAATATAGTGTGAATGTGAGAGTGGGCAGGCTGGGCTGTTTTAACTGTCTGTTTTAATTAAGGTAAGAGGTTCACTGTAATATTGTAATTGTAATTGTAATCCAATCATGTCGTAAATATCAGTAAAACGTTTTATGCATTTTTTGTTAATTTTGGAAAAATAATCGCTTGAGCTAAGAGGCCAAGTAATGATATAATTTGAAGTTTAAAAAATTTAAAGAATGAAAATAAAATCTTAGTTTGATTCTCTTCACAAAATGCGAGTTGCGTCAGTTATTGAATTAACCTTTAATCACGTTTGCATCTTGACGTTCGTGTGGCGGATTCTGGGATGAGAGGGCAAAATATAAGGTAGGTGGAAGATAGATAATTTTATTTATTTGTATTTGTATTTAATATAATTTAACAACACGCCACATCTTATCATCCGGTATCGCAGAAAATGGCTGCCTTCCATAGCATGGTTAACCGCCTCTTATCATTGCCCCTCAGCGATAAGGATTATCAAGACGAACTAAATACAATTAAACACATTGCCGTCACCAATGGCTACAAAAAAACAGTAGTAAATAATATCCTCAAAAAACATGTGAGACGAAAAAACGCAAACACGCTAAGGGCACCTGGGGACAGTGTGTATAAATACATTTCAATACCATACATGAGCTTTCTACCTAGAATTCTGTCTTCTATTTTAAACAAGTCAAACGTTGTCACATATAAGACTAGAAATAACATTTTAAATAGCCTTCGTGCTCAGGAACCAACAGTCCTTGAAAAGAAAACAGGGATCTATAAATTAATATGTAATAGTTGTGATGCCTTTTATGTGGGCCAAACAGGCCGTTGTTTTCTCAAGAGGTTTATTGAACATAAGCCACCCACTTATTTTCACAACACAGAAAATGTAAATCTAAATTTGCTACACATCTTATAGATGAAAATCACAACTATACTAATTTTCATACCAACTTGAAACCCCTTCACTTTTGTAATAAAGGACGTTACATGAACACCCTTGAAGAGTTTGAAATATATAGAGCGTATAATAATCCTGTTACCAGGCCACATGTTTTAAATGATCAGCTGAACTTTAAATCTAATGTCCTGTATGATACTGCGTTGCGATATTGTCGCGACACGAGTCAAATATGAACCAGTGCGCTGTCGGTTGCCATGCGGTGTACACCGTAAAACTGTTGTGCGCGTACTTTGTGTAATGTAATTGTGTTTTGTGTTTATGTGGATTTTAATATTTTTAATATATTGACAACTGTGCCATCATATGATGGTATGAAGACATTTTTTAAAAATCTGATGATGGGACAAGTGTCCCGAAACATGTCAATTGTATTGTGAAGACATTTACTTAAGCCACAGATGGTGAGTTGCATAGCGTTTAGTTGATTATAAAATACGTGGCTTGGACTATAAGCAGATTTATTCCATTAACAATAAGAATATCTTATTAGGCCATTTAGCTGTATTTATACATTTAATGCATCCTAATTAGTATACTAACAACACTGCTCTGTTTTACAGTAACACAATACATTACACTAACTCTAAAGAATTTCTTGTTTTCAGTTTAAAAAAGTTGAAATTGTGTATTCTTTTCTTTTCCATTCACTTTTTGTGAAACAACCTACATTAATATTGTAAGTTGCACCTTCGACATCTGTGTTAACTTGTGTTATACATTATTAATTCTCATGTTAGATTCGTTTGTTAAAGTTGCACGTAGGATGCGCGCTGTGTTATACACGCTTCGTGTAGCCTGTGTGTCCTTACCAGTCCTTACTCACTAATTACTTCTTCCTGATAGGCGCCAAATTGTTTTACCAGAAAACAATTAAAAGATTCTATCTTAGTTGTTTTGCGGTACTGTAGTATTTGATTCGAATTGTTCGCCGACTGTCTGGAACTCGAATCTCGCTGGAGTGGGGGAACATGTTACCAACGTAAAATGTTGTTGGCTAATTCTACTCACTGCTACAAAACACAACATACATAATATACTTGAAATAATTACTGGACAGTTAGTAACGATTCACACTTATTTATTTGGCTTTATAACTCGTTAAATTTCATTAATGTTTATACAAA
The DNA here is from genome assembly GCA_034769895.1 of Magicicada septendecula. Taxonomy (NCBI): domain Eukaryota; kingdom Metazoa; phylum Arthropoda; class Insecta; order Hemiptera; family Cicadidae; genus Magicicada; species Magicicada septendecula. Next base: position 50,214,431 of record CM068370.1, on the reverse strand, counting down.
TGTGATTAATATAATAGATTTTAGCCTCGGCAATAATTAATTGTTCACTCAGCAGAAAGCAGGGTTGGCAATGCAAAGTTAGTCAGTTGCCATGAAAGACGCCGTTTCTTATTTATACAAAATAAAAATTGCCAATGAATTCTTTTAAGTACGACAAAGAAGTACAGAACAAGATAATTATATAGAGTGCACCACCTTACAATTATGGTAATTAAATATGAAAAAGGTTTACATTAAATTCAATGCTGTGATGTTCAAAGTGTGTGTCAGTGTTCTTCATCTAATACATAGGTTATAATTCAGTTAGTTGGTATTCGTAAATATGTTTTATTTATTAATCTTTGAAAGAAATAATACCATCAGTCATAGTGAGAGTTCACAGTGTAGTGAGAAAATTTAAAGAGAATTTATTTCAGAAATTTAGTTAACTCAGCAATACTTATCAATTAGTTAATTTGCGGTGTAGTATCAGACAGTTGAAATAGGTTGGGTTCATCGATGTTGGTTCTCCAATCTTCAATCATCTTTGGATCTAGGTATGCCTTGCTTCTTTTTCACGTTAGTGGTCGATTTTAATTAATTTGAAGTTAATTAAGCTGGTCTGTTGCCTGGGTTAAATGTGTTATTCCCTCATCAGGTAGTTTGGTTCTTCACTTCATGGAATCTGGTCACTTTGACTGTTTTTAAATAAAATTTGGGCCCTTCACGGCTTGGCATCTCTCCCTCGTAAGCGTCACTATAAGATTAAACGTTCCCAACAGAAAAATCTTCAATAACGTTCCGTTGTCATGGTAACTAATAGATTCTGATTGGATAAACTTGACTTAAGACCATTGTTAGAATATTTGAATTTGTGTTCAAAATAATTAAATATCTTCTGATTGCTATTAATCTTCGGTATTCTTTTTTAAGTACGAGATATTATCACCACTGTTTGTATTTTGTTTCAAAGATTAATTTAACATCCCATAAGGTTGGGTTTGCTGGTGTATTAACATTGGACAGTTATGTCGATATTATCTAATTACATTGCTGTCTTATTTTATACAATTATTTTAACATTTCTTTCTTATTTTGATTCCCTAATTATCATTTACTGTTTACTTGTCTTTGATTTGCTAATGCCATAGTTAAATTCTTACAATTTGTAGTTTTTGGTGTTTTACAGTTAGGCATTTGCATAGGCCTAAGTAGTAATTGGCTATTTTTTCTTAATTTATACAGATTACATTTTATTTTCCCTTTGTACAGGTTTTGATTTGTTTTATACATGGTTTGTTTACTTGTTGAATGTTTTTGTTTCTGTTTTATAATAATTGTATGTTATTTTATTAGTTTCTATATTATGGCTTGTCTATTGTGTCCTAACTGCTTTTTCAATATTATTAGATTTGTCTGAATTTATCTTGTTTCTTAATTATTGCCTTTGTTTATAATTGAACTATTATTTACTATTCTCTATTACTTAAAACATAACATTTAGGTTTATGGTCTGTATAATTCCTTCAGCCATATTCCTATTCATCAAACATAATTATTATTGCATGTCATTTCTCACAATGTTCATACTCTTCATCTCCTCATACTCTTTGATAAATTATAATTATTACATGACATAAAAATTAAAACATAAACATGAACTAAACATAGTAATACAATGATATATCCTTATGACTAACTCTAAATGACGTTAAGCCATAACTGAATTTTCAACAACTGTTTACTATCTAACATTAATATCCTTTTTTATTATTATCAGTTTGTCATAAAAAATGTTCTTTAAAGTATAATTTTAAATTAATGATATTAGATTTTTATTTCTGTGAATCAAAATCATATATTCTGTGTATTAACACACTCATTCGGTCATTCGTTCTTTAATACATGAACAGTAATACTAATTAACAAATTAATACCTAAAATTAAGATTAGATTTGTAAACTAAAATATGACAAGTACAGTAGTAAGTACTACTATTATCTAAAACCTACTTATTATCTAGTTTGTTACACTTTGTTTAATTTTGTTATTATTACACTTGTGTTCACTGGATAATTGCTATTAAGTGCCACAGTCCTTTCTGTGATTAGCCATTATCAGCTTTCACTTATTTTTACCACTCACTGATGGTTTTTGATCACTCTTTAAGTTTTTAGTGTTTTTTCACTGATTATTTGGTGTCTATCCCTATTAATAGGGTTTTTATTTAATATGGGGTTCTACACTATCACTTTACACTTTATCTGTTTATTACCTAACTTTAAATTCGCTTTCTCACTTTACAGTGTTCACTATTTCTCTAACTCCCTTTCTCTCACTTTACAAGGTTTAATTATAATATTAACAAGTTCATGTCGTATTAGATTGATTTATCATAGTTATTCTCTATTTGTTTGGTTAGTGTACTTTGTTTAAATTTAAGTTATTGAATTTTAACACTTATCGTTTACATTGCTTGTTTGGTTGATACTAATAATTATCATTTACAATTATCATTCATTGGTTTCTTTTTCCATTACTTTATTGGATTGTAACATTTCTACTTTTCTTGTTCCACATTACTGGTTTGTGTCCTTTCATTTCTTTTCATTTCATTTATATTATGGTTTTCACCTTCTCATCTGGTTTCATTTTCTTTGGTCAATCACGGGTGTTGTGGCTGGTTCTAGTTATTACCTCCATTTCGTTTGTCTTGATATATCCTATCACTGGTATTGGGGCTTGTTATATTTTCTCACTTATTTTATTATGACTTATATATCCTTTCTTTGGTGTTGGGGCTGGTTCTACCTTCTCACTTATTTTATTATGATTTATTTATCCTTTCCTTGGTGTTGGAGCTGGTTCTACCTTCTCACGTACCATCTATTGGGTGATTATGGTTAAATCGCATTGTATTATTGTTTTCAACGTTTTGGTTCGTTGCTTGCTACATTTCTATTATCAGAGGTTACTTTTATATGTTTGATCATATTATTATGTTAATTACCCATTCTTTTATCTCTGATTCATCCCTTTTAATCATAGTGTTAAGTGTTTAATAATTTATTCCTATCATGTTTCTTCATTAGCGTGTGTTGAAGATATGTAACCTTACATATTGCCCTGCCACTAAAATTGATTATTTCGGCAAATATCGTTCAGGTTTTTGATTGAAATTATCAATCATTTATTTACTTTATTTTCTTAATCACTGGTTAGTTTTGAGCTATTGATTCTTAATATTTTCTTGAGTGTCAGTATTCTTCTTGATTTCTGTATTATATTTTTGTGTAATGTTCTTATCCCTTTGATATCTAATTCCCTAACATTATATTGAATCGGATCGGAGGGGTACTTTTGACTTCATTGCTCTGCCGTCAATTATACATATGATTCCTGGACTTATCTACAGTCAATCATTAATAAAATTCTATAAGTACAGTAGTCTTAGTGCAACTATAAATAAATACCATTTGTGGGATTCTCCACATTATTATCATTTAGTTTCTACAATACATTATTTCAAATTATAATGTTTTTTCTCTGATTCACACTCTTTAGCTCTTAGTGATGCGAAATTACTAGTTGGTATGATACACATGATATTATTATTTGTTTTTTATTTTACTTCTTTTTAAACACTAATTATTTATTAATCGGTTTCAGGATGCTTTTCTTGCATTTAATAATATTTTTTCATAGAGGATTGGTTATATATGTTCCCTTTCTTCTTTGGGTCTACGATCTCGTATGTGTTATTTTGATGGTCTTTACTCACTATATAAGGTCCTGTGTAAAGTAATAATAGCTCCTTGGCTATCCCTTCCATGGTACTTGGTAACTCTCTGTTTGTAAGTAGTATTTGCTCTTCAATCTGATATTGTATGGGTTTCGGTTGCATTTTCTTATATTTTTGTCTGATCTTGTCCGTCTTCTCGAGTATCTTGTGGTGAAATTGCACGTTATCGAACTGGTATCCTTCTCCATTGGGAAATTGAATTAATGAAGTAATTTCTCTTCTCACTGCCTCCTTCAATGAAATTGCGATCGGGTAAGATGTTTCTATCGTAGTTGACAGGCTCTCGGAATTGAATTTCGCACTGATAATCTCTGACCTTCCCAGGTGTATCTGAAAATACGTGTCTGTATCTATTGTACACGCCTATAAGTTGTTCAGCTTCTTGAACGGTTAATTGTGCGTTCGTTTTCTCTCTCTGGAAAGTTCGGATTTCTTCGATTTTTTCATGCCATAGTTCTTCATTGTCTGTCTCGTCACAAATTCCATTATTCGGTGTCTGTTCCCCAGCGTTTCGGTATCTCTGGATATGGTACATGGTTTTATTCGATTGTAATTCGTCACTATTAGTTAATTCTGTTGTCCATTGTATGTCACCCTTCTTCAAAAATAGCTTAGATTTGCTTAAGTCAATTATGGCTGAGTACTGGCGCACCATATCGCAACCAATTAGCATCTGGAATGGTAATCACTGGCCACTAAGAATGTAATTGTTACTGTTTGTCCGTCGCTCGTCAGTTCGAGTTGTACCTGTTTTCGGACGGTTTTATTCTGTCGTCCGGTCACTCCTACAAGGACAATGTTGCTGATGGGTAACGTAAGTATAGTTGTCTTACTCGCTTCTTGGATCTTATGAAGTTCGATAGTGTCGATTAACGAAATGTTTGATCACGTGTCTATTATTACTTGTGTCGGTACTCCGTTAACTTTCGTTGAGATGTAAGCAATTTCGCTGTGTTTATTATCAGATTGGTTGTTATTTTCCTCGAGCAATTCTTCTCCAATATTCTTTAAATAATTGTTTCGTACGATCGTAATTGTGAGTTCGTCGTTTGCTTGTGCAACGTTGCGATTTAACCCAATAGACTGGTTCAGTGAGGGTACAAGTAGCTTTTTCACTGCCGCTCTTAGTTTAAAGCCGTCTCGGGCTGTTCGTCACGCCTGTCTTGTTGACTTGTTGGCTGACTTCCGCTCGTTGATGGTCGGGGTTCAGGTTGGTTGTGATCTTCTTCACATCGGTCACCCCTGTATACCTCTTGACTACGACTTCGGCCTGTGTTGAATGTGTTATCACGTCCGTAGTTGTTGTTACTGTACCGGTGTCCGTAGGCGTTTCGGTCGGCACTTCGTCGTCCCTGATAATACGAACTATTTCTCCCGTCATTTTCGGCCCTCACATAGTGTACTTGTCGATAGCTACGATCTGGTTTGTTACGATTCCTATTGTCATTGTTATTGTTGTTAAAATTTGGCCTGTTGTAGTTCGTGTTATTCGGCCTATAGGGTTGATGTAGTGGGTTATTTGGCCGGTTGTACTGATGTTTTTGATTGTCTGGCCTATTGTTGTTATTATAACCGTTGTTTGGTTGACTGGCCGGATTATTATTGTTTGGTTTATTATGTGGCTCGTTGGGGTGGTTATTCGTATTATTACGGCTATTATAATTTGAGCGGTAATTATTGTTATTAAATTGGTAATCGTTCTGGAAGCTTTTGTTATCGCCCCTATCGTCCCGCTGTCAACTCCTACGGTAGTATCGCTACCTTTTATAGTCTTCTAACAGGGCTGCCATGGATTGTATGGTTTTGATTTGACTGCCCAGTCGCGCTCTGGAGACACCCTCTTCATAGTGAAAGGCAAGTTTCGTTACAAAGCTCTCTTCCGGAATTTTCGGCTCCAGATTCCTTGCTAGACATACTTTCCCCAAAAAATATGCTGTGAAAGTCGTCCCTCTGCTGGCGTCATACCTGCCGAAACATATGCTATCTCGAACGATGTTTTGTGTTGCCTCCGACCAGTATTTCCTCTTAAACACGTCCTTGAACTCCTCGTAGTTCGTGAGGTCGTGTCTCGTAGCCGTCCACCAATTATCATTTATGTCACGGAAGTACTCGTCCAAATACCCGCGGATGATGGTCCATCTATTCTCCCGAGTCTTTGCCAGTTGTTCATCCACTCTCTCTAGGAACTCCATCGGGTTTCGCTTGTATTGTTTGAAATTAATGACTTCCCGGTTGTCCATGAGCTGGTATTGCGATATTATTGGTGGTCTGTTATTAATGACTTCCAGCTCCTCTCTGATTTTGGCAATCTCTCGTTTCTGGATCTCTTCTATTTTGTCTTTATTATGCTGACCTTGTCCGCGAACTTCGCTTACAGCAGTGTCGATCTCCCGGCATTTCTCTCCAAAGTCTGTCCGCACCTGTGTTATGTTTTGCTCGGTTGCGGTTCGTATGGATTCTATATGAATCTGGCTGTCTTCTTCCAGATTAGTTATTCGGTCGCCAAAGTCTTCCTTCGTTTGTCGTAATTCTTGACTCGTGTTTTCCCATTTTCTGTGTATTTCGGAAATCTCTTGTCGTATACCCGTCATCTCCTCCTCAATCTTTTTATTGATCTGTTCATTGTTCTCTGCTATCTTCTCGTTTAAGACCTCCATTTTTTCTGGGTTCAGTTCGTCCCTTTTTTTCTTCCATGGTCTTACTATTTTCGGCCATTTGCTGGCTGATTTTTTTTTGTCCTCTTTTAATTCCTCCTTATTTTTGTTCAAATCTTGTTTTAATGATGCTATATTTTTTTCAATGTTTCTTCCATCATTAGTCTCATAATTTCCATGAAATCTGCGTCCCCTGGTTGTGTGGGTTTCTCCGGTTGATTCTCTGGCTGCACGGGTTTGACTGGCTCCATGGGAGGTAACATTTGTTCGGCGTCCTCGACCGAAGTCGCTTCCTTGTCGCCCACTCTAACTTATTTTTCGGCCTCCTTCGTCCGTCTCAGTGATGACGCCCTCTTATGTATCTTGTTCGTCTTTTTTCGTACTTGCCGCTAGATATTATTTTTCTCGTAAATCTAGCCCCACGTTGGGCGCCACTTTGTAAGTTGCACCTTCGACGTCGGTGTTAACTTGTGTTATACGTTATTAAATCTCATGTTAGATTCGTTTGTTAAAGTTGCATGTAGGATGCGCGCTGTGTTATACACGCTTCGTGTAGCCTGTGTGTCCTTACCAGTCCTTACTCACTAATTACTTCTTCCTGATAGGCGCCAAATTGTTTTACCAGAAAACAATTAAAAGATTCTATCTTAGTTGTTTTGCGGTACTGTAGTATTTGATTCGAATTGTTCGCCGACTGTCTGGAACTCGAATCTCGCTGGAGTGGGGGAACATGTTACCAACGTAAAATGTTGTTGGCTAATTCTACTCACTGCTACAAAACACAACATACATAATATACTTGAAATAATTACTGGACAGTTAGTAACGATTCACACATTTATTTGGCTTTATAACTCGTTAAATTTCATTAATGTTTCTACAAATGTGATTAATATAATAGATTTTAGCCTCGGCAATAATTAATTGTTCACTCAGCAGAAAGCAGGGTTGGCAATGCAAAGTTAGTCAGTCGCCATGATAGACGCCGTTTCTTATTTATACAAAATAAAATTGCCAATGAATTCTTTTAAGTATGACAAAGAAGTACAGAACAAGATAATTATATAGAGTGCACTACCTTATAATTGTGGTAATTAAATATGAAAAAGGTTTACATTAAATTCAATGCTGTGATGTTCAAAGTGTGTGTCAGTGTTCTTCGTCTAATACATAGGTTATAATTCAGTTAGTTGGTATTCGTAAATATGTTTTATTTATTAATCTTTGAAAGAAATAATACCATCAGTCATAGTGAGAGTTCACAGTGTAGTGAGAAAATTTAAAGAGAATTTATTTCAGAAATTTAGTTAACTCAGCAATGCTTATCAATCAGTTAATTTGCGGTGTAGTATCAGACAGTTGAAATAGGTTGGGTTCATCGATGTTGGTTCTTCAATCTTCAATCATCTTTGGATCTAGGTACGCCTTGCTTCTTTTTCACGTTAGTGGTCGATTTTAATTAATTTGAAGTTAATTAAGCTGGTCTGTTGCCTGGGTTGAATGTGTTATTCCCTCATCAGGTAGTTTGGTTCTTCACTTCATGGAATCTGGTCACTTTGACTGTTTTTAAATAAAATTTGGGCCCTTCACGGCTTGGCGTCTCTCCCTCGTAAGCGTCACTATAAGATTAAATGTTCCCAACGGAAAAATCATCAATAACGTTCCATTATCATGGTAACTAATAGATTCTGATTGGATAAACTTGACTTAAGACCATTGTTAGAATATTTGAATTTTTATTCAAAATAATTAAATATCTTCTGATTGCTATTAATCTTCGGTATTCTTTTTTAAGTATGAGATATTATCACCACTGTTTGTATTTTGTTTCAAAGATTAATTTAACATCCCATAAGGTTGGGTTTGACAGTTATGTCGATATTATCTAATTATATTGCTGTCTTATTTTATACAATTATTTTAACATTTCTTTCTTATTTTGATTCCCTAATTATCATTTACTGTTTACTTGTCTTTGATTTGCTAATGCCATAGTTAAATTCTTACAATTTGTAGTTTTTGGTGTTTTACAGTTAGGCATTTGCATAGGCCTAAGTAGTAATTGGCTATTTTTTCTTAATGTATACAGATTACATTTTATTTTCCCTTTGTACAGGTTTTGGTTTGTTTTATACATGGTTTGTTTACTTGTTGAATGGTTTTGTTTCTGTTTTATAATAATTGTATGTTATTTTATTAGTTTCCATATTATGGGTTGTCTATTGTGTCCTAACTGCTTTTTCAGTATTATTAGATTTGTCTGAATTTATCTTGTTTCTTAATTATTGCCTTTGTTTATAATTGAACTATTATTTACTATTCTCTATTACTTAAAACATAACATTTAGGTTTATGGTCTGTATAATTCCTTCAGCCATATTCCTATTCATCAAACATAATTATTATTGCATGTCATTTCTCACAATGTTCATACTCTTCATCTCCTCATACTCTTTGATAAATTATAATTATTACATGACATAAAAATTAAAACATAATCATGAACTAAACATAGTAATACAATGATATATCCTTATGACTAACTCTAAATGACGTTAAGCCATAACTGAATTTTCAACAACTGTTTACTATCTAACATTAATATCTTTTTTTATTATTATGAGTTTGTCATAAAAAATGTTCTTTAATGTATAATTTTAAATTAATGATATTAGATTTTTATTTCTGTGAATCAAAATCATATATTCTGTGTATTAACACACTCATTCGTTCTTTAATACATGAACACTAATACTAATTAACAAATTAATACCTAAAATTATGATTTGTAAACTAAAATATGACAAGTACAGTAGTAAGTACTACTATTATCTAAAACCTACTTATTATCTAGTTTGTTACACTTTGTTTCATTTTGTTATTATTACACTTGTGTTCACTGGATAATTGCTATTAAGTGCCACAGTCCTTTCTGTGATTAGCCATTATCAGCTTTCACTTATTTTTACCACTCACTGATGGTTTTTGATCAGTCTTTAAATCTTTAGTGTTTTTTCACTGATTATTTGGTGTCTATCCCTATTAATAGGGTTTTTATTTAATATGGGGTTGTACACTATCACTTTACACTTTATCTGTTTATTACCTAACTTTAAATTCTCTTTCTCACTTTACAGTGTTCACTATTTCTCTAACTCCCTTTCTCTCACTTTACAAGGTTTAATTATAATATTAACAAGTTCATGTCGTATTAGATTGATTTATCATAGTTATTCTCTATTTGTTTGGTTAGTGTACTTTGTTTAAATTTAAGTTATTGAATTTTAACACTTATCGTTTACATTGCTTGTTTGGTTGATACTAATAATTATCATTTACAATTATCATTCATTGGTTTCTTTTTCCATTACTTTATTGGATTGTAACATTTCTACTTTTCTTGTTCCACATTACTGGTTTGTGTCCTTTCATTTCTTTTCATTTCATTTATATTATGGTTTTCACCTTCTCATCTGGTTTCATTTTCTTTGGTCAATGACGGGTGTTGTGGCTGGTTCTAGTTATTACCTCCATTTCGTTTGTCTTGATATATCCTATCACTGGTATTGGGGCTTGTTATATTTTCTCACTTATTTTGTTATGACTTATATATTCTTTCTTTGGTGTTTGGGGCTGGTTCTACCTTCTCACTTATTTTATTATGATTTATTTATCCTTTCCTTGGTGTTGGGGCTGGTTCTACCTTCTCACTTACCATCTATTGGGTTATTATGGTTAAATCGCATTGTATTATTGTTTTCAACGTTTTGGTTCGTTGCTTGCTACATTTCTCTTATCAGAGGTTACTTTTATATGTTTGATCATATTATTATGTTAATTACCCATTCTTTTATTTCTGATTCATCCCTTTTAATCATAGTGTTAAGTGTTTAATAATTTATTCCTATCATGTTTCTTCATTAGTGTGTGTTGAAGATATGTAACCTTACATTTTGCCCTGCCACTAAAATTGATTATTTCGGCAAATATCGTTCAGGTTTTTGATTGAAATTATCAATCATTTATTTACTTTATTTTCTTAATCACTGGTTAGTTTTGAGCTATTGATTCTTAATATTTTCTTGAGTGTCAATATTCTTCTTGATTTCTGTATTATATTTTTGTTTAATGTTCTTATCCCTTTGATATCTAATTCCCTAACATTATATTGAATCGGATCGGAGGGGTACTTTTGACTCCATTGCTCCGCCGTCAATTATACATATGATTGCTGGACTTATCTACAGTCAATCATTAATAAAATTCTATAAGTACAGTAGTCTTAGTGCGACTATAAATAAATATTATTTGTGGGATTCTCCACATTATTATCATTTAGTTTCTACAATACATTATTTCAAATTATAATGTTTTTTCTCTGATTCACACTCTTTAGCTCTTAGTGATGCGAAATTACTAGTGGGTATGATACACATGATATTATTATTTGTTTTTTATTTTACTTCTTTTTAAACACTAATTATTTATTAATCGGTTTCAGGATGCTTTTCTTGCATTTAATAATATTTTTTCATAGAGGATTGGTTATATATGTTCCCTTTCTTCTTTGGGTCTACGATCTCGTATGTGTTATTTTGATGGTCTTTACTCACTATATAAGGTCCTGTGTAAAGTAATAATAGCTTCTTGGCTATCCCTTCCATGGTACTTGGCAACTCTCTGTTTCTAAGTAGTATTGTGCCGTACTGGGTTCGGCATTGTAGGCGATGTGTTTTTAAAACGAGTGGCTTTGACGTCACGCGCGGCCACGGCATCTCGTCGCCGTTGTGCTATGCTCACTGTTGTTGTGCAACGACGAAATTCAGTTGACGCGTCCAGCTGTTTTTGTACTTTCCTGCATCGAGAGTTTTTGTGGTTAGATAGACACCTTGAATCTGTCTCATTTCTGTTTGAACCCTCAACCAGATCATCTGCTCTCGGCTGACGGCACTCATCAGTTCAGGACTTCGTCGACTTTCTCTATGGTTGGCTGAATAAAGTTCTGCTCCAGGTATGTACAAGTTAACGGATTCTAAAGGAATATTTTAACCTCAAAATATGTGTTGTCTGTGTTTCAGCTTTAATTATAAAATATATACCCTGCATGTGTGTGCGTGTATATCAGTTTTCAATTTGGGCGTTAATGCAAATTAAAGATTAACTTAATATGAATGTAAATGTTGCGGGTCAAATTGACTTCAGTAAAGAAAATGATAATGCATCTTGCACTCAGCTGTTGTTTTTGTGTCATTAATAATTATGAAATACTTAGTTAATTAATTTGAACATTCTCAATGAAATACTTAAAACGTAATTAGTAGTTGAGTGAAATAAGTCACAGCTGGGGGGGTTCAATACAGATTAATACGAATTAGTGGCGATGTGTGTGTAGTGGCTGTTGAAGCATTAAAGTGTGTGTTAGGAATTTAATTCGGATGGCATATGTGGCGAGATCATTTCCTTATGACACCCTATACAACTCATTGCATGTCGCAGGTGCTCGAACAAGGGCGAGATGGGTGTCGGGTGTGATGACCAACTGTCCACCCTCCTGGCAGAGACGATCCTTTAGCCATCATATGCCGTCAGTCGAGATCTACCGTTCAGACACACTTGTGACGCTACGCTGCCCCAGGACTTCTTAGTACAACCGAGACACTACTGATCAGCCACAGTATTGCTTAAGTGCACCGGACGATCCAGGTGGGACCATTCTAATTATTTAATTCTATCTCAAAGACATTGTGAATGCACGGAAGCTCCCAGAAGCTCACTCATGAAGTTTTAAACGTTATACTTTTGCACAGACTCTCATGTTCAGTTCTGTGACTGCCTGTGTGAACATTACACAGTTAGACCTAATGAAATCTATTATGTTTGCTTATAATGTGTAAGAAAAATTACACACACATGCATATCCGCAGTCGGCTCTAAGTTCTATTTTTTTAAATCCAATTAAAGCTATTAGAGAGTTAGTTACTTTGTGCTTTCATGTCATGCGGTCATGGCAGAATTCTAGTCACGCAAAAGGGGCTGTCTGATGTCTTAAATTGTGAAAGTATTTTCATGGTCACATATGCTTATTGCTTATTATGATTAAGGTGAGGGTTGATTAGTATTTCGAGTCTCTGGTTTGGTTCGGGGCACTTACATTTTCTGGTGCTAATTACCATGGCATATTAATGCTTCGTAGCTGTTATTTATCTGATTACCTTGTTAATTATATTTATACATATATATATAGTTGTGCATTCATTTATTCTAGTTGAAAAGGGTTTTATGAGGGGTTTGGTACAGAAATGAGGGATGTTGTGTCATTTATGTTGTGTATGTGCTTGTGTGTGTAATCTTTATATATTTTGTTGGGGGAATATGTTATACATTAAAAGATCATAAATGTGCTTACTAAGTTACTAAAAGGCTAGCCTATTTTAAGTCCTTTCTATACAACACTTATGGATTAGTGATTTTCTAGTTTGTGAATAATATTATTGCAACCATTGACTTGAACATAATGTGGCAGGATTTATGCAATGTATGTGAATATTCAATTCACTCACATTTTATGCCATTAAGAATATTAATTGATATATATATATATTCCTGCAGCTAATTTTGCTCTTTGTTCAATCTATAACTTGTCATCTCATGTAAGAGTTGCATGCTTAATAAAGTATACGCTTGTTGGTTAATAGACTTTTTTTTTCATTTGCAAGTCCTGTCATTCACCTGGGGGGACATGTCTGTAATTGTAATTAGGCCTTGCACACTTTTGCTTTCTCTAGGTTCACCACCTAGTTCTAAATATGATGTCTCTCCCCTTTACAAAAAAAAAACTTAATAAAAATAAAATAAAATAAAAATTCAAAAAAAAATTTACAAAAAACTTATAAAATAAAAGGGGGGTTTCAAATGGTAGATCAGAGCGTGGTTATGATTCTAGGTATGTAGTAGATATTATTTCTGCTTTATTTTTCTGAACTTTGGAAGTTTTACAATCTGGGGACTTGTATTTATTTTCTTAAATGAAACTTGGTGTGGCTACAGGCATGTCAGCTGGTGTTGGGACTTGCAAATTATTTCAAAATTATTTTTTTTTATGTGAATCCAAGTGTTGAAATAAAAGTTAATGGTAATGTAACGATTTAATAAAATGAATAATCAGAATAATAACATATTTTATAAAATGAATAAGGGGTTGATGAAGTTTAAAATGATTTAATATGTGTTAGTGTTTAAGTAATTATTTTGTGATGTTGAGTGTAAGGTTGGTTTTGGAAAAGGGTTATAAGCACGTGATTGATGGTTTTTAAAATGAATGTGAGCTGATGGATTCACTTGGGCATACCCTGGAGCTCAGACAGATTTTGGACGTGATGAGGGCCGTCAGTACTTGTTGATTTTGATTGCGATTTGTTTCATGGAATAGACAATGTGTTTTATAGCACCCCCGTTATGTAGTATTTGTTTATTGAGGGCGTTGCGTTGCGGTATCGTGTATTCTGAATGCGGGCATGGTCCGACCAGATGTCATGGACTTGACAATTATATATTTTCGATTATATTGAATTTTATGTGTACTTTGTGGATTGTATATAGTGAGTCAGTTTTGTTGTTTCGTGTCGTGTTCTCTTCTGGGCATTTTGCATGGCTGTTTCTCTGCTTTTATGACACCCATCTCGTCGTATCGCTAGAGTATTCTGGAGCCACTTGTATGATCAAGTTCTTCCTGTCGTTTTCTTTGATTGTTGCTTTTATGTGGTGTGTGAAGATTGCGCGGTCATGTCCACTTCAGTGAATGTGGATTTATTTGTAAAAGATGAGCTCGAGTGGGAGGTCCGGTTCCGGGGACGGAAGCCGCAGGAGACGGTTGTTTCATTAAGGAAGCAACTCCGCGAGGCTCTTGCCTCCGGTGAGGCACCGAGTGGGAGAGTGTTGCTCACGGATGTCACAGCCGAGGTGGAACTGTGTACGGAAAAATTTTCTGAACTGCGAGATTTGGCCGAAGGCCTGCAGTCGGCGGCACCCGCTGCTACGGCTAGACAGAGGGTACGCCAACGTTTACAACATGTGTTGTGTCGATTACAGAACGCTGAATCACAGGCTACCACCTCGGAATTAGAAAAAAATGTTGTCACTCTTAGGGAGCAAGTGGCGATGGCCTTGCGAGAGTTTTCTCTCGGCCAGCGTCGCCCCGTGGATGCGAATTCCGGTTCTTCTTCTTCTTCTGTTGAGACGGCGGCCAAATTGGAACCCCCTGCGCATGTTCCTGCCTTTTCGGGGATGGCTGCAGCGAGCTATCACAAGCTCCCTAACCCACTGTCGGAAGTCATTCAGCGTCTCCCGGTTGTGGATGGTTTGGATCTTGAGGCGCTTTTGAAATTCTTGCTCATTTTTTTTCAGTTGGCAGATTTCCCTGGGCTGTCGGAGCGGACCTTGCTTGAGTTCGTTTACCCGTACTGTCGGGGATCTATGGCTGACCGGTTGACGAGCACCCTTCGGGATGGTGGTGGCATTGACCATTTTCATCGGGAAGTCCTGACGCTTTTATACCGGGAAGGCTGCGCGATCAGTTACGACATAAACATTTTTATAGAGTCCAAGCAAGTGGGGAGGCCCTTGCTCGTTTCATTTCTAGTGTTAAAGACGCGGCCAGGATCCTGAGGCTGGGGTTGTCGGAATCTGACATTATTCACACTATTCTGGAGGGCGTGACGCCGCAGGAACGGTCACGCTTGGTATTTGCTGTACGTCCCCAAAGTTTTATCGATTTGGACCGGCTATGTGCCGTGTCAAAGACCATACAAGGTAATGACGATATTAGAGCCCACGAGGCTAGGAGGTGTTCAGATCGCCAGGCTGTAGAGCGACGTGTTGGGCAGCCCGGGTCTTGGGGTTCTCGGCCTGCGCCTGTTCAGAGCTGTGAGGTGCGAGAATTATTTTGTTCCAGGTGTCATAGACCCGGTCACGTTGCGCGTTATTGTTCCGATTTTAGACAGCGTCAGGGGACTTCCCGAAAGAGTAACTATTCAAAAAACGTAAGCACTCGGGGAAGATAAGTCGGAAGTGGTCTTCCCCGTTAGGTCACTCTGTTCCTGTTTCACTTAACCCCAGGCGGGTAGTAGGTCCCGGATCATCTGGCTCCAAGGTCCTGCGAACTGTTTCCAACTACAGTTCAGTATGCCCCTTCCTGTTGGTCGAGTTGAAAAAGGGTCAGCTCAGAGCCTTAGTTGACTCTGGATCAGCCCGATCCATAATTTCATCTAGAGTATGTGCGGACCTTGAAAAACAGGGCTTACTAATAGGGTCGGATCGGTCTTCGGTGGTATGCTGGACTGCATCGCGGGAAATTCTGCCCATCTCCCGGGTGGTTTCCCTAAAGATTAAAATCGAGAGTTTTTCATGGGTGTGGCGATTTTTGGTTTCTCCGGCTCTGGGAGTCGACTGTATAGTGGGTGCCGATTTCATCTCCAAGAGTGGTCTCGTTTTAGACATTCAAGGGCACCACTGTTATTTTAAATTTAATCGGGAAGTTGTCATTCCTTTCCTTGGGTACCAGGGAGCTAAGGGAGGTATCCAGGAGGTTGTGTGTCCCGATTCAGAAAGAGACCATCTCACTCCGTCCCAGAAGCTTGCCTTAGATCATTTGTGTGAGCAATTCCCCACAGTATTAACTCCCAACTTGGGGCTCACACATCTTTTGGAGTACAAGATCCGGTTAACGGACTCCACTGCGGTACGTTCACACCCATACAAGTTCGCTCCTCCGAAGATGGATGTTCTAAGAGAGAAGGTTCAGGAATTGCTTAAACAAGGGGTCATTGAACCTTCTAATTCTAGCTATGCCAGTCCAGCATTTCTGGTGACCAAGCCTGGGGGTAAACAGCGCATGGTCATAGACTATCGCAAATTAAATGCTAACATCGAGGTAGATTCGGTTCCTCTTCCTGATTTACATTCTGCTTTTGATTGGTTTAGTGGGGCCAGATATTTCACCATCTTTGACCTCAATGCCGCATATCATCAGATTCCTCTGTCTAAGGAAAGCCGTCCTTATACGGCATTCTGCGTGCCATGGAATCTTTATCAGTATACCAGAGTACCCATGGGTCTGGCTGTGGGGGCCCAAACCCTCACGCGACTACTTGACACTGTATTCCATGACGTGAAATTTAAGTTCATCTTCAATTATCTTGACGACCTTTTAGTCTACAGCAAAACGTTCGAGGAGCATCTGTGTCACCTGAGATAGGTGATGTGTCGGTTGAGGAGTGCTGGCCTCACTGTCAATCCAGACAAGGTAAAATTTGCACAACAGAGTATTTCGTTTTTGGGGCATCTCGTCTCATATGGGGGTGTGACGGTCAACCCAGAGAGGACCCAAGGCATCTGAGATTTTCCTCCCCCTAGGGATGCGAAGGGTATTGCCAGATTTGTTGGCATGATTAATTTTTATCGTAGATTTATCCTTAATGCCGCGGAGATTGCTGTCCCTTTAAACGAACTCAGGAAAAAAGGCACCAAATTTGTATGGGGAGAGAGGCAACAGCGGGCCTTTGATACCCTCAAGGAGGCGATCGTCTCCCCCCCTGTGTTGCGGATGCCTGACTTTCCTAAAACGTTAATTTTGCAAATGGACGCAAGTTCTGTTGCGCTCGGGGCGGTTCTGTCCCAGGAAGTTGATGGTGCTAGGCAGCCGGTGGCATTTATATCCCGGACCTTGACCAACAAGAGAGGAAGTCTTCAGTGTATGAACTAGAGTGTCTTGCTGTCGTGTACGCTCTAGATAAGTTCAGGCGTTTCCTGGAACACGCTGAGTTCCTGCTTGAGACCGATAATCAGGCTCTCTCTTGGCTTCTCGCTCATCCCCGGCAACTGGGTAAAATAGGACGTTTGGGTGGTCAAGATCTCATCCTTTAAATTCAAAGTGCAACACATTAGGGGAACACAAAATGTTGTTATAGACGCCTTGTCACGTATGTTCTCCCAACCCAGTGAAGCCCATTCTGAGCAACCCTGTTCCGTTCTGCTGGATTTTCCTTTAGCTTTTACTGATGTGTTACCCCATCAGTTAAATGATGAAGAGTTGGGTCCGATCATCCAACACCTAAAAGAGGGTAACGTACAGGCCCCATATTTCTTGTCCAAGGGCGTCCTGTGCTGCCGAGAACGAAAAGGACGTGCCCCGAAGATTGTGCTGCCTAGCAAGCTCGTGCCCATGGTCTTCAGCTACTATCATGATTCCCCAGTAGGTGGCCATAAGGGAATTTCGAAGACCATTTCCAGTATTAGGAGACATTTCATCTAGAAGGGCATGGATAGGGACATCGCGGCTCGTGTGAAAGCATGTCATCTCTGTGGCTTGAGTAAGCCTGCTCAAAACACCAAATTGGGTTTATTGTCATCCGATGTGGCGAGCAAACCGATGGAGAAGTTATTCATCGACTACGTGGGACCTTTCCCTCGTAGCAAGTCAGGTAACGCTTACCTACTTGTTTGCGTGGATGCTTTTTCGAAGTTTGTCTGGCTACTGCCCTTACGACAGGTAAACACTCGCTCAACTATCTTTATGCTACAGACCCATGTCTTTCAGCATTTCGGTTTTCCGTCCACCATTGTCTCTGACAATGGACCACAGTTCATTTCGAATGATTTCCGGCGAATGTGTTTCGCTAACGGCATCAAACATGTGACCACTTCCCCATACTACCCTCAACCGTCCCACGCGGAGAGATTTAACCGGAATCTCCGTTCAGCTCTTATCGCCTACCATGCTGAACAACAAGATTGTTGGGACCTAAATTTAAAGTGGTTGCAATTGGCATTTAACACGGCCCTACACGAGAGTCACAAGGCCGTACCCTTTGAGGTCATGTTTGGTTTCTCGCCGAGTTTGCCATTAGACAATTTGTGGCACATTGACGATCTTCTACCTAGCGATCCGGAGGTCAAGACTGTGGACAGATGGAGGGAGGTCCGGAGGAATTTGCTTCGTGCGCACGAACGCGTCCGTAGTCGCTACAATCAGGGGCGAATTCCAAACCCATTTAAGATTGGCGACTTGGTCTACTGCCAGAGCCATCCGATTAGCTCAGCCATAGATAGGAGGGCCGCTAAACTATGTTATCGTTGGTCGGGACCATACCGCATTCTTCGGTTTGTGTCGCCCGTTACGGTGAAATTGGGTGATCCCGGAGGGGATGTTGAGAGAGTAACCACTCATATCTCAAAGCTAAAGTTTTGCCATAAGGCATAAGTGAGTGGTGACAGTTTTGTCCCATAAAGGGGGGAATGCTATTTGGGTTCCTGGATCTCAGTTATTAGATTTGGGAGGCCTTGGTGGTCAGTACTCAGAGCTGGCACCAGCGATTCTTCTCTTTCTCCTGTTCTATTCTGTTCCTTATATCTGCATGCGGACCAGGGCCCGGCGAGCATGCAGGACGCACACTTACATCTTCTCTTTCAGACACACATTCACAGACTCGCACCTCTTCCTTCTGCCTTTTTCGTTTTCCTGAGTAACTGAACCCACCAAGTGCGATTTACAATCTGAGATTTTTCCAGGATTCCCGCAGCCGTCGTGCTTGAGTACTGCTTTGATTTGGGTCAACCATGTTGCCCTTTTGGGGTGAGGGTGTGCCGTACTGGGTTCGGCATTGTAGGCGATGTGTTTTTAAAACGAGCGGCTTTGACGTCACGCGCAGCCACGGCATCTCGTCGCCGTTGTGCTATCCTCACTGTTGTTGTGCAACGATGAAATTCAGTTGACGCGTCCAGCTGTTTTTGTACTTTCCTGCATCGAGAGTTTTTGTGGTTAGATAGACACCTTGACTCTCTCTCATTTCTGTTTGAACCCTCAACCAGATCATCTGCTCTCGGCTGACGGCACTCATCAGTTCAGGACTTCGTCGACTTTCTCTATGGTTGGCTGAATAAAGTTCTGCTCCAGGTATGTACAAGTTAACGGATTCTAAAGGAATATTTTAACCCCAAAATATGTGTTGTCTGTGTTTCAGCTTTAATTATAAAATATATACCCTGCGTGTGTGTGCGTGTATATCAGTTTTCAATTTGGGCGTTAATGCAAATTAAAGATTAACTTGATATGAATGTAAATGTTGCGGGTCAAATTGACTTCAGTAAAGAAAATGATAATGCATCTTGCACTCAGCTGTTGTTTTTGTGTCATTAATAATTATGAAATACTTAGTTAATTAATTTGAACATTCTCAATGAAATACTTAAAACATAATTAGCAGTTGAGTGAAATAAGTCACAGCTGGGGGGCTTCAATACAGATTAATACGAATTAGTGGCGATGTGTGTGTAGTGGCTGTTGAAGCATTAAAGTGTGTGTTAGGAATTTAATTCGGATGGCATATGTGGCGAGATCATTTCCTTATGACACCCTATACAACTCATTGCATGTCGCAGGTGCTCGAACAAGGGCGAGATGGGTGTCGGGTGTGACGACCAACTGTCCACCCTCCTGGCAGAGACGATCCTTTAGCCATCATATGCTGTCAGTCGAGATCTACCGTTCAGACACACTTATGACGCTACGCTGCCCCAGGACTTCTTAGTACAACCGAGACACTACTGATCAGCCACAGTATTGCTTAAGTGCACCGGACGATCCAGGTGGGACCATTCTAATTATTTAATTCCATCTCAACGACATTGTGAATGCACGGAAGCTCCCAGAAGCTCACTCATGAAGTTTTAAACGTTATACTTTTGCACAAACTCTCATGTTCAGTTCTGTGACTGCCTGTGTGAACATTACACAGTTAGACCTAATGAAATCTATTATGTTTGCTTATAATGTGTAAGAAAAATTACACACACATGCATATCCGCAGTCGGCTCTAAGTTCTATTTTTTTTAATCCAATTAAAGCTATTAGAGAGTTAGTTACTTTGTGCTTTCATGTCATGCGGTCATGGCAGAATTCTAGTCACGCAAAAGGGGCTGTCTGATGTCTTAAATTGTGAAAGTATTTTCATGGTCACATATGCTTATTGCTTATTATGATTAAGGTGAGGGTTGATTAGTATTTCGAGTCTCTGGTTTGGTTCGGGGCACTTACATTTTCTGGTGCTAATTACCATGGCATATTAATGCTTCGTAGCTGTTATTTATCTGATTACCTTGTTAATTATATTTATACATATATATATAGTTGTGCATTCATTTATTCTAGTTGAAAAGGGTTTTATGAGGGGTTTGGTACAGAAATGAGGGATGTTGTGTCATTTATGTTGTGTATGTGCTTGTGTGTGTAATCTTTATATATTTTGTTGGGGGAATATGTTATACATTAAAAGATCATAAATGTGCTTACTAAGTTACTAAAAGGCTAGCCTATTTTAAGTCCTTTCTATACAACACTTATGGATTAGTGATTTTCTAGTTTGTGAATAATATTATTGCAACCATTGACTTGAACATAATGTGGCAGGATTTATGCAATGTATGTGAATATTCAATTCACTCACATTTTATGCCATTAAGAATATTAATTGATATATATATATATTCCTGCAGCTAATTTTGCTCTTTGTTCAATCTATAACTTGTCATCTCATGTAAGAGTTGCATGCTTAATAAAGTATACGCTTGTTGGTTAATAGACTTTTTTTTTCATTTGCAAGTCCTGTCATTCACCTGGGGGGACATGTCTGTAATTGTAATTAGGCCTTGCACACTTTTGCTTTCTCTAGGTTCACCACCTAGTTCTAAATATGATGTCTCTCCCCTTTACAAAAAAAAAACTTAATAAAAATAAAATAAAATAAAAATTCAAAAAAAAATTTACAAAAAACTTATAAAATAAAAGGGGGGTTTCAAATGGTAGATCAGAGCGTGGTTATGATTCTAGGTATGTAGTAGATATTATTTCTGCTTTATTTTTCTGAACTTTGGAAGTTTTACAATCTGGGGACTTGTATTTATTTTCTTAAATGAAACTTGGTGTGGCTACAGGCATGTCAGCTGGTGTTGGGACTTGCAAATTATTTCAAAATTATTTTTTTTTATGTGAATCCAAGTGTTGAAATAAAAGTTAATGGTAATGTAACGATTTAATAAAATGAATAATCAGAATAATAACATATTTTATAAAATGAATAAGGGGTTGATGAAGTTTAAAATGATTTAATATGTGTTAGTGTTTAAGTAATTATTTTGTGATGTTGAGTGTAAGGTTGGTTTTGGAAAAGGGTTATAAGCACGTGATTGATGGTTTTTAAAATGAATGTGAGCTGATGGATTCACTTGGGCATACCCTGGAGCTCAGACAGATTTTGGACGTGATGAGGGCCGTCAGTACTTGTTGATTTTGATTGCGATTTGTTTCATGGAATAGACAATGTGTTTTATAGCACCCCCGTTATGTAGTATTTGTTTATTGAGGGCGTTGCGTTGCGGTATCGTGTATTCTGAATGCGGGCATGGTCCGACCAGATGTCATGGACTTGACAATTATATATTTTCGATTATATTGAATTTTATGTGTACTTTGTGGATTGTATATAGTGAGTCAGTTTTGTTGTTTCGTGTCGTGTTCTCTTCTGGGCATTTTGCATGGCTGTTTCTCTGCTTTTATGACACCCATCTCGTCGTATCGCTAGAGTATTCTGGAGCCACTTGTATGATCAAGTTCTTCCTGTCGTTTTCTTTGATTGTTGCTTTTATGTGGTGTGTGAAGATTGCGCGGTCATGTCCACTTCAGTGAATGTGGATTTATTTGTAAAAGATGAGCTCGAGTGGGAGGTCCGGTTCCGGGGACGGAAGCCGCAGGAGACGGTTGTTTCATTAAGGAAGCAACTCCGCGAGGCTCTTGCCTCCGGTGAGGCACCGAGTGGGAGAGTGTTGCTCACGGATGTCACAGCCGAGGTGGAACTGTGTACGGAAAAATTTTCTGAACTGCGAGATTTGGCCGAAGGCCTGCAGTCGGCGGCACCCGCTGCTACGGCTAGACAGAGGGTACGCCAACGTTTACAACATGTGTTGTGTCGATTACAGAACGCTGAATCACAGGCTACCACCTCGGAATTAGAAAAAAATGTTGTCACTCTTAGGGAGCAAGTGGCGATGGCCTTGCGAGAGTTTTCTCTCGGCCAGCGTCGCCCCGTGGATGCGAATTCCGGTTCTTCTTCTTCTTCTGTTGAGACGGCGGCCAAATTGGAACCCCCTGCGCATGTTCCTGCCTTTTCGGGGATGGCTGCAGCGAGCTATCACAAGCTCCCTAACCCACTGTCGGAAGTCATTCAGCGTCTCCCGGTTGTGGATGGTTTGGATCTTGAGGCGCTTTTGAAATTCTTGCTCATTTTTTTTCAGTTGGCAGATTTCCCTGGGCTGTCGGAGCGGACCTTGCTTGAGTTCGTTTACCCGTACTGTCGGGGATCTATGGCTGACCGGTTGACGAGCACCCTTCGGGATGGTGGTGGCATTGACCATTTTCATCGGGAAGTCCTGACGCTTTTATACCGGGAAGGCTGCGCGATCAGTTACGACATAAACATTTTTATAGAGTCCAAGCAAGTGGGGAGGCCCTTGCTCGTTTCATTTCTAGTGTTAAAGACGCGGCCAGGATCCTGAGGCTGGGGTTGTCGGAATCTGACATTATTCACACTATTCTGGAGGGCGTGACGCCGCAGGAACGGTCACGCTTGGTATTTGCTGTACGTCCCCAAAGTTTTATCGATTTGGACCGGCTATGTGCCGTGTCAAAGACCATACAAGGTAATGACGATATTAGAGCCCACGAGGCTAGGAGGTGTTCAGATCGCCAGGCTGTAGAGCGACGTGTTGGGCAGCCCGGGTCTTGGGGTTCTCGGCCTGCGCCTGTTCAGAGCTGTGAGGTGCGAGAATTATTTTGTTCCAGGTGTCATAGACCCGGTCACGTTGCGCGTTATTGTTCCGATTTTAGACAGCGTCAGGGGACTTCCCGAAAGAGTAACTATTCAAAAAACGTAAGCACTCGGGGAAGATAAGTCGGAAGTGGTCTTCCCCGTTAGGTCACTCTGTTCCTGTTTCACTTAACCCCAGGCGGGTAGTAGGTCCCGGATCATCTGGCTCCAAGGTCCTGCGAACTGTTTCCAACTACAGTTCAGTATGCCCCTTCCTGTTGGTCGAGTTGAAAAAGGGTCAGCTCAGAGCCTTAGTTGACTCTGGATCAGCCCGATCCATAATTTCATCTAGAGTATGTGCGGACCTTGAAAAACAGGGCTTACTAATAGGGTCGGATCGGTCTTCGGTGGTATGCTGGACTGCATCGCGGGAAATTCTGCCCATCTCCCGGGTGGTTTCCCTAAAGATTAAAATCGAGAGTTTTTCATGGGTGTGGCGATTTTTGGTTTCTCCGGCTCTGGGAGTCGACTGTATAGTGGGTGCCGATTTCATCTCCAAGAGTGGTCTCGTTTTAGACATTCAAGGGCACCACTGTTATTTTAAATTTAATCGGGAAGTTGTCATTCCTTTCCTTGGGTACCAGGGAGCTAAGGGAGGTATCCAGGAGGTTGTGTGTCCCGATTCAGAAAGAGACCATCTCACTCCGTCCCAGAAGCTTGCCTTAGATCATTTGTGTGAGCAATTCCCCACAGTATTAACTCCCAACTTGGGGCTCACACATCTTTTGGAGTACAAGATCCGGTTAACGGACTCCACTGCGGTACGTTCACACCCATACAAGTTCGCTCCTCCGAAGATGGATGTTCTAAGAGAGAAGGTTCAGGAATTGCTTAAACAAGGGGTCATTGAACCTTCTAATTCTAGCTATGCCAGTCCAGCATTTCTGGTGACCAAGCCTGGGGGTAAACAGCGCATGGTCATAGACTATCGCAAATTAAATGCTAACATCGAGGTAGATTCGGTTCCTCTTCCTGATTTACATTCTGCTTTTGATTGGTTTAGTGGGGCCAGATATTTCACCATCTTTGACCTCAATGCCGCATATCATCAGATTCCTCTGTCTAAGGAAAGCCGTCCTTATACGGCATTCTGCGTGCCATGGAATCTTTATCAGTATACCAGAGTACCCATGGGTCTGGCTGTGGGGGCCCAAACCCTCACGCGACTACTTGACACTGTATTCCATGACGTGAAATTTAAGTTCATCTTCAATTATCTTGACGACCTTTTAGTCTACAGCAAAACGTTCGAGGAGCATCTGTGTCACCTGAGATAGGTGATGTGTCGGTTGAGGAGTGCTGGCCTCACTGTCAATCCAGACAAGGTAAAATTTGCACAACAGAGTATTTCGTTTTTGGGGCATCTCGTCTCATATGGGGGTGTGACGGTCAACCCAGAGAGGACCCAAGGCATCTGAGATTTTCCTCCCCCTAGGGATGCGAAGGGTATTGCCAGATTTGTTGGCATGATTAATTTTTATCGTAGATTTATCCTTAATGCCGCGGAGATTGCTGTCCCTTTAAACGAACTCAGGAAAAAAGGCACCAAATTTGTATGGGGAGAGAGGCAACAGCGGGCCTTTGATACCCTCAAGGAGGCGATCGTCTCCCCCCCTGTGTTGCGGATGCCTGACTTTCCTAAAACGTTAATTTTGCAAATGGACGCAAGTTCTGTTGCGCTCGGGGCGGTTCTGTCCCAGGAAGTTGATGGTGCTAGGCAGCCGGTGGCATTTATATCCCGGACCTTGACCAACAAGAGAGGAAGTCTTCAGTGTATGAACTAGAGTGTCTTGCTGTCGTGTACGCTCTAGATAAGTTCAGGCGTTTCCTGGAACACGCTGAGTTCCTGCTTGAGACCGATAATCAGGCTCTCTCTTGGCTTCTCGCTCATCCCCGGCAACTGGGTAAAATAGGACGTTTGGGTGGTCAAGATCTCATCCTTTAAATTCAAAGTGCAACACATTAGGGGAACACAAAATGTTGTTATAGACGCCTTGTCACGTATGTTCTCCCAACCCAGTGAAGCCCATTCTGAGCAACCCTGTTCCGTTCTGCTGGATTTTCCTTTAGCTTTTACTGATGTGTTACCCCATCAGTTAAATGATGAAGAGTTGGGTCCGATCATCCAACACCTAAAAGAGGGTAACGTACAGGCCCCATATTTCTTGTCCAAGGGCGTCCTGTGCTGCCGAGAACGAAAAGGACGTGCCCCGAAGATTGTGCTGCCTAGCAAGCTCGTGCCCATGGTCTTCAGCTACTATCATGATTCCCCAGTAGGTGGCCATAAGGGAATTTCGAAGACCATTTCCAGTATTAGGAGACATTTCATCTAGAAGGGCATGGATAGGGACATCGCGGCTCGTGTGAAAGCATGTCATCTCTGTGGCTTGAGTAAGCCTGCTCAAAACACCAAATTGGGTTTATTGTCATCCGATGTGGCGAGCAAACCGATGGAGAAGTTATTCATCGACTACGTGGGACCTTTCCCTCGTAGCAAGTCAGGTAACGCTTACCTACTTGTTTGCGTGGATGCTTTTTCGAAGTTTGTCTGGCTACTGCCCTTACGACAGGTAAACACTCGCTCAACTATCTTTATGCTACAGACCCATGTCTTTCAGCATTTCGGTTTTCCGTCCACCATTGTCTCTGACAATGGACCACAGTTCATTTCGAATGATTTCCGGCGAATGTGTTTCGCTAACGGCATCAAACATGTGACCACTTCCCCATACTACCCTCAACCGTCCCACGCGGAGAGATTTAACCGGAATCTCCGTTCAGCTCTTATCGCCTACCATGCTGAACAACAAGATTGTTGGGACCTAAATTTAAAGTGGTTGCAATTGGCATTTAACACGGCCCTACACGAGAGTCACAAGGCCGTACCCTTTGAGGTCATGTTTGGTTTCTCGCCGAGTTTGCCATTAGACAATTTGTGGCACATTGACGATCTTCTACCTAGCGATCCGGAGGTCAAGACTGTGGACAGATGGAGGGAGGTCCGGAGGAATTTGCTTCGTGCGCACGAACGCGTCCGTAGTCGCTACAATCAGGGGCGAATTCCAAACCCATTTAAGATTGGCGACTTGGTCTACTGCCAGAGCCATCCGATTAGCTCAGCCATAGATAGGAGGGCCGCTAAACTATGTTATCGTTGGTCGGGACCATACCGCATTCTTCGGTTTGTGTCGCCCGTTACGGTGAAATTGGGTGATCCCGGAGGGGATGTTGAGAGAGTAACCACTCATATCTCAAAGCTAAAGTTTTGCCATAAGGCATAAGTGAGTGGTGACAGTTTTGTCCCATAAAGGGGGGAATGCTATTTGGGTTCCTGGATCTCAGTTATTAGATTTGGGAGGCCTTGGTGGTCAGTACTCAGAGCTGGCACCAGCGATTCTTCTCTTTCTCCTGTTCTATTCTGTTCCTTATATCTGCATGCGGACCAGGGCCCAGCGAGCATGCAGGACGCACACTTACATCTTCTCTTTCAGACACACATTCACAGACTCGCACCTCTTCCTTCTGCCTTTTTCGTTTTCCTGAGTAACTGAACCCACCAAGTGCGATTTACAATCTGAGATTTTTCCAGGATTCCCGCAGCCGTCGTGCTTGAGTACTGCTTTGATTTGGGTCAACCATGTTGCCCTTTTGGGGTGAGGGTGTGCCGTACTGGGTTCGGCATTGTAGGCGATGTGTTTTTAAAACGAGCGGCTTTGACGTCACGCGCAGCCACGGCATCTCGTCGCCGTTGTGCTATCCTCACTGTTGTTGTGCAACGATGAAATTCAGTTGACGCGTCCAGCTGTTTTTGTACTTTCCTGCATCGAGAGTTTTTGTGGTTAGATAGACACCTTGACTCTCTCTCATTTCTGTTTGAACCCTCAACCAGATCATCTGCTCTCGGCTGACGGCACTCATCAGTTCAGGACTTCGTCGACTTTCTCTATGGTTGGCTGAATAAAGTTCTGCTCCAGGTATGTACAAGTTAACGGATTCTAAAGGAATATTTTAACCCCAAAATATGTGTTGTCTGTGTTTCAGCTTTAATTATAAAATATATACCCTGCGTGTGTGTGCGTGTATATCAGTTTTCAATTTGGGCGTTAATGCAAATTAAAGATTAACTTGATATGAATGTAAATGTTGCGGGTCAAATTGACTTCAGTAAAGAAAATGATAATGCATCTTGCACTCAGCTGTTGTTTTTGTGTCATTAATAATTATGAAATACTTAGTTAATTAATTTGAACATTCTCAATGAAATACTTAAAACATAATTAGCAGTTGAGTGAAATAAGTCACAGCTGGGGGGCTTCAATACAGATTAATACGAATTAGTGGCGATGTGTGTGTAGTGGCTGTTGAAGCATTAAAGTGTGTGTTAGGAATTTAATTCGGATGGCATATGTGGCGAGATCATTTCCTTATGACACCCTATACAACTCATTGCATGTCGCAGGTGCTCAAACAAGGGCGAGATGGGTGTCGGGTGTGACGACCAACTGTCCACCCTCCTGGCAGAGACGATCCTTTAGCCATCATATGCCGTCAGTCGAGATCTACCGTTCAGACACACTTATGACGCTACGCTGCCCCAGGACTTCTTAGTACAACCGAGACACTACTGATCAGCCACAGTATTGCTTAAGTGCACCGGACGATCCAGGTGGGACCATTCTAATTATTTAATTCTATCTCAACGACATTGTGAATGCACGGAAGCTCCCAGAAGCTCACTCATGAAGTTTTAAACGTTATACTTTTGCACAAACTCTCATGTTCAGTTCTGTGACTGCCTGTGTGAACATTACACAGTTAGACCTAATGAAATCTATTATGTTTGCTTATAATGTGTAAGAAAAATTACACACACATGCATATCCGCAGTCGGCTCTAAGTTCTATTTTTTTTAATCCAATTAAAGCTATTAGAGAGTTAGTTACTTTGTGCTTTCATGTCATGCGGTCATGGCAGAATTCTAGTCACGCAAAAGGGGCTGTCTGATGTCTTAAATTGTGAAAGTATTTTCATGGTCACATATGCTTATTGCTTATTATGATTAAGGTGAGGGTTGATTAGTATTTCGAGTCTCTGGTTTGGTTCGGGGCACTTACATTTTCTGGTGCTAATTACCATGGCATATTAATGCTTCGTAGCTGTTATTTATCTGATTACCTTGTTAATTATATTTATACATATATATATAGTTGTGCATTCATTTATTCTAGTTGAAAAGGGTTTTATGAGGGGTTTGGTACAGAAATGAGGGATGTTGTGTCATTTATGTTGTGTATGTGCTTGTGTGTGTAATCTTTATATATTTTGTTGGGGGAATATGTTATACATTAAAAGATCATAAATGTGCTTACTAAGTTACTAAAAGGCTAGCCTATTTTAAGTCCTTTCTATACAACACTTATGGATTAGTGATTTTCTAGTTTGTGAATAATATTATTGCAACCATTGACTTGAACATAATGTGGCAGGATTTATGCAATGTATGTGAATATTCAATTCACTCACATTTTATGCCATTAAGAATATTAATTGATATATATATATATTCCTGCAGCTAATTTTGCTCTTTGTTCAATCTATAACTTGTCATCTCATGTAAGAGTTGCATGCTTAATAAAGTATACGCTTGTTGGTTAATAGACTTTTTTTTTCATTTGCAAGTCCTGTCATTCACCTGGGGGGACATGTCTGTAATTGTAATTAGGCCTTGCACACTTTTGCTTTCTCTAGGTTCACCACCTAGTTCTAAATATGATGTCTCTCCCCTTTACAAAAAAAAACTTAATAAAAATAAAATAAAATAAAAATTCAAAAAAAAATTTACAAAAAACTTATAAAATAAAAGGGGGGTTTCAAATGGTAGATCAGAGCGTGGTTATGATTCTAGGTATGTAGTAGATATTATTTCTGCTTTATTTTTCTGAACTTTGGAAGTTTTACAATCTGGGGACTTGTATTTATTTTCTTAAATGAAACTTGGTGTGGCTACAGGCATGTCAGCTGGTGTTGGGACTTGCAAATTATTTCAAAATTATTTTTTTTTATGTGAATCCAAGTGTTGAAATAAAAGTTAATGGTAATGTAACGATTTAATAAAATGAATAATCAGAATAATAACATATTTTATAAAATGAATAAGGGGTTGATGAAGTTTAAAATGATTTAATATGTGTTAGTGTTTAAGTAATTATTTTGTGATGTTGAGTGTAAGGTTGGTTTTGGAAAAGGGTTATAAGCACGTGATTGATGGTTTTTAAAATGAATGTGAGCTGATGGATTCACTTGGGCATACCCTGGAGCTCAGACAGATTTTGGACGTGATGAGGGCCGTCAGTACTTGTTGATTTTGATTGCGATTTGTTTCATGGAATAGACAATGTGTTTTATAGCACCCCCGTTATGTAGTATTTGTTTATTGAGGGCGTTGCGTTGCGGTATCGTGTATTCTGAATGCGGGCATGGTCCGACCAGATGTCATGGACTTGACAATTATATATTTTCGATTATATTGAATTTTATGTGTACTTTGTGGATTGTATATAGTGAGTCAGTTTTGTTGTTTCGTGTCGTGTTCTCTTCTGGGCATTTTGCATGGCTGTTTCTCTGCTTTTATGACACCCATCTCGTCGTATCGCTAGAGTATTCTGGAGCCACTTGTATGATCAAGTTCTTCCTGTCGTTTTCTTTGATTGTTGCTTTTATGTGGTGTGTGAAGATTGCGCGGTCATGTCCACTTCAGTGAATGTGGATTTATTTGTAAAAGATGAGCTCGAGTGGGAGGTCCGGTTCCGGGGACGGAAGCCGCAGGAGACGGTTGTTTCATTAAGGAAGCAACTCCGCGAGGCTCTTGCCTCCGGTGAGGCACCGAGTGGGAGAGTGTTGCTCACGGATGTCACAGCCGAGGTGGAACTGTGTACGGAAAAATTTTCTGAACTGCGAGATTTGGCCGAAGGACTGCAGTCGGCGGCACCCGCTGCTACGGCTAGACAGAGGGTACGCCAACGTTTACAACATGTGTTGTGTCGATTACAGAACGCTGAATCACAGGCTACCACCTCGGAATTAGAAAAAAATGTTGTCACTCTTAGGGAGCAAGTGGCGATGGCCTTGCGAGAGTTTTCTCTCGGCCAGCGTCGCCCCGTGGATGCGAATTCCGGTTCTTCTTCTTCTGTTGAGACGGCGGCCAAATTGGAACCCCCTGCGCATGTTCCTGCCTTTTCGGGGATGGCTGCAGCGAGCTATCACAAGCTCCCTAACCCACTGTCGGAAGTCATTCAGCGTCTCCCGGTTGTGGATGGTTTGGATCTTGAGGCGCTTTTGAAATTCTTGCTCATTTTTTTTCAGTTGGCAGATTTCCCTGGGCTGTCGGAGCGGACCTTGCTTGAGTTCGTTTACCCGTACTGTCGGGGATCTATGGCTGACCGGTTGACGAGCACCCTTCGGGATGGTGGTGGCATTGACCATTTTCATCGGGAAGTCCTGGACGCTTTTATACCGGGAAGGCTGCGCGATCAGTTACGACATAAACATTTTTATAGAGTCCAAGCAAGTGGGGAGGCCCTTGCTCGTTTCATTTCTAGTGTTAAAGACGCGGCCAGGATCCTGAGGCTGGGGTTGTCGGAATCTGACATTATTCACACTATTCTGGAGGGCGTGACGCCGCAGGAATGGTCACGCTTGGTATTTGCTGTACGTCCCCAAAGTTTTATCGATTTGGACCGGCTATGTGCCGTGTCAAAGACCATACAAGGTAATGACGATATTAGAGCCCACGAGGCTAGGAGGTGTTCAGATCGCCAGGCTGTAGAGCGACGTGTTGGGCAGCCCGGGTCTTGGGGTTCTCGGCCTGCGCCTGTTCAGAGCTGTGAGGTGCGAGAATTATTTTGTTCCAGGTGTCATAGACCCGGTCACGTTGCGCGTTATTGTTCCGATTTTAGACAGCGTCAGGGGACTTCCCGAAAGAGTAACTATTCAAAAAACGTAAGCACTCGGGGAAGATAAGTCGGAAGTGGTCTTCCCCGTTAGGTCACTCTGTTCCCGTTTCACTTAACCCCAGGCGGGTAGTAGGTCCCGGATCATCTGGCTCCAAGGTCCTGCGAACTGTTTCCAACTACAGTTCAGTATGCCCCTTCCTGTTGGTCGAGTTGAAAAAGGGTCAGCTCAGAGCCTTAGTTGACTCTGGATCAGCCCGATCCATAATTTCATCTAGAGTATGTGCGGACCTTGAAAAACAGGGCTTACTAATAGGGTCGGATCGGTCTTCGGTGGTATGCTGGACTGCATCGCGGGAAATTCTGCCCATCTCCCGGGTGGTTTCCCTAAAGATTAAAATCGAGAGTTTTTCATGGGTGTGGCGATTTTTGGTTTCTCCGGCTCTGGGAGTCGACTGTATAGTGGGTGCCGATTTCATCTCCAAGAGTGGTCTCGTTTTAGACATTCAAGGGCACCACTGTTATTTTAAATTTAATCGGGAAGTTGTCATTCCTTTCCTTGGGTACCAGGGAGCTAAGGGAGGTATCCAGGAGGTTGTGTGTCCCGATTCAGAAAGAGACCATCTCACTCCGTCCCAGAAGCTTGCCTTAGATCATTTGTGTGAGCAATTCCCCACAGTATTAACTCCCAACTTGGGGCTCACACATCTTTTGGAGTACAAGATCCGGTTAACGGACTCCACTGCGGTACGTTCACACCCATACAAGTTCGCTCCTCCGAAGATGGATGTTCTAAGAGAGAAGGTTCAGGAATTGCTTAAACAAGGGGTCATTGAACCTTCTAATTCTAGCTATGCCAGTCCAGCATTTCTGGTGACCAAGCCTGGGGGTAAACAGCGCATGGTCATAGACTATCGCAAATTAAATGCTAACATCGAGGTAGATTCGGTTCCTCTTCCTGATTTACATTCTGCTTTTGATTGGTTTAGTGGGGCCAGATATTTCACCATCTTTGACCTCAATGCCGCATATCATCAGATTCCTCTGTCTAAGGAAAGCCGTCCTTATACGGCATTCTGCGTGCCATGGAATCTTTATCAGTATACCAGAGTACCCATGGGTCTGGCTGTGGGGGCCCAAACCCTCACGCGACTACTTGACACTGTATTCCATGACGTGAAATTTAAGTTCATCTTCAATTATCTTGACGACCTTTTAGTCTACAGCAAAACGTTCGAGGAGCATCTGTGTCACCTGAGATAGGTGATGTGTCGGTTGAGGAGTGCTGGCCTCATTGTCAATCCAGACAAGGTAAAATTTGCACAACAGAGTATTTCGTTTTTGGGGCATCTCGTCTCATATGGGGGTGTGACGGTCGACCCAGAGAGGACCCAAGGCATCTGAGATTTTCCTCCCCCTAGGGATGCGAAGGGTATTGCCAGATTTGTTGGCATGATTAATTTTTATCGTAGATTTATCCTTAATGCCGCGGAGATTGCTGTCCCTTTAAACGAACTCAGGAAAAAAGGCACCAAATTTGTATGGGGAGAGAGGCAACAGCGGGCCTTTGATACCCTCAAGGAGGCGATCGTCTCCCCCCCTGTGTTGCGGATGCCTGACTTTCCTAAAACGTTAATTTTGCAAATGGACGCAAGTTCTGTTGCGCTCGGGGCGGTTCTGTCCCAGGAAGTTGATGGTGCTAGGCAGCCGGTGGCATTTATATCCCGGACCTTGACCAACAAGAGAGGAAGTCTTCAGTGTATGAACTAGAGTGTCTTGCTGTCGTGTACGCTCTAGATAAGTTCAGGCGTTTCCTGGAACACGCTGAGTTCCTGCTTGAGACCGATAATCAGGCTCTCTCTTGGCTTCTCGCTCATCCCCGGCAACTGGGTAAAATAGGACGTTTGGGTGGTCAAGATCTCATCCTTTAAATTCAAAGTGCAACACATTAGGGGAACACAAAATGTTGTTATAGACGCCTTGTCACGTATGTTCTCCCAACCCAGTGAAGCCCATTCTGAGCAACCCTGTTCCGTTCTGCTGGATTTTCCTTTAGCTTTTACTGATGTGTTACCCCATCAGTTAAATGATGAAGAGTTGGGTCCGATCATCCAACACCTAAAAGAGGGTAACGTACAGGCCCCATATTTCTTGTCCAAGGGCGTCCTGTGCTGCCGAGAACGAAAAGGACGTGCCCCGAAGATTGTGCTGCCTAGCAAGCTCGTGCCCATGGTCTTCAGCTACTATCATGATTCCCCAGTAGGTGGCCATAAGGGAATTTCGAAGACCATTTCCAGTATTAGGAGACATTTCATCTAGAAGGGCATGGATAGGGACATCGCGGCTCGTGTGAAAGCATGTCATCTCTGTGGCTTGAGTAAGCCTGCTCAAAACACCAAATTGGGTTTATTGTCATCCGATGTGGCGAGCAAACCGATGGAGAAGTTATTCATCGACTACGTGGGACCTTTCCCTCGTAGCAAGTCAGGTAACGCTTACCTACTTGTTTGCGTGGATGCTTTTTCGAAGTTTGTCTGGCTACTGCCCTTACGACAGGCAAACACTCGCTCAACTATCTTTATGCTACAGACCCATGTCTTTCAGCATTTCGGTTTTCCGTCCACCATTGTCTCTGACAATGGACCACAGTTCATTTCGAATGATTTCCGGCGAATGTGTTTCGCTAACGGCATCAAACATGTGACCACTTCCCCATACTACCCTCAACCGTCCCACGCGGAGAGATTTAACCGGAATCTCCGTTCAGCTCTTATCGCCTACCATGCTGAACAACAAGATTGTTGGGACCTAAATTTAAAGTGGTTGCAATTGGCATTTAACACGGCCCTACACGAGAGTCACAAGGCCGTACCCTTTGAGGTCATGTTTGGTTTCTCGCCGAGTTTGCCATTAGACAATTTGTGGCACATTGACGATCTTCTACCTAGCGATCCGGAGGTCAAGACTGTGGACAGATGGAGGGAGGTCCGGAGGAATTTGCTTCGTGCGCACGAACGCGTCCGTAGTCGCTACAATCAGGGGCGAATTCCAAACCCATTTAAGATTGGCGACTTGGTCTACTGCCAGAGCCATCCGATTAGCTCAGCCATAGATAGGAGGGCCGCTAAACTATGTTATCGTTGGTCGGGACCATACCGCATTCTTCGGTTTGTGTCGCCCGTTACGGTGAAATTGGGTGATCCCGGAGGGGATGTTGAGAGAGTAACCACTCATATCTCAAAGCTAAAGTTTTGCCATAAGGCATAAGTGAGTGGTGACAGTTTTGTCCCATAAAGGGGGGAATGCTATTTGGGTTCCTGGATCTCAGTTATTAGATTTGGGAGGCCTTGGTGGTCAGTACTCAGAGCTGGCACCAGCGATTCTTCTCTTTCTCCTGTTCTATTCTGTTCCTTATATCTGCATGCGGACCAGGGCCCGGCGAGCATGCAGGACGCACACTTACATCTTCTCTTTCAGACACACATTCACAGACTCGCACCTCTTCCTTCTGCCTTTTTCGTTTTCCTGAGTAACTGAACCCACCAAGTGCGATTTAGAATCTGAGATTTTTCCAGGATTCCCGCAGCCGTCGTGCTTGAGTACTGCTTTGATTTGGGTCAACCATGTTGCCCTTTTGGGGTGAGGGTGTGCCGTACTGGGTTTGGCATTGTAGGCGATGTGTTTTTAAAACGAGCGGCTTTGACGTCACGCGCGGCCACGGCATCTCGTCGCCGTTGTGCTATCCTCACTGTTGTTGTGCAACGATGAAATTCAGTTGACGCGTCCAGCTGTTTTTGTACTTTCCTGCATCGAGAGTTTTTGTGGTTAGATAGACACCTTGACTCTGTCTCATTTCTGTTTGAACCCTCAACCAGATCATCTGCTCTCGGCTGACGGCACTCATCAGTTCAGGACTTCGTCGACTTTCTCTATGGTTGGCTGAATAAAGTTCTGCTCCAGGTATGTACAAGTTAACGGATTCTAAAGGAATATTTTAACCCCAAAATATGTGTTGTCTGTGTTTCAGCTTTAATTATAAAATATATACCCTGCGTGTGTGTGCGTGTATATCAGTTTTCAATTTGGGCGTTAATGCAAATTAAAGATTAACTTGATATGAATGTAAATGTTGCGGGTCAAATTGACTTCAGTAAAGAAAATGATAATGCATCTTGCACTCAGCTGTTGTTTTTGTGTCATTAATAATTATGAAATACTTAGTTAATTAATTTGAACATTCTCAATGAAATACTTAAAACATAATTAGCAGTTGAGTGAAATAAGTCACAGCTGGGGGGCTTCAATACAGATTAATACGAATTAGTGGCGAAGTGCGTGTAGTGGCTGTTGAAGCATTAAAGTGTGTGTTAGGAATTTAATTCGGATGGCATATGTGGCGAGATCATTTCCTTATGACACCCTATACAACTCATTGCATGTCGCAGGTGCTCGAACAAGGGCGAGATGGGTGTCGGGTGTGACGACCAACTGTCCACCCTCCTGGCAGAGACGATCCTTTAGCCATCATATGCCGTCAGTCGAGATCTACCGTTCAGACACACTTATGACGCTACGCTGCCCCAGGACTTCTTAGTACAACCGAGACACTACTGATCAGCCACAGTATTGCTTAAGTGCACCGGACGATCCAGGTGGGACCATTCTAATTATTTAATTCTATCTCAACGACATTGTGAATGCACGGAAGCTCCCAGAAGCTCACTCATGAAGTTTTAAACGTTATACTTTTGCACAAACTCTCATGTTCAGTTCTGTGACTGCCTGTGTGAACATTACACAGTTAGACCTAATGAAATCTATTATGTTTGCTTATAATGTGTAAGAAAAATTACACACACATGCATATCCGCAGTCGGCTCTAAGTTCTATTTTTTTTAATCCAATTAAAGCTATTAGAGAGTTAGTTACTTTGTGCTTTCATGTCATGCGGTCATGGCAGAATTCTAGTCACGCAAAAGGGGCTGTCTGATGTCTTAAATTGTGAAAGTATTTTCATGGTCACATATGCTTATTGCTTATTATGATTAAGGTGAGGGTTGATTAGTATTTCGAGTCTCTGGTTTGGTTCGGGGCACTTACATTTTCTGGTGCTAATTACCATGGCATATTAATGCTTCGTAGCTGTTATTTATCTGATTACCTTGTTAATTATATTTATACATATATATATAGTTGTGCATTCATTTATTCTAGTTGAAAAGGGTTTTATGAGGGGTTTGGTACAGAAATGAGGGATGTTGTGTCATTTATGTTGTGTATGTGCTTGTGTGTGTAATCTTTATATATTTTGTTGGGGGAATATGTTATACATTAAAAGATCATAAATGTGCTTACTAAGTTACTAAAAGGCTAGCCTATTTTAAGTCCTTTCTATACAACACTTATGGATTAGTGATTTTCTAGTTTGTGAATAATATTATTGCAACCATTGACTTGAACATAATGTGGCAGGATTTATGCAATGTATGTGAATATTCAATTCACTCACATTTTATGCCATTAAGAATATTAATTGATATATATATATATATATTCCTGCAGCTAATTTTGCTCTTTGTTCAATCTATAACTTGTCATCTCATGTAAGAGTTGCATGCTTAATAAAGTATACGCTTGTTGGTTAATAGACTTTTTTTTTCATTTGCAAGTCCTGTCATTCACCTGGGGGGACATGTCTGTAATTGTAATTAGGCCTTGCACACTTTTGCTTTCTCTAGGTTCACCACCTAGTTCTAAATATGATGTCTCTCCCCTTTACAAAAAAAAACTTAATAAAAATAAAATAAAATAAAAATTCAAAAAAAAATTTACAAAAAACTTATAAAATAAAAGGGGGGTTTCAAATGGTAGATCAGAGCGTGGTTATGATTCTAGGTATGTAGTAGATATTATTTCTGCTTTATTTTTCTGAACTTTGGAAGTTTTACAATCTGGGGACTTGTATTTATTTTCTTAAATGAAACTTGGTGTGGCTACAGGCATGTCAGCTGGTGTTGGGACTTGCAAATTATTTCAAAATTATTTTTTTTTATCTGAATCCAAGTGTTGAAATAAAAGTTAATGGTAATGTAACGATTTAATAAAATGAATAATCAGAATAATAACATATTTTATAAAATGAATAAGGGGTTGATGAAGTTTAAAATGATTTAATATGTGTTAGTGTTTAAGTAATTATTTTGTGATGTTGAGTGTAAGGTTGGTTTTGGAAAAGGGTTATAAGCACGTGATTGATGGTTTTTAAAATGAATGTGAGCTGATGGATTCACTTGGGCATACCCTGGAGCTCAGACAGATTTTGGACGTGATGAGGGCCGTCAGTACTTGTTGATTTTGATTGCGATTTGTTTCATGGAATAGACAATGTGTTTTATAGCACCCCCGTTATGTAGTATTTGTTTATTGAGGGCGTTGCGTTGCGGTATCGTGTATTCTGAATGCGGGCATGGTCCGACCAGATGTCATGGACTTGACAATTATATATTTTCGATTATATTGAATTTTATGTGTACTTTGTGGATTGTATATAGTGAGTCAGTTTTGTTGTTTCGTGTCGTGTTCTCTTCTGGGCATTTTGCATGGCTGTTTCTCTGCTTTTATGACACCCATCTCGTCGTATCGCTAGAGCATTCTGGAGCCACTTGTATGATCAAGTTCTTCCTGTCGTTTTCTTTGATTGTTGCTTTTATGTGGTGTGTGAAGATTGCGCGGTCATGTCCACTTCAGTGAATGTGGGTTTATTTGTAAAAGATGAGCTCGAGTGGGAGGTCCGGTTCCGGGGACGGAAGCCGCAGGAGACGGTTGTTTCATTAAGGAAGTAACTCCGCGAGGCTCTTGCCTCCGGTGAGGCACCGAGTGGGAGAGTGTTGCTCACGGATGTCACAGCCGAGGTGGAACTGTGTACGGAAAAATTTTCTGAACTGCGAGATTTGGCCGAAGGCCTGCAGTCGGCGGCACCCGCTGCTACGGCTAGACAGAGGGTACGCCAACGTTTACAACATGTGTTGTGTCGATTACAGAACGCTGAATCACAGGCTACCACCTCGGAATTAGAAAAAAATGTCACTCTTAGGGAGCAAGTGGCGATGGCCTTGCGAGAGTTTTCTCTCGGCCAGCGTCGCCCCGTGGATGCGAATTCCGGTTCTTCTTCTTCTTCTGTTGAGACGGCGGCCAAATTGGAACCCCCTGCGCATGTTCCTGCCTTTTCGGGGATGGCTGCAGCGAGCTATCACAAGCTCCCTAACCCACTGTCGGAAGTCATTCAGCGTCTCCCGGTTGTGGATGGTTTGGATCTTGAGGCGCTTTTGAAATTCTTGCTCATTTTTTTTCAGTTGGCAGATTTCCCTGGGCTGTCGGAGCGGACCTTGCTTGAGTTCGTTTACCCGTACTGTCGGGGATCTATGGCTGACCGGTTGACGAGCACCCTTCGGGATGGTGGTGGCATTGACCATTTTCATCGGGAAGTCCTGGACGCTTTTATACCGGGAAGGCTGCGCGATCAGTTACGACATAAACATTTTTATAGAGTCCAAGCAAGTGGGAAGGCCCTTGCTCGTTTCATTTCTAGTGTTAAAGACGCGGCCAGGATCCTGAGGCTGGGGTTGTCGGAATCTGACATTATTCACACTATTCTGGAGGGCGTGACGCCGCAGGAACGGTCACGCTTGGTATTTGCTGTACGTCCCCAAAGTTTTATCGATTTGGACCGGCTATGTGCCGTGTCAAAGACCATACAAGGTAATGACGATATTAGAGCCCACGAGGCTAGGAGGTGTTCAGATCGCCAGGCTGTAGAGCGACGTGTTGGGCAGCCCGGGTCTTGGGGTTCTCGGCCTGCGCCTGTTCAGAGCTGTGAGGTGCGAGAATTATTTTGTTCCAGGTGTCATAGACCCGGTCACGTTGCGCGTTATTGTTCCGATTTTAGACAGCGTCAGGGGACTTCCCGAAAGAGTAACTATTCAAAAAACGTAAGCACTCGGGGAAGATAAGTCGGAAGTGGTCTTCCCCGTTAGGTCACTCTGTTCCTGTTTCACTTAACCCCAGGCGGGTAGTAGGTCCCGGATCATCTGGCTCCAAGGTCCTGTGAACTGTTTCCAACTACAGTTCAGTATGCCCCTTCCTGTTGGTCGAGTTGAAAAAGGGTCAGCTCAGAGCCTTAGTTGACTCTGGATCAGCCCGATCCATAATTTCATCTAGAGTATGTGCGGACCTTGAAAAACAGGGCTTACTAATAGGGTCGGATCGGTCTTCGGTGGTATGCTGGACTGCATCGCGGGAAATTCTGCCCATCTCCCGGGTGGTTTCCCTAAAGATTAAAATCGAGAGTTTTTCATGGGTGTGGCGATTTTTGGTTTCTCCGGCTCTGGGAGTCGACTGTATAGTGGGTGCCGATTTCATCTCCAAGAGTGGTCTCGTTTTAGACATTCAAGGGCACCACTGTTATTTTAAATTTAATCGGGAAGTTGTCATTCCTTTCCTTGGGTACCAGGGAGCTAAGGGAGGTATCCAGGAGGTTGTGTGTCCCGATTCAGAAAGAGACCATCTCACTCCGTCCCAGAAGCTTGCCTTAGATCATTTGTGTGAGCAATTCCCCACAGTATTAACTCCCAACTTGGGGCTCACACATCTTTTGGAGTACAAGATCCGGTTAACGGACTCCACTGCGGTACATTCACACCCATACAAGTTCGCTCCTCCGAAGATGGATGTTCTAAGAGAGAAGGTTCAGGAATTGCTTAAACAAGGGGTCATTGAACCTTCTAATTCTAGCTATGCCAGTCCAGCATTTCTGGTGACCAAGCCTGGGGGTAAACAGCGCATGGTCATAGACTATCGCAAATTAAATGCTAACATCGAGGTAGATTCGGTTCCTCTTCCTGATTTACATTCTGCTTTTGATTGGTTTAGTGGGGCCAGATATTTCACCATCTTTGACCTCAATGCCGCATATCATCAGATTCCTCTGTCTAAGGAAAGCCGTCCTTATACGGCATTCTGCGTGCCATGGAATCTTTATCAGTATACCAGAGTACCCATGGGTCTGGCTGTGGGGGCCCAAACCCTCACGCGACTACTTGACACTGTATTCCATGACGTGAAATTTAAGTTCATCTTCAATTATCTTGACGACCTTTTAGTCTACAGCAAAACGTTCGAGGAGCATCTGTGTCACCTGAGATAGGTGATGTGTCGGTTGAGGAGTGCTGGCCTCACTGTCAATCCAGACAAGGTAAAATTTGCACAACAGAGTATTTCTTTTTTGGGGGATCTCGTCTCATATGGGGGTGTGACGGTCGACCCAGAGAGGACCCAAGGCATCTGAGATTTTCCTCCCCCTAGGGATGCGAAGGGTATTGCCAGATTTGTTGGCATGATTAATTTTTATCGTAGATTTATCCTTAATGCCGCGGAGATTGCCGTCCCTTTAAACGAACTCAGGAAAAAAGGCACCAAATTTGTATGGGGAGAGAGGCAACAGCGGGCCTTTGATACCCTCAAGGAGGCGATCGTCTCCCCCCCTGTGTTGCGGATGCCTGACTTTTCTAAAACGTTCATTTTGCAAATGGACGCAAGTTCTGTTGCGCTCGGGGCGGTTCTGTCCCAGGAAGTTGATGGTGCTAGGCAGCCGGTGGCATTTATATCCCGGACCTTGACCAACAAGAGAGGAAGTCTTCAGTGTATGAACTAGAGTGTCTTGCTGTCGTGTACGCTCTAGATAAGTTCAGGCGTTTCCTGGAACACGCTGAGTTCCTGCTTGAGACCGATAATCAGGCTCTCTCTTGGCTTCTCGCTCATCCCCGGCAACTGGGTAAAATAGGACGTTTGGGTGGTCAAGATCTCATCCTTTAAATTCAAAGTGCAACACATTAGGGGAACACAAAATGTTGTTATAGACGCCTTGTCACGTATGTTCTCCCAACCCAGTGAAGCCCATTCTGAGCAACCCTGTTCCGTTCTGCTGGATTTTCCTTTAGCTTTTACTGATGTGTTACCCCATCAGTTAAATGATGAAGAGTTGGGTCCGATCATCCAACACCTAAAAGAGGGTAACGTACAGGCCCCATATTTCTTGTCCAAGGGCGTCCTGTGCTGCCGAGAACGAAAAGGACGTGCCCCGAAGATTGTGCTGCCTAGCAAGCTCGTGCCCATGGTCTTCAGCTACTATCATGATTCCCCAGTAGGTGGCCATAAGGGAATTTCGAAGACCATTTCCAGTATTAGGAGACATTTCATCTAGAAGGGCATGGATAGGGACATCGCGGCTCGTGTGAAAGCATGTCATCTCTGTGGCTTGAGTAAGCCTGCTCAAAACACCAAATTGGGTTTATTGTCATCCGATGTGGCGAGCAAACCGATGGAGAAGTTATTCATCGACTACGTGGGACCTTTCCCTCGTAGCAAGTCAGGTAACGCTTACCTACTTGTTTGCGTGGATGCTTTTTCGAAGTTTGTCTGGCTACTGCCCTTACGACAGGCAAACACTCGCTCAACTATCTTTATGCTACAGACCCATGTCTTTCAGCATTTCGGTTTTCCGTCCACCATTGTCTCTGACAATGGACCACAGTTCATTTCGAATGATTTCCGGCGAATGTGTTTCGCTAACGGCATCAAACATGTGACCACTTCCCCATACTACCCTCAACCGTCCCACGCGGAGAGATTTAACCGGAACCTCCGTTCAGCTCTTATCGCCTACCATGCTGAACAACAAGATTGTTGGGACCTAAATTTAAAGTGGTTGCAATTGGCATTTAACACGGCCCTACACGAGAGTCACAAGGCCGTACCCTTTGAGGTCATGTTTGGTTTCTCGCCGAGTTTGCCATTAGACAATTTGTGGCACATTGACGATCTTCTACCTAGTGATCCGGAGGTCAAGACTGTGGACAGATGGAGGGAGGTCCGGAGGAATTTGCTTCGTGCGCACGAACGCGTCCGTAGTCGCTACAATCAGGGGCGAATTCCAAACCCATTTAAGATTGGCGACTTGGTCTACTGCCAGAGCCATCCGATTAGCTCAGCCATAGATAGGAGGGCCGCTAAACTATGTTATCGTTGGTCGGGACCATACCGCATTCTTCGGTTTGTGTCGCCCGTTACGGTGAAATTGGGTGATCCCGGAGGGGATGTTGAGAGAGTAACCACTCATATCTCAAAGCTAAAGTTTTGCCATAAGGCATAAGTGAGTGGTGACAGTTTTGTCCCATAAAGGGGGGAATGCTATTTGGGTTCCTGGATCTCAGTTATTAGATTTGGGAGGCCTTGGTGGTCAGTACTCAGAGCTGGCACCAGCGATTCTTCTCTTTCTCCTGTTCTATTCTGTTCCTTATATCTGCATGCGGACCAGGGCCCGGCGAGCATGCAGGACGCACACTTACATCTTCTCTTTC
The DNA here is from genome assembly GCA_034769895.1 of Magicicada septendecula. Lineage (NCBI taxonomy): Eukaryota > Metazoa > Arthropoda > Insecta > Hemiptera > Cicadidae > Magicicada > Magicicada septendecula. Next base: position 50,171,720 of record CM068370.1, on the reverse strand, counting down.
AGACACACATTCACAGACTCGCACCTCTTCCTTCTGCCTTTTTCGTTTTCCTGAGTAACTGAACCCACCAAGTGCGATTTAGAATCTGAGATTTTTCCAGGATTCCCGCAGCCGTCGTGCTTGAGTACTGCTTTGATTTGGGTCAACCATGTTGCCCTTTTGGGGTGAGGGTGTGCCGTACTGGGTTCGGCATTGTAGGCGATGTGTTTTTAAAACGAGCGGCTTTGACGTCACGCGCGGCCACGGCATCTCGTCGCCGTTGTGCTATCCTCACTGTTGTTGTGCAACGATGAAATTCAGTTGACGCGTCCAGCTGTTTTTGTACTTTCCTGCATCGAGAGTTTTTGTGGTTAGATAGACACCTTGACTCTGTCTCATTTCTGTTTGAACCCTCAACCAGATCATCTGCTCTCGGCTGACGGCACTCATCAGTTCAGGACTTCGTCGACTTTCTCTATGGTTGGCTGAATAAAGTTCTGCTCCAGGTTATGTACAAGTTAACGGATTCTAAAGGAATATTTTAACCCCAAAATATGTGTTGTCTGTGTTTCAGCTTTAATTATAAAATATATACCCTGCGTGTGTGTGCGTGTATATCAGTTTTCAATTTGGGCGTTAATGCAAATTAAAGATTAACTTGATATGAATGTAAATGTTGCGGGTCAAATTGACTTCAGTAAAGAAAATGATAATGCATCTTGCACTCAGCTGTTGTTTTTGTGTCATTAATAATTATGAAATACTTAGTTAATTAATTTGAACATTCTCAATGAAATACTTAAAACATAATTAGCAGTTGAGTGAAATAAGTCACAGCTGGGGGGCTTCAATACAGATTAATACGAATTAGTGGCGATGTGTGTGTAGTGGCTGTTGAAGCATTAAAGTGTGTGTTAGGAATTTAATTCGGATGGCATATGTGGCGAGATCATTTCCTTATGACACCCTATACAACTCATTGCATGTCGCAGGTGCTCGAACAAGGGTGAGATGGGTGTCGGGTGTGACGACCAACTGTCCACCCTCCTGGCAGAGACGATCCTTTAGCCATCATATGCCGTCAGTCGAGATCTACCGTTCAGACACACTTATGACGCTACGCTGCCCCAGGACTTCTTAGTACAACCGAGACACTACTGATCAGCCACAGTATTGCTTAAGTGCACCGGACGATCCAGGTGGGACCATTCTAATTATTTAATTCTATCTCAACGACATTGTGAATGCACGGAAGCTCCCAGAAGCTCACTCATGAAGTTTTAAACGTTATACTTTTGCACAAACTCTCATGTTCAGTTCTGTGACTGCCTGTGTGAACATTACACAGTTAGACCTAATGAAATCTATTATGTTTGCTTATAATGTGTAAGAAAAATTACACACACATGCATATCCGCAGTCGGCTCTAAGTTCTATTTTTTTTAATCCAATTAAAGCTATTAGAGAGTTAGTTACTTTGTGCTTTCATGTCATGCGGTCATGGCAGAATTCTAGTCACGCAAAAGGGGCTGTCTGATGTCTTAAATTGTGAAAGTATTTTCATGGTCACATATGCTTATTGCTTATTATGATTAAGGTGAGGGTTGATTAGTATTTCGAGTCTCTGGTTTGGTTCGGGGCACTTACATTTTCTGGTGCTAATTACCATGGCATATTAATGCTTCGTAGCTGTTATTTATCTGATTACCTTGTTAATTATATTTATACATATATATATAGTTGTGCATTCATTTATTCTAGTTGAAAAGGGTTTTATGAGGGGTTTGGTACAGAAATGAGGGATGTTGTGTCATTTATGTTGTGTATGTGCTTGTGTGTGTAATCTTTATATATTTTGTTGGGGGAATATGTTATACATTAAAAGATCATAAATGTGCTTACTAAGTTACTAAAAGGCTAGCCTATTTTAAGTCCTTTCTATACAACACTTATGGATTAGTGATTTTCTAGTTTGTGAATAATATTATTGCAACCATTGACTTGAACATAATGTGGCAGGATTTATGCAATGTATGTGAATATTCAATTCACTCACATTTTATGCCATTAAGAATATTAATTGATATATATATATATTCCTGCAGCTAATTTTGCTCTTTGTTCAATCTATAACTTGTCATCTCATGTAAGAGTTGCATGCTTAATAAAGTATACGCTTGTTGGTTAATAGACTTTTTTTTTCATTTGCAAGTCCTGTCATTCACCTGGGGGGACATGTCTGTAATTGTAATTAGGCCTTGCACACTTTTGCTTTCTCTAGGTTCACCACCTAGTTCTAAATATGATGTCTCTCCCCTTTACAAAAAAAAACTTAATAAAAATAAAATAAAATAAAAATTCAAAAAAAAATTTACAAAAAACTTATAAAATAAAAGGGGGGTTTCAAATGGTAGATCAGAGCGTGGTTATGATTCTAGGTATGTAGTAGATATTATTTCTGCTTTATTTTTCTGAACTTTGGAAGTTTTACAATCTGGGGACTTGTATTTATTTTCTTAAATGAAACTTGGTGTGGCTACAGGCATGTCAGCTGGTGTTGGGACTTGCAAATTATTTCAAAATTATTTTTTTTTATCTGAATCCAAGTGTTGAAATAAAAGTTAATGGTAATGTAACGATTTAATAAAATGAATAATCAGAATAATAACATATTTTATAAAATGAATAAGGGGTTGATGAAGTTTAAAATGATTTAATATGTGTTAGTGTTTAAGTAATTATTTTGTGATGTTGAGTGTAAGGTTGGTTTTGGAAAAGGGTTATAAGCACGTGATTGATGGTTTTTAAAATGAATGTGAGCTGATGGATTCACTTGGGCATACCCTGGAGCTCAGACAGATTTTGGACGTGATGAGGGCCGTCAGTACTTGTTGATTTTGATTGCGATTTGTTTCATGGAATAGACAATGTGTTTTATAGCACCCCCGTTATGTAGTATTTGTTTATTGAGGGCGTTGCGTTGCGGTATCGTGTATTCTGAATGCGGGCATGGTCCGACCAGATGTCATGGAATGACAATTATATATTTTCGATTATATTGAATTTTATGTGTACTTTGTGGATTGTATATAGTGAGTCAGTTTTGTTGTTTCGTGTCGTGTTCTCTTCTGGGCATTTTGCATGGCTGTTTCTCTGCTTTTATGACACCCATCTCGTCGTATCGCTAGAGCATTCTGGAGCCACTTGTATGATCAAGTTCTTTCTGTCGTTTTCTTTGATTGTTGCTTTTATGTGGTGTGTGAAGATTGCGCGGTCATGTCCACTTCAGTGAATGTGGATTTATTTGTAAAAGATGAGCTCGAGTGGGAGGTCCGGTTCCGGGGACGGAAGCCGCAGGAGACGGTTGTTTCATTAAGGAAGCAACTCCGCGAGGCTCTTGCCTCCGGTGAGGCACCGAGTGGGAGAGTGTTGCTCACGGATGTCACAGCCGAGGTGGAACTGTGTACGGAAAAATTGTCTGAACTGCGAGATTTGGCCGAAGGCCTGCAGTCGGCGGCACCCGCTGCTACGGCTAGACAGAGGGTACGCCAACATTTACAACATGTGTTGTGTCGATTACAGAACGCTGAATCACAGGCTACCACCTCGGAATTAGAAAAAAATGTTGTCACTCTTAGGGAGCAAGTGGCGATGGCCTTGCGAGAGTTTTCTCTCGGCCAGCGTCGCCCCGTGGATGCGAATTCCGGTTCTTCTTCTTCTTCTGTTGAGACGGCGGCCAAATTGGAACCCCCTGCGCATGTTCCTGCCTTTTCGGGGATGGCTGCAGCGAGCTATCACAAGCTCCCTAACCCACTGTCGGAAGTCATTCAGCGTCTCCCGGTTGTGGATGGTTTGGATCTTGAGGCGCTTTTGAAATTCTTGCTCATTTTTTTTCAGTTGGCAGATTTCCCTGGGCTGTCGGAGCGGACCTTGCTTGAGTTCGTTTACCCGTACTGTCGGGGATCTATGGCTGACCGGTTGACGAGCACCCTTCGGGATGGTGGTGGCATTGACCATTTTCATCGGGAAGTCCTGGACGCTTTTATACCGGGAAGGCTGCGCGATCAGTTACGACATAAACATTTTTATAGAGTCCAAGCAAGTGGGGAGGCCCTTGCTCGTTTCATTTCTAGTGTTAAAGACGCGGCCAGGATCCTGAGGCTGGGGTTGTCGGAATCTGACATTATTCACACTATTCTGGAGGGCGTGACGCCGCAGGAACGGTCACGCTTGGTATTTGCTGTACGTCCCCAAAGTTTTATCGATTTGGACCGGCTATGTGCCGTGTCAAAGACCATACAAGGTAATGACGATATTAGAGCCCACGAGGCTAGGAGGTGTTCAGATCGCCAGGCTGTAGAGCGACGTGTTGGGCAGCCCGGGTCTTGGGGGTCTCGGCCTGCGCCTGTTCAGAGCTGTGAGGTGCGAGAATTATTTTGTTCCAGGTGTCATAGACCCGGTCACGTTGCGCGTTATTGTTCCGATTTTAGACAGCGTCAGGGTACTTCCCGAAAGAGTAACTATTCAAAAAACGTAAGCACTCGGGGAAGATAAGTCGGAAGTGGTCTTCCCTGTTAGGTCACTCTGTTCCTGTTTCACTTAACCCCAGGCGGGTAGTAGGTCCCGGATCATCTGGCTCCAAGGTCCTGCGAACTGTTTCCAACTACAGTTCAGTATGCCCCTTCCTGTTGGTCGAGTTGAAAAAGGGTCAGCTCAGAGCCTTAGTTGACTCTGGATCAGCCCGATCCATAATTTCATCTAGAGTATGTGCGGACCTTGAAAAACAGGGCTTACTAATAGGGTCGGATCGGTCTTCGGTGGTATGCTGGACTGCATCGCGGGAAATTCTGCCCATCTCCCGGGTGGTTTCCCTAAAGATTAAAATCGAGAGTTTTTCATGGGTGTGGCGATTTTTGGTTTCTCCGGCTCTGGGAGTCGACTGTATAGTGGGTGCCGATTTCATCTCCAAGAGTGGTCTCGTTTTAGACATTCAAGGGCACCACTGTTATTTTAAATTTAATCGGGAAGTTGTCATTCCTTTCCTTGGGTACCAGGGAGCTAAGGGAGGTATCCAGGAGGTTGTGTGTCCCGATTCAGAAAGAGACCATCTCACTCCGTCCCAGAAGCTTGCCTTAGATCATTTGTGTGAGCAATTCCCCACAGTATTAACTCCCAACTTGGGGCTCACACATCTTTTGGAGTACAAGATCCGGTTAACGGACTCCACTGCGGTACGTTCACACCCATACAAGTTCGCTCCTCCGAAGATGGATGTTCTAAGAGAGAAGGTTCAGGAATTGCTTAAACAAGGGGTCATTGAACCTTCTAATTCTAGCTATGCCAGTCCAGCATTTCTGGTGACCAAGCCTGGGGGTAAACAGCGCATGGTCATAGACTATCGCAAATTAAATGCTAACATCGAGGTAGATTCGGTTCCTCTTCCTGATTTACATTCTGCTTTTGATTGGTTTAGTGGGGCCAGATATTTCACCATCTTTGACCTCAATGCCGCATATCATCAGATTCCTCTGTCTAAGGAAAGCCGTCCTTATACGGCATTCTGCGTGCCATGGAATCTTTATCAGTATACCAGAGTACCCATGGGTCTGGCTGTGGGGGCCCAAACCCTCACGCGACTACTTGACACTGTATTCCATGACGTGAAATTTAAGTTCATCTTCAATTATCTTGACGACCTTTTAGTCTACAGCAAAACGTTCAAGGAGCATCTGTGTCACCTGAGATAGGTGATGTGTCGGTTGAGGAGTGCTGGCCTCACTGTCAATCCAGACAAGGTAAAATTTGCACAACAGAGTATTTCGTTTTTGGGGCATCTCGTCTCATATGGGGGTGTGACGGTCGACCCAGAGAGGACCCAAGGCATCTGAGATTTTCCTCCCCCTAGGGATGCGAAGGGTATTGCCAGATTTGTTGGCATGATTAATTTTTATCATAGATTTATCCTTAATGCCGCGGAGATTGCCGTCCCTTTAAACGAACTCAGGAAAAAAGGCACCAAATTTGTATGGGGAGAGAGGCAACAGCGGGCCTTTGATACCCTCAAGGAGGCGATCGTCTCCCCCCCTGTGTTGCGGATGGCTGACTTTTCTAAAACGTTCATTTTGCAAATGGACGCAAGTTCTGTTGCGCTCGGGGCGGTTCTGTCCCAGGAAGTTGATGGTGCTAGGCAGCCGGTGGCATTTATATCCCGGACCTTGACCAACAAGAGAGGAAGTCTTCAGTGTATGAACTAGAGTGTCTTGCTGTCGTGTACGCTCTAGATAAGTTCAGGCGTTTCCTGGAACACGCTGAGTTCCTGCTTGAGACCGATAATCAGGCTCTCTCTTGGCTTCTCGCTCATCCCCGGCAACTGGGTAAAATAGGACGTTTGGGTGGTCAAGATCTCATCCTTTAAATTCAAAGTGCAACACATTAGGGGAACACAAAATGTTGTTATAGACGCCTTGTCACGTATGTTCTCCCAACCCAGTGAAGCCCATTCTGAGCAACCCTGTTCCGTTCTGCTGGATTTTCCTTTAGCTTTTACTGATGTGTTACCCCATCAGTTAAATGATGAAGAGTTGGGTCCGATCATCCAACACCTAAAAGAGGGTAACGTACAGGCCCCATATTTCTTGTCCAAGGGCGTCCTGTGCTGCCGAGAACGAAAAGGACATGCCCCGAAGATTGTGCTGCCTAGCAAGCTCGTGCCCATGGTCTTCAGCTACTATCATGATTCCCCAGTAGGTGGCCATAAGGGAATTTCGAAGACCATTTCCAGTATTAGGAGACATTTCATCTAGAAGGGCATGGATAGGGACATCGCGGCTCGTGTGAAAGCATGTCATCTCTGTGGCTTGAGTAAGCCTGCTCAAAACACCAAATTGGGTTTATTGTCATCCGATGTGGCGAGCAAACCGATGGAGAAGTTATTCATCGACTACGTGGGACCTTTCCCTCGTAGCAAGTCAGGTAACGCTTACCTACTTGTTTGCGTGGATGCTTTTTCGAAGTTTGTCTGGCTACTGCCCTTACGACAGGCAAACACTCGCTCAACTATCTTTATGCTACAGACCCATGTCTTTCAGCATTTCGGTTTTCCGTCCACCATTGTCTCTGACAATGGACCACAGTTCATTTCGAATGATTTCCGGCGAATGTGTTTCGCTAACGGCATCAAACATGTGACCACTTCCCCATACTACCCTCAACCGTCCCACGCGGAGAGATTTAACCGGAATCTCCGTTCAGCTCTTATCGCCTACCATGCTGAACAACAAGATTGTTGGGACCTAAATTTAAAGTGGTTGCAATTGGCATTTAACACGGCCCTACACGAGAGTCACAAGGCCGTACCCTTTGAGGTCATGTTTGGTTTCTCGCCGAGTTTGCCATTAGACAATTTGTGGCACATTGACGATCTTCTACCTAGCGATCCGGAGGTCAAGACTGTGGACAGATGGAGGGAGGTCCGGAGGAATTTGCTTCGTGCGCACGAACGCGTCCGTAGTCGCTACAATCAGGGGCGAATTCCAAACCCATTTAAGATTGGCGACTTGGTCTACTGCCAGAGCCATCCGATTAGCTCAGCCATAGATAGGAGGGCCGCTAAACTATGTTATCGTTGGTCGGGACCATACCGCATTCTTCGGTTTGTGTCGCCCGTTACGGTGAAATTGGGTGATCCCGGAGGGGATGTTGAGAGAGTAACCACTCATATCTCAAAGCTAAAGTTTTGCCATAAGGCATAAGTGAGTGGTGACAGTTTTGTCCCATAAAGGGGGGAATGCTATTTGGGTTCCTGGATCTCAGTTATTAGATTTGGGAGGCCTTGGTGGTCAGTACTCAGAGCTGGCACCAGCGATTCTTCTCTTTCTCCTGTTCTATTCTGTTCCTTATATCTGCATGCGGACCAGGGCCCGGCGAGCATGCAGGACGCACACTTACATCTTCTCTTTCAGACACATATTCACAGACTCGCACCTCTTCCTTCTGCCTTTTTCGTTTTCCTGAGTAACTGAACCCACCAAGTGCGATTTAGAACGGCTGCGGATTCCCGCAGCCGTCGTGCTTGAGTACTGCTTTGATTTGGGTCAACCATGTTGCCCTTTTGGGGTGAGGGTGTGCCGTACTGGGTTCGGCATTGTAGGCGATGTGTTTTTAAAACGAGCGGCTTTGACGTCACGCGCGGCCACGGCATCTCGTCGCCGTTGTGCTATCCTCACTGTTGTTGTGCAACGATGAAATTCAGTTGACGCGTCCAGCTGTTTTTGTACTTTCCTGCATCGAGAGTTTTTGTGGTTAGATAGACACCTTGACTCTGTCTCATTTCTGTTTGAACCCTCAACCAGATCATCTGCTCTCGGCTGACGGCACTCATCAGTTCAGGACTTCGTCGACTTTCTCTATGGTTGGCTGAATAAAGTTCTGCTCCAGGTATGTACAAGTTAACGGATTCTAAAGGAATATTTTAACCCCAAAATATGTGTTGTCTGTGTTTCAGCTTTAATTATAAAATATATACCCTGCGTGTGTGTGCGTGTATATCAGTTTTCAATTTGGGCGTTAATGCAAATTAAAGATTAACTTGATATGAATGTAAATGTTGCGGGTCAAATTGACTTCAGTAAAGAAAATGATAATGCATCTTGCACTCAGCTGTTGTTTTTGTGTCATTAATAATTATGAAATACTTAGTTAATTAATTTGAACATTCTCAATGAAATACTTAAAACATAATTAGCAGTTGAGTGAAATAAGTCACAGCTGGGGGGCTTCAATACAGATTAATACGAATTAGTGGCGATGTGTGTGTAGTGGCTGTTGAAGCATTAAAGTGTGTGTTAGGAATTTAATTCGGATGGCATATGTGGCGAGATCATTTCCTTATGACACCCTATACAACTCATTGCATGTCGCAGGTGCTCAAACAAGGGCGAGATGGGTGTCGGGTGTGACGACCAACTGTCCACCCTCCTGGCAGAGACGATCCTTTAGCCATCATATGCCGTCAGTTGAGATCTACCGTTCAGACACACTTATGACGCTACGCTGCCCCAGGACTTCTTAGTACAACCGAGACACTACTGATCAGCCACAGTATTGCTTAAGTGCACCGGAAGATCCAGGTGGGACCATTCTAATTATTTAATTCTATCTCAACGACATTGTGAATGCACGGAAGCTCCCAGAAGCTCACTCATGAAGTTTTAAACGTTATACTTTTGCACAAACTCTCATGTTCAGTTCTGTGACTGCCTGTGTGAACATTACACAGTTAGACCTAATGAAATCTATTATGTTTGCTTATAATGTGTAAGAAAAATAACACACACATGCATATCCGCAGTCGGCTCTAAGTTCTATTTTTTTTAATCCAATTAAAGCTATTAGAGAGTTAGTTACTTTGTGCTTTCACGTCATGCGGTCATGGCAGAATTCTAGTCACGCAAAAGGGGCTGTCTGATGTCTTAAATTGTGAAAGTATTTTCATGGTCACATATGCTTATTGCTTATTATGATTAAGGTGAGGGTTGATTAGTATTTCGAGTCTCTGGTTTGGTTCGGGGCACTTACATTTTCTGGTGCTAATTACCATGGCATATTAATGCTTCGTAGCTGTTATTTATCTGATTACCTTGTTAATTATATTTATACATATATATATAGTTGTGCATTCATTTATTCTAGTTGAAAAGGGTTTTATGAGGGGTTTGGTACAGAAATGAGGGATGTTGTGTCATTTATGTTGTGTATGTGCTTGTGTGTGTAATCTTTATATATTTTGTTGGGGGAATATGTTATACATTAAAAGATTATAAATGTGCTTACTAAGTTACTAAAAGGCTAGCCTATTTTAAGTCCTTTCTATACAACACTTATGGATTAGTGATTTTCTAGTTTGTGAATAATATTATTGCAACCATTGACTTGAACATAATGTGGCAGGATTTATGCAATTTATGTGAATATTCAATTCACTCACATTTTATGCCATTAAGAATATTAATTGATATATATATTCCTGCAGCTAATTTTGCTCTTTGTTCAATCTATAACTTGTCATCTCATGTAAGAGTTGCATGCTTAATAAAGTATACGCTTGTTGGTTAATAGACTTTTTTTTCATTTGCAAGTCCTGTCATTCACCTGGGGGGACATGTCTGTAATTGTAATTAGGCCTTGCACACTTTTGCTTCCTCTAGGTTCACCACCTAGTTCTAAATATGATGTCTCTCCCCTTTACAAAAAAAACTTAATAAAAATAAAATAAAATAAAAATTCAAAAAAAAATTTACAAAAAAAACTTATAAAATAAAAGGGGGGTTTCAGTATTTGCTCTCCAATCTGATATTGTATGGGTTTCGGTTGCATTTTCTTATATTTTTGTCTGATCTTGTCCGTCTTCTCGAGTATCTTGTGGTGAAATTGCATGTTATCGAATTGGTATCCTTCTCCATTGGGAAATTGAATTAATGAAGTAATTTCTCTTCTCACTGCCTCCTTCAATGAAATTGCGATCGGGTAAGATGTTTCTATCGTAGTTGACAGGCTCTCGGAATTGAATTTCGCACTAATAATCTCTGACCTCCCCAGGTGTATCTGAAAATACGTGTCTGTATCTATTGTACACGCCTATAAGTTGTTCAGCTTCTTGAACGGTTAATTGTGCGTTCGTTTTCTCTCTCTGGAAAGTTCGGATTTCTTTGATTTTTTCTTGCCATAGTTCTTCATTGTCTGTCTCATCACAAATGTCGGTCACTCCTACAAGTACAATGTAGCTGTTGGGTAACGTAAGTATAGTTGTCTTACTCGCTTCTTGGATCTTATGAAGTTCGATAGTGTCGATTAACGAAATGTTTGATGCCGTGTCTATTATTACTTGTGTCGGTACTCCGTTAACTTTCGCTGAGATATAAGCAATTTCGCTGTGTTTATTATCAGTTGGTTGTTATTTTCCTCGAGCAATTCTTCTCCAATATTTTTTAAATAATTGTTTCGTACGATCGTAATTGTGAGTTCGTCGTTTGCTTGTGCAACGTTGCGATTTAACCCAATAGACTGGTTCAGTGAGGGTACAAGTAGCTTTTTCACTGCCGCTCTTAGTTTAAAGCCGTCTCGGGCTGTTCGTCACGCCTGTCTTGTTGACTTGTTGGCTGACTTCCGCTCGTTGATGGTCGGGGTTCAGGTTGGTTGTGATCTTCTTCACATCGGTCACCCCTGTATACCTCTTGACTACGACTTCGGCCTGTGTTGAATGTGTTATCACGTCCGTAGTTGTTGTGACTGTACCGGTGTCCGTAGGCGTTTCGGTCGGCACTTCGTCGTCCCTGATAATACGACCTATTTCTCCCGTCATTTTCGGCCCTCACATAGTGTACTTGTCGATAGCTACGATCTGGGTTGTTACGATTCCTATTGTCATTGTTATTGTTGTTAAAATTTGGCCGGTTGTAGTTCGTGTTATTCGGCCTATAGGGTTGATGTTGTGGATTATTTGGCCGGTTGTACTGATGTTTTTGATTGTTTGGCCTATTGTTGTTATTATAACTGTTGTTTGGTTGACTGGCCGGATTATTATTGTTTGGTTTATTATGTGGCTCGTTGGGGTGGTTATTCGTATTATTACGGCTATTATAATTTGAGCGATAATTATTGTTATTAAATTGGTAACCGTTCTGGAAGCTTTTGTTATGGCCCCTATCGTCCCGCTGTCGACTCCTACAGTAGTATCGCTCCCTTTTATAGTCTTCTAACAGGGCTGCCATGGATTGTATGGTTTTGATTTGACTGCCCAGTCGCGCTCTGGAGACACCCTCTTCATAGTGAAAGGCAAGTTTCGTTACTAAGCTCTCTTCCGGAATTTTCGGCTCCAGATTCCTTGCTAGACATACTTTCCCCAAAAAATATGCTGTGAAAGTCGTCCCTCTGCTGGCGTCATACCTGCCGAAACATATGCTATCTCGAACGATGTTTTGTGTTGCCTCCGACCAGTATTTCCTCTTAAACACGTCCTTGAACTCCTCGTAGTTCGTGAGGTCGTGTCTCGTAGCCGTCCACCAATTATCATTTATGTCACGGAAGTACTCGTCCAAATACCCGCGGATGATGGTCCATCTATTCTCCCGAGTCTTTGCCAGTTGTTCATCCACTCTCTCTAGGAACTCCATCGGGTTTCGCTTGTATTGTTTGAAATTAATGACTTCCCGGTTGTCCATGTGCTGGTATTGCGATATTATTGGTGGTCTGTTATTAATGACTTCCAGCTCCACGTTTACAATTACCCACCTAACCGCAAATGTATGGTGTGTCTCTATCTTCAGTTAGCACTTTTAATTTTAATTGCTATGAAAATAAATTGAAATAACGTGTATGAAAAAGAAACGTTAATTTTCGTAGACTTTAAAAGACTTAATATAGGGAGTCTTTAAATTTGTTTTAAAGTTTTTTCGTAAAGCTCTTGAATTTTGCTTAGAATAGCCAAAGACCCAATGCCATTTGTACACCACGTGGTACAATTGTGTTGTTACAATGGCGTACCCACGAATGGTTGTGACGCTTGTTCGCGTGTTTCGTTACATTTTTAGTCAGTGTTGTGTTGTGAGTTTTACATTAATTTAATTAAGAATGATTAGCTATGATGAACTGTCGAGTGTTATTAGACACAGAAGAGGATGCAATTTCTTTTCTTCAAGAAAAAGGTTTGGTTCACAATCCTTGTCAATGTGAATGAGGACATGACATGGTTTTAGCCCTTGGGCAGCAACAGCGTTGGTGTTGCAATAAGTCTACTTGCTGTGAGTATAAGGTAGTTCGCAAGGGCACATTTAGAGGGGTCCAGATTACCGCTGGAAAAAATAAAATTTATTTATTTCTGGTGTGAAGGGCTTAGTAGTATGAAAAACAGTATAAATCAATGCCAGCACACACACAGAGTGGATGGCTTACTTAAGATATATCTGTGCCTTAGACATCATGAGAAACCCATGGAAAATTGGAGGACCGAATTTAACAGTTGAAATTGACGAGTGTGTTTGCCAAGAGAAAAAATAATGTTGGCCGGGTGTATCCACAACAGTGGGTATTCGGTGGATACTGCCGAGAAACCAAGGAATGCTTCTTGTGTCGTGTCGAAGATCGGTCAGCAGCTACCCTCCTACCTCTCATAGTGGCAAATATTGATCAAGGGTCTACTATAATGCCAGATGAGTGGCGTTCGTACCGTCAAACTGTTAATTTGCCACAACAGTACAGTCATTTGACTGTAAACCATAGTTATAACTTTGTGGATCCTCAAACGGGAGCGCATACACAAGGCGTAGAAAGCATGTGGTGGTCCTATAAATGCCGAAACATGATTGAATGTGGTACGAGAAGGGAACGCTTAGATTCCTATTTAAGTGAGTTCATGTGGCGAACAAGAAATGGAAATCAGGATTTGTTCCAGAAAATGCTGGAAACTATCAACAAGTATGAGGCCCCTATTTACTAAATACAAATATGATTTTGGTAAGTATTATCAATTTTGGTAAGTATATTCTATTTAGAATACGTATTTCATAATGATATTGACTTTGAAATCACGTGCTTAGTTTAATTATTCATTGCTCAAGCTTAATCCAATACCATTTTCAAGGATTTTAAGTATTTTGTAAAAGTATTTTGTTTCCTTATTGAACACAGTACATGACACATTAAAAGTATTCAGTACTTAAAAGTAGGTTAGGTTACATTATTTAATCTAAACAACTTCACAGCAGCTGCAACAAAGTTAATTATAAAATAATCATTTTGTATTTTTTCTTTTACAAGTGGATATTAAGCCAAAAAGTTGATATATAAAGTGTAATAATCATGTTCAGTGTATTATTATTTTGAATATCATAGATTACAGATTAAACTAACCTTATACTCACGAGGTATAATTGTACTGATTTAACCTGTAAAAGAACGGTTGGCTGAAAATAAGACACAATTGTAACACGTATCAGAACCTGTGTGTGTATTTTGGTGGACGGGTCAATAATCTGTAAACCCTTTAATATTGGTCTCCTAGAATGTTGACTGATTAAACAAAATAATTGATTAATGTTCATATGTCAGTACTTTGTGTGTCCGGTGATGTAATTTATTTTTCTTTGCAGGCACAAGAAAAGGTTAGAAACATTTACATCATCATTACCCAGGCTGAGAAACTGAAACTTCCAGCACTATATTCAGGTTTGTAATTTACACAGTGAAACCAGTCGAAACAAAGTATTAAAATCCTTTGAGAATATTATTAAAAGCAGGCACATTACATGGTAAGAGATGTGATGAAATAAGTGATACACAGTATCATTATTGTATGGTGTTCTGTTGTGTGACAGGTCCCAGATATTACCAGTCATCTCCATTCATATGTATTTGGCTTGAACTTTTGAGCTTTCATCTCTACATTGAGATAATCTTTACTATTTAACTTTTAATTACTTACCATTTTTATACCAAGGTTAACCCAGAGTTCGTGTAAGCGTTTATTTGGAGAACAGAAATTAGGTTATCTGAAATAAATACTTGAGTCTAGTTGTTTTCAACTTAATTTAGTTTTATTTATCATATTCAAAATAAATTGATATTTAACTCACATAGATTATTAAACTTTCACTTGTGAAATTTATTTTGTTTCCTCCCGTACGCATTTCGGCATGATGTGTGCCTGTGAGACAGGCTCTCACACTGCTGATGAAGGCGCACATCACGCCGAAACGCGTACGGGAGGAAACAAAGTAAGTTTCACAAGTGAAAGTTTAATAATCTATATTAATTTAGTGCTGTGAAAAAAGATGAACTATCAAAACAACTTTTTTTTCTCCCTCTTCTACACGTGTTACTATTTAATCATAATACAACATATTGGTTCTTCAGAAAGTTACACTTCTTTTATAAGAAGTTATATCAATTCACATAGTAAGAAGGACAACACACATGGAAAATACAATTTATATTAGTTATATCTTAAATTTAATTAACGCAAACCAATGCTTTTATTCTTTATGTAACTTTCACCCACACACACACACACACACACACACACACACACACACACACACACACACACACACACACACACACACACACACACACACACACACACACACACACACACACACACACACACACACACACACACACACACACACACATTATGTCTTTAGGTCCCCATTACAATTAGTATAGCTCTTTCAGCTTTATCAAAATTTAGTAGACAGCTGTTTAATTGGTTTGTCATTTAAAAGATATAAAATTGTTTTAGAGTTACTCATCCTCGTAGAAGCCAATCCTTTCGCCACCAACTCCAGTTTATTACTCTCACTAGACAATCCGATACTGTTTTAAATTGTTAACATTGAGATTGTTGAACGTCCTTTTATTTCACACTCCATTCTGTTTTTAAAATACTTTAAAATAACATTTTTTTTTGTAGTCGGGCGACTTGATATTTTGCTCGCGAACCCTATTTATGAAACTGCGCGCCAACACCCGCGTGGTTGCGCGATCTTTTGTCGACTGACACTAAAGTCAAGCATCTTCCAAAATGGCCAGCGTCACTCTGGCCTCGGCTACTTGGTTTTTGATTGGTGGGTAGCATCTCGCGGCTTTCCCGTAGTCTCGTATAAGGCGAGAAAGAAGTCTCATACGTGACTTTCATGTTGTGAAAAGCGGGACACACGTGTGTTCGTACGCATGAATACGCACCCTACTAACAATTAACATTCCCGTACCGTGTTGTGCCTTACACGGAGCTACAGTCGGTGACCAAAAAATACACTCTGGGTGAATAAAAAGATAACTTCAAAGGTTGTGTGGAGATGGTTAACATGAAAATCTTTAAATTATAAACCCCCTTCAGTTCGTCCCATTACCATACTTCCCCAATGAGAAGTTTTTTGTCGAAACAGAAAAACTCTCATTGCCTAAAAACCTAAGAGGATCAGCTAGGATATGGCACCACTAACCCCCCTTAATTCCTTACTAAAATCATAGGTAACTTACCCCCGTAGTCCGGTGACTCTGGCTGCACCTGAATGACCTTACTGGACTTCCCTCTCGAGATCCTAACACCATAAAGTCAGACAGGCACCCGCCACAGTATCACCAGGCTCTGTAACATTCAATAAAAAATATCAATAACTGGTTTTTTACAATGCCATATCCCAACTGACTTGGTTTCCTCTTAGCTCGTACTGGTTTGCGTTAAGAAGCACTGGTTGCATGTATACGTACATTCTTACCATAAACATATTACGTTTGTTATTTATTACAATTTATTACATTCCTAATCAAATAAACATTTATATTTCACAAAAAACCTATATTCAAAATAAACATTACTAAACTACTATTTATTATCCATCTCAAGTCAAAAAATAAACTATTCAAATTTATTACACTTATTTCCATCTTTTAAATTAACACTTAACTAAAACTTTTAAATTAATTACTTTAATTGCATTACTTGAAACCTTTTATATTAATTAAATCCTCTTACACAAATTGTAATTACCTAATAATCAAACACTGTAAATTACCTCAAAACAATTTTATTTCATTTAATTTCATCTTGTATTTATTTACTTTCATAATGAAATTTATTCATCATTTCTTTCATAACCTTTAAATCAAACTTTCCAATCTACTACCAAAATTTCTATCTTTTATATGAATTTAATTTTCATTATAAACATTCATAATTATATGCGGACAATTATTAAAAAATCAAAACTTTATTACTATCATAACATCACTTGCAACCATCTATTGCTTACACAAAATATAATATATACCGATAACACCAGCAGATATCTCATCATAATAGCATAACTTCATATAGAGAACATGAAAACATAATACTTCATTACTATTAGCATAATTACCATAATCACCAACTTTATCTTCTCTTTATTCAATCAGAGCTTATTTATTAACAATTTAACAACCTTCTTCCACACACACACACACACACACACACACACACACACACACACACACACACACACACACACACACACACACACACACACACACACACACACACACACACACACACACACACACACACACACACACACACACACACACACACACACACACTGTGGCCCCCCCTGCACTGGAGCGCCCAGTTGCCTCCACAAGAACTGAAGTTTTTTAGGGTGTAGACGCTGCCTACACCGTTCTTGCTTTGGCGTTACTGATGTCCGAGGACACCAGTAATCCTACTAAAATTTAGTTATATGCCCTTATACGGTCTACCATCCCATTCGATGGATAGCCGCTGTTCCATAGTTATGGTGATTCCCCTTATTTACCCCCCGGTTAATTTCTAAAGTCACCAATTTTGAAAATAATAACAAGTATGGTTAGGGTATAATATGCCTACCCACATGTTGTTACTAAAAATCCAAATCCACGGTCAGGGTTCGGTGACGCCGTGACCGCCCGAAAGTGGGGAAGCACATGTAAAATACACTACATACATGTTTTAGATCCCTACACTTACATAATCAACAAATACAACATAATAAACACTTAACTTGAACATTAACATCATTACATTAACATAAACCTTTCAAATTTAAATTTTACCAAAAATCCACACCTTACCTAAGTTAAATTCTTTCAAACTCATTCAATTTCATTATTAAAACATTTTACCTTACTTCAATTTCATTATAAAATTCCTACTTACACATGGTGTCTCATTCAATCAAATAAAAACATGATTACTGTCATAGACTCCAAACTATAAACATTTGTCACAACAAATATAACGTACATAACCATATGCACCTTCTGATACCTTATAATAACCATATGACTCAATACCTGAACACATTGTAGGTTTAATCATTTACTTATTCATTGTGACGATTTAAATGTAAAACAAACAAAAAATGATAATAAAAATATAAAATGGGAAGTTAGTGAAAACCATTAAATCGCACTATTAAACCAAATACCCCTGAACTAACTCATAATAGTAATGAGAATTAAAAAAAGAAAATTTAACTAAAATAATTAATTAAAATTGTGAAAGCAAAAGTTAAAAAATAAAACTGTTAACCCTTTATTAAATTTATCATGCTATGGCCTGTGTATACCGGATCTAACTTGCATACTGACCTGGCGTTAAATAAAAAATACCTGTAAACTATAATGTAAATAATTAATAATTCAAAGTCACTAGTAGTAGTTGTAATAAATTCTGTAGACAAGCAAAGTCTCGATTGTTTATTTTGTCGAACTGTAAGACTGTATTACTAATTAAAAGTTGGAACTATATTATGGCGGAGTATTCACTTCGCGTTGTTGCAACTTTCCTGTTGTAACAATGTAGGACTTATGATGCGGCTTTCAAATTGTAAACAGCTCCAAGCGGGGCTCTGCACAAAATGTTTATTTTTCATTTTATTTGATTGTTAGCTTCCACTAAAAGTGTGGAGATCTAGATCTAAGTAACTAAGATGTAGTGAGTTTTTTTAAAACAAAGATGTGAATGAAGAAAATGAGTGTATAAGGTGACATCTCCTGTTAATTAAAATAAAAGATCAAATATGGTTCAAGTTAAGGGTAATTCCAACATAATGTGAAAAGAATACGTCCAATACTACTGTGCCATTACATATGTTATGTGAATAACTGTGAATAGTGACAACTAAGACCTCAACTGCATTTACACTACCGCCGAGGATCAGGACGACTTCACGCTAGATGACACATAACATCCATTTCATCATTAATTGACTCCGAGGACATCCACTGGAAAGACTACCTCGATGACAACCCATGACTAAGAGAGTACAGAAGAATCACGCGGCAGGACATGGACAGATAACATTTTAACTAGAGGTGACGCGGAGGCTCGTCTTCCGTGAATAATGTATATTTAAAATATAAGTAATTATAAATGAAAAAGACTTTTAAAAGACAATCTCTAAGCGTTAAGCTTTAAAATGGTGTAACCAGTAATTCCTGAAATCATACGTTGTAACATAACTCTTGTGATGTAACTTTGAAACATCGCTCAACTAAATAAAACCATTCTTCAAATGGTATTTAAGTAATAATGTAATCGTCTAAACAAGTAGAGTAAATTTGAAACTTCTTAACTAGTTTAAAGAGACTCGGATCGAGGTAAATACATTATCTGTATGATCATTTTTAAGACAGAAAACCCCTTTACAATTTCTGTGTAAGTAAAATTTTTATTTGTAATGTGTTACCTATCATATGTAAATAAAGGGATGTCATCTTTGTTACATACTAAAGTGAGTGCATAAATCAGCTAAATTCCCTCCCCTTGTTTCCTTTAATTAGAGTAATTATAATTATTGTTAGTGATGTGTTTGATTTTTCAGTGTGTTACAACGTAGGCAGCCTGTATAATTGGGTAGAGTCAATTATTACAGGTTCCCTGGATTATAACGTAGCCGACACATTATATCATTATAAAGTCCAAATTTCAGGAAAAAACTCATTTAATTTATTACCAAAATTCATCTATACAACATTAATTAATTAAGTAATTCATCTCAAATTTATTTAATTCCGTCAGTTTGTAAAACGCTAAGTTACTTTGATTACATTATTCAACACCATTTCAATTCATTTACTTGCATTATAACATTCACAATAATTACTCTCGTTATTTATTTAGTCTGGTAAAATATTATTATTATTATTATTATTATTATTATAAAATCAATCCCTACTACATACATACATTGTTTACATAAAGTACAGAGTACCATATAACCTATTACACAAATACATTTAACATCACTACATATTTATATACCATTCACGTCTCAACTATCATTGTTAACCAAACTCATTACATATTCAGTCAATTTTCAAAAACCATTAACTCAATAATTAAATGTTCATTAGTAGCAAATGTTTACCCCCCATCATCAAACAGCAATCTTATGTTTTTATAACACCATTCACTTTTAATTATTTTCATCTTGTCACTATCAATATAGCAACTATTCGATTTTTCCCATTGTTCCATTACACCCACATAATAATCCCCAGGATTACTATATATTCTTTCATAAAAACTCTACATTGGTATTTTTGGTCCAGTCTCGCTTAGTATTTTTGGTTAAAATCAGGTAAGTTATATCATCACCACAATCATCTCTTACAAGTACACTGGTGCTACTCCAAGGTAAGTGCTTTTTCTCCATAATACTATTTTCATTTATTTCTGTACTCATTACTCCCCAAGGTAAGTCTACAATATTACTAATTCTCTCAATATTTATCCTCTTTAATAATTCTTCATAACATCTAATAACATCAAATAACACCACCTCTCTCTCTCTCAACGTGAATAATTCTATCTCTCTCACTCTCTCAAAATCACTTACACAACCCCATTTTCCTTTATCTCTCTCAATCCACACAAAGGGCAACACAACGTTATCATAACACGTCCTGGCTTTTCCAGGGAACTCATGATACACAGGGGACCTACTTAGAGACACTTCGTCTCTCACATAACTACTGGAAGAAACTTTGTCCTCGTAAATCACTAGTGGAGTCTTTACTCACTTATACCACGGGGAAAATTTGCCCATTGCCAACCTAACCTCTCTTCACACTCTCTCTGAATCTCATCAACCGCTATCTCAACACTACTTTCTCTTTCCACTAAAACTTCATTGCCACTATTATTATTCACCACTTTACTCTCTAACACCCCATTTTTATTTATGTCACCATTATTCTCACTTACCTTTTCAACTACTACTTTATTTGCACTTAAACTACCATCAATATTATTTGTAATTATCTGCCCATTAAATGTATCTTGACCATTAAATGTGGTCAAGATGTGTGTCGTCACCACTTATTTTGACCACATTACTCACCTTGTTCTCTGTTATTCCATTGTTTATATTCTTGTTAAACTTGCCTGTATTTCTGTTACTCTCCTTTCTTTTTCTGATGTCATTTACATCGTCTTGTATTTGTTTCTCCCAAGTACTAAAATGTTCGTCTATAGCATTCAGACGCTTATTAATATTATCTTCAAATTTAACACTTTGTTGTTTCATATCATACAAACGTTTATCAAATTTTTTGTCAATATTATTTATGTCATCCCTTAACTCATTAAACGTTTCATCATTATTATCAAAGCGTTTACTCATAAAATTCATTATATTGTTCATTGACCATTCTTTTCCTTTTATTTTTGTAACCACGGGAGTTGTTTCTGCTTTTATTTCACTCATTATAACGTCATCAGGTTTCTTATTTTTACTAGTTAAAATTGGGGATAACTGAATTCCCAAGTTATCTATAATATTTGACTCATCTAATTTACTGTCTAGAACTACATTCGGGGTTGAATGAATTTCAAGCCCACTCATGACAGCTGACTCATTAACGCCAGTTACGTCAATTACATTGATTTTCATTTTCATTTTACATTTATTTTCTTCCATCTTTTAAATTTACTTATTTTCAGTTAAACGATTTTCTTAACTTACATATACAAAATCTTACACTTAACTCAAAAATTTATTTTATCACTCACTTAAGCATACATAACCTGCGTCTATTCAGACGTAACTGAAAGGTTTTTATCTATTTACTTCAAACACCCCTTCCGTTATCCGAAACCGGCCCACGTTACATAAAATAAATTTCTATGCAAACGTCCCTGTTCGGGCGCCATTGAGATAATCTTTACTATTTAACTTTTAATTACTTACCATTTTTATACCAAGGTTAACCCAGAGTTCGTGTAAGCGTTTATTTGGAGAACAGAAATTAGGTTATCTGAAATAAATACGTGAGTCTAGTTGTTTTCAACTTAATTTCTGTTGTTTAAAACATTATAATGTTACATAACCTTACTTGTAGGCTTACATTTAGCTTTATTGTTGTTTTATTATTACATTTTTGTAATACTCTTTTTGATTTACATTATTCTATTCATATCCATAAATAAAATTTGATTTCATTATATAAGTACTTAGAAACTAATTATTGAATTAATAATTTTCTTTATTGAGTATCCAGTTTATTACTGCAGTATGGAGTATAGGTTTTATCTTTTTTAACAATTTTTAATGCAGTTTACTGGAGTAAAATCTTCTTATTGATAATGTTCTTATCAGTTTCATTACATTATTCTTATCTCTTTTTATTACCTCAGACAATATTTATAGTATACAGTTTAGTTAATGACTTAGTATTTTGTTCTTCGTGTATCATGGTCATGAAATGGTTTAAGTTGGGGCCTATTTTATGTAAGAGGAAAACATAACGTTACAATATTGTAATTACTTTTATTTCTATAATTATTTATAAGTATTACTTGTACAAACAAAACTGGCTTAGAAATGGGTCTACTTAGGAAATTATGGAATTCTGCTGAAATTTCGAATAGTTCTGGAGGGGAATTGATCCCCTGATAACCCCCCTCCGCAAGTTACTCCACTGATCCCACTCTACACATTTCCAAGAAATCCTGCATTTAGAAGTTCAAAAGAAAGTGATACAGACTCTAAAGATCTCATTGTAGCATTCACTACTGGGACAGTTCATGGTTTAGAGCCTGGTAAGTGAAGGAGAAGGGATCTATTAATGTGCAAGTTGAAGAATATATTTAATTATTGCACTTAACTTGATATAAGTACTGATTACATTTCAGGATTATTATTTTCAGAAATAATGTATGTAAACCAGTTTTCCCCATATAAAGTTAATTAAAATTCTTTAATGCATAGCATTCCAGGCATTTACAGTAGTAGATTTGTATTACTAAATTTGAATTTACACAAATAATTCTCTTTGATTCTTGGATTTCGTTGTCCATGACGTGTCCGTTACTTAACTAAATATCACTAAATATTGACGACTCGGAACACTAAGTTTTTTATAAGTAAAAACGTAAAGTTTTACCTTACAGCCTAAACCGGCTTTCACCTATAGAAGGCTTCATCAGAGGCTGTCGTTAGTAGCGCTGCTCGTCTTGTTGTTGGCGAGGAGATAGTGTTTCGAAAGATTGAAGCTGTGTGTGTGTGGTGAGATGTGTTCGAATAATGCGTGCGATTTGAATTGTGTCTGTTCGTTTAGGATGTCGTTTTTATTTGTTTTTGTGTGTTTGTATATTTCTAATTGTTCTAGAGTGTCTAGTTTTCGGCCTTTTGTGTGTACGTGTAGTATGTTCATGTTATTGTCGATGTTTTTATATGTGTGGTTTGCTTCAATGAGGTGGTTTGCGAAGGTAGATTCTGTAGTGGTGTGGAGTGCTTTTGTGTGTTCAATGTATCTCTGTTTGAAGCTACGTCCTGTCTGGCCTATGTAGAATTTACTGCAATTTGAACAATTTAGTTTATATACACCGGGTAGATCGAATTTGTTTTGTGCTTTGGGCATGCGTTTTGATAGTGTGTGTTCTGTTTTGTTAGTGGTTTTGTAAGCGATTCTGTATCCTGCTTTTTTGAATTTGTGGGCAATTTTTTCTGTTTGTTTGTTGATGTATGTTAGTGTTATGAATTTGTTGTTTTCTGTCTTTGTCTGTTGTTTGTTTTGTGTTTTGTGTAGGAGTTTACTGACTATTGTTCTGTCATAACCGTTAGATTCTGCTAGATATTTTATCGTGTTTAGTTCGTCTTTGTAGTCTATTTCATCTAAGGGGATGTTGTTGAGTCTATGTATCATGGTTCTAAAAGCAGCTAGTTTGTGTTGTATTGGGTGATTGGAGGTGTTGTGTATTAGTGTGTCAGTTGTAGTTGGTTTTCTGTATATACTGAATTTGTGCCTGTGTTCTAGTTTTGTGATGGAGAGGTCTAAGAAGTTTATGGTATTGTTGTGTTCGTATTCGGCAGTGAAGGTTATGTTTTTATGTATTTTGTTTATGTGCGTTAGTAACTGTTCACATTGTCTTTTGTTTCCCCTGTGTAGTATTAGAATGTCATCAACGTATCTGTGCCAATATAGTATTTTATGTGAGTGTCTGTCATTGTTTGTGAGTATTTTTGTTTTTTCTAAGTGTTGGAGGAAGACTTCTGCTAGAATGCTGGATATGGGGGAGCCCATGGGTAGGCCATCGTTCTGTGTGTAGTATTTATTGTTATAAGTAAAGTAGTTTTGTTTTGTGATAATGTTCAGAGTTTCTGTTATTTCATTGATAAGTTCGTCTGGTGTGTTGTTCTGTTTGAGTTTGTTTTGTAGGATGGTGATTGTTTCAGAGATGGGGATGTTTGTGTACAGGTTTTTAATGTCAAAGGAGGCTAATGTGGCGTTATGGGGGATGTGTATGTCTTTTATTTTTGTTACTAGGTCAGTGTTGTTTTTTACTGCAATGTTGTTGTCTATTTGTGTGTGTTGTCTAATAATTTTGTCTAGATATTTTGCCAGTTTGTGTGCAGGGGCATTACGGTAGTTGATAATGGGGCGGATCGGAATGTCTTCTTTATGGATTTTGGGAAGCGCTTGGAGTGTAGGTGCTGATGGTCGGATTTGTTTCATGTAGGGCTTTTGTTTATGTGTCATAATGTGTTTGGCTTTGTTGACTATTTGTTTTACTGAGTTTTGGTATCTGTCGGTGGGGTCGTGTTTTAGTTCTGTGATGTTGTTCTGTTCTATGAAGTCTTGTACTTTTTTGTGTAGGTTGTCTGTGGGGATAATTACTTTGATTAACCAGAGTTACACACACGAACTAAATGCTGAGTGTTCTCCTAGTGTATAAATTCAGCTAAAACAGTATTCCAAAAACTTACCTTGTTACTAGAATATGTGACATGATGAACTTTCGTCATGTGTTCAACTTTGTGTTGGGAGTTAAGCATT
Source organism: Magicicada septendecula (assembly GCA_034769895.1). Lineage (NCBI taxonomy): Eukaryota > Metazoa > Arthropoda > Insecta > Hemiptera > Cicadidae > Magicicada > Magicicada septendecula. The sequence goes on along the minus strand of CM068370.1, from coordinate 50,146,886 downwards.
TTAATAATTTTTATTTATGCAGGTGTATAGCAAAATCTGATCATCATGGAAAAGGAATAAGGCATTTTGTAATAGCTGTTAACTGATTAGTTCCTGCTCTATTACCGAATCATATTACAAGTCTAATTTTTGTTTAATTGAAAAGATATATTTTAACTGTTTCTTTTGGTGCAATCTGTAAATTCCATGACACACGTCCATAAAGGTTTGAAAATATGCTTACTCCAGTTTGATAGGAATAAATTCTCAAAAAACTAATACAACAAATTTGTTATGTCTGATCACACCAGCTATCCTTTCTATTGAAAATGAGCCTTTTATCCATATTTATCATATAGTATTGTGCCAAGATATTACACTACATTTGTATACTGTAATACAGTATATTATTTGCAGACTGACAGGGTTATAAAAAATTCTGAAAGAATTGTTGCTTTTACAACACCATCCTTTATCAAGTGACTACTCAAATCTGCCAGTTTTTCACAGAAACTGAAGTTTGATGATTAGATCCATCATGACCTAGTTTTGCTGCAAACATTTCAAGGATTCTCCTGGCCTTAAAAAACTGGACTGGTCTCATTGATTGACATGACTAATGTTAAATTTACTTTGGGATACTTCCAAACATAATACAGTTTACAATAAACAAACAAAATATTATGCCTGTCTAATTTTTCCAGAACTGTATACACATAATTTGATCTGGATAGAACATTTATTAAACAATAATACTATTTGATGTAAATAATTAAAATATCGGTATGGAGAACCATACATGACTACCATGTTTTAAGATTTATATGTGAAATCATTTTAGAAATGAAATATTTCTACAGAAACTACTTCTATCTTCAGCCTCAACCACAGAATTGCGATCACTAACATATACCACCTCATGTTAGCGCACTCGATTTTCACTGATGATGGCAGTCGATGGTACTTCCGAAACGTCTGGTTTTGCAGAAAACATTGGACCACGGCCAAACAGCTTGGGAAGGAATTTTATCAACAAACTACTTCAGTGTTGCTGATAACGTAGTACACATATAAAAAATTATCCCCTCCCCTTCACCTATCATTTTCATTTATAGAAAATTATCCCCTCCCCCTACCCCGTTTCATTTATAGATATTAAATCTACCTTTCTACAGTGGATTATTATGACCTTTTCAGAATACTTTATTTATCAAAATTAAGTACTTTACTCTTGTTAAAACAAAACGTTGCAGGTAAACTACCCCTTCTCCTTAACCGATCTTCACCAAAATCAACAGACCTTGAGTCCTCTACAATATGCAAAAAATTATTTGAATTTGCGGGAGTTATCATTCGCCATAGACAAAATTCTACACACAGACATCTTTCTAAAAATGACTTTTCTTTATGTTTTGAGGGTAGTACAATCAGAATCAGCCCTCATGGGACACTAATTATTAGATACAATTTTTACCTTCATTTAAGCCAGCTTCCACTCACTGTGTACTTTCTCAGAGGCCATAACATGTTCTTTTTAACGTTGCCGAACATAAATTGATGTTAAATTAAAAATAAAGTAAAGCCTTAGCACCTTAAGTTTGCAACGTGCAAGTTGAAGAATCAATTTAATTATTGCACTTAACTTGATATAAGTACTGATTACATTTCAGAATTATTATTTTCAGAAATAATGTATGTAAACCAGTTTTCCCCATATAAAGTTAATTAAAATTCTTTAATGCATAGCATTCCAGGCATTTATGGTAGTAAATTGCAACCAGTCTTCATCTTTGTATTTGCCAAAATAAAGTTGTTCTGAGCCAGGTCATGTAAATTCAGGTTAGGCCAAGCTGCTCATTAGACTTTGTCTAAATCTTAAAGATATAAAGTGTTGATAAAGATTTTAGGACCGTACATTAAAAACATTGTTTGCACATATGAGTAGGAAGCAGATGTATTAATATATGTTACCCAACAAGATACAGGATGTATAATTAAGTTGTTAGTGGACTTAAAATCTGCAGTAGAAACTTCAGTTTTTATAAAACAAATAGGGAGAGAATTGAAGATTTGATGTTTGTAAATGTTATATCTATTTTCTTCACAAGTAACTAATGGCTGGTTATTTGTAATCACGTTTTCTCATAATGTATGTTGTTAATGACCTTTTTTTTAAGGGTATGAAAAAAAACAGATATTGGTATTTGAAAAAAGGTGAATTTTATTGGTACATACTAAAGTATAGAGTCCCATTTGTTTCTATTCATTAACAAAGGTCCGTACTGTAATAATTTTGTGTGTAATATACAAGCATTCTTTAATATGTTTATCTCCCAATTTTATTTGCATTAATTCAGACCGTAGTAACATTAAATTCCACTGTAACCCATTATTAATACTTAATCATTTGCATGTTAACAGAAACTGCACATTGCTTTTTATTGCATTATGTTGAAAAAAGGATTTTAATGTACTTGTTTGGTTATACATTAGATTGTACTAGGTTCTAAATTGGAAGTACGTTTTAATTCCGGTACTTTGAATAACTACAGCCTTTAATGTTATATACAGCCTTTGAATGTACACTAACTAAGGAAATGTCTGTTAAGTCTAATTAATTTTAAAAATCTAAAAGGTTAAGTTAAATAATTAAATGTAGCCACAACCTCCCAAAATCGTGTGTACCGTAATTATATGCGATAAATGTAAACTAATTTCTGTACTTCCAATAAATACACCCTTTTAATGTACACGAACAAAGTAAATTTTATTTAAGTTACATTGTCGTATGTAACCTCCATAAGCTGGCATTACTTACTTCGAATAAATACAGCCGTTAATGTTATATACAGCCTTTGAATGTACACTAAGTAAGGAAACGTTTGTTAAGTCTAATTAATTTTAAAAATGTAAAAGGTTAAGTTATATTGTTAAACGTAGCCACAACCTCCCAAAATCGTCTCTGTACAGTAATTATGTGCGATAAATGTAAACTAGTTTCTGTACTTCCAATAAATACACCCTTTTAATGTACACTAACAAAGTAAATTTTATTTAAGTTACATTGTGTACATAACCTCCAAAAGCTGGAATTTAGTTACTTGTGAAGAAAACAGTTGGATGTACACATCGGACACCGAAATATTGTACACGCGCGGCGACGGAAGTTACATTTTGCAGCTGACTATTCCCCAAGACAACAATTGTTTGTTTACTGGTAATATCTACCGTTCATATTTCAGGCAAAAATTCTTAGATCGTAAATATGGTAAAAAACTTCAGCAAATTTGAAATTGAGTTTATGATCCATACAATTGTAATGACTGTAACAAGAAAATTGATGGATCACTATGATTCCTATAAAAAACAGGATGAAGATGCAAAACAAAAATCGGGTGTTGGCAATGAGGTAAGATGTTTATTATATAATATGTTTATTAACACTAAGCTGCAGATTTATAAATGTCCTTTTGAATGTCTCGTACTTGTTAAAACAGTAACATATATCCTTCATTTGTTCATTTACCTAATTATTCTCTCAGATATAATATTATATAGGCCTAATATAATATTATATTCTTGGATTTCGTTGTCCATGACGTGTCCGCTACTTAACTAAATATCACTATTGTTTGACGACTCGGAACACTAAGTTTTTTATAAGTATAAAAAACTTAGTGTTGTTAGTGTTATAAAAAACTTTACTTATAAAAAACTTAGTGTTCCGAGTCGTTAAACAATAGTGATATTTAGATAATATTATAATAAGAATAAGTATAATACATCTGACAGGTGAATATAGTACAAATGAAGAATATAATATATTGTATGTGGGTATGTCTTATATGTATTTGATTTTTTTTTGACAGACATGTAACCACGCACTCTGTATATTTATTCATACTCTGTGGCCAGGCACCTCACGTTGAAGATGCATGCCAATGTAACTAGAATACAAGGTAGGCCACTCCGGCCAATTACGCTCCCATTGGTTGCTTCGCTGTGACGTAGCCTGGTGGAAGAAATACGCGCGAGTCTTGATTTACCATGCAATCTTACCTGAGACAATGTCCTACTTAGCATCTCTCTGCTGTTTACACGAAATATTAACAATAATTGTAATGAGCTATTCATATAGAAAAAGGATTAAACAACAAGATTAAATGGTTTGCGGCAAAAAATAATGGTAAAATTTATTTCTACATTTAATAGAAAAGTAAGCAAGTCTGTCCACATATAACATTGACAAAATGGCACAAGATGTAAAATTAAGTCGTAAAGGAGTCGATATTATATATATATATATATATCATTTTTTATTATTCGTTAATTTTATATTAATAGAATTATTTCGATTGTTATTAATTTACTTAGAAACCTCTGATGATACTGATATTTTTCAGTGAAACGTGCGTCAGGTGTTAAAAAGAATATACGAAATTATACTACTTGCAGAAGAAACAAATTGAAAACATCACAAATTATATATATATATATATATATAATATGCCTGCGTGGGTGGGTGCGCGTACGTGCACACGCGTGCGCGCATGAGTGCGTGTATAAACATTTCTATGTAGTATAATATATTTGAAACAAGCTTCCAATTATTATAATTATAATCAATATCATAATCATTTTCTTTATCTACATTTTCATTGTTATTTCATTGTTACTAGTTTCAGTTAAAAACTGAAGCTAGTACGTTTAGTTGTAAACATAAATACTTTTATCAACGAAATGAAAATAGTTATTTAGTTGATACATACCTTCATAGGTGACTTAAATTTTTGAAGACGAAGCTACCCAGAGCCGACTCTTTGTTGCTGCATACTTTTCAAGTGACTTGAGTTTGAACTGTTTGTTCAGATGGCGGATTCTGATGAATGTTCTTGTCCTGACGTACAGACAAATGACTTTCTCGTCCACCTCTGGAAATTTAGATTTGAGTAAGGTGGCCAAATAAGAGATAACTTTCACTTGTTTTGATACTGTACGTCCGTGGAAAGAAGTAAAAACTATCTCAAACTGAATCAGTTTTTGTAACCACTCGTCTGACGGATGGGTAAGCCCCCCCTTTGATATAATCGATATCCAGTCATGACTATGTTCCCCGGAAAGACACAATGTTTCGCCTCTCACACCTAGACTTTCATCAATGAAGCGGCACTTGAATGCGATGTACCCGGCCAGATATTTTAAGGCATCTTGAGGAACATCGTTGTCACTTGCAGACGGGGCCAAGTCCTCTGTTTTTAACAATTCTGCTTCGTCGGTGTCATTATTCGGAGAACTTGGTATTAACGTATGTTCAACTATGTCTATGCATAGTTCATTGGTAACAAACTGGATGAAATCCTCGTCAGAGTCATTTGATTCCATAACTTCGGTGGAATGAATGCTACCATCCTCAGCCACAGACGCACTTCCAGATAACGGTATATCGTCCGTGCTACCCGTTAAAAGTAAGAGCCGAATTCTGTTGCGCACTTCAAAGGGAGTGGGATTATTATAAAAGACGCCTAATCCCCGAATTCGCGAAAAAAAGTTTTCAAGGCAATCTTGATTGAATCTAGCGGTCAAAATGTACGTCACCCCATGAATCATTGTCATTTGTTCATAAAGGCCGAACAATGAATTTAAAGATATAACGAAACCTTTCTGAAAAGGTAGTAAACTTTTTTTACTTGCTACTCGCATGTTAGTTATTACTTCCAAAAACCTTTTTAAAGTATTTTCTTGGCTCCTTAAATTCATGCCGTACCCACTTCTGAGGGGCGTTTTCTGGTCTTTTGGAAGTCTTGAGTTTAAAACAGCAAATGCATCGTTTACCAGTTCGATGAAGCTGCTTTCGCGCTCTTTATTTGCAACATACTTCAGCGCCTTTGCTGTACGATTAGAAAACAACTGTGCAGCAAATCTTACATTTTGACGAGATCGACCAGTTACGTTAAGGTGTATCTGACTAATATTGGGTAAAATCGTCAATTCTCCTTTCTGTTGCTGTAACAGATTTTCGATTGTATCTTTTTTAAGCTCAGTGCCGTCGCAAAGTAACAACCCATGGTCTAGAAAATGATTTCTAAGCAGCTTCAAAAGATGAGGTACGTCACAGAAAACCCACACCTTATCGTTTGTAGTCGGGTTAATGAAGACATTTTTTTCTGTGTTTACATCTAATTCCTTCCAGACTTTTGAATTCTTTCCCCCCATATCACACGTCACAGCCGCTACATGAATATTACTGCTCTCAACGGCACTGATAATGCTTTTAAGCAATACATCTGTCATGGTCACATCAAAATCATAATAAATGGGTTGCTTCCACTTGGCAAAGAGACCTCTAATTCATCAGAATCCGCCATCTGAACAAACAGTTCAAACTCAAGTCACTTGAAAAGTATGCAGCAACAAAGAGTCGGCTCTGGGTAGCTTCGTCTTCAAAAATTTAAGTCACCTATGAAGGTATGTATCAACTAAATAACCATTTTCATTTCGTTGATAAAATTATTTATGTTTACAACTAAACGTACTAGCTTCAGTTTTTAACTGAAACTAGTAACAATGAAATAACAATGAAAATGTAGATAAAGAAAATGATTATGATATTGATTATAATTATAATAATTGGAAGCTTGTTTCAAATATATTATACTACATAGAAATGTTTATACACGCACTCATGCGCGCACGCGTGTGCACGTACGCGCACCCACCCACGCAGGCATATTATATATATATATATATATAATTTGTGATGTTTTCAATTTGTTTCTTCTGCAAGTAGTATAATTTCGTATATTCTTTTTAACACCTGACGCACGTTTCACTGAAAAATATCAGTATCATCAGAGGTTTCTAAGTAAATTAATAACAATCGAAATAATTCTATTAATATAAAATTAACGAATAATAAAAAATGATATATATATATATATATATCGCCTCCTTTCCGACTTAATTTTACATCTTGTGCCATTTTGTCAATGTTATATGTGGACAGACTTGCTTACTTTTCTATTAAATGTAGAAATAAATTTTACCATTATTTTTTGCCGCAAACCATTTAATCTTGTTGTTTAATCCTTTTTCTATATGAATAGCTCATTACAATTATTGTTAATATTTCGTGTAAACAGCAGAGAGATGCTAAGTAGGACATTGTCTCAGGTAAGATTGCATGGTAAATCAAGACTCGCGCGTATTTCTTCCACCAGTCACGTCACGCGGCAAAAACAGCTGATCGCTAGGTTAGCGCAGAAGCCGGAATGGCCCCCCCCTGGATGCATGCCATATCGGCCGTGGTGAGTGTAGTTTATACAAAAGGCTGAATTCAACAGAAGGTTGTATTTACTATTTGTTATATTTAAGACGGAGAAGACGAAAAGTATATAGCAAGTATTGGGTTCACCCGATTATAAAGTTCGCTATGTAGAAAGCGCATACTAGGCAATTGCTGTCGGATTTTTTATTATGGATTATCGAGTTTAAGCGTTAATTACAAGTGAACCTGTAAGTCTACTCAAAAACTAGTTACATCAAATTTTTGCGCGTTTAATTTTGCGTTGATGTGTGTAAGAAACATATTTGTTAATGGTTGATTTAAATTTGTTTTCGCGGTTAGAGTAAAAAGTATGTTTTTTGTGTTTTTCAAGAAACCGCTCTCTTTGAAATTATATAAATTAAAAACCCTTGGTCCGATCATAACTAAATTTTTATACAGTATGGGCACAAGTATTTTCAATGCACTACTTAAATTACAAAATTGTTTTGTGATCCAAAAAAAGTTATCAGTTTTGTGAAACAACTTTTTCTCGGTACAGGATAGTCGTACAAAGGCAGACTTGGTCTTGTTTTGAAGCTCTTGATCGTGGTTATCAAAATCCACAACTGCTGCAAACATACATTGAGATGCCGATTTTATACAGAGTGATATTCATGCAAGGGTGTGTGTGCGCTGGACCGTGTGTAAGCGGGCCTTCCGGCGGCTAAAGCGGGTGCCGCGTTGCCAAGTTCAAACACCTACGAGTAGGCAGCTTATTACAGGGGTTTTGTTTGTTGTTTTTCTATGATGACCAGTTTATTATAAAAAAAAGAGGTATTAGCACGACTATGTTCTAGTCAGTGTGTTTGGAATAACTTGACTGTGCGGTTTAAGCTTGAGTCCAATCACAAAGAAAAACATTAGTGTTTACCGTACTCTTTGCTGGTTTCTTTAAGCAACACAGATACACCCGAAATGTTTTTTTGTAAACTACAAGAGGTAGTAGGTGTGCGTTGTTTAACTTTTAAAACAGGGAACCCGTTACTGTTAATTTTTGTTCATTGTTCATATCCGATAACATTTTTAAATCATACAGAAAAATAAGAGTTTATTGTCGGTTGAATATTCGCATTTGAAAAAATTGTCTAAACGATTTCATTTACGGTAGAAAAGAAATCGTTTCTATATGACCACATGACTCAAAGAAAGCCACGCTATAGTACCTAAACGTCGCGTCCGTCAGTGAACGTCATGTTGTATTTCTTTTTCTCAGGAGACGATTTTCTTTCTACTACTGTACTGGTTTTTAATTCCGTTACTCCGTCGAGTCACGGCCTTGCTTTATTCCCTTTATTTTCTTTTCATTTCCTTTTATTTACGCTGTTTGTTTCCGCCACTACGTTATCGATTTTCAGTTGAATTTTGAAAATATTTTAAATTATATGGACGTATCTATAGCTATTTCATAAATTCTTTAGTTATTCTATTTTCTTCGTTTAGTTGTTACAGTTAGTCTTTGCTGGAAGTATTAATCATGAATCAGTACAGAACGAAAATAAGCGTTAAGTTTATCGTCAGAAAAATATGAGGCCCTAGCTGTATGTACCAGACGTTAAAGACTGCATAAAACAAGGATAAAGACTGGTTTTCTCAAAGCAGTATTATGGCTAAAACAAAAGGGAGAGAGAAAATTTTTTAAACTATTGTAATATCAATGACTGTATGCATACGCTATTTGGCAAGTCTTTGAATAGTGGAAAAAAACAAGTTAAGTCGTTTTCGAAAACAGAGCAGTCTTGATGAGCATTCTGGAACTCAGAGACCGTAATCTTCCGTAACCGGTTCATCCGAAATTCTAAATTAAGTATACGGCTTCTTCCGTTTCTGTTAGTGAAGTAATCAAACCAACTACTTTAATAGTCTCATATGCCATAATTTCTAATTAGTGTCTATGATCCTCTAAAGTCATGCTGACGTTCTCCCCTCTGTGAAATTCTATCTATTAATACAAATATAAATACATAAAAATACTTATTTTTACCTACCGCAGAATCTGATTTCTCGGGCCAGGATCTCGTCACACGAAGAAGTACAGCAAACTCTACCTCAGTGTCCGATTTGAACCACCATCCTTTTAGTGATTCCTTAAAAAAAATTTAAGATATGATTTTTGCCTACCCATTCATTAACTACTAGCTTTGTCACTGATTGCTAGTCTAAGTTTCACCACTTCATGTGAAACATTCAAGTACTTTTATGAGACATTTCAAGTTATGCCATGCTTCTCAATCTTCAATTCTGGTACAGTTATATAAAGGTCCAGACTGAATATCTGTTAACCCAACTGCTTATCGCAAAGAGATTTCATACATACATACATCATTGGCTCTACAGCCCAGATCGAGCTATTCCTCAATTTTTCTTTTATTGTAAGTAGCAATGTATCACATTCCTCATGACTCACTATGTGTCTGAGATATAAGGCCCTGCTTCTCTTTATGACCTGTCCAATTTCTGCTCACATGTTTCTTAATTCCACATAATTATTTATCATTTTATAAGTATTAAAAAGGAAAACTTAAAGTATTTATATTTAGTATTTATATTTTAACTTTTTCATTTAAATTTAATTACAACTGTTTCTCCTGCATCACAGTTTCTCTGGTGAACCACAATTTTTAGCAATACTGTATCTCAAAAAAGTGAAACAATTT